>CM062622.1:41923059-42523059 GCA_025617555.3 Puccinia polysora
GCAACAAGGAGGACAGAAAACTAGGGGTTAGTTTTTTCAGGTATCAATTCCCAGTGGCTGTGGCATTTGCAATGACCATAAACAAATCTCAGGGTCAAGGGTATGAGAAGGTGGAAGTTTTCCTGCCTCATCCTGTTTTCTCACACGGCCAGTTGTACGTTGCGCTATCAAGGGCTAAGTCCCCTGATAGAATTCTTGTGGGGAGGTAAAAGATGAAAATGAGCAGACAGTAAATGTAGTTAGCCATTGAATTGTTCAAACCAATTGAGGGGGAGGCTCCAAATCTTGTCTATTACATTTTTATGCCTTTACAACGAACAGTAAGAACATTTTGCTACAATTATCATATTTTGAAAGGGTTATTGTTAAAGGACAAAGGCAAGCTTGGCCAATGACCCAAGGCGGCAAAGCCGCCCTTGGATCCTAGTTTTGGAAAAAAAAAGCAGTCAGTTTATCAGATCATCTGTAGGACCTTTGGTGACTCTTTGGCATTTGACCAAGTCCTTGAAGGTATTAATGTTTCTCATGGAAAGGTCATTTGGTGGGGTTTTCAGTGTGGCATGTTCTTACTGGTGCTTGTGAATGAAAAACTTCATGGATCTCTAAGAAGAGTCATCATCTTGGATTGTGATGACTTGTGATTTTATAAAAGGCGTAGCTTGAGGAACCAAAAGAGATTGAGCAATGACACGATGGGAGAAAAAGGGACAAGACGAGTTGAGGGGAAAGAAATGTAAATCCCAAGGAATCGACCCAAGATTCACATCAAGGCTTCAAGGATATATCGATAACGACCGGAACATGGTCGGAAGCCCCATAACATTTCTGCCGAATCTGGCAATCTGAAACCTTATCGAGAAGTCGCTGGGATATCTACGTAAGAGTAATTCCGACCGGGCTTTAGCGGTCAGCAGCACTATTGCTCACTTAGGTTTACCGGGCCAAGACGCGAGCTGGACAGGGTGGGATTAAGGAAGGAAAAGACGACTGGGTCGTTAAAGATAAAGACACGGGAAACTGACTATAAATGAATCTATCCTCCAACCGATTCCCTTTTCACGACATCCGAACCGATAGCTGACACGTATTGAGCCGCATTAAGTGATGGAATGCATCAACAATCTTTTTCTCCCTCTTTGCCTACTTGGTTGCCGGTGGATGTTCTCGATGAGGTAAAACGTAGCATAACGGCATAAAAAGAAAGTTACACCTCACCTGTAATAACTTTGATTTTTTTTTGTTGTTCAAAAGAAAAGAAGAAAAACAAAGCCACTAAGAGTAAGCATTCAATGTATAATTTTGGAAAAAGCAGCAGAAAGAAAAGCGAGGGGGAGGTGGGAGGTCGAATGGAGAAAAAAAAGTGGACCACAGGACTAGACATACGTGTAATGACCTTCGACATCGGGATTGAGTTGACGCCAGACGTCAATCATTTTCTCATGCCCGCTTTCCTCGGTCGGATTCAACTGGCTATTCAATCCATCACATTCCACTTGCGTGTAACCTGCGGCTTTGTTCCAGTTGCTTGGTCCGTTTCGAATATCTTTTTTTTGGCGGAGGAGGGGGCGAGGTATTATGATTATTATTTTATTCATTCAATCAGCTCGATTGTGCGCACATAACGTCAGTCACGCTTTACTCGGAAGCCTTTTCTACGCGTGATCTCAACGATTGACAACATGCTATTTATTTGGCTTCTTGAAAGAATAAGACATCGAGTTTACCTTTTTCGGTCAGCGCACAGTTGATGTCACCTGGATGTCGACATTTGAAGTCGGCCAAAATTTTGTACATCAGCACCTTCTCTCGCTTGAGTACATGAATAAGATGTTATTTTGGGGCGCTGAGGATGAGTAAGAGAGAGACAGGGGATCAAGGTGATCTCGTACCTCCCCACACTATCGGCTTCCTTGCATCCAACTCCCGCAAGTATTTCTCAAACGCCACATTCCACTGTTTTTTACGATCAAGAAACTTTTGTTTGTGCCGGTAATGGATGGTGATCAAGTAGAGGGCAAGGTACAAGCAGTAAGATCCATCGTGTCTAGACGATAAATCGCAAATCCGCCTGTGGTATTGATGAAGTAAATCAAGTTGGGAAGGGAAACCGAAAAAAACAATGTCAACATGCCTTTAGATTATCACCTGCGTTGGGCGTATAGGTACCGATCAAGAAGAACGTCGAAAATTCAAGCATGACCATCCCTAAATAACCCATGCCCAATGGTGTGAATCGTGAAGCGATAAGAGACGATAAGAGTTACGCTCAACGCGTCGTCACTGCTTGAGCAAAACCGGCTGATTCGAAGTGAGTGGAAGATGACCGATTTGAATGATGACTTACGTCCCCTTGTCGAAGATGGATCTTCCGCCGTGGGTAAGCCGTATACCACATCGATCGGTTTGTGTTTTGAAAGAATGGCCAGACCCGCTGTGTTTCCAATGCGGAAGGAGTAAATGGCAAAACCACACATCAAGCGTCAGCCGAGCGAGGGACACGACAAACGAAAGTGTTAATGCAACCCAAGACTTCAATGTTTCCTTGTATTGGGTTGAGTTGGATCGACTGGCGATACAAAATGAGTGGGAAGGAGTGGCCAGATGAACGAATGAACATCAAAATATCTTACGAACCGTATCCTTTGGTGAGATCTCCACCCCAATAGCGATACTGCGAGTAGATAGGTTGAGAGTGTATCAATATGTGTATGTAGTTAAAAAAAAAAAAAAAAAAAAGTTAAAAAGTTAAAATCCCATGAAAATGCAGAAATTGCGTAAATCGAACGGGTTCAAGTTGGGATTGAATTCTTTTTCTGAACGGCTTTCATGAGAACTCGAAGGAGAAAAAAACTCAACTTTGAACTGATGTTTGAGATGAAGTAAATCAGGTTCGGATTGAACTTTGGTTTCACTCAGGATCATGATATCAGGATCTTCCGCCGTCAAATAAGTCTTCAATCCTTTTTTCTCGCAAGCATTGATCCCACATACGTTCCTAAATTCACGCCGATGTTTTTCGACGTCAAGATCATGTAACGAGGGTAGGTGAGATGAACGAAAAAACTCAGTAGGTTTCAAACTGAGATAGGATTTGTTTCAGGATGAGAATAGGATGTGAAGTATCAAATGGCCTACCAAGCGGAGATCCTAAGAATATCGTCTGATTGCTTCTTGGCCGTGAATTCGAGCTTAGCAGGAAAACTTCGATTGTTGGGTAGATGAGGATGGATAGGTACCGTCGGACCTGATTTTTTGGGTTTCTTGTTGGTCGCCGTGGATGACGACGGTGGTTTAAGATCCTCTGAATCATCGTTCTTCGATCGTTTCCCTACTCCTTCAACTTCTACTGACTCTCCAGTCTTTCGTTTCGATGGTCTTCCCGTCGATTTGGCCATCCTCTGAATCTTCAGCAACCGTTGCGTGAGTCTGGTCGATATGGGAGCCAGTCGGAAGTGTCTCTGGATACTGGTGATAATGAGATGAGAGATCATTCATTCGTTAGTTCATCTCCTTGTCAGATTTTTCCTCAAATGAACTTTTCTTCATCTCTGAACTCTCAATATTTTTTCTGAAAACTCACCCAAGTTGAACTTCAACAGACGGTAGGTTCGATGAGCCGGTCGCGTCGCCGCGCGCATGTCCATCCTGCTTCACCGAACTCGCAGCGGGTGCCGAGCACTGGTCAGGCTATCAGCCCGGGCTAGCCCGTGTACCCCTCGGGTCGAAAGTCAAGGTCTCGGCTAACCCTTTAGAAGAAAAATTAAGGAAAAAGTAAAAAGCCAGGGGGCCGAGGGGGCTGGATTAGGTTAGTCAAAATTAGCATTAGCTGCATGCTGTTTCCCAATCAGACTGGTCAAAATTTTCAAAATCATCATTGAATGGCTTGAATGAGATTCTTTGCGATCATGAAGAGCGGTGGGGGTCTTCCAGAGAAGCCAGTTTGGGATTATGAGTTATAAAACAAAATATTTTAAAAGGAGAGTGGAGGTACTTCTATTTTTTGATTTTTATCATCTCTTTTGGTTTTTAATATTTAAAGGAATTATTTATTTCATCAACTATCATTATACTCTGCTTTCATATTTGATCTTGGAGCATAACCTCATCAAGCTTTCTGGTAATCTGTGTTGGGACTTCAGCTTCCATGGTAAGGTGACTGAAACTGTAAAAAGAACTGGCTCTATTTCTCCACTGCTGAATGGCCGCCTTTGTCCAACATACCAGTCCCACCACCCATTTGACATGGTTAATCTTTAGACATCTTGTCACAATCAACGCTCTGTAGGGTTGCTCTCTGAAGAAGACAGCAGGGAGACTGGATGACTGGTTGTATTGGAAATGTGATTGTGCCCTCAAGCCATTCAACTAGAGTCCAAAGCCTATTTAAAATTTCCTGTTATATTTTTGAAATAAATCCATCTAATTTTGTCCTGCTTCTCAATTGAGGATTCATTAGATCCTGGTGCATGTGCATCCATAACCTCCATCACTTAGCTTTTGCTATTTTAGTACAGCTTATTGTCAGCTGTCACACAGCAGTATGTGATACCATAAAAACTGTAAATGGAATGGTTGTTCAGCCAGTCTCAAAGCCTTTTTGTTAGAACCTGCCTTCAATTTTTTGCAGGATCTGGGAGTTTGACAGTAGACTGGCTAACCCTGTTGCAGGTTCAATTTCCAATCAGGACAAGTTTGCAAGTGGCTTGTTCTGTCACAATTGTTGGGTTTTGAAAATTTCCACAGAAAGTCTCCCAAGGATCTTGTTGGCTGCTTATGGAATTCAAGATTCTTTCTAAATATGGCACTATGTCTGGTTGAACATGGGTTAGTACCACCAGCCATGCACACTTTGGGATGAAGTGCTCTTAAGCCTGGGGGGTACTGTCATGCAGTGGTATGTGAAAACATAAAACCTGAAAATTGACTTATTTTTCAGCCAGTCTCATAGCCTTTTGGTTAAGTTTCCCCTGCCAATTTTTTTCAGGATCAGAGAGTTTGACACCACATTTTCATCTGTCCCTGATGTTGAATTCTTTTCTTATTATCTTCTTCTAAATTTTTTGAAGCTCCCACTTTATCTTTCTCTCTGCTGACCTCAACCAAGCCCTTGCCCTCATATCATGCCTTTTGCCATTGTGACATCTGGCCATTGCCATTGACTTACAATATTCTTTGGTCTTTGCTCCTATCAACTTGGCTATTGCTAACTTATAGTAGATTATTCATCAAACCTAGAAATCTCTTTCTTGTTTTTAATAATTATCTCAGGCATGATTGCTGAAGAATATTAATATTTGAAAAAAAAAATTATGTTGCTACAATAAGGTCAACATGCAATGAGAGACTGAAAAAACTTTTTTTTGATTAATTTTAATAATTATATCTCCTCTAACAAAGCAAAAGGTTTCAATAGGGCCCATCAGAGTTAGAAAACCCGCCGTTTTGTTTTGACAAAACCTGCCATTTTAATGGTGGCTTTCTGAAATACACATACCCCCTAACTGGTATATTTTGAAAATGGTGTGTTCCACAGAAATGGAAGATTTCAAAAATCAAATCTACCATTTATGCATCATCCATCCATCCACCCTCCATTGCACCTCCACATTTGCAAATCTATACCAATCCTGTCAGCTTGCTACTATGTACAGAGCAACCTGTCATAGCAACACAAGACTATAAAAAATAAGAATATCTGAATTAACAAAAGAAGGAGTGAGAAATTCATAAATATTATTAAAGAAATGGATTCCCCACCCAAAATTAGGTAGGGTCACTCACTGACCCCACCCTTGAAATCCAAGACCTTACTTTTTTAAAATAATTAAAAAGAAAAGTACAAAAAATTACAACACCAGTATGGCACCTTTTGGCCATTTTAACATTTCACACGTGTTGTCACCTACAGGGTTTACACCTAAAATTCACTCATAATTGAGTTGTTGTGTATATTTTAGGAGTTACACGCGGAAATGTGTTATGTCACAATTCCCGCGCGCAGCCCCGCATCATTACATACACCTACGTACTTGTAGCAGCATTTTCCCGCGTACTAGAGACCCGAGCGCAGCTAATTCTGCCACGCAAGCAGAAGATCCTACCCCGCGCGCATCTGTACTGACTGATCCCCGTGTCTGGATCCATCATGACTAATCTGACAACCAGGTACCGCTCATAAGAGCTACAACCTAGTTAGGGTTGCCTGGCATATTTAACAAGTTGACATATGCATTAGTAATAGTCTAAAAAGATCAAAACTCAAATAAAATTAGTAAAAATTAAGTTTAGAACATTTTTTTAATTATAAATCAAAATCAAGGATTACAACATAAATCATTGACTCTGATCTTTGAAGACCACAAAACACTACAAGGAGTGTTCATAACAATTATTAAAAACTATCTACGTGATCAGCAGATGGTGGAAAATCAGTAAACATTCACATTTGTCCACTTTAAAACAATACTAATAGTACAAATAAAGGATAAGTGCAGAATGATCAAATTTACGCCATAACAGATTAATGGATCCTGTGGCTAAGATAGTACAGAAATCCAGCAGATCTAAGATCAGCTGATTGAAAGCACCAAGTAGACGTGCTAATTATGCCCTGACTGGCTTTCCAGCCTCAGCTCATGAGCAGAACCCTCTCTACATGCCCTGAGAAGCTCAAAATCACCCCAAAAAGGTATTTATACAGACCTCTTTGGATCCATTATTCCATCATCAGTTTACCTGGAATTATTATTATCAATCAGACACCATGTCATTGTTAGTAAAGTGCTTATGAAGAATCTAAGAAAGTGATTTATGACCAATTCTGTAGTATTATTATTCATTTCTTAAAACCAATCAACCCTTGAAGTTTAGTCAAGCAATCCACCCCATCTGCTCTGAAACCCTTCCTATTATTGCAGGAGTTTTGTGGTAAAGTGCTCAGAGTGAGTGTTTCCCTTCCTGCTCAATTGCTTCACACACGTTGTGGTGGCATTATATAGCCATGGGACCAGGAATTGTGTTGCTGTCTTCACACTAAGCATTGGGTGCCTGGCTGACTCAGCAACAGCTGCTACGGTTTCACACACATCCCATCATTATCTAGTCACCCCACATCAAATCACCATCTTTCTCAACATGTACAATCAAACTTCCTTGCAGCAAGTTGAAAAAACAAAAAAGCTGGATAGACTTTTTTTATTATTTGGCTCTGATTCAGACTCCAATTTGGAATCAAATTGGTTATCTTTGGATTCTGTATTGGAAAAGCAATACATGCTTCCAGGAAGAAAGACTCTCTACAACCCTATGTATGAAAGGCAAAAGCTTCATCTCCCCCACAACTTAAGCCTCCAGCAACTATTCCAAACTTTTTTGCCTTCATTCATGAATTTTTTGGGGATGATTGAAGACCACCACATCTTCCAGAAAAATTCCTGGAATCCTCAAAGAAATACAGCTATTCAACTGGCTGTTTCTCTTTGCAGATTGGGATGAAAATTAAACTTAGCAGAAATTCATTCATTAGGAAATATATTCTTAGTTGGTTATGGAACCATTGACTCATAGACCAAAAGAGTAATGATTGCTATCTTGCATTATTGTCACTCAGTCCTTTTTGGAAAAGCAAGGAAGAATGGAAGGAGATATCTCAAGTAATGGAGACTGAAGGCTTTCCAAGTTTCATTGGTTTTGTTGATGGAATGACTATCCCCTTGAGGGAAGAACCCAAGTTAGATGGCAAGAACTATTTTGATTTTAAAAAAACGCAATTGATTCATTTATTTTCTAATGCCTTTGATAAAACACTGACCAAATATGTTTTCTCTTTTTGTTTAGATAATCTGTGGCACTAAAACTTTTTCATAATAACAAAAAAAAGGTTGTATCAAATTTAGCAAACCAGCATTAAAAAACCACCATTTTTTTGACCAAACCCGCCATTTTTGATGGTTGGTTTCTGAAATACACATACCCCCTAACTGGTTTATTTTGAAATGGCTGGTTTCATGAAAATGGAAGGTTTCAAACATCAAACATGTCATTATTATCTATCCACCATCCATTGTTTCCAAAAAATCCATCCATTCATAAAACCAACTGGTCATTTGTTCATCTCCTCATCAATCTCCATCCAAACCTACCCACCAGTCCTCCTGCAGACCCCCCTCCCTTTCATGCTAGTCTCAAGCAAGTTGAAATTGAGTTAATGAAGCATTTACACTCCAAATTCAATGTCATCCCAGTCATTGCCAAGTTTTATCATTGATCACATTCTAAGCCTCCAAAATCACCCTCTCAAAATCCCCGGACAGTCTAACCAAGCTCTCCTGTCAAGACCCTCCTCTAGCCTAAAGAATTTGTATCATCAGCATCAGCCTGGTATGATCCTTGCAGGATGACAAATCCAATCAAACTATCATCTTCTTCTCAAACATCCCCAACAATTTAGATTCAAAACTTGGATGATAAGACCAAGAAATCAGGTAGGAATCTTTCTCATTCATCTTGACTTCAATCCAATATCTTCTTGTTTCTTTCTTCAAGCTCATCTCCAAATCAAGCCATGTCATTTTTTACAAGGAAGGTTTTGATCCAAAATTTGATTCTGACTAGCCTTCATTCTATTGGCTGGGAGATAATGTTGTAAATAATGAAAAACACTTCTCATCAAAAACAACACTCATGCAATCAAAAAAGTTTTTTATTATGTCTTGATCCAATAGATTCTTTTGGTTTTCCTTAGGCATAAAGGTTTCATCTCCATCCGGAGCTTGGCTAGTTCATTGTTGTTGTCCACCACCAGCGCCATTACCATCCTTGCTGGGCTCTCTAGATTCTTTGTCATCATAAATGATTGTGATCTTTTTCTCCAACTTGACCAATGAGATATTCAAAATCACCGGTATGAATTTCCAAATTGATTCATCTATCCTTTGCCTCTCCAGTTTTGAGTGTGCAGATTGGTCTAGTTTCATGATGAAAATCTGTAGGACTTTAAAGAATACTTCAATATCTTCAAATCCAAGTTTGAGTTTATGACTTAATCTAGATGGCTTAGGTGATCAAAGGACCTTCTTGGCTATCTTACTCTCCAACTTGATTTTGGCTCTTGGTAACATTGAGGGATCAGAGGCCAATTGGTGTAGACCAATGATGTTGGGATGGTTGAATTGGATTGTTTGGCTTAGATCCTGCTAGGGATAATCCTCTTCTCATTGGATGGTGATTGTCTGAAATAAACTCTTCTTACTCTTCTTGAGTTCATGAATCTCCTTGAGAAGGATATGGCCTTTGAGTAATGACTTTTTGTTTGATTTGAAACTGATCAAATGATGATTTTGTGCCTTATAATATTTATTTTGTTTCACCTCTCTCCAGATAAGGTTCTACTGTGATTTGGCAGACTTCAAACTCAGTTCTTATTCCTTCAACAAAATTAAGACTATAGGATTGTATTGGCTAAATGATTGCATAAATAGGGCAATATACTGGTCTGATACTTGTGATTGTATAAATTTTGAAGGGTAGAGTGGTAGATTGATGGACTGATCACACCCAGGTGATTAGCCAGTTGAAACTTGGCTCAATTCCAATCCTCCATACCATCAATCCAAAACTGTAGCAATGTGAGATGACCAATTGCCCAACCAATACATTCCAAACTGTCAGCTTGCTACTATTGCAGAGAAAGCTGCAAAAGTAACAAAATAACATAAATAAATAAATAAATTATTAAAGGAGAAATAATGTTAAAAAATATTATTTCAGATTATGGTTCTACATAAAATTTCAGGTAGGGTCACTCACTGACACCTACCTCAAATTCCCACTGCTTATACTTTAAAATAATTTATGAAAATTTAGAAAAAGACATGGCCTTGAGATTTTGGCCATTTCAATATTTCACATGAAACCCCACATATAGGTTTCACCATGAATTTTATGTCAGAATCCAAGAATTCTGTGATTTAGAGGAGTTACAGGAGGAAATGTGATTTGTCACAATTCCCTCACGCAGCCGCGGCAACCAACACATCTGTGCGCAGTGTGGTAGTCCAAACCTGTCCTATAGCCATCAGACTTGCTTTTCCAGTGTAAAAACACCTCAAACCCTCAAATTAACCTCAGGAATGGATTCTGCATCAGAAATAACTCATAGTCACTCAGCCAAAGAACCCCCCCATCTCTCATGGATTAGAAGATACAGCCAAACAAACCTCCAACTGTGGCAAACTCATACCCAACCAGGTGTAAAAGCTCTATGGAAGGCATGGATACATACCTTGGAAAACCTCAAGTACATACCAGTAACAGCTTACCCTCAACATCAGGACAATACAACCCTACCACCTCACCCAGAATACAAGCAAATATACATACAGGAGGCTGTGCAGAATTATACAGGAAACAGTTCAGGCAGGAGGAAGTGACACCAGTCTCAACCAGGACCAAAAAAATAAGCAAATATACATACAGAAAGCTGTGCAGAAGTATACAGGAGAAGTATAGGCAGGAGAAAGTGGGACCAGTCTCAACCAGAATCAAACAAACTACCAGTAACAACCCACCCCAGCACCACACAGCAATTTATGCAGCCAGTAGCATTTGATGCCAAACAAAATACCAGTACCAACAACCCCCAGCACCACACAGAAATTTATGTACTCAGAAGCATGTGATGCCAAACAAACTACCAGTACCAACATCCCCCAGCACCACACAGCAATTTATGTAGTCAGAAGCATGTGATACCAAACAAACCATCAGTAACAACAACCCCCAGTACTACCCTGCAATTTATGCAGGCAGTCAAGAACATGCAGAACCAAACAAAACACCAGTAATGCACAGAAATACATGAAGGTAGAAGCAAGTAGCACCAAAGAAAACACCAGTGAATGCACAGCAATACATGCAGGACAGCGGTCAGTACCAAATAATAAACCAGCACCAGACCAACTTTTTCAGAACCTCACAGCAATTTATGAAAGGCTGTTCAGGCATGAAAACCCTGTACAATCTTTTCCCAACCAGCAGAATTGCCTCAGTTTCATGCAGTGTCTTTTGTCTAACCAGCAGAATTGCCTCAGTTTCATGCAGTTTCTTTTTCCAACCAGCTAAAATTTCTCATGTACCTGTATCCCACTGTAACAGGGGAAGCCCCAGGGAACCCTCAGGGGCAGCCCTGAGCATCCCCTGAGGACCAGATTTTATATTTAAGGAGGGCCTCTCTTCCCTATCCAGGTTTTATCATCATCCACCTCTATTCCATCTGGCCTATCCACCCCTAGGCCCTCAGATGCCATCTGGCCTATAAGCACTCACCTGCCTCCTCTCACATATCAAACCAACTAACAGGCCCTCTTGGCCCATCCATCTGTGGTACCTAACCAGATAAATATTAATGATGAATCAGTTGTAAAAGGAAACAAGAAATCAGAAAACAAGTTAATAACCATCTTGAGCCAATTAAACCACACACCAGGTGCTTTAAGAAGGGTTCTTCTGTGACCTAAATATTCAGCACCAGATTAAAGAAAAACCACCCCTTAATCAATAAACTACCCTTACAAACAATGAGAGCACAACAAAAAGAAACCACCAACCTTTTCTCTACCAATCCCCCTGTGGGTAAACCCATCCTTGGGTGCTCTCCTGAACCGTCCCTTTGATAAACCCTTGAACCCTTTAATATTGGGATATTGGTTAAGATCAAAGATATCTGATCAATAACTAACCAATGACCCAATACATCTTTTCTATTCTTCAACAAAACCCTACCAATAACAATTAATAACTAATCTAGTTCTGATCTGAGATCTATATTGAGTCTCAAAGAAACCAGCCATTAATTTAAATAAATTGTTGTGCAGACTTAATATAGTACTAGAAGGGCAGGCAATTCAAAACCACTCTTAGTTTTACTAATACTGTAAACAATTAAAAGTAATACTAAATTCCCCTTCAAGGACTGCCAGCAAGCTATCTTCTACTTTATTTATATAATGCCACAGGAGTCCCTACATCCACTGAGAAGCAGAACTTCCACCCTTTCTGCGTACCCTGACAAGCCGTGTACGCAGCCCCAGTCATCTGACAGGTATGCAGGCGCCGGACTACAGACTGACAGATTGACAGATGACTTGAGAAGCCCAGGTACCACATAAAAGTGCTACAACTAAGACAGGGACATACTACATATCTAATAAATGTCCCCATCAATAGTAGATAGTCTAAAAATACATAAAATCATATAAAAATACTTAAATAAACTTTCGACATATCTTTTATAAAATATAATAAAAAATACCAAAAAATTTGAAAATGAGATAACTACAGTTTGTAAAAAATCTTAAAATACTTCAAAAATACAATTGTGAGAACTTAAAGACATCATTATGTCCGTAAAATACTAAGGAAAATGATTATGTAAAAATATTACATATATTCCCATAGAATATATTTTTAATTAATTATTTCAAGTAAATTTAAAGAATTTTGAAAATAAGGATCAAAATCAATATTATGATTTTACTCCCACCAGCTAATACATAATGAGAAACCATCTGAAATCCAATTACACTTATGAATTTTTACTAAGAAGAAATATTAACATCCTGAGTGAATTTACTAAGGATAATTAATGAAATGATGATCAGGTGGATAGATTAGTGCTATTCACACATCAAAACACCAATCAAAAGGTAGAATAATTTCCATACCCTGTAGAATTGGATGTTACCCGTGTTAAAGAACCAAGAAAACATGGCAGCCTACCACTGGTCACCCTGTTAGCATTAGAAACCATCCCTTTGAGCCCATGTATCCCTCAGAAGGACAGAATTGGGATCCAAAAAGCTATAAATATAGAGCTCTTTTGAAGTTATTGATACCCAGAGAGGCAGTTATATTTACATCCAGATACCATTCCAAGGTAATAAAATACTTATAAGAGATAAGTAAGTGATTTATGGCTTTAGTCTGATTAATATTATCCATCCCAAAACTCTTTTTATCAAATTAAACTGATGAACAACCTTTTAAATCCCAGTAACAGGTTGAAACCATCAGTACATGTCCCAAACAGGTACCTAAAGGATCCAATATTATACAAGTGAGTTTCATTATCCTTTTTCTGTTGTGGCAGTTTGTTTAAAAAGCCCTGTCACTCCATCATATATTTTTTATATATATTATCTTTGGGCAATATTTCCTTTCAGAATATAAATTAAAGGTTTGAAATCAACCAGTTCTATTTGTTTTCAAAGTGAATTCCCTGGAGCCCAATATCATTGTGGCCCCTCTTTTAATTTATTTAATAATCAATTTATTAATATTGATTAATTATATTCAATTATAACCCCACCAATCAACCTTGAAATAGCTTTATCCAAATATTTTACGGATTTTTGCTGCATTTATTGAATAATATATTTATTATTTATTCCATCACCTCTGGTAGCTAAAGGATAGCAACATTCTTGGCATCCAGGAGGCTGACACAACCACATCAAAAAATGGGCTTGTTCACCCTTGGTCATTGGGATCACTTCTTCAAATTTTGTTTTACAATGAACCAGTCCACCTAATTTGGTTCCAAACCTAGCAGAACCAAAGCATTCATTGTTCAAAATGCTCCAGAATAATTCATCCCTCCCTGAGAAAGCCAATTCAATCTTGGCTTGTGGCAGGCCTTTGTAGCTTGGTCCATTTTTTTATCTCTTTCTTTCTTTTCATCACATTTTACTTATTGAAGATGAATATTCATGATGATTCCTTATCTTCAATACAGAAATAATTGTAGCATCATCTTCAATATTTCTTAAAAGATTTATAAAAAAATTGTCTTACATGCATTGGCACAATGGTCCATCTGGCAAAGGCGCGCTGAGAGAATCACTCATGAATGTTGAGGTCATGGGTTCAAATCCCATATTTTTCAACTAAATTTTTGATTTCAATGCTCCCACCTCCCTCAAAAATTCACCCAATGAATTGAATCCTTTCTTGATCCTCACACCAAATTGAAGTATTTGGATGGGAGGGAACAAGATGGGAGGAGATCATTTGACAAACATACAGAGAAATGGAAAGAATAGGGCTGGCAACCCTCAAAATGTTATAAAACCAATCAGATCTTGTCTTGATCCTCACCCCAAATTTAGTATGTGAATGGGAGGAGATGATTTGGGAAACATAAAGAGACAGGGAAAGAAAAGGGCTGGTCAGCATTGGCTAAAGGTGAAATTCTTGGATTAATAGTTCTTTAATTGCTTCCTCATCTGTTTGGATGAAAGAGCCAGGCTAGCTTTGTTATATTATTTAGCTCATTGGCCATCAGGAGATAACCATTAACATGAGATGATGGAGATTGGAAAACTTTTGTTTCATTTTTGGATTCAAAGAAAGCTTCATAGTTTGAGGGAATTTTGAGCCAGTTTACCAGGATGATGTGATCAGCTCTCTTGAGCTGACTTGAGCCTTTGGAAGCTGATGGGGGAGGATTTTTTGATTTAGATTTTGTTCGGGATGTTTGCTTTGGTCCATTGGATTTTTTGGTGGACTTGCAGCAGGAGGTTTGCTGAGGGGCAATTTGAAAAGATTAAGGGGGATGAAGGGATGAAGCAATGTGATTAAAGTGGGGCTGAAGGGATTGAGTGATCAAGTGATGAAGTGATGAAGAAATGAAGTGATGATATTTAGGATGTGATGAAAGCAGGGATGAAGCAATGAAGCAATGAGAGTTGGGATGTGATGAAAGCAATAAAGTGATGAAAGTAATGAAGCAATGAGAATGTTAAAGTGGTAAGAGTGATGGAGTGATGGAGCAAAGGGGATAGGAAGAGATGAGAATGATGAAGTGATGAGAGCAATGAAGCAATCAGAGTGATGAAGTGATGAAGCAAAGAGGATATGAAGAGATGAGAGCGATGAATCAAATTTTTACAATGAGGTTGGAGGTAGAATTTTTTGGATGAGGTTGCAGGTTGAAACCAGGGGTGATGATGTAGAATGACATGCGGTTGAGGCGGTGAAAGCCTTTAAATACTTTATTTTAAAAAAACAATTTATTTTCAGGTAACTGTGACACGTCTGATGTGAAATAAGTGTTTTTTTATTTTTAATGGTGGTTTTGAAATGGCGGATTTGGTTTGAAACCCACCATTAAAAAATGGCGGATTTGGTTTGAAACCCACCATTAAAAAATGGCGGATTTGGTTTGAAACCCACCCTTAAAAAATGGCCGATTTGGTTTGAAACCCACCATAAAAAAATGGTGGTTTTGCTTAACCTTTGTACTCCCTGATAATTTCATATTCCTCAATGCTGGCCTTCCAGTTTTTTGTCACAATTGATATGATTTCAATTGGATGTGGATTGCCCAAAAAATGGAGAACTACTTTGACCAAGATCAATAACTTCTGGCCGATTCAGCTCATGGTAGTGGGAAATATGTTGTTTGAGCTTATTGGAATATTTTTTTCACTGATCTAAGAAAATAAAATTTCAACCATCATCTTGCTCAATCATGTGTTGGGATTGAATGTGCAATATGTGTAATGAAATGAAGATGGGCCAGCATAAAAGAAATGCAAAACCAGCTTCAAAATCCCAAAGACATGAAAATCCTCATGAACTGTATTATCAGTTGTGTAATCCTCAAAAACATTTTGGAAAACATCAAAGATTAATTGGAAAATATATTTGAAGACAATGTTGAAAATCCTCAAGTCATCCCTCTCTCATATTTCCCCTCCTCTTCTGCCATGAGAGAAAATTATACCCCTCAAAATTTCTGACTTTTTCAGTAATTTTCTGTTTCAAAATAGGTAAAAAATTGTAGCACAGTTATTTGTGTTTTTCAACCATGAATCCTAGGCTGAATCAGTATTTTTATTTTATTTTATTTGTTGTGGTGGAATTAGACAAAAAAAACAGACTTCACTACCCTCCACCTCATAACTCACCACTCACCAAACCACCCACCTCTCCCTTCCACCTCATCACTACAACCCACCCATCTCACCACCCTTACTCACCAGTCCACTCCTTCCTCAACCTCACCAAAACCAACCTCCTCACCACCACCACCTTCCAACCCTCACCCACTCACCCACCACCTTCACCTTACGAACCTGACCAAATCACCATCCACCTCCACCTTACCAATCCCACCCACCAACCCACCCACCCACTTGTTCACCCTCAAAAAAAGTGGCCACCTCTTGTAATTTCCCACTTCCCCTTGCAATCTATGTTGAAAATTTATTGCTTAATCAACTGAGATTTGATTGCTCAATCAATGATGAATCAATTTCTTCATTTATTGATCAATTGCAAATTGATTCAAAATTGATTGCTTGATCAATTAGCAGCTGATTGATGTTGAAATAGGTATGCACTTACGCGTGTGCTACATATAAGTGAAATCCAAATGGGATGCACATATGGGTCTCTCCCGCCCATTGGACACTCACACATTCCATACGGGCCCGTGTAGATGTCACTGATTTGGGGAAACTTGCCTCAAAACACATGAAACAGGCTCATTGGCACAAGGGCACTAACAGGCCTGGTGGGGGATATGGGCAAATACAGCCAGATGGGCTTTTATGGGCACGATTGCGCCCAAGGTTTATTTTGGACATACTTGGCCAGACGGGCTGACCCGCCAAAGTGTGTTTGTCTCAGGTTTCAGGCTTGGGGCGGCCCATTGGGGCCACTGCCTGTGTCCAAGCCCTTGCCACGGCCCGCTTGGGGCTGCTTGTATCTCTTGGTTTGGCCCACGGGGGGCCCAACGGCCCGCGCAGGGCTGTTGCGGCGGCCAAGGGATCCCGCACAGTGCAATGCCCCACGGGCCCGGCCAGTTGCAAACGGCGGCCACTGCCACAGGAGCGAGGGCCAGCGGCCCTGGCTCCCTCCCCCTCCCCTTGCTTGCCATTGCAAGGGGGAGGGGGTGGCTGGCTGGGTTGAACCAGCCAGCAACCGACCGCAACAAGGCGGTTGGTCAGGGAAGGGGGGATTTCATCACCCCCTTGCCCAGGGGATGACAAGGCCGGCCACAAGGAGAGCAACCGGCGGTGGGGGGGATCTGATCACCCTCCCACCAACAAAGATTGCCAGGCCAGTCGCATCAAGGTGACAGGCAGTGGGGGGGGGGATTGACCACCCCCCCCCCCCCCCCCACCATCAAGAGGGGCGCTCTCCCCCCCCCCCCCCCTTTACCAAGGGGGAGGAGCAACGGGCTGAGGGGATCTGACCACCCCCCAGCCCACTATTCCCAAAAACACCCTGGGGGTATCAACCCCCAGGGCCCCTGGTGAGGGGATTTGACCGCCCCCACCAGGGATTTGAGAGAAACAGGGGGGGGCAGCATGTCTGCCGGTTACACCCCCCCCAAAGTGAGGTTGAGACTGGACCCAGGTGAGGCCTGGGTCCCACCTGGCCCATATGTGGGGCCAGGGGCTGGCTGCATGGGGCAACCAGCCCGTAAGTAAGGAAATAAGAATAACTGGGCTGGTTTTAATGGACAACCAGCCAGGGGATTGAACAGAAAAGGGGCTGGTTCAGCCCCATAAAAATGGAAACACCAGAATGGACCAGAATAGGCTGGTAATAAGGCTACAGGGACTGATGCCATGTGGGCTGATGTAGCCCAAACCAAGTAACAAGGCCTGTAGAGCCTGTAGAGCTCTTTTGGGGCGGAAAATTTGCCTGTTGGCTTGTTGTATCATGGGCTCACAAGAGGCCAATCTTTTGTACTTAAGGAGCTCTTCTCCCTGCTGTTTTCCATCCATTCATTCATCATCCAATTAAATTAATCAACAATATGATCCAACTGATTTCCCCATTGTGAGAGACCATCAAGCAATTATTTCCACAAGGTGTCCAGCATTTATTTTGCTTTAAATACTGCTCATTTGCCTAAGCTTATTGCTGTCCATAATTATGAAAAATTATCAGTACCAACATAATTATTACTTCCAAGCCATCTAGACACTTGTACCTTACTCTGGAGAACCTCAAATACCTCATGTTTTCCAAGAAGATGTCCTATATCCCTGATGTTAGCTCCATCAAGATAGTTCTGAACAGTCAGAATTAGAATGCTTGGGCTGTCCTTATGGATAGTGAGCTGGATAAAATCTGTTGTGGGGAGATAATGGATGCAGATGACACTTTGATCAGTTCAGAAGTGGATAAAAAGTTGTACCATCTCATCCTTAGGCATCTTGATGAGAATCATGTGACATGGGTTGCTGATACTCTTAAGGAAGATGAGAGAAGGAGGGGCAGCATCCTTTGGAAGTTTCTTAAGTCCAAGTATGCTGGTGATTCTTTTCACCAGAAGGGTATAGCTTTCAATAAACTGTTCAAGTTACAATATTTGAATTGTAAACAGTTTGTTGCAGAGGCTAGGTCAAGCATAGCCAAGTTCAAGTCATCAGTACTTAACATGGATCCTGAGTGTTTGTCACTCTTAATCCTTCAGAAGCTACCAAAGGAGTTTGATTCTTTAGTCAGAATTATTCCTCAATTGGATCCTCTTCCTGGGGAGGAGGATGTGCTGAAAAGGATTGAAAAGGATGATCTTCAGTTCAAGATGAAGGGGGGTTCTGGAACAGCCCTTGTTGGAAAGACTGGAAAATCTTGGAAGAAGGCAAAAAAGGATTTGTCCAAGGTCTTATGCTATAATTGTCAGAATAAGGGGCATTATGCTAAGGATTTCAAGGAGGCCAAGAAGAGGAAGAAGTCCAAAGAGAATGAAAAGGAGGTCAATATCACTAATGAAAAAGTCCAAATGGTGGTGTTTGATGGTCCAATGGAAATGGTTGTTGGGGAAGAAGGTCCCAACAAGAAGGCCAAAATTGATGAGGATCAAGAAATGGACTTGATTGATTACAAAGTGAGTAATCTAAAACTCAAAGATGAGAACTTATCAGTTACCAATAAAGCTTCTTTCCTATTAGGAGGATTGAAGGAGGATATTCTTGTTTTGATTGATTCTGCCTATACAGATCACATGTTCTTTGAAACAAATTTATTTTCAAATCTTAGTAATTATGATGGAGTTGTAAATATTGTTCAGAAAGGCAGAACAATTCAGATTAAAGGAATTGGAAAAGTTATTCTTGCAAATCACTTGGGTTTCAAAATTTCTTTTGAGAAAGTGTTCTATGTACCAGAGTTGCCTTATAACCTTGTGTCCCTTGGAGTGTTATGAAAAAAATGTTTCCAGATTTGTGATATTAAAGAATATAAGTTTGTTATTGATATGAATGGGAGAACTTTTCTTAGTGGACAGTTTTGGAACAAGCTTTTGTGTGCAAGCTTGTTCAAAATCTCAGCTTTGAGCACTGTTGCTCAGAATAGAAGTGGCCATAAGGTAAAGGACAGCAACTGTGAGAGTTGTACCTTAGGGGCTAAGACTAGAAATGTGTTCTCAAAGAGTAGAGATTGCACTGATGTTCCTAGAGAGGAATTTTAAATTGATTTGGCTGGGAAATTCACACTGGAGTCCCTTGGTGGGGCAAGATACTTCATCAATTTAGTTTATACTGCAATTAATTATGTTTGGGTTAAACCAATTCAATCTAAGAATCAGACCACAGAGGAGGTTTCTGTAATCTTCAAAGTCTGGAAACAGAATGGTCTGATGAAGGAGATCAAGAGGGTTATCACCAATGGAGACGGTGAAGTTTTGAGTAAAGAGTTTTAGAGTTTATTGAAAGATTACGGTATCATTCATATAGTCACTACTGCAAGTACTCCACAAAATAATGGAATAGTTGAGAGAATGAATGGGACTTTCCTGGAAAAGGTCAGAACTATTATCTCTCAATCTGGTCTACCGAATTTCTTATGGGCTGAGTTGATGTGTACAGTCTGTCTGTTGCATAACATTGTAAGTGTTAATGGGATGAGTCCTCATTATCAGTTTTGGAAGTTTTACCCCAAAACATCACACCTAAGAACAATTGATTTCTTGGTGTATTTTAGTCTCCACCATAATGAGATGGTCAGAAAATTAGACCCTATGGCCAGAACAGGGGCACTTTTAGGCTATGATTTAATCAGTAAATTTTATAGGATCTATTGTCCAGGGACAAGAACATTTATCCATAGTAGGGATGTAAAATTTGATGAAAGTACCTTTCCACTCAAAAGGAGTGATGTTGTTGTGAATAGGTCACAGCAAGAAATAGAATTAGCACCTATTTAACCAGAAAAGGCTGAGGAAAATGTGATTACAGAAGATGAAGAGATGGCAGACATGCCACCAGAGGGTTCAGTGCCTGCTTCAGGGGAGGCCATTAATTTGGAACTTGATGAGCCTCCACCTCCAGTTAGAAGGAGTGGTAGGGTTAGAGTACAAGTTGATAGGTATGGGGAATGGAAGTCCCATTATTCTGCCGCAGGATATGAGGAAGATACATTTCAGGAACAGTGTATGCTCAATGAAGTCCTGGAGTTGAGTTCAGAAATGGGTAACAGGGTTAACCCAAATAGCTTTGTCCAAGCTATTAATTCTGATGAGAGAGCCAACTGGAAGAGTGCTATTTTTGAGGAATTTGATTCTCTAGAAAATAATAGTGTCTTTGAAGTGGTTAAGCGGGATTCTGTTCCACAAGGAAAGACCATTGTGGGGTCAAGATTGGTGTTAAACAAGAAGTTTGACACAAATGGAGTTTTGAAAAGATACAAAGCTAGATGCGTTGCACAAGGCTTCAAACAGAGAGAGGGTATTGATTACCAAGAAACTTTCTCACCAACTGGAAGGCTGTCCACCTTCAGGTCTATCATTGCTCTTGCAGTGGATTTGGGTGAATAAATCAGACAAGCTGATTTTGTAGCAGAATACTTGAATGCAAAAATTGGAGAGGAGGAGACTGTTTATATGTCAATCCCTGATGGTTTTTGTGAATGGTTAGTAGAGACTAAACCAGAAACCAGGAAGAAAATCTTTGTTAGAAGTTTTCTTTCAGCAGATAAAGATGAATATGTCCTCAAGCTTTGTAGATCCCTTTATGGATTCAAGCAAGCAGCTAGATAGTGGTATAATACCATGAGTGAGAAACTGATACAGATTGGTTTCAAGATGTCTGAGGCCAACCCTTGTCTTTTTGTAAGAAAGGATGCAATTTTGTTTTTATGGGTCAATGACATTATCATTATTGGAAATGGTAAAGAGAGACTCATGGAGACACTCAAAAATGTTAAATTCTGATCTGATTCATTTGTGCTTGCTATCAACAGATCCCAATGTTCTCACTTTTTTTCAATTCATTGACTTTTAGTTCTCAAGCACATCATATACATATGGTGCGTGCCATTTGTAATTTCTCTATTTATTATTTATTCTTTTTTTCTTTCTTCTTGTTATTTATTCCTACTGCCTTCCTTTCCTTTCTCACTATCTCCAAAAAGTTGTCATTGTATGCGCGGGGACTTCATCTGCTGCGGGGGAGACATCAGCGCGCAACTTGTATACAAACCAGTTGACAAAATGCTTACCTCAAACTTACCACGCAGATTCATTCAATCAACCTCATCCTTGATCTTGGTCAAACTCCAATCTCCACGTCTCAAATCAATGCTAAATATCAATACAAGCAAGACCTCAATTACAAACAAATGGAGTAACAAAGCAGCCAGTTAGAACAGAGTAAGACAAACTCATCGCAGCTCATCAATCAGTGGATAAGTCTGACAACCTTATTTCAGAACTTTCAAGGGGCTCGCAATCTCTCCTTGCATCCCAAATTATCTCTGGCTAAATTCATCACAACTCAACAGGCTCATAGATCTAGAATACAGTTCTTACTTCCCACAAACTTCATCTAACTCTCTATCACTTAGCCTGTCAAACCCTGTTGGTATCTCTTTATTTTTACTCTCTTTATCTTGTTATTAAGTCACAATTTCATTTCATCTTGTCTCATAGTCTGATGTTGATGGATCCATACAGTCTGGTCTTGGTCCATAATTCAGATTTTCTCAAAAAAGGAATTCAAGATAAAAGATCTTGGTCTGGCGCAACAGGTGCTAGGAATGAAAGTCAGTAATAGCATCAAGGTTTTGTGACTAATATGAAAATTTCACCCCTTTTGGATGAAGGGGGTGTGTTAAAATATGGAAGCACTTACGCTTGTGCTATGTATAAGTTTAATCCAAATGGGATGCACATATGGGCCTCTCCAGCCCATTGGACACTCACACGGACCATACGGGCCTGTGTGGATGTCACTGATTTGGGGAAGCTGGCCTCAAAACGCGTGAAACAGGCTCATTGGTACACAGGCCCTAAGGGGCCCGGTGGGGGATATGGGCCTATACAGCCAGATGGGCTTGTATGGGCATAATTGGGCCCAAGGTTTATTTTGGACATACTTGGCCAGACGGGATTTCCTGCCAAAGTGTGTTTGTCTCAGGTTTTGGGCTTGGGGTAACCCATTGGGGCCGCCGCCCATGTTGCAGCCTGCTTTGGGCTGCTGCCTGTGCTGCAGCTGGCTTGGGGCCGCTTGTATTTCTTGGTTTGCCCCACGTGGGGCTGTTGCAGCGGCAGAGGGATCCCCTGCAGGCCTGGCCAGTTGCAAACGGTGGCTACCGGCGTGGGAGCTGGGGCCAGCGGCCCCGGCTCCCTCCCCCTCCCCTTGCTTGCCATTTCAAGGGGGAGGGGGTGGCTGGCTGGGTTGAACCAGCCAGCAACCAACCGCAACAAGGTGGTTGGTCAGGGCAGGGGGGATTTCATCACCCCCTTGCCCAGGGGATGACAAGGCCGGCCACAAGGAGAGCAACCGGCGGTGGGGGGATCTGATCACCCTCCAACCAAAACAGATGTCCAGGACAGTTGCATCAAGGCAACCGGCGGTGGGGGGGGATTGACCACCCCCCCCCCCCCCCCCACCATCAAGAGGGGCGCTCTCCCCCCCCCCCCCTTTACCAAGGGGGAGGAGAAACGGGCTGAGGGGATCTGACCACCCCCCAGCCCACTATTCCTGACAACACCCTGGGGGTATCAACCCCCAGGGCCCCTGGTGAGGGGATTTGACCGCCCCACCAGGGATTTGAGAGAAAGAGGGGGGGGGGCAGCATGCCCGCCAGTTACACCCCCCCCAAGTGAGGTTGAGACCAAACCCAGGTGAGTCCTGGGTCCCACCTGGCCCATATGCGTGGCCAGGGGCTGGCTGCATGAGGCAACCAGCCATTAAGTAATGAAATAAGAGTAACTGGGCTGGTTTTAATGGAAAACCAGCCAGGGGATTGAACAGCAAAGGGGCTGGTTCAGCCCCGTAACGGTGGAAACACCAGAATAGACAAAAACAAACTTGTAATAAGGGTACAGGGACTGATGCCATGTGGGCTGATGTAGCCCAAACGAAGTAACAAGGCCTGTAGAGCCTGTAGAGGTCTTTTGGGGAGGGAAATTTTCCTTTTGGCTTGTTTTATCATGGGCTCACAAGAGGCCAATCTTTTGTACTTAAGCAGCTCTTCTCCCTGCTGTTTTCCATCCATTAATTCATCATCCAATCAAATTCATCAAAGATATCATCCAACTGATTGCCCCATTGTGAGAGACCATAAAGAAATTATTGACACAAGGTGTCCAGCTTTTTCTTTGCTTTAAATACTGCTCATTTGCCTAAGCTAATTGCTGGCCATAATTATAAAAATTGATGGATCAATTTGCAATTGATTGCTTGATTGATTTGCAATTGATTTCTCAATCAATCTAAAATTTATTGATTTATTTATTAACAATTGATCTCTCAATTTACTAGCAATCATCAAGGAATAATACTCTTATTTGCTCCAGATTTTGGATTCAAAGAAGTGATAAACCAGAAACTGCATTGAAACATTAGAGAAGAGAATAATAAACATGACTAAAGCAAGTAATAAAAGGATCCTACCCAAGTAGTGGAAATGACACAAAAAACTACTCCAGTATGATTCTAAAAACCTCCAATACACGCCTTGGACTAAGAATGAGAGCCACGACGATTAGAATAAGGAGAATTACGAAAAGAAAAAAATGAAACATTGCACCAAATTACTTAAAAGATCTTTTTGACAACCAAACTCATTCTCTTGCCTCTTGATCTTGTATAGTAATTATGAGGAAAAAAATAAAAGAGAAGGTCTGGCGAGTAAAAAAAAGAAAGAGAAAGTTGGGCCCAGAGCCAGCTTATAGCCGACAAGAGAAGAGCTACCAAATTGAATATGCATATTCAGTGGCACGCGCGTAACACTATGAGTGGGCAAAATGACTAAGATCTCTAACCTGCGCGTGTTGTGGAATTAATTAAAAATTAAATAATGGAAAAAAGATAGAAATAAATAGTAAATAAATAGAAAATAAAATTAATAAAGATAAAGTTAATAAAGTGAATAGAACTCCAACATATAACTCCAACAAATCAATCACCCAATCAATCAGTAATTCATTGCCCAATCAATTAGCAATAAATTTCTGTGATTCAGGTGGCCAATTTCCTAATTTTTTACTTTATTTTTTTTGGATGCTTTATGTTTCTTTTTGTCTTTATTTTTATTTTTCCAATGCTCAAGTCCCTTTCAAGTGATTTTTGTTTTGGGGTTTGATTGTTTGGTATGTATGTGCCATCAGTTTTGATAAGACTTTCTGTAGTTTATGACATGCATGTCAATCTGGCCAAACTTTTGAAATGGACAGAAAGCCTGGGTCAAAACCAGGATGGGCAAGAACAAAATTGTTTGCTCAATTTTTGAAGTGACAGGTCACCTGTATCAGGTTTCCTGTCTGGGTTTTCCCAAACCAGACACAAGACTGCCCAGGCCTTACCAGCACACCCCTCACCTCTGACATCCACCTTAAACATCCTGCTCCAAAATCCACCTCCAAATTTCTCACCTCCACCTTCTTATCCCTAACCCAATAAAACCATGATCCCAAAATCATCAATCTAAGTGTCCCAGTCTGCTTTCATTCTCACCAATCCCCTTTTTCTTCTTTCTGAGAACTATCAAACCACACCCCAGCTTGTTTGTTCAAAACCCAAACCACCCAGTCCATCTTTGCTACATACATACTCCAGATGGATCAACTTATATCTACTCACCATAATACTTCCCTGCTCACTGTCATGCTCCAGGGTTAAGGGCCATCGTCTTCATCATTTTGACATATCCTTTTACTCAGTACCATCTACCTCAGTCAATAAGTGTGAAACAAATAAAGCACAATATCAATGGTGCCTTCCACTTTCCACCTCTGCTTGCGCAACAATCTTCAAATCATGGTAACTCTGTATATAATTTCAAATCCTTGAATTGAAATATAATATTGTTGAAAATCCATTCAAGCTTTCCTCCTCTACCCTGGGTATCACCAACTCTTGGACTTCCATTCTTGGTCACGCACTCACACCAGTTTGTACCCATGCCTAGATAGCCATATCAACTGTATAGTTTATAAATAGACTAGTTCCTTACTGATAAAAATTGAGGAAGTTTAAAGTGGAATTCCAGAACTAAAAAACAGACTGATGACATGAGAGACAACAAAATTTTCATTGAGATAGGACAAACCAAGGACAGAAAAGATAGGAGGAAGCAATGATGAGATGGAAGAAGCAAGTCATACTGCCAACAGATGGTGAGACACCAAAAAGATGAAGGAGACGAGAACACTGGAAGAGGGATGAAAAGTAGCTAGGATGAGTGAAAAGACTATTGCAGAGAGGATGAGCATCACACAGTTCTTAGGTTTTCTTGATTAAATTTGCACCAGATGAAAGCTAGTTAGGATTGAGGATTTGAAGAACCAGCGAGTAGAATTTTCAGAATGGACTTGAGAAAGTGACAATTATGGGAAGCAGCTGATTAGGACTTGAGGGATTTGGTTGAAAAATGGCTGTAGGGGAGTGGTGATAGTGGTAGTTTGGTGATAGAGAAAAGAAGGAGAGAGTTGGATGGAGGATGATTGTAGAGGAGTGGTGATAGTGGTGGTATAGTGGAAGAAGAGAGAAGGAGAGAGTTGGAGTAGAAGGACAGTGATTGATAATAGAGAAAGAGGGGCGTAAGGTGGATAGAAAGTAGAGTCTGTGAAATCCATGTGACATTGGATTTATGTTGGACGTTGTAGATAGAATCCACGGAGGAGCTGGTGTAAGTGACAGTGAGAGTGAATAATTCAACACCCCTTGTCATCTGATGAGAATTGAGTTGAGAAACATCTTTGGTTAAGAATTTCAAGAGAGAGAGAGGATGAGGACTTTCTGAGAGCATCAGCCACCATTTCCACTGTGGGTAAAAGTTTGACCATTATTTTGTTTTCAGATTATAGGTTTTGGAGGAATTTCATTTTTATGTCAATGTGTTCTGTTTTTGAGTTTGACCCAAAGTGTTTGAGTTTTTCAAGAAGAAATTTATTGTAAATGTGAAAGACGGTTGGGCTGATAGGAAAATTCCAAGGTTCAGAGATCATGAAGGAAAGCCAAAGGTCTTCTTGAACCCAATTGAAACAAGCTGATAGCTCCAATTCTGTAGAGGACATGGTTATGTTACACTGCCTTTTTCTTCTCCATGATACCAGACAATTTAGCCAGAATGTGATGGTACTGCGTTGAGATATGAAAGGCATAGGATTGTCTGTCCATGTGGTGTCAGCATAATATTTGAGAGAGCAGCAGTCTGAATCATGTTTGAGGACAAGAGAAATATTTTTTTTCCCCTTCAGATATTTCCAAAAATGAACCACTTCTTTCCAGTGGTTGATACCAGGTTTGTGATATGTTGATTTCACTATTTGATTTCTTAGGACTAAAAAACAGCGGGCTGAAGACATGAATTTTAGAGATGATTAGACCAACTGATTCAAATGAGAATATAGATGACAAGGAAAATGAAAGGAACACCAATGGCTAGAACTATGATCAGGAACAGGACAGCGTGAGCGGCAGAGGAGAGGATGAGGCTAAAGGAGACAAGTAGATGACTGAAACGGATTGAAGTCAGAGTTGAGAGTTGTTAGTTGTGATAAATCGTGCGGATAGGTCTCTTACCAGACAAGAACACATGGACCATAATTGGGGTAGCTGAGATGGTGGATCGAGAATTGAGGCGAGATGTGATTTAAGGGAAAAGAACAAAGAAGGTAGAAAGGAACAGAAAAGGTAGAAAAGAAAGATAGAATAAAGAAAGAGAAAAAGAAAGATCAGGAGAAGAAAGAGGTTGATTCAAATAGTTGTTGTGAGAGGTTATTTGGGAAGAAGAGGGACTTTCGAGGATGGAAGCAGGTGGACTAGACGCTGGAAGGATCTGGAGCTGGGAGACTCGAGGTTGAGAGAGGACAATCCTCAGAATAGAGTTTTCACACTCATCTTCAGGGTGCGCGGCATTTTTGAGGGTGCGCGGTGGTCAGAGAGAAGAGAGTCGTGAGGAGTGATTTCTCAACACTCCCCGTGGCTGGTAAGTGGGTTATCCATGAAGTTATTTGTCTCAGGTAGTGAACATTGTTTTTTGTAATAGCTTAAAAGAACTGATAGAGGATGCCTTTGAGAGTGAATCGGCGACCATGGATGGACTAGGGATGAGTTCTAGTTTGAATTCTTGATTTGTGAAATCTTTGCGAAGACCTTTTGTTTTTATATCTATATGTTGTGACTTAGAGTGAGAGCCAAATTTTTTTATCTTATCGTCCAAGCCCTTGTTGTCTATATACAATGTGGGTTTGAACTTGCAGTTGTGGTAGATCTCATTGATGAGGTGTCTGATCCATTTTGTCTCAAGATAAAAATCAAGCAGTGCATTCAGTTTGGATTCAGTGGAGGAAAAGGTGATGTTCTGTTGTCTAGTTGATTTCCAGATAACCGGGCTTCCATAGTGAAAGACGACGTATCCGGTTTGAGATTTTCAAAAAACTGGATCGTCTCCCCAAGTGGCATCACTGAAGCTGGAGAGGACTTCTTGCTTAGCATTGTATTTGATGGTGAGTTTGAGATACTTGGTCGTCTTGAGGTATTTCCATACTTTCCGAACCTCTTGCCAGTGACTCATACCGGGCTTGGCGTTGAACCTAGACAGACTAGATACGGAGAAAGAAATTTCTGGACAAGTGTATTGTGATAGGTGATTGAGAAGTTTGGTTGTAGATCTGTAATTAATATTTAGTTGACAAAATTCTGCATGGTTTTTGTTGGAGGCAGGTTCGAGATAGAAATTTTGTGTGAGCGGTGATAACGTTTCTTTGCAAGATGACAGGCCAAGCTCTTCCAGTCCCTGGTCAATACGATTAGGTTGGCTCAGGAGAATTCGATCATCTTCAATCTCCATGAGCATTCCGAGTATTGTGTTGGGTGGATGAGAGGACGAGTTCTGGAATTGCTTGAGAAAGTTTGATTTGAAGAAATCAGAGTTGCCTGCATGGATTAAGTTGTCCACGTGGAAGTACAGAATTTCCTTTGTTTTGTTGTTAAGGTAAAGACAAGGATTGCTGGTCAACTCTTCGTACCCTTGAGACTTGATCCATAGCTTGAGGGTTTCATTCCAATTCTTGGGAGACTGTTTGAGACCATACAGAGATCTTTTTAATTTTAAATAGGGAGATCTTCTACTTGATCCTTCTGGCGTTCTTATAATGATGGTCTCCTCCAGAGGAGCATGAAGAAATGCCCCCTTGACGTCAAATTGGGTGAGTTTCATTTTGTTTTTCAAGGCGCATACCAAAGCCAGTCGCAGAGATGCGGTTTTTCCGGTTGGCGCCCAAGATTTGTTGTAATCAACTCCCAATACTTGATCAAAGCCTTGACCACACAGCCGGGCCTTGTATTTGGCAGGTTCGCCATGGCAATTCTCCTTCACTTTGAAGACCCAGGTCGTGTTTAGGATGTTGTTGGGATTTCCATAATATTCCTCCCAAACATCTTGCAGTTCTATGCCTTCTAGTTCAGTTTCTGTAGCTTCCTTCCATTTGGGCCACTCGGGGCACTTGCGCGCCGCCTTGTAGGAGGGAGGTTTGTAGTAATGGTGGAAGCCATATCGCTTGGGTTTTTTGATTTTGTGTCTAGGTCTTTGATATGCGGATATTTCAGGAGATTCTTCTGGAGTAGAGTGGCAAGGTGGGCTTGGGAGAGATGAATCTGAGGAGTGTGCGCCTTCATTCTCCTCACAATCTGATTCTAAATCAGAGGTGTCTTCAGGCGAATTGCAAATAGTGTATTGTTTTTGAGCAGAAGAGAAGTCAGAGTTGTCAGATTCCGAGCTAGTTTGAGAAAAAAGGTTGAGTCAAGGAGACTCAAGAAGAGGAAATTGAGAGACCGTATTCTTGAGGAAATGGACATGTTTGTTTTCAATAACAGCACCGGATAAGCTTAATACAAGATAAGAATGAAAGATTGGATTGAAACCAACTAAGATTCCTTCTAATCCTTTTTTGTTGAATTTCCTTCCTCTCTGCAGATGATTTCCCAAATAAATTACCGGTGATCCTACGGATTTCAAGTAGTTAGTAGGAAGACTCTTATTGAACATGAGTTCCCAGGGGGATTGATCATTACCTTCCCTCGGGATTTGATTCAACATGAAGCAGCAGCTTTGGATTATTATGTGCCAATAGTTCTTTGGCAGCCTGGAAGAGGAGAAGGTTGCTCGCGCGGATTTGACAATAGTTCAATTGGCTTGTTCTGACCGACCATTGTGTTGAGAATGGTAAGGTTCTGACGTGAGTAGTTTGATGTGTTTGGATTTGGCAAAGTTCTTCAAGGTTTTATTGGTGAATTCCGTGCCTTTATCCAAGAAGATTTCTGTCAGGTAGTAATTAAGTTGTTTATATTCTGTTTCCAGGATATTGATTATGACATTTGGGGTTTCATCTTTAGACAGGAGGGGAAATGCCGCAAGATAGCCAGAGAAGTTATATACAAGAGTTAGAATGTAGCAGTGGCCTGCCTTGGATTGAGGGGTAATTTGTCCAATCAGGTCAAGGTGTATCCTTTCAAGCGGTCTTGACGACGGGGTTGAAGTTGCTGCGAAGGGAGATTTAGTGATTTTTCTTTTGACGCAACTCTCACACTGGAAGCTATCCAATTCTTCCTTAGAGAAGTGACCCTTGAGTATAGGCTTGAGGGTGTAGATTGCAGCATGACCGTACATTTTGTGAAGGTTGGAGAGGGATTTAGACTCAACAGTAGTTGAGCTTGTGGATTGATTTGTGAGATTAACTGAAAGATTGTTACCCGCGACTCGAGGTTTCTCAATTACAAAGAGATTGTTGCAAATCAATCCTTTTAGGACCACCTTGTTGCCACGAGAGACCGTAAATTGATCTCGTTCTTGAAAAAGACTGCATCCTTTTTTCGCTAGAAGACCAGGGCTAATTAAGTTAACTACTATTTCTGGGACATACATACACTCGTCTAAAGTTACAACCAAATTGTTCCATTCCAGTCGGACCGTACCAGTGCCTCAAATTTTAAGGTTAGCTTCTAGCTTTCCAGTCTTGATTTCCTCTGGGTTGTCCTGAAGATTGATAGATGTGAAGAATTTCAGATTGTTGAAGATATGAATATTTGCGCCAGAGTCCAATAAGAGATTTGGGGTATTATTGTAGTTGATCCAGAGGGTGAGTAGGGAATGATAGTTGATGGTTGGGTTCTTTTTGGTTCTATTTTTCCATTCATTCTGCTGTTCGACCCACCATCCAGGGGCAATTTGGGGGTGGAGATGAAAGCAGGAAGTCTCTGGATGTGGAGAATTTGGGTCGTGGTAGCCTTCTCTGCATTGCATTTGGGCCTTTTTATTGTCTCTCTCCGTTCTGCCTTTGGTAGTAACTAGGGTAACATCCGGAGCTGATTTGCCTATCTTCAGTTGGGCCTTTCGCTCATTATTATATTGATTAAGGTGGTTAAAGACCACTTCTACCATTATCAGTTTCTCTACGTGCATAATTTGTTGCTTGAGGTTTTCCAGAATCGGGGGAAACTTGAATAGTATGAGGTAGGCGATTATATCTTTGGGTAATTCTATACCCACGTCTGCCATCCGCGTAAGTGCCTTTCTGATATTGGTGATGAAGTTTTCTATCGCGTGTTTGTTGAAGGGAGCATGTAAAAATTGATTGAAGACTTGGGCTCTGTTTGCAGTTTTGGATGAAGCAAATCGACAAGTGATCTTGGCCCAGAGCAGCTTAGACAATGAGATGTTTGCTGAATTGACCACATTGGCATGAGTCACGCTGTCTAGTTTAGAAAGGATGATTGCTTGGATTTCTCGATCTTGTTTTATTGTAAGTTGGCCGGAGTTCCTAGTTATGACGTCCTTAATTTCCTTGAGATCAAAGAGCATTAACCTCTTGTCTTGCCAGATGGAATAATTGTCTTTGTTGAGAGGAGGAATGGCATTGACCAAGGCCTTGAGTGCAACTTGGTGAAAATAGTTGTTGACCCCAACTGGTTTGTTCATTTTTGATTAGCTTGAGTCCTTTGGCTTTTAACCGTGTTGATTTCACTATTTGATTTCTTAGGACTAAAAACCAGCAGGCTGAAGACATGAATTTTAGAGATGATTAGACCAACTGATTCAAATGAGAATATAGATGACGAGGAAAATGAAAGGAACACCAACGGCTAGAACTATGACAGGAACAGGACAGCGTGAGCGGCAGAGGAGAGGATGAGGCTAGAGGAGACAAGTAGATGACTGAAACGGATTGAAGTCATAGTTGAGAGTTGTTAGTTGTGATAAATCGTGCGGATAGGTCTCTTACCAGACAAGAACACATGGACCATAATTGGGGTAGCTGAGATGGTGGATCAAGAATTGAGGCGAGATGTGATTTAAGGGAAAAGAACAAAGAAGGTAGAAAGGAACAGAAAAGGTAGAAAAGAAAGATAGAATAAATAAAGAGAAAAAGAAAGATCAGGAGAAGAAAGTGGTCGATTTGAATAGTTTTCATGAGAGGTTATTTGGGGAGAAGAGGGACTTTCAAGGATGGAAGCAGGTGGACTAGACGCTGGAAGGATCTGGAGCTGGGAGAATCAAGGTTGAGAGAGGACAATCCTCAGAATAGAGTGTTCACACTCATCTTCAGGGTGCACGGCATTTTGGAGGGTGCGTGGTGGTCAGAGAGAAGAGAGTTGTGAGGAGTGATTTCTCAACATGATAGTATCAGGATAGGAGAGAAAAAGAAACTGAAAGGTCAAGAAGGGTTGGAAAAGCTAAGTAATTCAGCATACCAGTGAAAGATTGGTAGTTGATGCCAATCTTGGAGAACTTTTCCTGTTCCTTTTGGGAGGCAGGTGTTGGACAAATGTGTGCTGTTTTTCAGTCTGACAAACCAAGAATTTGGGGGACTTTGTTGATGAGTGAGTGTTGACTGAGTGAAATTGTTTGTTTGTTAACAGTAAAATCCATTCCAAGCAAGGTTTCAGGATCATGTGTTGAGGATTCAGGAAAACGTTGGAGGAAATATTTTTCAAAGACTTTGGTTCTGCCAACAACTATCAGATTTTCAATGTGAAAGAATATGAAGGGGTTGAAGTCCTTGTGTACAAAAACCCAGGGGTTGGCCCCTGGTTGATGGTAGTTGAGATTGGTAAACCAAGTCGCAAGATTTTCATACCAATTTGCAGGGGCTTGTTTTAGAACATAGAGAGATTTTTTTAACTTGAGGAAAGGAGCCTTTTGGAAAGATTCCTTTGGAGTTTTAATGTATATATCTTCTCCAAGGGGGAAAAAGAGAAAGGTACTCTTCACATCAAACTTTCCAATGGGAAAATTTCTGTTGACACAGAGAATCATAAGGTGAAGGAGAGATGGGAACGTGCCCCTAGTGGCAAAGGTGTCTCCTTATTCCAAGTCAGGTATCTGAGAAAATCCTTGTATGCAGAGTCTTGCCTTGAATTTCTTGGTGGATGAGCGGGTCCTGGGTTTAAGAAGGGTGTCCCAGGTGGTGTGAAGAAAGTGACAGGGAGTATCAAAATGATCTTCCCAAAAATCATGGGCTTCAATATTTTCAAGTTTGACACTCTTGGCCTTGGAAACAAACAGGGGGTCAAGAGATTGAGAAAGGTAGGAGTATTTTCTAGGTTTGAAATTGGCTGTGCATGGTACAAGATTTCTGATGAAAGCATCCGCCTCAGGAGAGGGTTCTGAAATGGAATCAGAAATGATGGGGATTTCACCCTCATCTTTGTCTGCTTCTTGGGGTGCAGGAGTAGAGTTGGAGGAGTCAAGGTTGTTACCTTTGTTGTGGGCGGATTTGTAGTTGGAGTTGTCTTTGCTCTTTGATTGATTGAGAAACCAATCATCAGAGTTGGATTTGATTTCAATGGATCTGGGCTTTTAATTTAGAAATTGAGCATGTTTTGTATCTACTATTTTGTTTGACAAGTTGAGAATGCGTTAAAATTGCAGTGCTGGAGAGTAGCCAATTAGGTTTCCTAGTCCACCTGGTGGATGTAGTTTAGAGCCCTTTTTGGTTGGAGTTAGTATGTAGGACAGCGGATTTCCAATGGGCTTGAAGTAGGAAAGAGGGAGAGAATGATTCTTGAACAACTTGTAGGGAGATCTTCTGCTTTTATGGGAAGGAATTTGTTTGAGTGTGAGATTAACGGCTTACAAAACTTTGTTCCACAGGTTCCTAGGTTGGTTCAAGTCAAGCAGGATGGTCCTGAGGGATTCTAGGATGGATCTGTTGAATTTTTCAGAAATTCCTTTCTGCTGCAGTGTGTAGGGATCCAAAAATTTCTGTCTGATGAGATTTGTTCTACAGAATTGGTCCATCAATGAGTTCTTAAATTCCATTCCTTGGTCCAAATTTAGGATGAGAGGTCAGTATCCAAACTTTTTTGCCTCCAGATCAATCAACTCAACTAGAGTGGGTCCAATGGAATCCTTGATGGATATAGGTAAAGCTTGTAAGTATTGTGTAAAAAAAAATACTAATTTGAGGATGTACTTGTGACCAAATCTGGAGGTAGGAAGGTGTCCAATGGCGTCTAGATGTATCTCAGAGAATGGTTTTTCAGGGGATGATTTTCTTGTCTTGAATGAAGCTTTGGTGATCTTTGATAGCGCGCAGGATGGCAGTCTAAGGTCTTCTTTTTGAGAAGGCTTAGCTTATGCCTCAATCTGTGGTAACTTACGTGACCCAGAGACTTGTGAAGATACTTAGAAGAGGAGAGGAAAGACTTGTGAGTGGATTGAGAGATTTTGAAGCAGGGTATGTTATTGTGGTAGAAACCTTTCATTGCAAGCTGATTATTGAGATACAAGGAGACGGAGCTGAGGTCAAAATCAACCGTGAAAACATACAGCATCAGTTTTCAGAGTGAAAAAAGATTGACAGTAAGATTTGGGACGTAAAGAACCCTTTTCAGAAAGAGAGTGCCACCGTTGTACTTCAGCCTGAGAGATCCTTTGCCTTGGATTTCTAGAGATCTGAGTCCAGAGCTTGTGTTGATTAGTCCTCCTTCTTTTGATCTGTCTAGGTTCACAAGGAGCAAGGAGTCAGGACTCATCTAATCAGAACAGCCAGAATCAAGGATGAAGAGCAGGGAGTCAGAATGGAAGCACAAAGGTGTGCTGACATAGGCTTGGGACCAAGGATTACTTTTAGGAAGCAGATGGGGATACAAAATACAGCATCTGTGCTCAGGATGATTAGCTGGGGTGTTTCTTTTCTTTTCCTTGCATTTGCCTGAGGGATCAGTGAAAAGGGAAGTGACTAAACCTATTGTAGAACCACTGTTTTCAGTCAGGGGATTGAAGTATTGTTCATTTAAGTGAATTTGCAAGTGATCAAGCACTGCATTGGGATTGATCTCAGAAGAGATCTTGGAATGAGTTACTTTTTGCTTAATCAACTTGAAGGAGTTGGGAAGTTTTCTGAGTATTATGTATTCCAGGAAGTCCTGAGGCAAAAGAATCCCAATCTCCTGCATTTGATTAATTCTGGTTTTTATATTGAGTATGAAGGATTGAATGTTGCTTTCATTGAAGACAATATTTTTGAATAAGCTGTAGATTCTAGCCCAATTAGCTGGTTGAGATGACACAAAGTGTTTTAGTACTTCTCTCCAGAGAGCTTTAGTTTCCTCCTCTTTGGTAGGATTGACAATGGTGGTATGAGCCAAAGGGGATAGCTTTGATATGATAATTGAGAACAGAATAGTGTTGTCTTCAGGGTCAAGAGTAGTTTTGTCCAAGAGCATAATGTCCTTGAGTTTATCTAGGTTAATTAGAGTGTTCATTCTTGTTCTCCAAGTGGTGAAGTTTTTGTCAGTGAGGAGGGGGATGACCTCAATAGTTGTTTTTAAGATTGTTGGATTGATGTTGCCCATCTTGAAAATAGTGACATCTGGTTTTGCAAAGAGATACAACAATTTTCAACTGTTAATTGTGATAAAAATTGAGGAAGTTTGAAGTGGAATTCCAGAACTAAAAACAAGACTGATGAAATGAGAGACAACAACATTTCTGTTAAGATAGGACAAACCAAGGACAGAAAAGAGAGGAGGAAGCAATGATGAGATGGAAGAAGCAAGTCATACCGCCAACAGATGGTGAGACACCAACAAGATGAAGGAGACAAGAACACTGGAAGAGGGATGACAAGTAGCTAGGATTAGTGACAAGACTATGGCAGAGAGGATGAGCATCACGCAGTTCTTAGGGTTTTTTGGTTAAATTCTCACCAGATGAAAGCTATTTAGGATTGAGGATTTGAAGAACCAGAAAGTAGAATTGTCAGAATGGACTTGAGACAGTGAAAATTAGGGGAAGCAGCTGATTAGGACTTGAGGGAGTTGGTTGAAGGATGGTTGTAGGGGAGTGATGATAGTGGTAGTGTGGTGGTAGAGAAAAGAAGGAGAGAGTTGGATGTAGGATGATCATAGGGGAGTGGTGATAGTGGTGGTGTAGTGGCAGAATAGAGAAGAAGAGATTTGTATTAGAAGGAAGGGGATCAATAATAGAGCAAGAGAGGTGTAAGGTGGATAGACAGTAGAGGCTGTGAAATCCATGTGACATTGAATTAATGTTGGACGGACTAGATAGAATCCATGGAGGAGCTGGTGTTAGTGATGGTGAGAGTGAATAATTCAACACTTACCCTGCATAAACTACACCTTCACATTTGCATGTTCTTCACATGTCATCCCTTCCTGTCTCATCCATCATGCCTTTGTACTCTCTTATTCTATTGTCTTGCACCTACGCTACAACCTTGGAAACAACTGTACTGTTATTTCATTTCCCATTCTGTTCATTTTATTCATTGCCTCATGGCCTCTTAACTCTAGCTGGCCATTGATCAGGTTGTATCTAGTCATCTTCAGATTAACTTATAAAGGCTTTGTTTCCTGCCTGAAGATTTTCTCCTCAGTTATTTAATTTCATATTTTCTTGCATTTTCTAAATCCAGTCATCACATTGGGCTTGGATTTAGTTCCTTTTTGATTGGAACACCTCCATTTCCTTGCTGTTTTTTGAGCCATCAAATCATAATTTTTCACTTTGCAGTCAACCTTGCTACCTTGCACTTTCTCCTTGCATCCAGCATCTCCCTTTGCGCTCAAAATCATCTAAGATTGCCATATAGTACTTGGGGTGGTTGTGTGACAGTAACTTAACTAACTAAAATCATCTATCTTAGTTTGCCAAACTATAATAGATTTTTTCTTTTACAATTTCACATACTTGCTCATCAGGGAACACTTTCATCACCCCTTACAATGATTATATCCATTGGGTAGGGAGATCCAGCATTTCACAGGCCTGAAAACCTTTAGACCCCATTCATTGTTGCAAATCTCCTTTTGTTGATCCTCTTGACAATCCCCTCGCTCCTCAATGGGAAGCTCCGGTGGATCCTCTCAAATAAATTGAAGATTCCCACCACCAATCCAATGAAACATTGACTTATGTTAGATCAAGGGCTTGCAATGGTGCTCCGAAGACCAAAGCTTCAACCTTGATCCAGGCTCTCAAAAAAAATTCCTTGCAATCTGGTCCAAGTGGTCCTAGTTTCTGTACTCCAGACATGAAGAAACCTGATCAGTTTAATGGATAGCACTCCCATAAGCTTTTATCCCACCTACAGTCTTGCAAAATCATCTTCTCAAGCAATCCCAAAAATTTTCCTTCCAACAGACGTAAAGTTATGTATCCATCTTCCTTTCTGGGGGGAAGAGCCTCACAGTGGTTCAAACCGTGCCTCAAACTATTATCCAATGCCATTTCCACATTCATTCTTAACAATTTGGACAAGTTCAAGAAACAATTTTTCACCCTTTTCAGCTACCCCAATGAGGTGCAAAACGCAGAATACAAACTTAATAATCTAGTCATGAAAGAGAATAGTAGAGTTACAATTTAAATCTCCCATTTCCAAACCTTGCAGTCTTGCATCCAATGGAAGGAGGAAGCCCTTTTATTTAATTTTTGAAAGGTTTTACCAGAATGACTAATCAAGCAGCTTGGAGTTGGGGTACATAGGACAACCTCCCTCCAGCAGTTAATCAACCCAGTGATTGAGCTTGATAATGGCTATCACAACAAGAACTTCTCTTGGAAAAACAATTTTGGATTTTCAACCTTGCCTCCAAATTCAGATGAATCTACAAAGCAACATTTGAACAATTGGAAACACTCCAAACTGAATCCAATCTCAAAATACAATCCAAAAGGGAAAGCCATTGCCAAAACTCCAAAATTCCTGGATAGGGAAACTTGGATGCTCTGAAATAAGGAACAAATAAGGAGGGAAAAGGAGGGATTATGTATTTATTTTGGGGGAAAAATTGATGGCAATAGTTGTGCAAAGCAGCTAAGCAATCAAAAAATTAGCTTGTAGTTTTTTTACTACTCACAAGCAGAACTACAAATTATCTAAACTACATGCAGTCAATCTTTGCACTTGCAAGTCACTTGGTGCTCCAAGTTCAAGATTTTTCCTATTCCATTCTGACAAAACTCCTTATCATTTCTTACTCAATTCTGGTGCTAATTTTTCTTTTATAAGTTCACCTTTTTCCACTTCCAAAACTTTACACGTTCCAAGATAGATAAGTTTCCCATCTATTTAGTAAGTAGTGCAACCAAGCCTTCTCATTGGGTTTCACAAAAAGCAAAATGGACCTTTGCATTTTCCAATTTCCCCAGCTTCAAATGGAATTTATTTGTCTTGGATAACCCCAGAATGGATAACACCATTCTAGGCCATGACTTCCTAGTTTACTTGAATACAGATGTGAATTGGTTAGAAGGAGTAATCAACCTTCAAACCTTGCAACCCCAGGATGCTAAAATTTTGGTCAAACAGGAATTAAAAAGCCTAACTGACACTGTAATTGAGTTGGAAGACAATTTCCTGCCAGGAGATTTGCAATATCCTGATTTCCATTCCCAAGTTCCCTCTGCATATTTAGGAGTTATTGCTTATTTATCCAACTTACCTTTTCCTTTTTTCTTTGAAGAGAAACAGGCGCCTACCAAATGGTGTATTTTGAGCTACTTCATCCTCTTGCATCATGCAAGCACTTCAAACCCAGTTCTCAAAGATGAAGAGATTGAAGATTTAGAAATCATTTGAGAATCTTTACCTTTTCTTTACCATCAATTTGCTGAATTCTTCTCATGTGTAAAAGCAGATAAACTTCCTCCTTCCTGTTCCTATGACCACAGGATATAACGTACTGGCCCACCTCTGGCACCTGGACCAGTCTACTCTATCTCAAAGCAAGAATCACCCATGCTCCAAGAATACATTGCAGAAAATGTATCAAAAGGATTTATTTGACCAAGCAATTTGAATAGTGGCTTGCCTGTCCTATTTTGTACAAAGAAAGAGGGCGGCCTTTGCCTTTGCCTTGACTACAGGAAACTCAACCAGGTAACCTGGAAGAAAGACTAACCAGTACTGCCTATTTTCCAACTTCTCACTCTCTTCCATGGAGCTGCTTATTTCTCAAAGTTGAACCTTTGAGACACCTATAGCCTAATTTGCATTGAAAAAGTTCATGAGTATTTGACCACAATGAGAACCTGGTTTGGAGGTTATGAGTGTACTGTTGTAAGACTCCAAACAATGCTGAGCACTAGGCAGTTCTGTGGAGGGGAAAGGTCCTTTTCAAGCTGCCCAGCTGAGAATTACAAAATTATTTAAATGTAACCAGGATCAAGGTCCAGAACCTTATGAATGAGGAATCAATGGAACTAACAAGTTTGATAGTAGTTGGTAGCAATGGAAAAACACTATCTCAGGCTAGATGGTGCGTGAAAAGGCTTGAACAAATTAATTTAAAGTTTTTTGAGAGTTCAATGGAACAAGGAAGTTGTAAGTAACAGCGCCCAAAAGGTAATAACTCAGGTTGTCAGCAGAAGATTAGGAAAGATAAACTCAATCCCAACCAACCTCCAGGTTCTTAATGAGCCTGCCCAACTCTCCACAATCAAGGGCTTGAAGGGTACCAGTTAACTGTGGGTGGATGTACAAAACAAAGAAATTTGTTTTATGAAGCTCTTGAAGCAACACAGTCACAAGTTTTAACATGAATAACCTGGCACTTCTCAAGGGAATCAAGAATAGTCTGGCAGAATTCAAATTTAATGAAATAAGGCAGGTGTTACACACCAGGTTTCAATCCTAAAGAAACCTGTCAGTCTGTCAGCTTGCTACTATTGCAGAGCAAGCTGCAAAAGTAACAAAATAAAATAAATAAATAAATATAATATTAAAGGAGAAATAATATTAAAATTATCATTTCAAATTATGATTCTACATAAAATTTAAGGTAGGGTCACTCACTGAAACCTACCTCAAATTCCCACTGCTTATATTTTTAATTAATTTATGAAAATTTAGGAAGAGAAATGGCCTTGGGACTTTGGCCATCTTAATATTTTACATTAAACCCCACGTATAGATTTCACAGTGAATTTTGTGTCATAATCCAAGAATTCTTTGATTTAGAGGAGTTACGGGCGGAAATCTGATTTGTCACAATTCCCGCACGCAGCCGCAGAAACCAACACATCTGCGGGCGGCTGAGCAGCAGCACTGCCACCCTGTACGCGTGCCTTGACAAGCCGTGTACACAGCCCTGGGCATCTGACAGGCACGCAGCTGCGGGACTATGGACTGAAAGATTTACAGATGGCTTGAGAAGCCCAGGTACCACGTAAAAGTGCTACAACTAGGATGGGGACATACTACATATCTAATAAATGTCCCCATCAATAGTAGATAGTCTAAAAATACATAAAATCATTTTAAAATACTTGAATAAACTTTCTACATATTTTATATAAAATATAAGAAAAAATACCAAAAATGTCGAAAATAAGATAACTACAGTTTGTAAAATATCTTAAAGTACTTCAAAACTACAATTGTGAGAAATTCAAGACCTTTGTATGTTCTTGAAATACAAAGGAAACTGATTATGTAAAAATATTACATATATTACCATAGATTATATTTTTAATTAACTATTTCAAGTAAATTAACAGAATTTTTAAAATAAGGATCAAAATCAATATTATGATTTTACTCCCATCAGCTAATACATAATGAGAACCCATATGAGATCAGATTACCCGTAGGAATTTCTACTCAGAAGAATTATTAAAATCCTGGGAGCATTTACTAAGGATAATTAATGAAATGATGATCAGGTGGATAGATTAGTGTTATTCACACGTCAAAAAATCAATCAAAAGGTAGAATAATTCTCATACGCTGTGGAATTAGATGTTGCCTGTGCTACAGCACCAAGAAAACGTGACAAGCTACAACTGGTCACCCTGCTAGCCTTAGCACCTGTCACTCTTGAGCCCCTGTATCCCTCAGAAGGAAAGAATTTGAACCCAAAAAGCTATAAATAAAGAGCTCTTTTGAGGTTATTGATACCCAGAGACCCAGTTATATTTACATCCAGACACCGTGCCAAGGTAATCAAATACTTATAAGAGATAAGTAAGTGATTTATGGCTTTAGTATGATTAATATTATCTATCCCAAAACTCTTTTTATCAATTTAAACTGCTGAACAACATTTTAACCCATGTAACAGGTTTAAGCCATCAGTACATGTCCCAAAACAGGTACCTAAAGGATCCAATAATATACCAGTGAGTTTTATTATCCTTGTCTTGTGGTGGCAGCTTGGTAAGAAGACCCGGCCACTGCATCATATATTTCATCTATATATTACCTTTGGGAAATATCTCCTTTAATAATATAAATTAAAGGTTCCAAAGTAACCAGTTCTACATGTTTTCAAAGTGGATTCCCTGAAGAGAGGTGTTGAAGATCCCCAATATCATTGTGGAGCCTCTATTAATTTATTTAATAATCAATTGATTAATATTGATTAATAATATTCAATCATAACCAAAACAATCAACCTTGAAATAGCTTTATCCAAATATTTTACAGGTTTTTTCTGCATTTATTGAATAATATATTTATTATTTATTCCATCACCTCTGTTAGCTAAAGGATATAAAGTGTCTTGGCATCCAGGAGGCTGACACATTCAAACATGAGTGGTTCCAGAATGATGATCAAAAAAGAATGATCAGACAAGTATGGTAAAAAAAAGGATCAAAGAGTGGTATAAAATGCTCAAGATCTTGATTACATGAGTTCTTCTTTAAGCAGAAAGGCTATTAATTGGTGATAAAAGATAAGGTCACAGAGGACAGATCAAAAGGTTGAGTATGGAGGCTCAAGGATCAAGGGGAAATCAAAAGATATACCCAGGATAAGGATGCTAGGATAAAGGCAAGGAGCCCCCTGAATTTGTTGATTTATTATAATGCATGATTCATTGATGATGGGATAAAGAGGCAGAGGAGGGCCCATCCTTTTATGGGTAAGAAGCCCTGTAGACTAATTACAAGAGATAACTACAAATAAGTGCGGGTTTATTTTTTTTTTTGAAAAATAGATGCAATGAGAAAATTAAGGCCCACAAATGAATGATATGGAATGAAAAGAAAAAGAAATTTAAAGAAACAAAAATAGAAATGAAAGGGGGAAGATGGCCCAGTGGAAGAGATGGATTGTTGCAGATGACCAAGGGCCGTGAGGCTTGCAACAGCGCAAGTAGATTTAGGTGCACTATTTTGCCAAACAACCAAGGATGAAAGCAATGGCAACGATGGATGGCCAAGGTGAATGATGAAAGCCGGATGGTGGATGATGGAATGAACCGCGTGCGCGACAGAAAGCAACAGCTTATTGAAGGTTAACGGGGATGATTGCAATCAAGGAGGCGCACAATGTTGCAGAAGAGGATGAGCTGGAAGATGACTGCTAGCAATTGTTTGCAGAAATTGGGCGGGAATTAGACCTCAGGAAGGTTGATAGGGGGAGGTGATCTGGATGAGATAGGGGTGGTTGGTGAGGAAGGGATTCCTTTCCAGAAAAGATGATCAATGATGGGGATATTTGTTGTCATTGCTGTTGTTGTGGGGATGAGGATGATTGAGTGAGTGGAGATGGTTGGGGAGGATGTGTAGAAAGCTGGATGAGATGGGATTTCCATCTGCGCACGCTTGGCCAACAAAACAGGACCGCAAGCAAAAAAAGAGGGAGGTGAACAGAGGATGTGGGGATTGAAACAACCTGGAGAGGCCTTCCTAGTCTGCTATGACAGGAAGAAGTTGGGAGTAGGCGGAGAGGAAGATTACCCATAGTAACATAGGGATATATATATATATTGTAATAGTCAGATGAAAGATTATATCTAACAAAAAAATTAAAAAAATTCCCCTTCTTCTGAGGTGTCCCAAATTGGTCACCACATCTCTCCCCAACTTACAGACTTTCCCTAGTCTGAATCTTGTTGGGATTCTGGGAAACCATTCTTGAGCGCGCTCCAACCCTTGGATTGACTACTGTCAAAACAACCACACAGAAATCAGGCTTCCTAAACCTCTTCAACAAATCCTGATTCAACTCAATTTAGTCTCAAACTTTTTCCTCATTCCTTAAGAGTCATCCCTTCAACTCTTATCACAATCAACTCATGCCAACCTATGCAACCTCCCTAAATCAACCAAGTCATTTCCTTTGACAACCTCCTTTGAATCACCTCCATGGACCTCCATTGGCTTAACACCTTGTTTTCCATACCTGCCTGGTAAGACTTAGCCTGAACTCTTGCTCTTTTATCAACCCAAAGTTCAATGATGTCTGTTTCTCACAATGTTTATTACTTGTTCTACTCAGCGCTGTTCTGTTCCTTGGCTTTTATTCAATCAAATTGTATGATTTCTTTCACAGTTAAAAGCCAAAATTTAGCTCTTAAAAATCTCAACTAAAGCCAATGAAAAACTATTAATTCTTCAGTGCGCCATGGATCACTTTTGACAAGCCACACTCAAAACTGCCTTGGAAACTATTCTGATGCTTGGAAAAGAAAATTATGGCATATGGAATGATAAAATGGATGCCATTCTTGATGTTAGAGGCTGCTTGAAAATCTTAAACTCTGATAGACCAAGCAAACTAGAGGCCAATTTCAATGAAAAACTTGAACTACTAAGCATTTCTAAACTAAAATCCAAAAAAAATGACAATGTTGTCACCTCATCAAATAAAAATTCAGCCAAACTTCTTTGGAAGGCAATTATTGAGGAATACAAATCCTCTCAAGCCTCAAACTTTGCCAGGGTCTTCAATTACTTTCTATAACTTTGATTCAATGGCAAGCACATAGACAAATTCATGATCAGAGATAGGGTCTGTCTAAAGAAATTATCCAAGGTCAGCACTATCCTCCCAGGCAATATCCTTGCCTAGCTTATACTCTTCCAATTTATGGACAGCATGAAATATTTCAAATCGCAAATAATGCACACTGACAAGGATCTGACTGTTGAATTCATATCCAATCAACTTAATCAACTGAATAATGAATCAAAAGTTCAGAGTTTCATGGATCCAGCTACCTTGTCAAAAATGAAGTGGTACTTGTATCAACTGCGCAAAAGCCTGAATTAAAAGGAAAAGAAGAACAAAGGTGATGCATGGAGTGTTATCATAATTGGCAGCTGTATAAGTTGCATTCAGCCAAAGATTGCTGGAAACTGCAAATGGATATCTCTCCAGACTGGTGGAAATACAAGCAAGCCAAATGGAGAGAAAAAAAAAGAAAAAACCAAAAACAAGAATTTGACAGCTCATTACTTGGCCCTCGTCTCACTTTGTATTGATCATGGAAACCCCAAATCTAAATTCATCCTTGACAGTGAAGCTTCTGTTCATATGATTAATGACAGCAGATACTTTATCAACATGGCACCCTGCAAAGATGATTCAATCAAAACCTGGAAAACTGGACGCTTGCTTAAACATTAAAGGCAAAGGGACTGCTATACTTTGATGGAATTTTTTCACTCTTGAACTCTCAAATTGCTTCTATGTTCCATAATTCACAATTAATCTACTTAGTGCTGGTGCTCTGAACAAAGCTGGCTGAACCCTAATTGCAAAGGATTTTTACTTTTCTTTCAAACACTGTGACAAAATGGTCTTCTTGGGGACCATCATAAACAACCTGTGATCAGCGCTCTTTAGCTCAATTGAGAATTTGGAAGCTGATGGGGGAGGATTGTTTGTTTTAGGATTCCTTGGAAATTTTTTCGTTGGTGGATTGTATTTTCATGTTGAATTGCGGGGGGGGGATTTGCCAAGGGCCCATTTGAAAAGAGTAAGATCCATTAAATGATACAACCGATGAAGTGATGAGGATAGCAATGAAGATATGAGAGCAATAAATTTATGAGAGTGATGTTGCAATGAGAGCAATAAACTGATGAGACTGATGAAGTGATGAGAAAAATAAATTGATGAGAGCAATAAAGTTATGAGATTGATAAATTCATGAGAGGAGTAAATTTATGGGATTGATGAATTTATGAGAGAAAGGAATTGATGAGAGTGATGAAGTGATTAGAGTGATGAAGTGATGTGAGCAATAAAGTGATGAGAGTGATGAATCAGATTTTTACAAAGAAGTTGGAGGTAGAATTTTTCCAATGAGGTTGGAGGTAGAAGGAGGGGGGAAACCAAGGGTGTATGACATGGACTGATGTGTGGTCAAGGTGGAAAAAACATTTAAATGTCTTATCTGAAACAAACCATTTATTCTCAGGTAAATATGACATTTCAAATGTGAAATAAGTGGTTTTTGTTTTTATTTTCAATGGCACATTAGAAATTAGGGTATTCTGCTGAAAACTGCCATTGAAAAATTGGCAGGGTTTTCTAACTCTGATACATCCTGATCAAATAAAAATCACCTAGCCATAGAGAGAAACAAGTAAAAATTCAGAATTCTGGATTATGAGTTTCTTTATTTTCCCTCAAGTCCATCACTTCAGGGTGGATTTGGGGAAAAATTCCACTTTGCTTTAGTGTTTTTCAATATATATTTCACAGACATGTTTTGAAAGCATTGGAATATGGAAGACCCAGACACTCAAATGAACTCCTTCAATCCTGCATTTCTGTAAAATGACAAACAGATAATTTCAGGGGTCTTTTTGAGTATACCATCAGGTTTAGTAAGAGGAGAGCAGCACAAAAATTGAAAGTATGAAAGAGGAAATAAAATCTTAGTGAGAAGACCACCAGTTTAATTAAGAAATATCAGCATAAGAAGGAAAAGTATGACTTATTAAAGCAAAAATAAAACAATGTAAAGATTCTCAAGATTTAGAGAAGAAAAATATGACATGAATGAATTTCAATTGGCAGCACCTTGCTGAGAAAATCTCAAGGTAAATTATACAAAGAGAAGCACAAAAAGGGAAAGTATGACCAATTCAAGAAAAATTCCAAAAGAGTAAAAGAATACAGTGATGAAAAAGCAGAAATTATTTTTAAATAGAGTGGAATGGTACCTCAAACAATGACAAGACACTTAAGGCTTTAAGAAGAAAGGTTTTATATGAATGATAAAAGAAGAAAAGAAAGACCCAGGCTCTAATCATCCAGAAAAACTGCTAAACAAATCCCAATTTCATCAAAAGGTCTTCTTTCCCATGCCAGGAAGGTCTGCAGCCATTTTAAGGTTTAAAGTGGTACTTGGAGTGGGAGAATACATCAATTGGAATAATTTGGGTAAAGAAAATTAGATAATGATGCCAATGACACCATTTAATGGAATGTTGGGCCCCAATAGGCCTTTAAAAATTAATTGAGCCCCTGGGGGCTAATTGAATTCCTTATGGGGAATAATTATGTGGAGAGTTTGATTATAGAAACCAATTGAGTTAATTCAATATGTAAAAAGTCCATAAAGATCAATTCTTTGCAAGAAACTCAAATCTGAGCTCATATTTGAAAATAAAAATTCATCCAATGTAAGAACAATGATAAAAATGACAATAATTCATTTCCTTCACACAAAATTGAATATTTCCGGTAGAAAATAAACAAATTTTTACCAAACATAAAAAAAACAAAAAGACGCTGTATCAGCCACAAGACAAATACATTTGTCCAAATTTCTGCACAACTGATATGTTTTGTTGGTACAGTGGCTAAGAATGGGGCTCATCTTCCATTATCTGAAACCAAGTTGACTGTTTCAGCCCAACAAAGAGCCAAGAATTAATGATCAATATTTTTATAATTATATAATAAATTTTGATAATATTTTATAATATTTTATAAGTATGTTTTCATGAGTGTTGGTTATGGAATTAAAACCTTGATGATATACATTATGAAGATGGAGATCCAATATAAATTTAAATTAAGTGATGAGGACTCAGATGCATCCCAACTATTTATATGGAACTTCCCAATATTTTCCATTCCTTTGGGGACAAGTTATAGTAATTATTTTAAGCCATACTCTCTACTCTGTATAAACAAATCAAATAGCTTTAATCTTATCCCTCTTTTGGATGTAATTATAATTTCATATACTTCAATGAGCCTTGAGAGAATCCACCAAGAGGGCCCTGGGTTTTTTTTTAAAGTATAAACCTTTTAATATTATTGCCAAGAATATACATACCTTATTTATATAATGTCTGCCAAGGTACTAGGAATGAGGAAATAAGTACATGCCAAGGATATCAATTTATATTTGAAGGGATGTATTTAATCATTCCAGGGTGCTCTAGTATTTCTACACCGCCCATTTGACTGATTTTAAGTCCTTGGATCATCTAATTAACCTTTGGGGTATGTAAATAGAATCATTTACATTGTAAATGTTCCCTAATGAGGTCTATTACTCTATTTCACATTGGTCATGATTTCATGGTTTCCTGAGCCCTTGAGGACATAACCTGGGAGAGGCTGGAACTCCCCTGATGATCCCTTGAGTCCCCTGAGGGATCCTTTTAGCTTTAAAGATGAGTTTCTTTATCCTATAGCCCCTCCATCAGTTATACATTATTATTTCTTTTTAAGAGAACACGGTAAGAGCTAACAAGCCCATTAAACATAGTATCAAGAGGAGATTGACTGGGGCTATAAAATTTAGCATTATCATCAATTAATAATCTTGTTGGCAACTCCAATTTTGAGTGGAAGGTCTAAATTGGAGTAGGAACACTTGTGAGTTATTACTATGAAGGGTGTGAGCTTGTTTATAAGCAAAGCTCCTTTGAGCTTCATTTATTTGGAGCCAGGCCCCTGGCCTTTGATAAAGGTTTAAGGTGTGGCTTTTTTACTCATAATACGTTGGTATTTTTAGAGTCTGTATTCTTTTTGCTACTCTTGTGGTTATTTAAGTCATTAACTCTTTGAATTACTGGTTTTTTTAATTTTGCAGGTTAAACCACGGCCAAGTATATTATTAGAGGTTAAATCCCTGAAATTCTGCATATACCTATTTCATTCTGGGATTTCAAATATTTTAAAATATGGAAAAAAAATATCCTTCAGCATATAAATAATTAAAAAAAATGAAAGATAGATTTATCTTAAGAAAATACAGTATTTCTAATTGGATGTAGATACCATTTTACCAAAAATAAAAGAAAATTAGAATATATATATATATATTCCATGTGGTTAATTCAAATAATTTCAAATAAAAACATCAAAGATTTCCAATACAATTCAATAAAACCATTATTTAATGGTTGATGCAATTTTTTCCACAGATCAAAGCACTTCTGATATCCAATTTCCCAGCTCTTAGCCCCCCTCCTGGAACCACATTATTTCCAAATTTTGTCAACAGAGAATTTCATTTTCTTATGTTATGTTTCAAATAATAAAAAACATAAAAAATAAAACAAAAGAGACATGAACCCAGTCTGGACCAGGTTCCAATCTGGTTGAATAAATTTTCAATAATTTCTTATGATAATAGAAAAATATATAAATATAAACTAGTATATGCCCCCAAATTTGGGGAGGACAGTAATTTCCCAGTGAATTATTTTATTTGCGTGGTGCAGTATTGAATTTCACTGGTTTAAATGCCGGAGTTCCATGTATGATGATTTCAATAAATTGATACAAATCCAAGGACCTTGAAACTGGGTGAGTTGTGGGAATTTTTTAAATATTTTTATGGGAGTAGATGAGAAAAAAAACATGATGGCAAGGACTGCCATCACCTGAACCAATTCTGCACCAGGTCTAAAACTGGGGGAAACATCTTTAGATCATTTATTTTAATAATCATAATGAAAAAAAAAATCAGATATATATATATAAGAAAAATAAAACATGAGGGGAGGACTGCCACCACCTAACCCAAGTATGGGCCAGGTCTGAACCTGGGTCAACAATCTTTAGATTATTTTTTGAAATAATCATAATAAAAAAAGAAAAATTAAGATATATAAATATATGTGTGAGAAAAAATAAAAAATTAGGGGGAGGACTCCCACAACCTGACCCAAGTATGGGCCAGGTTAAAACCTGGGTGAAACATATATATATTATAATTTTTAAATAATTTTAATAATGATAATAATAGAAAGAAATTGCTATAATGACACAAATTATGCCTTTTGACATTATTATAAAATTTTTTCTATAATGACCCCTATTGGAGTCATTAGGGCGTATCAGAGTTAAGCAAACCCACCATTTTTTAATTGCAGGTTTCAAACCAAATCCGCCATTTCAAACCCGCCATCAAAAATTAAAAAAACCCACTTATTTCACATCAGACATTTCAGAGTTATCTGGAAATAAGTGGGGTTTTTCAAATAAAGTATTTCAAGGCTTCCACCACCCGTCCATGTCATCCACCCCTGGCTTCCTACCTCCTTCTAACACCGACCTCATTGGAAAAAATTTTGATTCATTGCTCTTCATCTCTTCATCACTATCCTCATCAATTCATCACTCTCATCACTTTATTGCTTTCATCACATCCAGCTAACTCTCATTGGATCACTATCCTGATCAGTTCATCAATCTCATCCTTTTATTGCTTTCATCACATCCAGCTAACTCTCATTGGATCACTATTCTTATCACTTCATTTCTCTCCTCCGTTTATTGCTTTCATCACATCCAGCTAACTCTCATCCAATCACTATCCTCATCACTTCATCACTCTCATCACTTTATTGCTTTCATCACCTCCTAACTCTCATTGCTTTATCCCTATTGTAACTTCATAACTCTCATCTCTGCCTATTCTCTTTGCTTCATCACTCTCATCCTCTCATCACATCATCACTCTCACCACTTAAACACTCTCATAGCCCTTCATCTCTTCATCCCTCCTACTATTTTTAAATGTCCCCTCAGCAATCCTCCCCCCGCAAGTCCACTAAACAATCCAATGGACCAAAGAAAACATCCCCCAGGAACTAAAAATCCAACAATCCCCCCCATCAGCGTCCAAAGGCTCATTTCAGCTCAAGAGAGCTGATCACATCATTCTGGTAAACTGGCTCAAAATTCTGTCCAACTACATTGCTTGCTTTGGATCCAACAATGAAACACGCATTGGCCAACCTCCATCCTCTAAGTTCAATGGTTATCTCCTGATGGCCAATGAACTCAAGAATAAAACAAAAGGTAGGCTGGATCTGCCATCCAAACAGATGAGGGAGCAATTCAAGAATTATCAAGCCAAGTACAAAAAGGCCCACTCCATGTCAATCTCCACTGGCGTTTGTATCACCAACTATGACAAATCCAAGGGAATCAACTTGGTGATTGATAAGTTGGACTCCATTTGTCCTTTTTATATTCAAATGGATGAAATATTTGGAAAGAAGGCCAACATCACCCCCCTAGCTGCTTTTGATTCCCAAAAATCCGATTCAGTTGACGCTGAGGACTTGGCTGGGGATGCTCAGCCTAGCAACTGCTCAAGTAAGGAACCAAGTTCTTTTCTCTTCTTTCCAGTTAATCCTGACCAATTTAGATTCAAAAGAAACAGGCTCATCCATTCCTGAATGGCCAAAAACTCAAGCCAATGGGGCCTCCAACATCCCCTTCAAATGAGAGAAATGATGTTCCCACACAAACCTCCTCTGCAAAGGGAAAGCAAAAGGCCTCCAATTCCATCAACATCAACCCCAATAGCATTCAAAAGAGGAGAAACACTTCAAATTTTTGGGCTTTGAGGAGATCATGCAGAAGCAAGATTAAAGTAAGCCCATTGGATTCTCCTTGCTTTCAAAATCAACCTCATTCCTATTCCCCTTTGAAAAACAATGAAATCGCAAATTGAATCTGAAAAACTTCAGTTTGAAAAGGAGAAGTGGGATTCTCAACTGGCTATTGATTTTCAAAAGCAGAAAGCCAAGAGTTTGTCTCATCAGAAAAAATGGGATGCTGAGTGGAATTTTAAACAGGCTGGGCTAGAATTTCAAAAAGAGGAAAAGGAGAAGGATCAACAGCAAGTGCAACTGCAAATGGAGAGGGAACAACTGGCAACAGAAAAAAAGGATAAGTGGTCAATGGCTGCAGCATACATTGAATAGAAGCAGAACAGTAGATGAATTAAAGCAGATTACTCAAATGCTGGGCTTGTAAATATATTTGCTTTGATTCAAAACTTAAAAATAAAAAAAAAATCATTTTTGATTACAATGATGCTTAAGACTATTTTTAACCCCACCAATTGAAAAATATTTTTTCTTTTTATTTATATTTTTTTCCTGTAGTATATTTTCCTACTCCCAAATTCCCTGCAAGTGTTTCTAGTTGTTTTGTTTATTTGCAGTGAAATTGCCATTCTTGTATGAGTGGCAGTCTCCACAGCAGGGATTACTTTTCCACGGTGGAAGAAATGGAAGGGTTTGATTGTTTGTTTGGCTTGTTCAAACTCTTCCTGGGTGGGTTTTTGAGTATTCTTTTTCTTTTTGGAAACAATGGAAGGTTAAAGATCCAAAGGAAATGGTTTTTGACCAGAACAAAAAATTTTTTTATTAATACCTTCCTCAGCAACTTCCAAAGACATTTCTGAATCCCAAGATTGAAGCCTCTTTTGGCAAGAAGCTCTACTCTTCTCACCTCTCTGTGTGTTTTTCAAGCCATCTCCTTCCATCTTGTTCCCTCCCAATCATTTACATAGATTGGGGTGAGAAACAAGAAAGTATTTGATTGTTTGTGTAAAATTTTGAGGGCAGTGGGAGAAGAAATGGACATTCACCAATAGCAGTTGAGGGATTGAAAAAAAAACCAAAATAAAAATAAAAACAGTCATTCAAATGGACATCATTGGTGAAACAAGATTGGATCAAAAAAATGAAAACAAACCTGGAATTGATCCCAAGTTCACCAGAAATGTGATCACAAAAAAAAAAAAAAAAAAAAAAAAAAAAAAAAAACTGTACCAAAAAAAAAAAAATCACATCAGCACCCAAAAAAAAAAGAAAAAAAAAAACATCACATCAGCACCCAAAAAAAAAGAGAAAAAAAAAACCTTACCCGGGTTTGAGGGAATTGGGCCGGGCCTTTGGGTTGGGTTTGGGTCAGGCTTAGGGTTGGGTTGGCGTTGGGCCTGGGGCCAGGTAGGCAGGGCCCAGGAACCAGGGAGGGGGGGAGGTTGGTTGGCTGGGCAGGCAGGCATTGGGGGGCGGGGACAACGCAAGGGCAAGGGGGGCGGGCCGCGGCAATTGAGAGGGGGGGCCAAGGTGGGGCTGGCGGGCAAGCAAGGAGGTGGCGCCAGCGGGCGAGTGAGGAGGCGGGGGTAGAGGTGGGGCCAAGGTGGCGCCGGCAGGCAAGTGAGGAGGCAGGGAAGCCAAGGTGGGGCCGGCCGGCAAGTGAGGAGGCGGGGGGACAAGGTGGGGCCGGCCGGAAAGTGAGGAGGCGGGGGGCAGAGGTGGGGCCGGCCGGCAAGTGAGGAGGCAGGGGGGCCAAGGTGGGGCCAGTGGGCAAGTGAGGAGGTGGGGGGCCAAGGTGGGGCCAGCAGGCAAGTGAGGAGGCAGGGGGGCCAAGGTGGGGGGGGGGGGGGGGTAGAGGTGGGGGGGGGGGGGGGTAGAGGTGGGGGGGGGTAGAGGTGGGGGGGGGGTAGAGGTGGGGGGGGGTAGAGGTGGGGGGGGGGTAGAGGTGGGGGGGGGTAGAGGTGGGGGGGGGGGGTAGAGGTGGGGGGGGGGGGGTAGAGGTGGGGGGGGTAGAGGTGGGGGGGGGGGGGGTAGAGGTGGTGCCAGCAGGGGTTGTGGGGCCAGCAAGCAAGGAGGGGGGGCGGTGGTGGGCCCCAAAAGCAAGGTGGGGGGCCAAGGTGGGGCCAGCAGGTGAGCAAGGAGGCGGGGGCAGAGGTGGGGCCAGCGGGGGTGGTGGGGCCGGCAAGCAAGGAGGGGGGGGCGGTGGTGGGCCCAGCAAGCGAGGTGGGGGGGGCTGCAGGGGTGGTGGGCCTGGCAAGCAAGGTGGGGGGGGGGTGGTGGGCCCAGCAAGCAAGGCGGGGGGAAGTGGAGGGCCCGGAAAGCAAGGTGGTGGGGCCATCAAGCAAGCAAGGAGGGGGGGATGAAGGAGAAAGCAAGGGAGGAGGGGGGGGGAGGTGGTGGGGCTGGAAAGTGAGGAGGGGGGGCGGTGATGGGACTGGCAAGCAAGCAAGGAGGGGGGGTGGTGAAGGAGCAAGCAAGAGGGAGGAGTCAGCTAGGATGGATGGAAGAGGAGGATGAGGAGGAGGGGGGAGCTTCCCTCAGGACCTGAAGGTGCCTGGAGGGGGATGGAACAATTGGTTATCTTCTGGTGATGGGGAGGATGAGCAGGAGGATGAGGAGAGCTTACCAGGGGTGCCAAAGGTGGTGGGTGAGGTGGATGTGGTGGCTAAGGAGGAGGTTGTGGGTGAGGAGGAGAGTGGACTGGTGGTTTGGTGGGGTGAGGTGGGTGGTGTGGTGTGGTGAGGTGTTGGGTCAGTTTTGTCTGAGAAAAAAAAAAGAAAAAAAAAAAACAGAATGAGTCAGCCTAGGATTCTTTTTTGAACAACCAAAACAAAAAAACATTTTTTACCTATTTCAAAACAAAATCTTACTCATCAAAGTGGGAAAGGGTGAGGGTTAAAATCTTCTCTCTCATAGAAGGAGATGAGGTACAAGATGATACAGGGATGACTTGAGGCGGATCAGGAATATCATGAGATGATGATGGGGTTTGTTTGAATATGGAGATGGGAAGCAATAGAGATGTGAAGCAATGGAGATGTGAATCAATAGAGATGTGAAGGGATGGAGATGTGAAGAAATAGAGATGAGATGTGCCTGAAGAAATGGAGATGGGATTGGTATGGATTTGCTGATGTGGATGGGTGTTTTAGATGTGATGGATGGTGGATGGATGATGATGCATAAATGGTAGGTTTGATGGCAGGTTTGATGTTTGAAATCCGCCATTTTCATGAAACCTGCCATTTTGAAATACACCAGTTAGTGGTTATGTGTATTTCAGAAACCCACCATTAAAAATGGGGGGTTTGGTCAAAAAAAATGGCGGGTTTCTACTGGAGGGTTTGCTAACTCTAATATGCCTTATTGGTGTTTGGTTAGCACTATTTTTGGTGTCATTATAGCCTGGGCTTAGAATAAAATTTAAGGTTTGGTTTACAAGATGATATTTAATTTTCTATTGATTAGTTTTAGATCAATATTTTTTTGTCTCTATTTTCCAGCTTTGTACTCTACCTTCTGGCTGTATTTGCTGCCACTTGAAGTTTATTTGAAATTTTTCATTAAATCTTAGATTGTGATTTTCAACTTGCTGCTGGTGTTTGATTCTTGCAAAGTTCTTTGTGCAGAAGTTGGCTTGCATTTCCATGGTGGGACTTGAGTGAATTCTGATGATTTTATCTTCTAGCATCTACCTGGCCCAGGAGATTTGATGTTTATTTTCTTGGTGGAAGGATGGTGCATTGGATTTGAAGCCAGAGAAATATTGCTTTGGTCTTCCACACACAAAGAAAGTTACTTTGGGGATTTAAAATTGATGGAAACAGCATGGTACAAAACCAGATGGCCTCCTGGATGCTGTTTTAGAAAGCCTTATATCTAGCATCAGTTTTGGAACTAGATACAGTTTTTTGCTTTATCCAGCGCCAGTACAGGTTGTATTTTACCATTTGGAATTTGGCCTAAATATGAGTGGAAATTTTCTGGAAAATTTGCAAATTCTGCATTGGTGAAGATGTGGAGTGGGTAATTAGAAATCATCCTTCTAAGGTTGAAGCCATAGTAACAATCTCAAGAGATGTGTTTTAGGAGTTGAATAATTTTTTTCCAATTCAAGGTTCCTGCCTTTCCACATTCTGAAGAAGCTGCAAAAAATTGAAGGATTTATTATGTTGTATCAAAGTTAGCAAACCCACCATTTTTTTAATGGAGGGTTTCAGCCCAAATCAGTCATTTCAAACCTTCTATTAAAAGATGAAAAAACTCACTTATTTCATAAAAGGGGTGTCAGAGTTACCCAAAAAATAAATGGGCTTTTATGAATATGGTGTATGAATTCAAGACTCAAACATAGAACCGCATCCCACCACACTGTTGCTGAACCATTTCCAAGCCCTGAAGAAAATTAAATGAGGTGAAAAACCTGGACCAAGCTCATATTTCAAAAACAGAATAAAAAGAACAGTAAGACCAAGAGTATGACGAATGGTTCATATGGTCCACAAGATTTAAAAAGTTAACAGAGAGATACCAACAGGAAAACAGGGTTCTACAGGCCATATTATGGCCTCTAAACAGACTGAGTAGTACTATGTGCATAATCAGCTAAATAGCTATGAAAGACCACAAAGACACTTCTGATTGATTCAAACGCTCCCATACGTTTGTTCTGGCTTACACAAAAGAAATGTGTTTCAATACTGAGGATGAGTTGGATGTTTGATGGCAACCTACGTTTGTTCAACAGGCAAGTTTGCAATGTTGTCTGATTGAGTGAAGGAATGCCTTGAAGTCTTGAGCGCATGTCTTTCCAGGAAAAGGGTTGTGTTTGTGAAGACAAGCTCAAGATCAGCTCTAGGCATCTTCTCTAGATTGAGCATGCTTGAGAGAGCTGAACCAAATTGGTGACAGCCAGGCAACATGTCCAATGAGACCTGGAATGAGGAGATACTAAAACTATAGGTGCACTACCATAACCACTAGAGAAGACAAAGAAACTAAGTAGTACGCTTATTGAGCAACTAGGTGTCAGAGTACGTATAAGAAGGATAATCAAACAAATAATAAAGTTTTGTGGATAAACAGATAGATAGGAAGATAATAAACATGCCATCTCAACTCATCATCAGTGGCTGATAGTTAAGAGCCAACATACTTGGCCAGTTTTGAGACCACAATGGCACTTTCTGACGTGGTCAAATGATTGGCCAGAATGTCTTGATAATAGACAAGTTTTATTTTAATGAGTTTGCTATTCCAGTCATTTTGTAAGCTTTTCATTTTAATATTGATGTATTTAGCATGTGACTTAGTTCCAAATTTTTTTATTTTGTCATTCAGTCCTTTGTTATCAATTAGATGAAAAGGGGGTTTGAACTTTGATTCCCATACTTTGGAGATAAGATGGTTCAGCCATCTTGCTTTGGGATGACTAGCTGAAAGTGCATTGCACTTGGACTCAGTGGAAAAGTGAGCAATACATCTCTGGCGCCAGCTTGTCCAATAGAGAGGACTTTGCTTGAATAGGGTGATGGAGCCCGTTTGAGAGAGACAAGTGTCATTATTGTCCCCACATGTGGCATCACTTTAAGTGACCAGGTGGCTAGATTCACTTTTTTACCTGAAGACAATCTTGTGGTTCATGTTCTTGAGTAAATAGTGCCAAACCCGGATGACTTCATTCCAATTGAGAATTCCTGATTTTTCCAAGATCCTTGCCAAGTTGGAAAAAGCATAGCTGATATTGGGTCTGGCTAGAGTTGCTATGAAGTTTAGCCGTCCAATTGGTGATTGATAGTTGACATTTAGTTGTTTGAATTGTTTAATCTTGTCTTTGGTTGCAGGTAGTAGATGAGAGCCAGTGGAGCATGGGTTTGAGAGAGGTTTTTCATTTAGCAGATCCAGTTCTTCAAGACCCTTGAGAATGTGGTTTGGTAGAGAAAGACTGATTGAATTATCATCTTTTGTAACCTTCATTCCGAGTAAATTGTTCACTTTTTGAGCTGATGAGTCTTTGAATTTGTTCAAGAAGAGAGTCTTAAATTTATTTACCTCTTCCACCACAAATAAATCATAAACATGAAAGAAAAAGGATGTAACCCCATCCTCATGATGATAAAGACAAGGGTCACAATTGATCTCAATGAAGCCAATGCTCTTTATTCAATCACTCAGGGTCCTGTACCAATTAAGGGGAGCTTGTATAAGGCAGTAAAGTGACTTCATGAGCTTGAGATTCTTTGACTTTCTCTTCAAGCCAACAGGTGTCCTAATGTAGACGTTTTCTTCCATTGGTGCATGCAAGAAAGCCCCTTTAATGCCAAATTTAAGAATAGGGAGCTTCTTATCCACCAAGTAAATGAGCAATGCCCTGAGAGACGCTATCTTGCCAGTAGGCGCAAAGGTCTCAAGTTTATCTATAGCCATACCGTACCGGTGGTCTCAATTGCTCTTGGTTTCAAAGTCTTGGAAGGAGGGCCTCCTGGACTAACAAGTCAGAGCTTTTGGAGTCTGATTGATTTGGATCATCCTCAAAAGGAAGGTTGGCTTTAGTATTTTGAGAAGCGTCAGATACTGAACCTGATTCTTGGTTGACTAATTTGGGTTCTCTTCCATTCACAGTTCCAACTGTGGCATTAAAATTGTCTCCTACACCATCATTGAGAGATTTTTTATTAAACCCTTGAGATTTCAGGAACTTTACATTCTTAGAATTGATGTTCTTTCCTGGCTTTGACAAAAACTTATAGGATAGTAGCCAAGGATTGAGACCAATTAGGACTCCTTCATCTCCTCATTTGCTTAACTTTGAGGAAATTTTGGTGATGTTTAATAAGTAGATGCAGGCGGTTCCAAGGGGCTTTAGGTAGTCCTTGGGTAGTATGGTACCGTGCATCATTTCCCAGGGATTTCTAATTCCAGCTTCTTGGGGAATTTGCTTCAACGCAATTCAACATCTTTGGATGACCACATTCCAACAGCTTTTGGGAATAGAGGATGAATTGAATACTGATCTTAAGGAGTCCATGATAGTTCAATTAGCTCGCTTGGCCTTTCCATTGTGCTGGGAGTGATAGGGCTTGCTAACAAGGTGATGAATGGCATTAGATTTGAAAAAGGTGGCAAGTCTCTTGTTGACAAATTCTCCTCCTCCATTGGAGACAACCTCAATGAGGAATCAATTATTCTTTTTTGCTTCATTCTCAATGGAAATAATGATGGTTTCAGCAGCTGCATCCTTACTTGGCAGAGGAAAAGCAGAGAGATAAACTGACTTGTTGTTGACAACAGTGAGAGCTTACCTCATACCTCCCTTGCTCTGTAGATTTAGTAGACCCATTAGATCTAGTTGCAGACGTTTGAAAACTTGCTCTGCCTGTCATTGCTCCTGTTTGAAGGAAGACTTGCTTATTTTTCCTTTTTTTCAGGCTATTCATTCAAATGCCAAGCGTGTTTATTTCTCAATACTGTGACCAAGATGTTTTCCCATTCTATCCAGACCGGCATGGCCCAGAGTTTGATGGAGTTTTTGGAGCTTTTCAAGACCTGAGAACTATGCCTGTTTTCTTGTCAGAGTGGTTTAGTTTATGATCAAAAGATTATTTTCTATTATTCCACTTAGGATCACCATTCTTTTCTTCTTGAGTGAGAATGATGGAGGGTTGTATTTGCTGTTAAACTTTAGGGTACATCCTTGGTTAAGTAGAGCACCAATTGAAATCAAATTGACAGTTGCATCAGGCACCCAGGCAGTATTCTTTAGGTCTATTTTGATTTCTCCAATCTTCAGAGTTGCAAAATCAAGGCTCTTTATGGGTATCCCATCCCTCTTTTTTCTGGTATTGATCAGTTTGTTTCTGCGCTGATCAGCTATTGAGGAGAACAAGGATTGATCCTTGATCATATGGATTGAATAGCCGCTATCAAGTATGAATTGGTTTTTGCTAGTCATGTTGTGTTGGTTCAGACTACAAAACAACAAGTAGTAATGGGACTCTTGTGCTTTCTTCTTTGCTCCTTGATTTGAATTATTTGGCAGTTTTTCTGGTTTGATATCAGGGAACTCTTCCCAGAAGTTGGGGGCTGGATGTGATTTTACTTCCAGGTTATGCTTGCCGTTTTTGCAGCAAGGGTAGTCATTATCCATTTGATTATGAGTGTAGAGTTTAGATTTGGTTTTGGATTCTTCCTTGGATTTAGATTGAAATTCATTTTTGTGTTGAACTAGATGATTAAAAAACAAAGGCCACTGTCAGATCAACACCAGAGTGCATGATCTGTGATTGCATTCCTTTCAGTGATTCAGGAAGTTTGAAAAGAATCAAGTAGCTCATGATATCACTAGGAAGGTTGATCCCAACTTCATTGAGTTTCCAAAGATGAAGTTTCACAGAGGTAACAAAAGCATCAATTTTGTTTTGATTGAAACCAAGATACAGAAAGTTAAGGAACATCTTTGCTTCTAATCAGGCAGCAAAATGGGCAAAGTGTTCTTTGGAGGCGAGCCATATAAGCTTGGGTGAGTCCTTGTTATCTGATGTTATTATATTGGTGAGAGTTGAGGGGTCAAGCTTGGACATGAGATAGGCCGCAGTTTTTTCATTGTCAGGAATTTCCTCAAGTGGATTGGGAGAGTTCATGAGTTGGAGTATGCCATGCATTTTGAAAAGTCTTTCCATTTCCTTCTTCCAGATCAAATAGTTTGTCTTGGTAAGAAGCGGGGTTGATTCCATTAATGATTTGAGTGCCAGCACCTTAAATTTGCTTTTTCCTGCAGGTCCAGGAAAAATTGTCTGTTGATCCATTCTGGTATCCTGATGAGGTTTTTTTGGCTTTTGACAGTGAAGAAAATTAGATGAGGTGAAAAACCTGGACCAAGCTGATATTTCAAAAACAGAATAAAAAGAACAGGAAGACCAAGAGTATGAGGAATGGTTCATATGTTGCAGGAGATTTAACAAGTGAACAGAGAGATACCAACAGTCAAACAAGGTTCTACAGGCCAGATAATGGCCTCTAAAAAGACTGAGTAGTACTATGTGCATAATCAGCTAAATAGCTATGAAAGACCACAAAGACGCTTTTGATTGATTCAACCTCTCCTGTACGTTTGTTCTGGCTTATGCAAAAGAAACATGTTTCAATAATGAGGATGAGTTGAATGGTTAATGGCAACCTACATTTGTTCAACAGGTGAGTTTGCAATGTTTTCTGATTGAGTGAAGGAATTCCTTGAAGTCTTGAGCGCATGTCTTCCCAGGAAAAGGGTTATTTTTGTGAAGACAAGCTCAAGATCAGCTCTAGGCATCTTCTCCAGATTGAGAATGCTTGAGAGAGCTGAACCAAATTGGTGACAGCCAGGCAACATGTCCAATGAGACCTGGCATGAGTAGAGACTACAACTATAGGTGCACTAGCGTAACCACTTGAGAAGACAAAGAAACTAAGTAGTAAGCTGATTGAGCAACTAGGTGTTGGAGTATGGATAAGAAGGATAATCAAAAAAAGAATAAAGTTTTGTGGATAAAAAGATAGATAGGAAGATAATCAACAATCCCAACATCCAATCCAGCCATCAAAGAATCCTACCAAATATCAAGTCAAAGATCTCCTGGGTATGTTTGATAATCCCTGCACAACTCAATCTCATCTCCTCTCCTATCATCATCCACCCCTGCTGCTCTTTTTTAAAATTGGAATCTTAATTTGATTTATCACCCCCTCCCTACATATAATGATGGTTACCTGGATGCCTCAAAACCATCATCAGTCCCTACCCCAACTGAGCCCTTGCCTCTTACTCCCTCAAAATCTACATCTCCCATTGATCAGCAGACAATCTTTCCAATCCTACAAGATCCTATCCTCATCCACTTCCCAGACCTCTCTGATGGCCTTTTTGGTATTGGATGATGAAAATGAATTGCTGGTGAGACAATTTGGGAAGGATGAACTGGGAGAAGGAGGAATTGTGGGGGAGAGGATGGAGGAATTCGGAGGAGGGGGAAGCTTGATGGGAGAGAGGATGGAGGAATTGAGGCAATTGATCAAAGGTTTTTTCTTGATGGGTGCAATAATGGTCTTGTTCCAAGAGAGGGAGATGTAACTGAAATTTGATTTCCCCAATCTCCGCAATAAGGGAATTGGCTAGATTCAATAAGTTTGATGTGGATGAGCTCAGTTTTGGATCAATAAAAATATCACTCTAGTCAAGGAGAGAGAAATTGGGTCTATGATGCCTAAGTGGCAATAGATGATCTCACTTTCTGTTGGGATTTTCCCAGTGGCACATCCATCAAGCAAACTGAATGGAGTATTGGAAGGTGAAAATTTTGAGGGAAGGTTTTTGATTTTAAATAACTTAGGCTCTTGGGTGGCTTTGCCACAAAATTTCTATTCAGAAAGTTTCCTTAATTTGTTAAAATGAAACCAATTCTATGTAATTTTATCTTCAGGATGTGAACACCACTGCATAATCACTTGGTCATTTTTCCATGGATCAGTGGAAATTTCAAATATTTTTTTTCCCTAGTTATATGAGAGGTTTTTCAATTTCATCCTTGCAATCTTTTTGAGCTTATTTTGTGAAGAATTTAAATTTTGAAACAAGAAAAGATAGGGCATTGATAGCCTGACAACAGATTCAGAAAAAAAAAAATATAATAACTCTCACCCAAGAGTAGAGACAAGCAAAAGAATGAAAATGGTGTAGAAAGAAAAAGAGTAAAAGAAATTAAATATCCAAGGAGTTCTTGATGAAGAATTGAGGGCAATTTGAATTTTAGCACAGCCAATGGTAAAGAATATAATGATAGTTTGCTGTGGAAAAAGAGAAATGAACTCCCTAAGTTTTCCCCAAGGTTTTGAAGTTATTTGTCCATTGTGTAAGTAAGGAGCTGAGCACACCATTCAAAAAGCAACCAGAGAGAGAGGGGGAGAGTAATAGAATGATAAAAAGAGATTAGGGTATTTTATTCCTTCCTTCCATGTGTTTTGGGATATATTATCCTGTGGTCTATGCCCTATCTACAAATTTTAGTTGAGAGTGAGGTATTATGGTGCATCTAGTGAGTTTGGTCATGTGATCAAATCTAGCTGGTAATGCAACAATCTGTGGAAGATGGGTAAATATCCATGGGGGCCCCATCTTGTTGGTTCATCAATCTGACCTATCTGCTGATCAAATAATGGTGACAAGAATCAATTTTGCTGCTACTGTGCCCCTCATGACTGTTACAACCAACAGGGTGGCCTCTAGTCAATGCCAAACTCTTGGAAGCTTCAGTTGAAAGCCACAATGGCCACATTTTTGGCATACCTTCATTTTTTGACCACCTGAAAAGTTGTGTTTGATTAACCACCATGTGGCTTTGAGCTCCCGCCATCCATGGTTTAACAAAAAAACCACTGAGTTGAAAACCGGACCAAACTCAGTGAACACACTATTGTACCTTTTTCTCAACCCTGACCTTGGTGAAAACAAACCTAAGCTCCTGCTTCCTTCAGCAATCAATGCCTGCCTGCCATTACTTCTCATGGTGCAGCCTTTAACGCGCCCTACTTGGAGTCCCCCTGCATCTGTCTGCATCCACCTGACACACCCAACTTTGGGTTTCCCCCCTGGGTAGCCCCGCATTATTTACCCACTCCTGATTCCCCAAACTAGAAATACCCCTGAACTTAACTAGATACACTGTGGAAAAAAGAGGCAAATACCCCTTAAGTTGTCCTAAGATTTTGAAGTAATTGGTCCCTTGCCTCTGTAAGGAGCTGAGAATGCCTTTCAACCAGCAACCTGAGAGAGAGACAGAGATAATTGGTCCCTTGCCTCTGTAAGGAGCTGAGAATGCCTTTCAACCAGCAACCTGAGAGAGAGACAGAGATATATAAAAAGAGACTCAGAAACTTCCTTCCTTCCTAAAAAGAATCCTGGATCTTGTCTTCAATATCCTATGCTCTATCTAAAACTTGGAGTTGAGATAAAGGTGTAGGACCTCCCTCTCAAACATAACCTGGATACACAAACAACCAAGATCAATAACCCTAAGCTCCAACCCTCTTCAGCCCTTGATGCCTGCCTGTCATTACATCCATCCAGTTTTTTCCTTCTCATGGTTTGGCCTTTCATGCACCCTAATTGGTGCCCCCCCACCTTTTTTCATCCACAGAACAGGCATGCCTTTGGGTTTCCTCCCCATATATCCCCATGCAACTATCCCTTTCCTGCTTTCCCCAAACTATTATTACCGGCAAACTCAACAAGATATGCTTTGTTTCTTGATCTGTTTTGCCAGAGCGGATTGCAGATCTTCCACTGCCATTTCCAAGCCATCAGCCCACCCAATTCTGATTGCACAGACTGCAACCCAGTTCCTGATCCCAAGGCTATATAATTCCAACTCAAAATTTTGTTTCTTGAAACACTAACTTGGAGCAGATTGTGGATCCACAGCATGCACCTGATGCTGATCCTGGCTGCGTATGGGTTCTGAGACTGCAGAAGCCAATGCTGAGAACACAACCCAAAACACAGTTCCCAATATCAAGGCTTTGAAATTCCACCACATTGTCCAAAAAGAGAATGTGTTGGTGAAGAAAAGCCATAGGATTGGATGAAGTTGGCAGGCAATGGATGCAAGCAACAATTATATGATTTTCCTGATTTGGGCTAGGAAAGATTAAAGCAATTAAAGTGTGATAGAGAGTGAGGATTGAATGAGTATAGGTTGGTGAAAAGGATGAAGTTGTAAGGTGCAAATGGGGATGGAGAATCAGAATGATTGATGTACCATCTCTGTCATATATAGACATGGTCTCATGCTGTGAGAAGGCCAAGGTGTTTCTCCTTGTGCTGGAAAAGGTTCCATGTGGCATGAATGATATTGAGAGTTGAACCGTTAGATTGGAAGCTGGTCTGAATCCAAACAGAGTAGAGGAAATGATTATTAATGATTGAAATGAAAACATGTGATCTGGAAAGATGTTGGTCTTACCATGTTTCTGCAGTTCTATTCCAGGTGTACCTGCCAATTAGAGTCCTCTTCCAGGATGGACCAGAGGTGTTAGTTCAGTTTCTTCTGGGATATTAGGCAACTTAGCAGCATCATTCTTACATTTTTATCTGTCCTACCTTGGGTTTGGGCCATGTTATGTTGCAATTCAGTTCAATCTTAACCTGGGGAGACTTGGTTCTGTTGGGTGAATGTTGAGAAAAAAAGTCAAATTGATCAACTTAATGACTTTAAAAAAATTTCTTTTAGCCTTGAAAAGTGATAGGATGGAAAAAATTGAATCATTGGTAAAGATAGCCTGATTGAGCAATGATGATGGCTGTACTTGTTTCTGGGATGGAAGATGATGATCTGAGAGTGAAGTGGAAGTATGAGTTGGTGGTGGGGATTCATTAGTGGATTTCACTAGCAGCTGTTGTGAAGGATGAGTTTGCTGATTTAATGGGGATGAGGATGATGGCAGGTTGATGTTAAATTATTGATTTTTGAAGTTTTGGGCTGAAGGAGGCCAATTTTTGAGGTTCATTGAAGTCAGTTTAGAGTGTTGATGTAGGTCAAAGGGGGAGTTGAGGAAAGGATCAAGATTCAATAGTCAATGAAAGACAATCAGAGATGGGAGGATGGATGGTAAGGAGAGAGAGGGGGGGAAGGGAGAGAGGAGGGAGAGGAGTGATGAGAAGCAGAATAACTGGAATTAAGTAAATGGTGGGTTTGATACTTCAAACACACCATTTTTTTTGAAACACACTATTTTGAAATACACCAGTTAAGGAGTATGTGTATTTCAGAAACCCCCCCCCCCCATTAAAATGATGGGTTTGGTCAAAAAAGAAGGGCAGGTTTTCTAACTCTGATACACCCTATTGAGTCTGATGAAGACTGCCAGATATTCTGGAAGCCAAAAAGACTTTTGATAGTTGTGTTTCAGACTGAGGAAGGTTAAGTTACTGTAATCTGTGGCTTTCTGGAGCCTTTCTTTTGGAACCATAGGGGTCCACAAAGGCCTGCAAACAAAAACCTTGGTGTTCATTCAGCATCTTCTGAGAACAGAGCTTCTGGTACATGAATATGGTGTCTGGGTATTGCACAGTTGGTATCCCAAGAAATTGGGATTCTTGAGAATTTTTTTCCATGATTTCATCATGGTCAATCAGTTTCTTGAACCAATCCACATTTCTGCTGATAATAAAAATGTCATCAATGTTGACCTGGAAGAAGCACTCCCAATCTGCATCATGGGAGACAAAAAGGCATGGGTTGGTTTGAGACAGGAGAAAATTGATGCTGGTGAAGATTTACTGCATTTTGTTGTACCATGACCTGGTTTTTTGCTTAAGGGCATACATAGGTTTGATGAATTTTAGACAGCAGCCAGGGCAAAAATTTTAACCAGTGGAATTTTGGTTGGTAGATGACCTTTTTTAGTTTAACTATAAGGAAAGAATTTTTTTGAATTCTGTTTGGTGGATGTCAAAGCCTTTTGAGAGACCACTGGACATGGCAATCTGCAATGAAGCAGACCAACTGATTTTGTTTATGCCTTGTGATAATATTTTCCTTTGTCCTGTTGAATTCCCCAATTGCAGAGAAAAAACCTAATACTTTCAAAAATTTCCAAACCTTTTTTGAGTTTCTTCCAAAAAAATCCAGGATTTGTTTAGCAGGTTTAAATCAGTGGGGATTTGAAAAATTTCCCACGCATCCATAGGGAGCATTTCATAAATCTCCAACCAAATGGCTTCAATCCTTCAATTTGCCTCAGGTGAGTTGATGGCCTTGGCATAGGATTTGGGTAACTTTGGAAAAGGTTGTTTTAAATGAATTCCTGAACAACTTTTTCAAATGTTTTTTTTTCTAGATGACCTCTCCTGAAATTGGGAAGGATTTTGGCAGTTTTAGCGTTGGCTGATAAATATTTGGGTGCCTTATCTGAGGTCAGCTTCCAACCCCACTCCAATTTGGGATTTTAGAAGTTGAATTAGGGCTCAAAGTTTGGAAGAGAAATGATTTTATGCATGTTTTGAGGCCCCTCCTTATACTGAGGTTGATCAGGAGGGTACTGATAATTCAGGTTAGGCCTGTGTTGGGAGGATAGAATAGGATTTGTGGGTTCAAGCTCAAGTTCAGGTGATTCCCTACTTGGAGAAAGACACTTTTCAGACTAAAAGAAGATTGAAAATTCAGACAACAAACTGATTGATAGGTCAATGAAAGAGATTCTGGGATGATCCTCAACAAAAAAATACTGCGGCTATGCTTGAATTTTGGGTAAGAGTTGAGTATTTGGCAGTTTATCATGCCAATTTGATAACCCCAGCATGAGACCCTTTACAAATTTGTCACCAAACTTCCATCTTTTCAAGGGATTTGGAATATCCTTGTAAGCCAGGCATCAAAGGGGGCAAAGCAGGAAAACTTCAAGATCATTCCCATTCCAGAGCTCAAGGGGTATTTTCTGGTCAAGAATTTTGGAAGGGGTGATGATTTCAAGGTGGAAAGCAGTTTTGAAAGCCCCTCCTTAGTACTTGAGTGTATATTGGATGGCTTGAGCATTCCTCTGGCCTTCTTGGGTTTTGGGTGGTTTCCCCACTCCACCACACAGTTCTTCTGGGTAATGGGGGTTTCTTTGAAATGAACCCTAATTTGGAAATACTGCAGAAACTCAGGGAATTCTTTAGAGTTGAATTTATCTCCTCCATCAAATAAAATTTCTTTGAGCTTTAGTTTTTGGTAAACCAATGTTTCATTTTATTAATTTACAAAATAATCAAAACAATTGGATCCTTTTTTTCTAGGATATACATGTGGCAGTTTATCTAGTCAACCAATCTGTTGTTTTTAAATGATAGTTCCTGTTAGAAAAATATGGTGTGTATTTTTTGCCTCCAAGCTTGATGAATATGGCTTGGAAAGGGTGTATATCAGTTGGAATGCCTCCTTGGAATGGTAGTTGGTGAGCCTTTGAAAAGAGGCAGTTGTTGCATCTGTCATGATTGGCTTTAATTCCAAACTTTATACACCTTACCAGTGTGTCATGTGATCCACTCAAGCTTATGAGGATCTCCCCTCTCTCTATGGCCTGGTGCATCCTCTACCTCTCCCAAACCCAGGTGGTATATGAGCTAGTACATATCACATACTTGGTATACACATATTACATAATCTCTGCTTTCTGTTCAGCCCATACTCTCAGGACTCCAGATCAGTACATTTCAAACCTTCTGGGAAAGGAAATCACCCAAATAGTCAAATTTAGCCACCAGCCCAATCAGTCAACATGTAATACCATGGGAACTTTGCTTATATTTTAATCCCTGTTGAGCAAAAAATAATTTTTACAACAAACTGATTACATTGCAAACTGAAAGAGAAGATAATTTGGACCATGGTGGAAAAAAGAATAATCTGAATAGGTTGATTAATAATTAAGCTATCAAGGACTAAGTTTCTGTGAAGTATTTCCCAGAAATTTCAAAACAGAACAGAAACACGGGTATATCATACTGATGAAGGAAAGAAAATAAATTATAAAATGTATAAATAAAACAACTAAAATGCTTATGTATTTAATTATGAAATTTCTCATACAAATATGAATATCAAGGACTATGAGAGAAAATGAACATTTTATGTTCATTGCACTCCATGGTAAAACAAAGAAACCAAGTAGAAAAGCATTTTTGAATTCTTTCCTTCTTAGCTTGTATTTAGTCATATTGGTGAGGAAGATCTTGTCTATAAAAGACCCCCTCCACCCAGTTGTATTCCCATTCAATTCATATTCATTCATTTTATATTCATTCACATCCTTCCCATCAATCAATTCAATCAATTCTCAATTATTATAAATCAAACTTACCCACTGACCATACCACTATTGCCAATAAACTTCAACCTGCATCACAAAGCACTCATCCCTCAAGGCCTCCTCCTCAGCTCTCACATATACTGGCCTCTCCTTCCCCCCTGGACTAATTCCCCGCCAAGGAATTTGTATACTACTTCTTACTGGTTAGTCCCTCATCCTGTAGGTGTCATCTCAGCACAAGACATCCTTCATCTGGCTTCTTAACTCATATCACCTTTTCCCTTCCTGGTGTTACTCTTAAAGGATTCAAAAACCCCCTCTTCAACAACCATTCTCCTGGAATGCTCCTCCCATCTCCTTTTCCTTCTTCATCACTTGTACTCCTCCTTTCATCTTCTTTATCACAATCCCAGTCAATCATCCTTAAGTTCTATGAGTACTAGTGCCTGTGCCTTCAGCCCCTTGCACCCCAGGGGCAGTTGTGAGATTAAATTTCATGATCTTGAGTATAAGTGAATGCAATTTTTTAACTTGAGAAAAGTGACTGGATTCAAGAGACCATATTGATATTGACAAAGAACACGTTTGTGGCTACCCCTCCTTTCAAATAGTCAAATCATGTGTTGGATTAAATAAAATTTTTGATCATTTATCTTCTCAATTGTGCAACCACATGATGCAAAAACTGGGTATGCTGCGAGATGTTTCTTCTCTTTATTTTGATCTTTTTACCTCTGTCTTTTTTTTTCTATATATATATATATATATATATATATATATATATATATATATATGTTTTCTTTTGCTTTAGATGAATATCTAAGGCCTCCTAAAGACCCCCCCCCCCACCCCACCTCAAAAAAAAACTCCAGATTTGAACTTGAATATTTCTCTCCAACTATTATTTTTTTTTTTAAAAAAAAAAAAAAAAAAAAAAAAAAAACAATCCTCACCAAGCCAAATAAAAAAGGGGGGTGGTGGGGCTGAGAGAAGTTTGTTCTCTTAACTTTTTTTATTTTCCCCTCCATTGTTTTTATTCTTTATTTTTGTGGCTAAATCTTTTACCATTTGGTCCAGTTAACCTCAATGGAAGATTGGGATCCCATTAGAATAAATTGATTTCAAGATTGGAGTGATGGATTTAGAAACCCTTATCTTTCTAGCCCAAACCCATTCAGTCCATCCAAAAAAAAAAACCCCTAAAATTCTTAAAAAATGTTTTTTTCAAAAAAGAAAAAAAAATGGCATGGGGGGTCAGGCCAGATCACATGTGACATCAACAGTAGCTGGTTGGCTTGACTATCAAGACTTCACTTACCCCTACTCCCTTCTAAATCAAGTCAATTGGATATTAGATGGATTTAACTCATGATCTTTTAGATAAAAAACCAAAAAAAAAATCAAGAGATCAAGACTCATCAAGCCTTGATTTTTCTTTTCTTTTCCTTCCTAATTTTTTTTGGGGGGGTGGGGGAGGGAGGGGAGGAATGGGAATTGTGAGCCAAAGGAAGAAGCAAGAGGAAAGAAAAGATGGGAAAGGGATTCTGAAAATGATGATCTTGGTACAAGCTTCATCTTTGATCTATTCAATCCTCACTCACCACTTAATATCCTTCAACCCTCCAAAAAAAAAAAAAAATACTGGCTCAATACATTACACCCCAATCTTTGAGATTGAGAGTTGAAGCCAAGCCAACCGCTAAGCTTGGACAATGAGAGGAGTACGTATCTGCCTCAACACTCAACTGTCTCATGCTGCACCATCACCACCACTCTTGTCAATCCACCCATGTTGATGCTCACCCCACCTTTCCCCTGCACCAAAAAAAAAATAATAATTGATCACAACACCCTGAATTTTTTTGTTTGTCTTAGAACCTTTCTTTTGGGATTTCTAGTTTTTCTGTGTGCGCTTCTCAGTGTAGGAGCTTTCCCTGCTCTTCATTGGGGCTCTCAGCTCCTTCCAAGCTGTCCATAGGGTTTGCCTGCGCCCCGGCCTGGCCCAAGGCAGGGGAACCGCCAGGCCAACGGTCCGGTGGGTGTGTCCAAGGGGGCAAGCAGCCAACAAGAGTGTTGTAATATACAAACATAGCCTCCTAAATACATACAAGACTGTTTTCTATATACATACACATTTCACATCTCATATCACATATCCGTGACAGTTCTATATACTAGATCTAGCCGCACGCGCACTTGCAATCAACCTTATGGATTCTGACTCCAAACTCATCACAGTTTAAAAGCCAGCTCATTGGCAACCATTGTATGCTACTGCAATGGGGACCTGAACAACAAGGACAACCCACTTAGCCTTATCCTCAACCAATAACACCTCCAATTGAGAACCCCACTGACCATGCAAACCTCAAAATGGATACCAAACAACCATCTGAAAGCACAAACTCCTCCAAGAATAGCGCACAAGCAAAATTTACCTAGAATCCAGGCAAATATGTCAAGTCCATTGAACCACTACAACATGATGGCAGCAATATTGACAAATGGATTGATGGTATAGACACAATTTGACTCCTTGTTTTTGGAACTATGGAGTTCACTGCCAACCTATCAAACCTCCAAAACCTATCCCACTACAAAAGCATAGCACTGAAATTTTTCTTCTTGTCAACACTGAATCGCAACCTCCAACAATTGATAGAAAAGATGTGGACGGCTGCAGATGCCTTTGAGACAATACAAAAGAATTTGCAGCTCTCCACCCAAACCCAAAAAGTCAAACTTTGGGACAAAATCCTTTACAAGCTAACATTGATGGAAGGCACAATCTCTTCCCACCTCAGCCAAATCACCAACATTTGTGCCAAAATTGTTTACTTGGGTCAACCTATCCCCAAGGACATAGTCTCAACACTCATGCAGGCACTAACACCACCACCACCAGGAATGACCCGGTCCCAAATGCTTCAAACCATTGGCCCCCAGCTCAACCGTATAGAAAACCCAAGTGGTGCAGATACCCAAACAATCATCTCCTCATATTACAGCAAGTGCAAACAAGGCAACACCTCCAACAAACCCTCCTCCGTGAACGCAGTTAACCCTTGGACGTGGCCTGATCAAACTTGACAACCAACTCCCTGGGATTGCAGCCATGGACGCCCCCCCCTCAAACAGTTGTCAACCGTCAAGAAGCAACATCTATGCCACTCAAGCCAATATCAACAACGGGAACATTCCCCTGCCCAATGAAATCCAATGGCAGAGAGGCAGCCATTGCACTTAATGCAATTTGCTGGACCACTGGCGTGTCTGGTTCCCAACTCTGCGTGCTGATGCAAACCTTCCTCCCCCTGGTGTTGCTCCCCGTGATGAGCCCCCTCATTGGCATACAAACACTTCCCGGCTGGCCATGTTCAATAAAAACCAAAGCCGAGTTCATGCTGTGGTGCCCAATCTGGGACACCTCTGGACCAGTACGGAAAAAGTAAAATTTTTTTATGAACTTTTCTATAGCCTCCATTTAGATCCAAAAAAAAAAAAAAAAAAAAAAAAAAAAAAAAAAAAAAAAAAAAAAAAAAAAAAAAAAAAAAAAAAAAAAAAACTTTTTGATCCGGAATGATTGTCATATCCAGTTCCCAAACTTCCAGCTCCTACTCTCCTAGTTGTCTAGGATCATCCCTTGGGTGCCTAGCGCCCGTTCCTATGTTCAGTTTGCCCTCTCTTTGCGCTGCTATCCATCCTTTTGGCAAATGTGTGGATGAAGACCAGCTTGGCTTGGGGGCTTCTAACCGGGACAGCACCACCATCTTTGCCATCTTTGGAGTTCTTGCTTGCCATCCAACTCACCCCCAACCACTCCTTTTGTCTCCATCATTGTCTGTGTGGCCAACAACAATAGTGGCTCTCATTTGAAACACCAACCCAGAAAGTTTCCCCCTTGAGAGTGAGGACGGTCCTTGCTCTGTACAATCTTGATCACCTCGGCCAAGCAGGGATGATCTCCCCCTCCATCCTTGCACCCATCATCACCACCATCAACATGCTTTGACCAATCCAACTACCAGCTTCCCATCCTATTGATCCTTGACTAACTTCTATCCCCCATCCCAACCTGCTCCACTCTACCTTGATGCGGATCATGACTATACCAAGGCGGAGGATTATCTAGACTCTTGACTCATCTCAACCAACAATCCAAATCAATTACTCAGACTCACCCGTTCAGCCACCAAGACAATTCATGAGGCCATCTTGGAGGACGATTGTAGGAGGCTAGCCAAGAAGAATCAAATCAAACTCAGCCTGAATAGGAAAAAGTTCTCCAGAAGGGTATCCAAATCCATCACCAGCACTACCCACAATCACCCCAACATCCTCATCCTGGGTATATCTATGATTGCCCCCTGATCCATTGATCCTTAGTCTTTGCCCCTCTGTGGCCTGATCCTTATCACCAACCAATAGCCTTTCCGGTTGAAAAGAATTCTGTCTGTTGGAATTCTTGAGTGTGTTATACCACTCCTTGATCCCTTTCTCTCACCATACTGGTCTTGAACCCTCCTTGATCATCTTTCTGGAGCCAATCATGATTGATTGAAGAGGTCTTATTAAGCTTAAGACCTGGAGTTTTATAACTCCCTTATTTTTTTTGGAGTTGCATTCTGCCAGCCTAATCTTGAGTTCCTTGAGAAGTGTTGAGGTTATCCTTGCTTCAAATCAGTTTACTGTTGGCTTTTAGAGCTTCTTAAACATAGTGCTTTGTCTTGTCCAGCCACCCTCAGTTATCTGGTACCCTTCAAGCGCTTGATTGCGGTGAGTTGGGCAGGTTCATTGAGAACCTGGAGAATGGTTGGGTTTGAGTTGATCATCCCCAATCTTCTGCTGACAACCAGAGTTATTAGATTTTGGGCATTGTTTAAATGAAACAGCTTTGTTCTTTGAATTTTAAACAAACTTTAGCTTCTTTTTCCCAAGTTTTTCCCACATAAATCTTGGCTCAGATAGTGCTGTTCCATCCCTACCAAACTACTATCATCTTTATCCTTTACTACTTGATTCCTCATTTACCAGGTTCTGGACCTTGATCTTGGTTACATTTAAATATTTTTGTAACACTCAGGAGGGCAGCCTAAACAGCACCTTTCCCCTCCACATAACTGCCTCAGCCTAGCACCGTTTGGAGTCTTTCAATGCTGTCACCCAACCAACCACTGACACCCAGGGGGGCCCTGAGAACAACGCTGTGCAATCCGTTGGAAGGCCTGGCGCGTTAGTGATTGACTCCAGGGCAAACTCCTTGGTGAGCGGAAATCTGGCCTATTTTCTTTCTTATTCCCCCTTCTCTTCTCCCATCCATCTGAGTCTGGCAGACCCTAACAGCCACATGCGTGCTTTTGGTAGGGGAACAATCCCCCTGACAACAGCCATCTCTGGGGTCCCAGTTCTGACTGAAGTCTTTTACTTCCTGTCCGTGCATGGGACCCTACTCTCCTTGAGACACCTCATTGATTCCCGTTATGAATCTCACTTCCACAGCCACTCAATCATACCTGTTTCCAATTTTTTCCGTTTATCCACTTCTTACTGTAATCGTACTTGGACCATTTTCAATATCATCCCAACTCAGTCTGCCTACTCACCAACCCCTCCCTTAGCTTGTTCCCTATCCCTGTCTCTCCATCCCCTTCCCTTCATCTCCCCTTCATTTTATTATCACTGTGCCCTGGGACATGTCTTGGACAACGTCATCAAAGCTTATCTCTGATTGAACATACCTTCTTTTGACCTCAAATGGTGTTCCCCATTTGTTTATGAAGCTTGAAAGACATCAAAATCAAAAAGTAGACGTAACAACCTCCCCAACCCTATCCCCAAATAAAAGCGGCTAGACCTGCTTGTCTACAACATCCTAGGCCCTCTGCCTTCCAATGTATCTGGCAATTGCTATCTCCTGACAGTCCCCAACCATTTCTCCATGTTCATCTTCACCTATGCAATGAAAAATTGATCTGAAGTCCCAAAATTCCTTGTACAGACTGCATCCTACCTCAAAAACTGCCTCCAGAAAGCCCCTGCCCATCTCCAATGTGACAATGCAAAAGAGTACCACTCAAAATCCCTAGCAGCCCAGCTTGGCAAACTTGGCACTGCCATCACCTTCACTTCCCCCTACACTCCCAAAAAAAAATGGTGAAGCCAAGCGTGTCAATCAAACACTTGGTGACATGGCCCGTACCATGCTAACCTATGCATGACTCCCAGACAAATTTTGGTCACTGGCCTACAGGCATGCTTTCTACCTCCACAATAGATTCCCCAACTCCCGCATGGGCCAGAAGACCCCCTCCAAGATCCTCTACAACCAAGTGGAAAAACCACCCCACCCCCCCCCCCTCCACCCCTTTGGCTTGATTGCATTTGCACACATCCCAAAAGAGAAAAAAAAAAAAAAACTAGACGATTGAGCTGAAAAAATGGTTTTCCAGGGATACCAAGACAACTCGAGTGGATACATCTTCTGGAACGACTCTTCCCACTCCCTTTTCTACACTGATGTTGAAGAATTTACCACTACAAGTCCACACACCCTCATCCCCAAGCCAATCAGCTCCAAACAAATTGACCCAATTATCCAATCAATCACTTACTGCTTGGGCAAATTCCAATCCAACAACATCTGTGCAGCTCAAGACTCACCCATTGACTCTATCCCAACGTTGGATGACATTGATCTTCCCCAATCTATCAACCAAGCCTTATCTGCCACAATGCGCCTGGTATGGGAACCCCCCCTGTTGAAAGAAATCAATCAACTGTTTAACATGGCCGTATGGGAGGCCTTCCAGTGCACCTCTGACATGAAATTTATTGGTGCCAAATATGTATTTTCAATCAAACCAAAAGCTGATGGCTAAGTTGAGATTCCAAAAGCTGGATACCTTGCAAGAGGTTTTTGACAGAAACTTGGTGTAGACTGCTAAAAAACATTTTCCCCCACAGCTTCACTGTCCTCACTCTGCCTATTGCTGGCCATGGCCATTTCCAACAACTGGTTTATCCATAGCTTTGACATTTCCATGGCATACCTCCACTCACCCATCCAAAAAAAACTGTCTATTTCAAACCACCAGTGCACCTATGGTGGGAACTGAAAGGAAAAGGGATGCAACTAATCAAGTCACTTTATGGCACCCAACAGGTCCCATGATGCTGGTGGCAATTCTTCAAGAATGTGATGGAAGAGGCAGGTTTTGCTGGAAATTCAATCAAACAGAACGTCTACATGTACCTCAAGGGGCCGGCCACAATTGCAATATGGCTCCATGTTGAGGACAGCCTTGTTGTTGGAAACAAACTGAATGAACTTGAACTACTTCAAAGGCAACTTGAGCTACAGGTCAAGATTAAATGGGAAGAATTGTATAATCAAATCGTTGTGATGAGTTGAGAGTTTAAAGACTGGGTGAATTTACCAGAGGAACACAAAGGATGAGACTGAGAGCAAAAACAAAGAAAACAAGGAAATATCAAAATGAAGAAAATGAAAGAAATCCCACCACCATGACTGGATCAATGGGTGACACAAGCCGCAGGAATTGATGGAGGACAACAAGGAATTGGTTCTGAGAAATTGGTTGAGATCAAAGAAAACGCAGGAAGTTTTCTATAGATCGAATCAGGGATCCACCTCTGTACGTGATTCAGGAAGAAGGTTAGAGAGTGATTATAGGAACAAAACAAAAATAATGAGAAACAAAAAGGATCGTGGAGATCATACCAAACTGGATTGATGATTGAAGGCGGTTATTTTTAGGAGATTGGACAAAGTTGAGTTTAGAGGAGGGACAAGAGGATTAAAGTCAAGAGATTGAGTGAGATGGTGAAGAAGTATGAAATGAAGTGGTGAAGGAGTTTATTCTAAGGAAAAGGCGGAAGTGATAATAGGGAGGTAGGGATGATAGGGCGGTAGGGATAATTCAGGAGAGTGATAATTTATAAGTGTGAGAGGAAGAGCAGGAACTTAAAGGAGAAGAAAGAACTTTGGAGCAGTAGAGGAATGAGGCGACAGGTTTGTGAAATGTGGGAGGGAGCATGCGGACAGGAGAGAAGGCTCATGAATCTTCAACACCCCCCTCAGTTTGGGATGAACAACCAAAACAGACGAGGAGTAAGGAGTCAAGAGAGTTACGGGAGCATGCCTTGGTGAGTGCATCAGCTATCATGAACTGAGAAGAAACGAGTTTAACGTTGATTTGATTCTTGTTGAATTTCTCTTGGATGTATTTGGCTTTAATATTGAGGTGTTTGGTTTTAGAGTGGGACCCAAAATTTTTGATTTTGTCGAGGAGACCCAAGTTGTCAATGTGGAAAAGGGTAGGTTTGAGATTGGTTTTCCAAAGCTCTTGTATGAGATTGGTGATCCATTTGTTTTCCTGATTAGCGTTGCCTAGGGAATTTAGTTTGGATTCGGTGGAGGACATCGTGATGTTTCTCTGACTACCACTATACCAAGAGATAGGACACGATTTCCAAAAACAGATGTATCCGGATTGAGACTTTCTCAAATGATGATTGTCACCCCAGGTAGCGTTGGAGAAGTATTGGAGTTGTAAATCTCCAGTGCTCAAAGGTTTAAGCTGGAGCTTGAACTCCTTAGTGCCCAACAAATATTGAAAGCAGTGTAGAAGTTCTTTCCAATGGGAGAGCCCAGGAGAATTGTTGTAACGGGAAAGGATGGAGACGGCTGGAGCCAAATCGGGGCGAGTGCGGCAAGCCAAAAAGTTCAAGATCCCAGTGTAGCGCCTGTAGTTGATGTTGAGTCTGGAGAATTTTTAAAGATCTTTGTTGGAGGCTTTATTTAGGCAGGAACCAGGAGATAAAGGAGTGACCACGGATTTCAAATGGGCAAGATTCAATTTGTCAAGCGTCTTGTCAATTAGTTTTCTTTGATCCAGAGAAATGGATTCTTTTGTGACATTGATATCCATGCCAAGAATTGTATTGGGAAAGTGAGCAGAGGAATTGGGAAATCTAGAGAGGAAAGCAAGAGAAAAGGAATTCACGTCTCCCACAACTAGGAGATCATCGACGTTGAAGTAGACATAAGAGTTGGAAGAGTGGTTGATGAACAGGCAAGGATCACTATCGGAGGAGATGAATGAGATTTTGTTCAGCCATTGAGTCAGCGTATCAAACCAATTAGCCGGGGCTTGTTTGAGTCTGTAAAGAGATTTGTTCAGTTTGAGAAAGGGAGAGGTTTGTTTACAGAATTTGGGGGTTTTGATGTAAATGTCCTCCTTGAGTGGAGCATGTAAGAAGGCGGCCTTGATGTTGAACTGTTTGATTTTCAAATTCTTGTCGCAGCAGAGATTGAGTAGAGCAAGAAGAGAAGAGAATTTACCGGTAGGCGCAAAGGTGTCGAAGTAATCGACCCCGTGAACTTGTTGGAAACCCTGTATACAAAGTCTTGCCTTTTTTCTTTCATTACTGGATTTGGTCGCTGTTTTTGTCTTCAGAACCAGCGTGGTATTGAGATATTTGGGAGAAGTGAACGTACATTCTTCCCAAACATCCTGATTTTTGATTTTATTAAATTCTTTGTCGATTGCGTCTTTGAAAGATTCTATGGGTTTGTTCAAGTAAGAGTATTTAATGGGCTTAACGTTCAAGTTTCTGGTTCTAAGTGAGTATCAAGCGGCAGATCTGTTGGCAATAGGAGCTGGTTCAGTCAAGTCATCAGAATCGGGGTTTTCTTCTTTGGCACTGACAAATTCTTCCAGGGAGGACTCTGAAGGTTCATCTCTTCTTGCGTTGACATCAGGAGAGTTAGTGGTGTGAACGGAGGAAGTGTCAGAGGATTCGATCGAGGTAGGAAGAGTGGGAGGTTCAGTAAAATCATCCTCAAGGATTGTGGATTTAGAGGATGAGTTTGACTTTGCCAGATTGAAGTCTAGGAATTCAATGTGTTTGGTGTCAAAAACCCGTCCACTTCCAGTTAGGATTTGGTAGGATAAGAGCTCGTCATTGTATCCCACAAGAACTCCCGGAATCCCTTTTGGATTGAGCTTAGACCGGGAAAGTCCGGGAGGAGCAAGGAAGACGAGATTTATACCGATGGGCTTGAAGAAGGACAGGGGTATATCTTTGTTTTGGAAAAGCTTATAGGGGGAGGACAGACTCTTGTGAGCAGGGATTTGGTTGAGAACAAGGGTGACGGATCGGATGATTTCGTGCCAGAGAAAATTTCCAACTTGAGAGTCCTCAATCATACATCGCAGGCTCTCCACAATGGTGCAGTTAAATCTCTTGGCAAGACCGTTTTGTTGGGGTGTATAAGGGTCAGATTGTCGCATACAAATCAGATTGGTGTGGCAGAAGTTGATGAGAGAGGAGTTAATGAACTCGGTACCCCGGTCTGAATGCAGTATGTCAGGAAAATAACCAAAGCGTTTAGCTTCCAAACTCAGGAGATGAATGAGAACTTCTTGAATCTCGCTTTTCTGTTTAACGGGAATGGCTGAGCAATATCGGGTGGCACTGTCGACAATGGTGACAAAGTACTTGTGTCCTCTGGTTGATGTGACAAGAGGACCAACAAGATCCAAGTGAATTTCTTGAAAAGGTTTTTGAGCTTTATTATGTGAGTTTTTGAAGCTTGCACGAGTGATTTTGCAGGAGGCACAGATCTCACAAGGTTTCTCCATTTTTATTGGGATGTTTAACTTACTTTGGATACGGTGGTAACTCACATGGCCGAGCGATTTGTGAAGGAATTCTGATGAGGAAAGGAAGGAAAAGGGTTGGATTTCTTCAGCAACTACGGTGGGAAGATTGTTTATGTAATAGCCTTCGTATACAACTTCTTCGTTTTTGAGTATTTGAAATTTAGACTTCTCAAAGTTAATGAAATATCCGTCCGACAAGAGACAGCAAGAGGAAATGAGATTGGCACGTAAGTCTGGAACATATAGAACGTTCTTGAGCAGGATAGAAAGGGAGCCTAATTTGATCTCAATGTCACCGATACCCTCAATTTTCAGGTCTGCATTCTTAGCCCCAGTTTTAACGAGTCCTATTTCTTTATTCAAAAAGGATGCGAAAAGATCGATGTTGGGAGTCATGTGAGAGGACAATCCAGAATCTAGAATGAACATGGTGGAGGATAGTTCGAAGGGGGCATGATAAAAACAACTGACGGTTGTGGAAGCACCGTTTTTTCTTTTCAAGAATTCCTCTCTGAGTTTGGGATGAAGGGCCCAGCAGTTGGCTGGAGAGTGAAAGGCATTTGAATTATGCCTGCCATTTGAGCATCTAGGGACATCGGTTCTTCTATCTATGTTAACCAAGGCTGAAGGGAAATTAATGGAGTGATCTTCTTTGATCTTGACGTTATTGAAATGTATCTGAATGTGTTCAAGGACGGTATCGGGATTAATTAGGTTTTGATAGTGAGTGATTCTGTCTTTGATATTGGCCATGGAAGGTGGAAGTTTGTGAATGAGCATGTAGGCAAGAATGTTGGTTGGTATCTTGATTCCTACTTCATGTAGGCGACAAATGGCTATCTTGGCTCCAGTGATAAAGCTCTGAATGTCTCGAGGATTGAAAGTGAGGTTTTGCAAGTTGTCAAATACGCGGGCTTGATTGGATGCGTCCAAGGAAGCAAAGAATTTGATAATGGCCTTCCAGATCAATTTAGCGTCCCCTTCGTTTTTCAGGTTAATGATGTTGGCGTGAATAGACGAGTCGAGCTTGAAGGTGATGATGGATCTCAAATAGATGTTATTGGTCTCGGAGAGATTGGTGTTATCGTCAAAAAGAGCGTTCTTGATCCCCTGAATATCCAACATGTTGACGACTCTGGTTTTCCACAACGAGAAGTTGTCTGAGTTGAGTTGGGGTATTGATTCAATTGCGGTCTTTAAGATAGTTTGTTTGAGCTGATCGGCCATGGTGTCTGGAATTGGAGACGAGATTCTTGGTCGCTTCGACTGTTAATCGTGATGAGTTGAGAGTTTAAAGACTGGGTGAATTTACCAGAGGAACACAAAGGATGAGACTGAGAGCAACAACAAAGAAAACAAGGAAATATCAAAATGAAGAAAATGAAAGAAATCCCACCACCATGACTGGATCAATGGGTGACACAAGCCGCAGGAATTGATGGAGGACAACAAGGAATTGGTTCTGAGAAATTGGTTGAGATCAAAGAAAACGCAGGAAGTTTTCTATAGATCGAATCAGGGATCCACCTCTGTACGTGATTCAGGAAGAAGTTTAGAGAGTGATTATAGGAACAAAACAAAAATAATGAGAAACAAAAAGGATTGTGGAGATCATACCAAACTGGATTGATGATTGAAGGCGGTTATTTTTAGGAGATTGGACGAAGTTGAGTTTAGAGGAGGGACGAGAGGATTAAAGTCAAGAGATTGAGTGAGATGGTGAAGGAGTATGGAATGAAGTGGTGAAGGAGTTTATTCTAAGGAAAAGGCGGAAGTGATAATAGGGCGGTAGGGATGATAGGGCGGTAGGGATAATTCAGGAGAGTGATAATTTATAAGTGTGAGAGGAAGAGCAGGAACTTAAAGGAGAAGAAAGAACGTTGGAGCAGTAGAGGAATGAGGCGACAGGTTCATGACATGTGGGAGGGAGCGCGCGGAAAGGAGAGAAGGCTCATGAATCTTCAACACCCCCCTCAGTTTGGGATGAACGACCAAAACAGACAAGGAGTAAGGAGTCAAGAGAGTTACGGGAGCATGCCTTGGTGAGTGCATCAGCTATCATGAACTGAGAAGAAACAAGTTTAACGTTGATTCAATTCTTGTTGAATTTCTCTTGGATGTATTTGGCTTTAATATTGAGGTGTTTGGTTTTAGAGTGGGACCCGAAATTTTTGATTTTGTCGAGGAGACCCGAGTTGTCAATGTGGAAAAGGGTAGGTTTGAGATTGGTTTTCCAAAGCTCTTGTATGAGATTGGTGATCCATTTGTTTTCCTGATTAGCGTTGGCTAGGGAATTTAGTTTGGATTTGGTGGAGGACATCGCGATGTTTCTCTGACTACCACTATACCAAGAGATAGGACACGATTTCCAAAAACAGATGTATCCGGATTGAGACTTTCTCGAATGATGATTGTCCCCCCAGGTAGTGTCGGAGAAGTATTGGAGTTGTAAATCTCCAGTGCTCAAAGGTTTAAGCTGGAGCTTGAACTCCTTAGTGCCCAACAAATATTGAAAGCAGTGTAGAAGTTCTTTCCAATGGGAGAGCCCAGGAGAATTGTTGTAACAGGAAAGGATGGAGACGGCTGGAGCCAAATCGGGGCGAGTGCGGAAAGCCAAAAAGTTCAAGATCCCAGTGTAGCGCCTGTAGTTGATGTTGAGTCTGGAGAATTTTTCAAGATCTTCGTCGGAGGCTTTATTTAGGCAGGCACCAGGAGATAGAGGAGTGACCACGGATTTTGAATGGGCAAGATTCAATTTGTCAAGCGTCTTGTCAATTAGTTTTCTTTGATCCAGAGAAATGGATTCTTTTGTGACGTTGATATCCATGCCAAGAATTGTATTGGGAAAGTGAGCGGAGGAATTGGGAAATCTAGAGAGGAAAGCGAGAGAAAAGGAATTCACATCTCCCACAACTAGGAGATCATCAACGTGGAAGTAGACATAAGAGTTGGAAGAGTGGTTGATGAACAGGCAAGGATCACTATTGGAGGAGATGAATGAGATTTTGTTCAGCCATTGAGTCAGCGTATCAAACCAATTAGCCGGGGCTTGTTTGAGTCTGTAAAGAGATTTGTTCAGTTTGAGAAAGGGAGAGGTTTGTTTACAGAATTTGGGGGTTTTGATGTAAATGTCCTCCTTGAGTGGAGCATGTAAGAAGGTGGCCTTGACGTCGAACTGTTTGATTTTCAAATTCTTGTTGCAGCAGAGAGTGAGTAGAGCAAGAAGAGAAGAGAATTTACCGGTAGGTGCAAAGGTGTCGAAGTAATCAACCCCGTGAACTTGTTGGAAACCCTGTATACAAAGTCTTGCCTTTTTTCTTTCATTACTGGATTCGGTCGCTGGTTTTGTCTTCAGAACCAGCGTGGTATTGAGATATTTGGGAGGAGTGAACGTACATTCTTCCCAAACATCCTGATTTTCGATGTTATTAAATTCTTTGTCGATTGCGTCTTTGAAAGATTCTATGGGTTTGTTCAAGTAAGAGTATTTAATGGGCTTAACGTTCAAGTTTCTGGTTCTAAGTGAGTATCAAGCGGCAGATCCGTCGGCGATAGGAGCTGGTTCAGTCAAGTCATCAGAATTGGGGTTTTCTTCTTTGGCACTGACAAATTCTTCCAGGGAGGACTCTGAAGGTTCATCTCTTCTTGTGTTGACATCAGGAGAGTTAGTGGTGTGAACGGAGGAAGTGTCAGAGGATTCGATCGAGGTAGGAAGAGTGGGAGGTTCAGTAAAATCATCCTCAAGGATTGTGGATTTAGAGGATGAGTTTGACTTTGCCAGATTGAAGTCTAGGAATTCAATGTGTTTGGTGTCGAAAACCCGTCCACTTCCAGTTAGGATTTGGTAGGATAAGAGCTCGTCATTGTATCCCACAAGAACTCCCGGAATCCCTTTTGGATCAAGCTTAGACCGGGGAAGTCCGGGAGGAGCAAGGAAGACGAGATTTATACCGATGGGCTTGAAGAAGGACAGGGGTATATCTTTGTTTTGGAAAAGCTTATAGGGGGATGACAGACTCTTGTGAGCAGGGATTTGGTTGAGAACAAGGGTGACGGATCGGATGAGTTCGTGCCAGAGAGACTTTCCAACTTGAGAGTCCTCAATCATACATTGCAGGCTCTCCACAATGGTGCGGTTAAATCTCTTGGCGAGACCGTTTTGTTGGGGTGTATAAGGGTCAGATTGTCGCATATGAATCAGATTGGTGTGGCAGAAGTTGATGAGAGAGGAGTTAATGAACTCGGTACCCCGGTCTGAATGCAGTATGTCAGGAAAATAACCAAAGCGTTTAGCTTCCAAACTCAGGAGATGAATGAGAACTTCTGGAACCTCGCTTTTCTGTTTAACAGGAATGGCTGAGCAATATTGGGTGGCACTGTCAACGATGGTGACAAAGTACTTGTGTCCTCTGGTTGATGTGACGAGAGGACCAACAAGATCCAAGTGAATTTCTTGAAAAGGTTTTTGAGCTTTATTATGGGAGTTTTTGAAGCTTGCACGAGTGATTTTGCAGGAGGCACAGATCTCACAAGGTTTCTCCATTTTTATTGGGATGTTTAACTTACTTTGGATGCGGTGGTAACTCACATGGCCAAGCGATTTGTGAAGGAATTCTGATGAGGAAAGGAAGGAAAAGGGTTGGATTTCTTCAGAAACTACGGTGGGAAGATTGTTTATGTAATAGCCTTTGTATAAAACTTCTTCGTTTTTGAGTATTTGAAATTTAGACTTCTCAAAGTTAATGAAATATCCGTCCGACAAGAGACAGCAAGAGGAAATGAGATTGGCACGTAAGTCTGGAACATATAGAACGTTCTTGAGCAGGATAGAAAGGGAGCCTTATTTGATCTCAATGTCACCGATACCCTCAATTGTCAGGTCTGCATTCTTAGCCCCAGTTTTAACGAGTCCTATTTCTTTATTCAAAAAGGATGCAAAAAGATCGATGTTGGGAGTCATGTGAGAGGACAATCCAGAATCTAGAATGAACATGGCGGAGGATAGTTTGAAGGGGGAATGATAAAAAAAACTGATGGTTGTGGAAGCACCGTTTTTTCTTTTCAAGAATTCCTCTCTGAGTTTGGGATGAAGGGCCCAGCAGTTGGCTGGAGAGTGAAAGGCATTTGAATTATGCCTGCCATTTGAGCATCTAGGGACATTGGTTCTTCTATCTATGTTAACCAAGGCTGAAGGGAAATTAATGGAGTGATCTTCTTTGATCTTGACGTTATTGAAATGTATCTGAATGTGTTCAAGGACGGTATTGGGATTAATTAGGTTTTGATCGTGAGTGATTCTGTCTTTGATATTGGCCATGGAAGGTGGAAGTTTGTGAATGAGCATGTAGGCAAGAATGTCGGTTGGTATCTTGATTCCTACTTCATGTAGGCGAAGAATGGCTATCATGGCTCCAGTGATAAAGCTCTGAATGTCTCAAGGATTGAAAGTGAGGTTTTGCAAGTTGTCAAATACGCGGGCTCGATTGGATGCGTCGGAGGAAGCAAAGAATTTGATAATGGCCTTCCAGATCAATTTAGCGTCCCCTTTGTTTTTTGGGGTAATGATGTTGGCGTGAATAGACGAGTCAAGCTTGGAGGTTATGATGGATCTCAAATAGATGTTATTGGTCTTGGAGAGATTGGTGTTATCTTCAAAAAGAGCGTTCTTGATCCCCTGAATATCCAACATGTTGACGACTCTGGTTTTCCACAACGAGAAGTTGTCTGAGTTGAGTTGGGGTATCGATTCGATTGCGGTCTTTAAGATAGTTTGTTGGAGCTGATTGGCCATGGTGTCTGGAATTGGAGACAAGATTCTCGGTCGCTTCAACTGTTAATTGTGATGAGTTGAGAGTTTAAAGACTGGGTGAATTTACCAGAGGAACACAAAGGATGAGACTGAGAGCAACAACAAAGAAAACAAGGAAATATCAAAATGAAGAAAATGAAAGAAATCCCACCACCCTGACTGGATCAATGGGTGACACAAGCCGCAGGAATTGATGGAGGACAACAAGGAATTGGTTCTGAGAAATTGGTTGAGATAAAAGAAAACGCAGGAAGTTTTCTATAGATCAAATCAGGGATCCACCTCTGTACGTGATTCAGGAAGAAGGTTAGAGAGTGATTATAGGAACAAAACAAAAATAATGAGAAACAAAAAGGATTGTGGAGATCATACCAAACTGGATTGATGATTGAAGGCGGTTATTTTTAGGAGATTGGACAAAGTCGAGTTTAGAGGAGGGACAAGAGGATTAAAGTCAAGAGATTGAGTGAGATGGTGAAGAAGTATGGAATGAAGTGGTGAAGGAGTTTATTCTAAGGAAAAGGCGGAAGGGATAATAGGGCAGTAGGGATGATAGGGCGGTAGGGATAATTCAGGAGAGTGATAATTTATAAGTGTCAGAGGAAGAGCAGGAACTTAAAGGAGAAGAAAGAACGTTGGAGCAGTAGAGGAATGAGGCAACAGGTTTGTGACATGTGGGTGGGAGCGCGCGGACAGGAGAGAAGGCTCATGAATCTTCAACACGTTGGGATCAACTTACATTCTACAGGTAACACCCTCCACTTGGACTGATCCTTTCTTATCAATCAGATTGTCAAGAAATGGCAGTTCACATCAAACACTACCCTCCTCACATCTACAACCACCCTACCACACCAACCCCTCACTACACCTGCCAAAGGTGACCCTATTGATGTCAATGTCTATCAATCCTTCATTGGCTCTCTTAACTATGTTGGGCTAGGAACTTGCCCCAATATCTTTTTTGCGGTCAATTACCTATCCAGATACAGTAAATGTCAGCTTGAAAAACACTGTCTTGCCTTACACCAACTCATACCCTACATCAACACCTCCAAAGCTTGCAAACTGATGTTCCAACCAAAGAGCAATGGCATACAACTTTGGGTCAACACAGACTGGGGTGGCAAGTTCCATCGGTTGATCTTGGGGTTTCTTATGCTGCTGAATCACTTCCCAATCTCCTGGGGTTCAAAACCTCAAAAGACTGTTGCAACATTGACCTGCAAGGATGGAGTTTGTTGTGTTGGGAATGGCTATGGAATTATTCGTATACCTACCTGCTATGTGTCTCGATTTTGATTCCTGTTTTTCTTCTCATATTTTCTGTGACCACCGTGCGGCATTCCTTGTGGCAACCCAGAATAAATCAAGATCCCATATGAAACATATATCGTGAAACTTTTTCTTCTACAACCTCATACCCAACTTGAATCTGTGATTGAATTGGATAGCAACCGATGAGCAATTGGCCAATATATTCACCAAACGGCTCAGCCCAAATAAACAGTTATCCTTCTGCGACTCTTTTCTCCCGATTATAAAATGCTAAGTTTGTGGGGGTGGGTGGGGGGGGGGGTGTTTTAATATACAAACATAGCCTCCTAAATACATACAAGACTGTCTTCTATATACATACACGTTTCACATCTCATATCACCTATCCGTGACAGTTGTATATACTATATCTAGCCGCGCGGGCACTTGCAATAAACCTTTTGGATTCTGACTCCTAACTCATCACAGAGAGAGAGAGAGAGAGAGAGAGACGACCGGCCGGGCGTAGGTAGGCACTCTGGGCTCCGTCGGACTTGCGCTCCGGCCGGGCGGGGTCTCCTCGCGAGGGCCTCTAGTGGCGGAGCGCGCCACGGCTCGCTAAAGGAGAGACCGTGGTGGGAGACGATCGGAGGGGAGGACGATGGATGGGGCTGGCGCGAGGGCTAGGACCGTCGCTCGACGCGACTCGCTGGGCTCGTGCCCGGGTATGAGTCACTCGATGCCGCGTGGGAGCGGCTGGGGGGGGGGGGGGGGGGGAGAAGCTCCAACAAGCGTGGAAGGGAGGGCCATGGGGTCGAAGTGGGACCTTCGATTGCACGTCCTCGAGCGGCTCGTCGACCACACACGCATACGGAGAGAGAGAGAGAGAGAGTTGGAGGATGGAGGGACGAAGGAGCGAGGTAAGTCAGGGATGATCACTCGAGGATCGTACGAGTACGAGAGAAGATCGTGATTGGATTCCGGATTCCATGATGAGCAAGGGAGAGAGAAACAAACCGACACCAAAAAAAAAAAAAAAAAAAAACAAGAATAAAAAAAACCAGGCAACACTTCGAGGAGAATAAGCTGATAAGGATGTTTTATGAGAACGAGATCGATGAGGAAGTGAGAAGCTCATGGTGAAGTCATTATGTTTTTTTTTTTTTTTTTTTGTTTTGTTTGAGACTGGGTGTCGTTTGGAAGTCAAGTAAAGTAAAAAAAAAAAAGTAACTATATATGTCCAATCACGTGACAGGCCGATGACAGAAATCGAGGCTGTACACGTAGTCGTAAACGAGCGTTGAGGAGTTGCGGTGGTAATGTCAACAAGACACGTGAACAGAAAAGCATGAACTCAGGCCGCCGCCGCCACGACCGCTTCCAACATATATAAGATGTCTCTCGTGAGAGCCAATCAACAACAAAACCAAAGAACTAAAAGAATAGGATCTCAAAGGAAAAACTTGAAGGTAAGCAACATTAGACTGGAGAGGGTGAGGAACTGAGCGTGTTGGTTGACGAGACCGAGGACTAATGAGGCGGCTTCGGAAGTCGTCAGGATCGTCATGATCCCAGCCTCTTGATTGATAGCATTCACAAAATCCGGACCGCATTGACCGACGATCGATTTCCAAAGTTGGAGTTGACCCGAGAGGAATCCAGAGGTGGCCAGACCACCGTAATGAGGGACCGCCTGTTCGAAACCGACGTAGGCTGCCATGACCGATTGAGTACACGGTTGACAGAGGGCAGCATTGGGTAAGTAGGGGTTCAAGAATAGGAAGGCTAGGTTGGTGTTCGTATAGACGTTCGGATTGGGGTTGTAGACACCCGGTTGGGTATGGTTGGCGTTAGAGTCGAGGGTCGAGTTGAGATCACGAGTCTGAAGGTTGAGCGAGTTGGAGGAGTTGGTGGGAGAGTTAGGGCCGAGTTGGATGACCAACTGATCACCGAAGACGGAACCGACCATGGCGCCGAAATCGGCGACGGTCATCTCGGCAGACTTGGTGTTGTTCGGACTGCTGGTGCCATTGACGACTGCGGAGGCGATGACCGAGGGGCAGTACTGAGCGTTGGTAGGATCCTGGGAGCAGAGTGCGACACGGTAGGGGGTTAGGATGTAGAGGGTATCGTAGACCTCTCGGACCGATCGGAGGCCGGAGGCGAGTTCCTGAGGGCAGCTTGCGGTGAATTGGTTGAGGATCGTATACATGACGTGGGGAGCACAACCCGAGCCACTATTGGGGCCACAGAGACTATCGAAGGTGCTCTTGACTTGCTCGTGGGTGACCGACTTGGGACCGGCCTTGAAGGAGTTAGTGGCCTTGAGGAGGGGGGCGGTACAAGTGGTGATGTTTGGGTTCGAGTTGAGTTGGGCGAGGAAGGTTTGACAGCTGGAGGAGATGTTGGTAGGGATTCTGAGGTTGGTACCTGGGTTCTTAGGATCGGAAGGGGCGATCGAAGCGGTTGAGTTTGAGGCGATGGATGAGTTGGAAGGACCGAGTGACTGGAGGCTGGCCAGGTTCGAGGCTGAGGTGGGAGGGGGATGAGGGATGGGATGTTGGGTGAGGGAGGGCGAGGGAAGGAAGGAAGGAAGGAAGGAAGGAAGGAAGGATGGAGGACTTACGAGTGGAAGAGGATGGTGAGTTTTGAGTGAAGATGGAGGGAGCGAAGAGGGAGAGGATGGCGAGGGAAGTGAGGATGGATGAGGTGGGATTGATAGACTGAAACAAGTTGGAGAGCATGATGATGGCCAGTTAATTCTGAATGGGTGGTGGTGGTGGATGGATGAACGAATGGATTGAAGTAGAGAGTATTGATCTATGTATGAGAGAGAAAGAGAAAGAGGGAGGGGGAGAGCAAGTAGGAAGGATGATGAGCAGTCTAGAATATGGCTAATCGACTACTGATCAAAATCGATTAGGTTCGAATGGCAGATGCCGGGGCGACTGGAGATGTGTTATAGACAAGACAACTGTCACAGAATGTGTGAAATGGCGTGTAAGGCCCAACTTGAGAGACTGGCTGGCTACGTTGGTGTGATATAATAATAAACCCACTGACAAACTTAGCTTCGTATGATCGCAGAATCTCGATCGATTGTTCGGTCCGAGTCGCTGGCCGGTAAGCATGTCGGCTAGTCGGTCGTCTCGATTGCTATCCAGGTGAGTTGAATTTTTAAGCTACCAATCATAATTAGGTCGTTGATCATGAAGAAGAAATTCGGCAAAGGTTCATACGTGAACGGGAGCCATTTTGGGTGGCAACAAGTACAGCCCCACGGTAATCACAAAGAATGACATGAGATGATGAGACGGAAGAATCAAGATCAAGACCCATAGCACGTAAAGAGAGACAAAAAAATTTCATAGCTGCCCCCATCACTACAAAGTTCACATTGCACCTAAGAGGTGGTGACCATCTCTTGTTGTTGGGAACCCCAGGATATAGATAGGGCAGTGATTGAGTAGGATGAGGAAACCCAACGTAGATCAATGAAATTTGACACCCCAGTCAGTGTGAACCCATAGGCATGGGCCATGAGCATGTGAACAATGTGGAAAGAGATTGTGGGTTGGGTAAAATTCTCCACAACAATCTTACTCCAAGTTCCACAAAGTCCACTAGCCCTTCAGTCACACTCCTGTACCTCCACAATTCCTAATCAAACTCCAATTTCACACCCAAGCTGGAAATCACTAAAGCTAACTAGCTAACTCATGATGAAATAATACTAAGTAAACAAACTCCCCAACAAGCTCTGCACTTGAACTATTTCCCTAAATATGAACTCCAAGAACTCTTGCTGGTCATTACACTCCAAACTAACAGAAGAAAAGAATCTAACTATAATTTGCCATCAAAAAAAAAAAAAAAATTACTCCAACACTCCAATGAATGCAAGCCACAAATGAAAGACCTCTATTGTCTCTGTGCAATCTGCACTGACCCTCCTTAGCTACTCCAAAAGAGGAACATAAACTGCTAATGAAAGACTCCTTTTTCCCACCACCTCCATACATTCTACACTGATCCTCCTTACTAATAGTCCAATCCTTACCCAATCCAATGATCTGCAGTAGATTCAATGATCCTCTTGCCAATTCCCCCTAACAGTTGAGTTGCACCAATGCATAACTAACAACAGATCCTTGTTGATCTTCCCTAGTGGATCACTCCCAATCCTGCATGCCACATAACTAAAAATCCCCAACAACCCCCATGCCACCTCCTCAATTTTAAAGTTCATTGCCCCACATCACTTTGCAATCTAAGTGCATAGCCCATAATTGGCCTAATCTGTACTACATAGCTTTGATCACTTGCTTCTGGATTAGTAAACCCACAACTGCACGGGGAAAATTTTTGTTTAACCAGCCAATGAATTTCACAAAAGTCAAAAAATCTGGACCATTCTTGTCATTGTGCCTGAAAAAAGCCCCTGCCACACCAATGCTGAGGCCTTAGCTAATGAACTCTGGAATAGAAAGTCCCCCAATGCACTTCTCTGAGACTATTGTGCTCCAGACTTCAAACCACAGCTGAGCCACTCTAATTCAAATGTCCAGTGCTGAGCCTACTTGCCTCTGTGTCTATAAATAATCACCACAACAGAATATGAGGTAGCAATGTGGTGATGTATGGGGGTATCAAATGAGGTGGTGTAGTGAAACCCAATGTTTGTTTGATGGTCATTTGCTGCATTGGGAGAGGTAGTTGATGGAAAAAGATACATTGGGGCGTGTCCCTAGCACCAGGTAGTTCAGTGAGCCAATGAACGATTGGAATAGTTCTTTGTTGATTGGTTCATGGGTGAGGAGTGTAGTCAGGGGAGTTGCTGACAAGACAGTTGTGGAATTCAGGAGTGGGGATTTGTTGTGGAGAAGCCACTTTGAGGTGATCCTTTTGATGAGAAGGCATTGGTTAAGGGTGCTCCCTGCAGATGTTGATACCCACAATACGGTCACAGGACTCTTTCCACTTGAGTTTGACTTGGTGATTGAGGCAATCGTGTAGCCCTCTAAGTTTATCCAAGTTGTTCCCAACCACCAAACTGTTGTCAACATGTAACCATATTGCTATTGTTGCAGATCCCTTCTGTTAAATATAGAAAGTCTGTTCTATTGAGTTGCCAGTGAATCCTAAGCTTTCTAAGACCTCCTTGAAAAACAACCACCAACAGCGTGCTGCCTGCCAAGTACTATAGATTGAATTTAGTAGCTTTATTGCCTTACCCTTCAGTTTGGGCCTGATATGTGTTGGCAGTTTGACCTAGATGGTTTTGCTGAGTGGGGAGTGAGGGTAGGCAGCAGAAATGTCAAAATTGTGGATGTGCCACTTGTTGGAGGTTTCCATGGCAAGGATGAGGCAGAGTGAGGAGAGGGATGGGGTAGGTGAAAATTTTTCATAACATTCAATGCCATGTTTCTGCCAGAAAGCTTTAGCTACTTAGCAAGCTTTTGGGAAATCAACCAATCCATTGGGACACCGCTTGATCCCAAATACATACTTTGCACCAATCAATTTCATTCCTGGCCTGCGGTTAATGGGTTCCCACATGCCCATATCAAACAGTTGATCTATTCCCTTACCCAGAGGGGTTTCCAAGATTGGTCACATTGCATTGCTCAACGCATGTTGGATGGATTTGGGTAAGTTGAGGTCTTCCAACACAGGGATTGTATCAATATTCAAGTCTTGTGCGGCACAGATGTTGTCCAATGGGACCTTGCCAAGGCAGTAAGTGATGGATTGTAAAGTAGGGTTGACATTGGTGTGCTGTGTGGGAATGGGGATGAATGTGTTTGGGTTGGTTTTGGGGAATTTGGCAAACTTGGTGTAGAACAGTGCATGGGTTTTGTCATTCCAGAAAACATAACCCCTGGAATCATCTTGGTAGCCAAGGAAGGTCATTGGTCCTGCCCAATTGTCAAGTTTTTTTTTTTTGTCATTCTTTCAGGATGTGTGCAAAGGTAATGGCACCAAACAGATGGAGGGGTACCGGTTTGTACTGTTGGTTGTACAGGAGTTCAATAGGGGGTTTGTTGCCGGTGCAGTTGTGCAAGAAGCACGTGTGATGGTAGGCAAGAGACCAGAAGTTGTTGGGAAGCTGTGCATAGGTGGGCATGGTATGGGCCATGTCCCCTAGCCTCCAGTTGACTTGTTTGGCCTTGATGTTCTGCTCAGGGGTGTATGGGGAAGTGAACATGATTGATGCACCGAATTTGTTGAGTTTTTTTGAGAGTATCTGGGAATGGTATTCTTTGGAGTTATTGCATTTGATGTGGAGTGAAGCTTTGTGGAGCCAGTTTTTGAGGTATGCAACAGTCTGGATAACAAATTTTGGCACTTTGGATTGATTCTTCATAGAGTATACAAAGATGAAGGTGGAATGGTGATTGGGGATGGTAATTAGATATTTGTTCCCTGACAGGTTGGATGATAATGGACCTAGTAAGTCTGAGACTAAGAGATCAAGGGGTTTTTCTTTGGGGATGGAGTTGGGTCTTTGGGTTGATCTGGCCCTCTTGCACAGTTTGCAGATGAACGGTGTCCACTCCTTCAAGTCAAATGATGGAACATTTGCCTTGAGGTAGGCTTTGACAACATTGTTGGAGACATGCCCAAGGGCGCAATGGTAGAAGTATGATGGAGAAACAAATCAGAGGGGGAGGGGTGAAAGGGAAAGGGAATGGGCTGATGACAAAGCAATGGGTGGGGAAGGTGGGTTGGGGAGAGAATGGGAAATAGTCCAATTACAACAATTGTAGGGTTTAAATAAGCCAAATGAGGAGGAAAGCAGTACAATTTTGTGATTGTGGAAATGCAGTTCATGACCCAAGTCAATGATGTGACCTAGGGACACAAGATTGCCATGCATTGCTGGGCAGTACAGGACATCATTCAGAACTCAAGCCCCAGGGGCCCCAGAGCTGCTTGTTGTTAGGGGGATTGTTCCTCTGCCAACAGTTTGCATAAATGAATTAGGATTGGCTAAGCTAAGTGGAATGGGGGAAGGGAATGGGGAATAGAAAATGAAGGAAGCCAGATTGCTGCTTTCCAAGGAGGTTGCCCCTGAGTCAATTAATATGGAGCCAGGGATTTCAACAAATCACACGGTATTGTTCTTGGGGAGCCCCTGGATATTGGTGGTGGTTAGAGGGGGTTTGATTGAATGGATTTTGTTTGGCACTTGGGCATATTGTGGGGATGGTTGGCTGGGTGCCTGGCGGTGGGGGGGTTCATTGCAAGGTGTTGTACCTGGGAGGGGGGGGGGGAAGATTTGCATCCGTTTGTAGAATTGGGCACCACCTGCGCCAGTGGTTGGGTTAGTTGCAATAGCTTCAGCTGCCGCTGTGTTGTAACCGGATGTTTTTGGGCAGTGGTACGTTTCTGGGATCAATTTTGGTTTTGGGTGCATGGATTTTGGAGCAGTTGGGGCAACTCCAGGCTGGGTTATTTGCATTAGGCCTATCCCAGTTGCCTGCTTGTCTGTTTTGACTGGGCCAGGTCCACAGGTTGACATTTCCAATGGTGAATGGGTTTTTGGAAAATTTGGCACTGGTGTACTTGCTTTAGTAGGACGTTGTGGTGTTGTATTTATAAACTTGGATTGGGAACTGTGTTGCGGGCTGCACACTTAGCATTTGGCTAGGTTGGGCTCAGCATTTGGGGTGCGCAGGGTCTCAGCAGGGCCTGCTGCGGGATCAGCAGTAGGAATTGCTGGGCTCAATGCCAGGTGCAGGTTGGGCCTACTCCAGGCATGGCGTGCTTGCAACCTGCTCTGACAAGGTGGACCATGTGATGTGGCCAACCCAACTGAATTTGCAGGCGGCTAGTCCGGGAAGCAGCAGCCAGGCAATAGCAGGGTTATATGCTCCTGGAAGGTCCGCAACAAATCCCCAAATCACAGGATTTGCAGACGCGCCCAGATGGATAAAAGCAGGGGGCTCTGACTAGGGCGCGGTGGAGGGCCACACCATGAGAAGGAAAAACCGGACATACGTAACAACCAAAGGAACAGTTTTGGAGGGAGTGAATGGATTGGGTAGGGTTGGGTTAGGGTTCTGGGCCATAGAGTTTTCTTTCTTTGTTGGTAGGCTTCCTGTTTGCGTCTGTACTTAGGTTAGGATTGAGAGGGAGGACTTGAATAACTCACTCTCAACTCTGGGTTGTAGGATATGGAACAATGGAAGGGGATTGGATTGGATTTGATGGATGGATGGATAAAGGGCAAAGGAAAGGGAAATTCATCTCTATCTCTCTATTGCTCTCTCTCTTTGCTGGAGCATCATTATCCTTACAGACGCTAGGACCATTGATACCAGAACTCAAGGACAACTAGGAGAGTTTCACCCTCTTGGTTTCCACATCTGGGGGTCTGGCTGGGAAATTCTTTTGTCTCAAGTCTCTCAAAGGTACTCAAGATTCTACCAGCTGTTTCTTCTCCCTCTTCTTCCTCCTCCTGCAATCTCCTCATTGACCCAAAGGATTAACCTCACATTTGACTCAACACTGCAGATGTGGAGGGATTCATCTCACAGTACAAAGTGATTGCAGACTCCAAAGGAGCATTGGATTCCAACAAGGCGCGCCATGTTGTCCTGTTCATCATGGATGCAGAAGAGCTTTGGGACATGGAAGAGATGGAAGGCTACCAAAAACTTGATTGGCCAAAACTGAAGGGGGAAATTTTGGAAAGGTGGGGGAAGCGCAAGCCTTGTTTCTGCTGTGGTGTCATTATATAGCCTTGGATCAGGAACTGCATTGCGGCCTGCGCCCTCAGCATTTGGTTGGTCAGGCTCAGCAGTTGAGGAGTGCGTGTTCTCAGCAGTGGCCGCTGCGGGCTCAGCAGCAGTTGCTGCAAGGCTCAGCGGTAGGCGCAGCAGGACCAGCATGCGGCTGCGGGTTGGGCCTGACTAGGGGGGGAAGGGCTGCAAACCGTTTGGATATCCAACTTAGGAATGGAGCCAGGCCAATCATGATCTTGGGCGGTTAGTTTGGGGAGGGAAGAGCGGGGAGATTGCAGGGCTATATGTGTGGACGGCCGCGCACAAGCACAAGCCGGTGTGGAAAGTAAAGGAGAGTTACGCTCCTAAGTTGTTTGCAAGTCCAGAAGTTATTGATTTAGGCATCTGTAAGGAGGTTGGATGCAATGAGTTCTTAAGTGTAGTGAGATAAAAGAGAGATAATGAGATGTATTCTTCTTCCTCCAATCCTTCCTCTTCCTTTCCTTCCCTTCTCCAATAGATGGATTGATGGATAGATGATCATAACCCAACCAAGAGTTGAGGGTGAGGACTTGGGTACCCCCTTCAACCCTAACCTAAGTACAACCACAAATGCAAAAGAACAATGAAACAAAACCCCTAAGCACAGAACCCTAGCCCAACCCTACCCCTCCATCCCTTTCCCCATAACCCGTGCCCCTCAATATCAACGTACGCCCGGTTTTTCCTTCTCATGGCGTGGCCCTCCACCGCGCCCTACTCGGAGCCCCCCGGTTTTCCTGCCCGGGTGCGTCCACGGACCTTGCGGTCCGCAAGTCAGCCTGCGTGCTCCTAACCCCCAATTGCCCCGCCCTTGCCTTCCGGACTAGCTGCCCGCAAGCTTGGTTGGGCTGGCTCCATCGCTTGGTCCGCGTGTCCTGGGCGGGTCGCAGCCCGGCGCCCTCGGAGTAGGCCCAACCCGCACCTGGTGCTGAGCCCCGCAATTCCTACTGCTGAGCCCGCAGCAGCTGCTGCTGAGCCCTCAGCAGGCACTTCTGAGACAGCGCGCACCCAAATGCTGAGCCCAACCTACCCAACTGCTGAGTGCGCAGCCCGCAACGCAGCTCTCAACCCAAGGTTATAAATACAACACCACATCCCCCCCCAAGTTGAGTTCTGTCCCCAGAGGTCTCCCATTGTTGCCTTGCCTCCAACACCCTACCGACCCACCTCTCCCCCAACCACCCCAGCTCACCCCAGCCCCTGTCACGCTTTGCACTTAAGGATTATTGTCTTCACCACTTTGACATATCCTCTCCTCAGTACCATCTACCTCAGTCTAAAAGCATGACACAAATAAAAGCACAACATCAATGGTGCAATCTGCTATTTCCTCTGGCTCGCGCTGACCTTCCAATCTTGGCGACCAACTCAGTATATACTTGCAAACTTTGCAGTTAACTCCATACCGGTTGACCATCCATTATGAGATCCAATCTCCTTCCCTGGCAAATCAACAGCCTTGGACTTCCATCTTTGGTCATGCATTGTTTGTTAGTTTGCATCTACGTCTAACCAAGCCATCACTACTGTATAGTTTGTAATTGGACTAGTCCCTACCCTGCATACACTATTACCTCTCATTTGCATTACCTTCAACGTCACTTGCTCTTATCCCAATTTTTCATGAAATTGTACGCTCAGATTCTATTGTCTTGCACTTATGCTAAGACCTTGGATCTATACCACTGCTTCATTTCCTATTCCGTTCCTGTCATTCATTGCCTCACCGCTTTACCTGTAGTTAGCTCATCACCAGGTTGTATCTAGTCACTTTGGATTACCTTATAAGGGCTATCCCCTTGCCTGATGATTGTCTCCTCAGTTAGTTAATTTCATATGTTCTTGCATTTTGCTGCAACCTAGTTATCACATTGGACTCAGGTTGAGTTTTCCTCTTCGGAACACCTTCCATTCATCTTGCCGTTTGTTGAGTGGCATAACCAAGTTTGCACTTTGCAACTGGGTCTTGCTATTTGCACTTGCCCTTGCACTTGGTATTCCTTTGCGCTCACGATCATCTAAGAATTGCCCTATAGTATGTGGGGTGGTTGTGTGACAGCCCCTCCCCCCCTTCCGCTCCGTTGCCCTCATGATCCCCTGCGACTTCTGCGCCCGGAATGGGCTCGCGTGCTTGATTGTTCCTGGTTGACGCGCCTGAACTTCTTGCTGTTGTGGCCATTGCCGCTGCTTGCTTGGCAAGGGAATGCCACGTCCTCCTGCTCAATCTGGTTCCCGTCCCCGGCCGGACCCGTTTGTGGTTTTGGACAATGAAACAATCTCTGAGGACTTGTGGACTCCGCCCGGATTGCCTCGTGCCCGCTCCCCCCAGGACCAATCCGCAACTCTGCCTCCCCATTCCGCCGCGCAGGGCCCCCACGGAAGGAGGACTACCCAAACTTTGCGGCTTATTGGTCCGCCTTATGGCTCTGGGCGGACCGCATTTGGGTCACGCAAGGCGCGAGGGACCCGCGCATCAATGAAATCCTCCAACGCCGTGCTGGCCCTCCTCTGGTCCCTACCCCAGCCCCGGCTCCTCCCCCAACTCTGGCTCCTCCTCTGACTCCAGCTCCTCCTTGCTTGTTGGACTCGGATGAGAGGCGCCCAACCCCGCAGGGCACCCCTCCGCCACCAGCCTTGCCGGTTGTCATCTCCTCATTGCCTCACGCTGGATCAAGCCCCCCCAATAGTCCACCGGGGGCCCCTTCTTCACCAGTCCCGCCTCCTCCCAGCCCACCCGAGATTCCGGATATCCCCATTTTCCCGGCTATTCCGCTTGCAAGGTTTGATGCAATGGTGGACAACGCGGATGGCACCTTGCGCCCACACCACCGGCAACCAAAGGGAACTTTTGGCGGCCTTCCAGACTTTAGCCGCAGCGGCTTGCGCGGACGCAGAGGAGGTGATGAGGACTTGTCCGACGTAGACGGATCACCCCCCCTTTCTTCCTTTTCCATGTTGTATCTTATTCCGCGCCTTCTTGCAAAGAAATAAATTTTTGCTGCACTGTCCTGAGTAGCCTCCGGGCTTGTGAGAACCTTTGCCCATGAGATCCACGTCTTGAAAGCAATCTGTGCAAGTGAGAGCAAGAGTGAGTGAGAAAGAGGTCTGCTCCCGCGTCCTGAGCCAACAAAGTTCCCCGGAAGGTACCTCAACCGCCCCAGCCAAACTGCCACACAGTTCCCCATACCCAATCCTGCAACAAACACAACAATCCTACACCAGCACGCGCACAGTCATCCAAGAGAGGCAAAGAAGGAAGTTGAGAAAATAAACATTCTGGGGTGTCTAGCTGTTCCGGCTGCGAACCGGCTAGGACACCCCCTTAACAAATCAGACCTGTCCCGTATGTGTCCCGCGCCAAGAGGAAACAAGGAAAAGAACCAAGCCCATAAAAAAAGCAAACCAAAACCCCAAGAAAAGCGGAAAGAATTTTTTTTTTTTTTAGGGCCTCCGCTCCTTGTCCCGCATTGACCAATCTGCGGGGCTTGTCCTTGGGTTTACGGACCCGGCTAGCGCCGTGCCCGCGTCCCTGTGATCAATCATAACCAAAACCAGTACCAATCAAAGAGGCCAATTAAATATAAAAGAAGTAGGATAATGGACATTCTGGGGTGTCTAGTTATTCCAGCTGTGAACCGGCTAGGACACCCCCTCACCATATCAGACCTTTACCCTACTTGCGCCCGCCCAAGTTGACGGCTTTCCTCAGCGGTTCGTAGCCTTTCACTCCTCCGAGGTGGCGCGTTGTGCACGGGCTCCTCCTCAGACAAAGGATCCGTCCCTTCCACTGATCCTGAACTTCCAATGCCATCCCCCGCGTTTGCGCCATCCCCGGCCGTCTCGTCAAAGGAGGTGGAGCTGTGCGCAAAGAAACGCTTCACGTGCGAGGACGCGGCCTTCCGCTTGAGCGGCGCCCCGTTGTGGAAACTTTAGAGGTTATCCCTCACGAAGTTGTCCCTAGTTACGGGATCGATGGTTCTAGCGTCTGTAAGACCAAGAATGCTTCCTTCCCTTTTCTCCGAGAGAGAGAGAGAGAGAGAGAGAGAGAGAGAGAGAGAGTGCCTCCTACAACCCGGAGTCGAGGGGAAGGGTATTTGAGCCCTCCCCCTCAGCCCTAACCTAAGCACAAGCACAAAGACAGACTGGCAACCATGAAGAAGGAACCCTAGACCCAGAACCCTGACCCATCCCCCAACCCATACCCATACCCTATCCCCGCCAGCTCGCCTGTCATTACGCGCATCCGGTTCGTCTTTTTGTGGCGCGGCCCTCCGCCGCGCGATACCCAAAGTTTGCCGCGCTTGCGCGCATCCACCCGACGCGCCGTTGTGGATTTCCCGTCCCGTGGCCGGCCCGCGCTTGCGCGCGGCTGCCCACGCATATAGCCCCGCTGTCTCCCCGCTTTTTCCTCCCCCGACTAGCCGTTCCGAGAACCTGGTCGGCCCAGCTCCATCCATGAGTTGGACATCCAAGCGGGTCGCGGCCTGCCTCCCTTAGTCAGGCCCGGCCCGCAGTCGCGTGCTCGATCCCGCGGCGCCCACTGCTGAGCCCGCAGCGGCTACTGCTGAGGACCTGCGCACCCCCACTGCTGAGCCTAACCTACCAGATGCTGAGCGCGCAGGCCGCGACGCAGTCCCCGAACCGAGGCTATATAATGACACCACACCGTCCAATTCCTCAAGCTGGTAGCTCCTGCCCTCATATTTGGATGCCACGCTGAAGGGGCCGTTCCATTGGTTGGCAAAAAGCTTTCCCCACTGAGATTCCAGACTCCGGTTGTACAACAAAACCAAGTCACCCTTCCGCCGCGGATCCTGGAGGCAATGGGAGCAGCGCTCGTCCCAATAGCAGACCAAAGCTGTCCTTGTCTTCTGCAACCTTTCAGAAGCCTTTGCCAGGGTCTTGTCCCATTGGAGAAGCTGTTTGGCGCGCGCTTCCATGTGTTCTGCAGAGGTCTTCACCTTCCACCAGTCTATGCCCAAGAAGGTTTTGAGCTCAATGTCCACCAGAAGCACCGGACGCTGTCCGTAGAGAAGTTCGTAAGGCAAGTAGCCCGTTGAGCGTTTGACCAAGATACTGTCCGCAAAGAGGACCACCGGAAGGGCCTCCTGCCACCGTTTACCGTCCTCCCCACACATCTTTACCAGGGCGTCCTTAATGGGCTGATGGCCACGTTTTATCATCCCGGCACTCTCCGGATAGTATTCCGTGACCCGCCCAAACTTAGCTCCGCAACTCTGGACCAGTGCCATCAGGCGCCCCCGGAACTCCGCGCCTCCATCAACAGTGACCAAGCGAAGCAAACGGTACCACGCAAACCAATCTTCCTCCAAGAACTGAGAAAACTTCTCTGCCAACAACTTCACCAGAGGACAAGCCTCGACCCAACCTGACAGATTGACCTGCGCAACCAGCAGGTACGCAAAATTCCCTGCCTTTATGTGGACCACGTCAAGGGAGACCCGCCCAAACAACGCGTCTTCCCCCGTAGGGTGACCCGCCTCCCTAGGCTGCCTAGAACTCCACTGTTGACACGCTTTGCAAGACTTAAACCATTCCCGTACCGCGCGCACCACACCCGGCCACCAGAACCTTGCCTTCAACCGCCTCTGCGTTTTGATCTCGCCCCGGTGCACAAGTTTGTCGTGGAGACACCTCAGAATCATTTCCTGGTCCCTCCTTGATGTTGCGACCACCAAAGGCACAGGGGTACTTTGTTGCCACAGTTGCCCATCCTGCATGTAGAAGTTGGTTGTCCGCCACTTTGCCCAAAAAATTTCTGTTCCTGACGCGTCCTCAGGAAACCGGAGATTCCGCAAGAAGGAGCACAAGATTGCGTAGCGCCTGGACTGCTGCAGCAGAAGGGTGACCTCTGTCTCCATCATACCCACGCAAATAACCGGAGACTCCATGTCCAAGGGCTCTGCCCCCTCAAACGGATCCTCCCGCGGATACCGCAACAGCGCGTCAGGCATTGTGAATGCCTTCCCTGGAACATGAACTATGCCAAAAGTGAAGAGCTAGAGAAAAGCCACCCACCTAGTCATAGGGGCATTTGGCAAAGTTGGAGAATTGATCAACCTTGCCAGGGCCTCCGCGTTGACCAGAAGCTCAAAGTGCACCCCCCAGAGCAGGTGCTGAAGCCGCCGCACAATTTTGGTGACTCCGCATAATTCTAACTTTGGCTGTGAGTACTGACTCTCTGTTGCTGTAAAAGTCATGGACTCGTAGAGAACCAGCCTATCCTTACCATCCTCCTCCTGCGTCAGGACACTGCCCGCGCCAAACTCGCTAGAGTCAACAGCCAAGCGGATCCCTCCTGCGTTGTAGTCAAGGTTTCAGAGGACAATGTCGCGGCCCACAATCTCCTTGAGCTTTGTGAAGGCAGCGTCACACTGCGTTGTCCATTCCCATGCCGCGCCTTTCCGGGTCAGCGCCCGCAGCGGACTTGCGACTTCTGCAAACCGTTTGATGAACATGCAAACATAGCTGCACAGTCCCAGAAATTGGAGAATATGCAAGGGAATCTGCGGGGTTGGCCATTCAAGGACTTTTTTTTGCTTCTTTGCTGCGATTCTCCTGCCATTTAAAGCCACCACATGGCCTAGCACTTCCAACGCCGGAACACAAACTGCCAACTTACCCCCCAATACCATAAGTCCTGCCTCCTCAATTCAAAACAAGACCCGCTTTAATGTCTGCGCGTACTCCCAGATGAAGCGGCGGATCTTTGGGGCCTCCTCTAGCACCGCACCCCCATAATCCGTCTTTGGTCCTTTGATGCCGGCGTTGTCGATGAAGATCAGAACCCTGTCCGGTATGTTGTCCTGCAGGATCCACATCATCTGGGCTTGATAGACTGCCACCAAGTTTGTCGCCCCCTGTGGCAACCACGTCAGCTACATCCTTCCCAATCCTGTCTTGAACGCAGTTAGCGGCCGCAAGTCGGGATGGAGCTCGCGCTGATCATACCCCCCATTACATTGACCAAACTGTAACACGCGCGCCCCGCCATCAATTCCTGGAACTCGTCCACGCGCAGAGGCAATCCCGCATCCCAGATAGTGAACGAGTTAAGCTGCTGCAGGTCGTGAACAATCCTAAGCGGTTTCCCGTCCTGTTTAACAACCGCAAAAATTGAGCTAGAGTAGCTTGATGTTGACTGCTTGTACAACCCCGTTCTCACGTGCTCCCAGACCAGTTCCAAGAAGGGTTCCCGCATGGTCCAAGGGATTGGAATTGGCTTGATTTGCCAGGGCTTGTGCGGCACCGTGGGGATTACATAGGGGTTGCCAACCTTGCCCTGCAGCAATCCGCGCTCGTCGGGCCCAAAGGCAAGGGCCTTCTTGCGGAGTACCAACACCAATGCTAACAAATCCTTCTCCTCCGTACTCAACCACCTCGCTGGCCCAAAATTCAGCGCCTTGATTTGCTTGTTTGTGATCCGCGCCAACCGCGTTACCCACCCAAACTTCCTCAACAGACTCACCTAGGGATTCCAGGACCAGGAGATCGGCCTCAGAGGCCCGTTCAGCCCCTGCGGCATGGGCTTGTTCCGGGGCTGGACCTTTCGCGCCACAGGCTTGTATTGCCCTGCGTTGCACCTAACCATCCTTATGCGCCCGCCGTTGTTGTTGTGAATCCTGGCAACAATCAATCCGCGGCTCTTGCCTTTGCTCACAAGTGTGGCACTATGGTAGGGTTTTCAAAACACAGTACCTTCCGGTGGTGCATACTGAGGAAGAGGACTTACTTCTTCCGCTTCAGCCCTCCGCGCACTTCCTTCCGCCTTTTGCTCCTCCCTAGTTGACCGCCCGCACGAGGCCGGAGCTTGCCCCGCGCGGTACCCACGGTCAACTAGGAAAAACCCTCCGCAGGGCGGCCCTCACGGTTGTCCCCACTGTTGGACTCTGCCTCTTTGCCAACTGTTGCCAATGGCACCCATTTCCCCTTCCCATGGTTGGAGATCTTCGTCTCAAACCTTGCCCCGGACGCGTTAAGGTGTCATTTTATAGAAACGGATTGGGAACTGCGTCGCGGCTGCGCGCTCAGCATTGGGGGCAAGCGGGCTCAGCATTAGGGTATGGGGAGTGCTCAGCAGCAGCCCCTGTTTGGCTCCGCACCTGGTGGATGGGTCGGGCTCAGCATCGAATGCGGCGTGGGCGGCAATCTGCCCCGGGGATCGGATTTGGAAGGTAGTGCGCTCGACTAGGTTTGCGGGCGCACCGGTTTGGATACGTAGGGCAGAGCAATCCGCCGGCTATGAAGGAACGGATGGAGCGCTCGGATCATGCCGGATATTACCAAAGACCCACAAGGGGCGCAGACGAACGGATACGGACAGGCGCGGGGGGCTCCAAGTAGGGCGCGGTGCAAGGACTGCGTCATGAGAAGGACGAACCGGATGGACGGAACGGCGTACGGACAACGGGGGGAGTTTGGTATGGAGGAGGTGGGGAGAGGAGGCTAGGGTTTCTGTTTTGGGATTTTTTTCTGTTTCTTTGTCATACTGTCATTTGCGCATGTGCTTAGGTTAGGGTTGAGAGGGAGGACTTATCCTCCCTCCCAACTCCGGGTTGGAGGAGGGGGAGGTATGGAAGGAGGAAGGGAAGCAGACCATCACATCATTGGATTGGATCACTCATCTCACCAAGAGATTAAAGGAACTCATACCAGATACACATCCAGGTGGACAGTTCTGAGGATTGAAGGATTGGCGATTTCTCTCTGTCTCTACTTTTCTTTATCTCTTTACCTCCTTATCTCTATTTCTCATTTAAGTGCAACTTCGGACATCCTAATCTCCTTTCAAACGCAGGGAACCGTTAACTTCCGAACCTTGGGACAATTATAGGGGGATAACCTTTATTCTTTCCACAGCATCCTCCACCGTCAGCGCCTCCCTCCCTTCCTCCGCGTTGAACGTCATTTGGGCCTGGAATCCAAACATGAACAGCCAACCCAAAATCACATCACCTCACTCAACCAAGAGGAACAACAGCGGCTTCCAAACCTTTTCAACCTCCACCTCTTCTCCCTCCACCACCCCATCTACCCAACATTCCCCCCCATTGAGCGCCCGCAAGCCCATAGCTCACTTCCTCCGCACCAGGCCCAACTCATCCACCAGTTTCGATGGGAGCAGGTTGACCATTGACCCACTGTCCACCATCTCCCACACTTTCCTTCCCGCAATCTTCAATGGGACATAGGCAAGCGGCACTGACACGGCTTTGGATCGGCACAACTCCCGTTCCGTTTCCTCTGTTGCCGCATTCACGCGCTGCACTGTTTCCAGAATCCTGCTGCCCCCTTGCTCCTTCAGCGCCTGGACCATTTCATTGAAAACCACCGCAGAGACCGCGGCCAGCTCCCATAGCGTGAGAGGTAATTGGTACCTCACTCCCCATGACTCGCCAAACAATTTCCGCGGCCTTCCTTCTTCCTCCGGAGCTGATTGCTGACGCGTCGCCCCCCGACCCTTGCGCCCAAACCCTTGGAGCTTGATTTAACGGCCGCTCCTTGGAATCCACGTCCATCCTTTCCAACACGATCCGCTTGTTTGCCACCAACGCCCTAACTTCCGCCTCCACACGCGGTGCCCGCCATGTATTGGGCCCGGTGACAATCCCAAGGGACACCCAAGCGGCCCCTGCGGGTCGGGCCCTTGCCCTAACCTGCTCCACCGGCGGTGGCTGACCGGCCCCCAGGTCCACCAGTTTGCCCAACGGAAATATGCAGGTCCCCCCAGACGCGCAAACCAACCCCTCGTTCATGTCCTTGGTCAGATCCGCACAACCAGACTTCCAATGACTTCTATTGCCGCAATATGTGCACAGGCAAACCAAAAACCCCCCCGTTGGTCCGCTACTGGGCTGAAAGCCCCCTCTTGCATGGGGAGGCAGATCACGTGAGAAAGCGGGAGGCGGAGCCGTTGGCTGGGCCGCCATCTGATTCATAAGTATCCGCAAGTCTTGTAGCATGTCTGTTACCTCTTTCACCGGTACCCCCATTGACTGCAAAGGGGCTACGGGCCGTTTGATTTCTGGAGGATCCGCAAGCGGTGCCAGCGTTGGGGCCGGGGTGGAAGAGGCCATTGGCTTCCTTGAAATTGCCGGTAACAACCGGGCCGTATCCTCAATAAGCTCTTCCAAGTCAATCTTGCTCTCAACTGCCTGGTTGATTACACCCAAGCTTGGGAGGAGCGCGACACTCCCATCCACTGACCGCGTTACCAACCTGCGCTCAAATAGGTAACGCTGGACCCACGCGCGAAGTTGCGGCGCAAGCCCGCCTAGGAACGCCCACTTCATGGCCCCCGTCTGACCCACCACCACCTGGTTCTTTTCTAGGTAACTATAAATTTGGTCAAACTGGGACTTGTACTCAGACAGATTGCTCCGCATCCGCGGCCCACCTTGGGAAATTGCCTCACCCGCCGCTCGCTCAAAGTCCGTCTCCCAAAAGCGGGGCTCACGCTTCCCCCACCTTGCCATAATCTTGCCCTGGAGCCTTCCCCAGTCGCGAGCCTCGTACCCTGACATATCCTCCACGTCCCAGAGCGTATTCTTGTCCGCAATGAACAGAAAAACCGTGCAGACCTTGTCCTCACCCATTGCGTTTTTGGAGTCCGCAATATCCTCAAATCTTGCCAGAAAGCGTCCAATGTCCGCGGTGTTGAATTGGAGATGGGGGAATTTCTGCGGCCTAAGCCACACCCCTCGCGGAACCTCAGCCACCTCCAAAGGCTCCGACCAAGGAGGAGAGAAACCGCCGGACCAAGTAGTTGGCAGTGGTGGAGGTGTTGGCCTGCCAGCTCCCGGCCGGAGAGGGAACAAGGGTGGAACATTCAATCCTGGAGTAGTTGTGGGCAGCATCACAACCTTCAGCTTTGAGAGACCTAGACAAAAGATTAGTTTCCCAGCCAGACCCCCAGATGTGGAAAATAAAGGATAGTTATGCTCCTAAGTTGTCCGCAAGTCCAGAAGTTATTGATCTAGGCGTTGTGGAAAGAATACAGGTTATCCCCCTATAATTGTCCCAAGGTTTGGAAGTTAAGGGTTTCCTGCATTTGAAAGGAGAAGAGGATGTCCAAAGTTGCACTCAAATGGGGAATAGAAATAAGGAGATAAAGAGATAAAGAAAAGTAGAGAGAGAGAGAAATTGCCAATCCTTCAATCCTAAGAACTTTCCACCTGGATGTGTATCCTGTATGAGTTCCTTTAATCTCCTGGTGAGATGAGTGATCCAATTTGATGACGTGATGATTCCCTTCCTTCTTCCATACATGCCCCCTCTCCTAACCCAGAGTTGAGAGTGAGGATAAGTCCTCCCCCTCAACCCTAACCTAAGTACACGCGCAAATGACAGTATGACAAAGAAACAGAAAACAATCTCAAAACAGAAACCCTAGCCTCCTCTTGTCACCTCCTCCGTACCAAACTCCCCCCGTTGTCCGTACGCCATTCCGTCCATCCGGTTTTTCCTTCTCATGACGCGGTCCTTGCACCGCGCCCTACTCAGAGCCCCCCGCGCCTGTCCGTATCCGTTTGTCCGTGCCTGTCGTGGGTGTTTGGTAATATCCGGCATGATCCGCCCGCTTGCACGCGCGCTCCATCCTTTCCTTCATAGCCCATGGATTGCTCCGCCCCTACGTATCCAAACCTGCGCGCCCGCAAACCTAGTTGAGCGAACTACCTTCCAAATCCAATCTCCGGGGCGGATCGCCGCCCACGCCGCATTCAATGCTGAGCCTGACCCGTCCACCAGGTGCGGAGACAAACAGCGGCTGCTGCTGATCCAGCAGCTGCCGCTGCTGAGCACTCCACATACCCTAATGCCGAGCCCGCTTGCCTCCGATGCTGAGCGCGCAGCCGTGACACAGTCCCCAATCCGTGTCTATAAATTGACACCACATCCCCCCCAACTTGAGTTCTGTCCCCAGAAGTTTCCCATCGCTTCACCATACCACCACCTCCGCTACTTCCATTCCACCCCCACCACTCCCACTACCACTTTCCCCATCCTCCTTCCGCATCATCGCCAATATGCCCCCATGCAAGTTCTGCGCCCGGAACGGGCACGCATGTTTGATTGTCCCCGGTTGAAGCGCCTGTGTTGCTTGCCGTCGCGGCCATCGTTGCTGCTTGCTTAGAGACAGCATCCCTTGAGCTCCCCCCCAATCCAGCTCTCACCCCAGGCCGCGCAAGAGGGCTTGTCCGGACCCGTTCGTGGTTGCGGACAAAGAGTCAATCTTGGAAGGCTTGTGGACACCCCCCGTTTCACCTTCATCCCGCCGCCCCCAAGCTCCGTCACCCACCACCTCTCACGTGAGCCGCAAATTGGCATCACCTCTCCGCCGGGCCGGACCTCCGCAACGGGGAAAATACAAAACCTTGGAGGAATGGCGCACGGCAACCGGCGCTTCGGCCACCGCTGTTGGCGTGAACCAAACGGTACCGGACCCAAGACTTTTTGGAAGACCCGCGGCCGCGCCAGCACCTCCTCCTCCTCCTCCAAAACTGCCAACACCGCCTGCGCCACCAGCGGCCTCAGATGAGAGGCCTACGACCCCCAACGTCCCTCCGCCTCCGTCACCTATAGTCGTCCCGTCATCGCCTCCAGCTGGAACAAGCCCCCCTGTTGGTTCCCCGGAGGCCCCATCTTCACCGGCTGCTCCTCCCCCCAGCCCTCCCAAGATCCCAGAGATTCCCATCGTAATGGCGCTCCCGGCGGCCGGCTTCAAGGATTTCGCGGAAAGGTTGACCACAATGCTCTGGAATTTCCTTGCAATCCCCGGCTCACAATCCTCGGAATCACGGCACAAACTCCTGGCGTCTTTCTGGGCTTTACTGGCGTCCTCAAGCGTGGAAATGGAGGAAATGATGAAGATGGCTTAGGCGCATTGCCCCCCTTTTCCCCTTCTTCCTTTCCTCTACTTCTTCTCTTCTTGTTGTTTGTACCCTGCTTCCCTTTCCATTAAGAAAATACATGTATCCGCGCGAGGTCCTAACCTTCTGAGAAAAAGTGCGCGACCGCGCTTTGTGAGAGTGAGCTTGAGATTAAGTCCGCACCCGGGCGCTTGCTTTGTGAGCAACCGTAAGTGACTAGCTGTTCCAAAAGAGGCACCTGGACCGCCCCAGACAAACTGCCACACAGTTCCCCGTACCCTTCCTGTAACAAACACAACAACCAAACACCAGTGCGCGGCACCATAAGAGAAGAGAGAGAGGGAGAGTAAGAGAATGGACATTTTGGGGTGTCTATTTGTCCCAGCTGTGAACAGGCTAGAGCACCCCCTCACCAAATCAAGCTTAGTCCCATACAAACCACCCATCCTTGAGATATCCTGAGAGAAAAGAAAAAGAGAAAAAAAGAAACCAACAGAGAAGAAAAACAGAAAAGAACACTTTTTTTTTTTTTGCGCAACATCCGTAGACCGCCCGCAAATTGCTCTTTGTCCCGCTTCCCCCATCCACGGAATTGCCCACGCATCCCGGTTCCGCAGGGCTTGTCCTCGCGTTTACGGACCCGGCTTCGCGCCGCGCCCGCGTTTCCTGCAAAAACCCCAAGCCAGCAAAGACCCCACAATCCAGATAAGAAAGAAACATAGAGAAACAAACATTCTGGGGTGTCTAGTTGTTCCAGCTGTGAAACGGCTAGAGCACCCCCTCACCAAATCAAAACTTATCCCCTACCCCCTCTACCTCCCCCCCCAACTTGGCCACTGTCCCCAGCTGGTCGCAACCGCCTACTCCGTTGCAATGGCACGGTCTCCGCTTCTCTGCCCAAAGACAAATCCCCAGATTGCGTTCCTACACCATTGCCGCCCTCCACACTCCCCTCGTCAGATCCGTCACCCCCTTCCGCCGTCTTGTCAAACGAGGTAGATCCTCGCGCGAAGAAGTGCTTGACATGCAAAGCTGCTGCCTTCCGTTTCAGCGGAGTACCGTATAATTCCTCCAACTGATAGCTGCCACCCTCAAACTTGGACAACATGGGGAACAGGCTGTTCCACCGGTTAGAAAACAACTTCCCCCACTGAGACTCCAGACTCTGGTTGTACAGGAGCACCAAATCCCCTTTCCGCAAGGGACCCTGGAGACAATGCAAGCAGCACTTGTCCCAATAGCGCACCAATGCTGTCTGAGTCTTCTTCAGCCGGTCCCCGGCCTTTGCAAGCATCCCGTCCTGTTGGAGGAGCTGTTTGGCGCAAGCCTCAAGAAATTTGGGGGAGGTCTTCACCTTCCACCAGTCAACCCCCAGGAACGTCTCCAACTCAATGTCCACCGGGAGCACGGGGCGCTGTCCGAAAAGTAACTTGTATGGCGAGTAGCCTGTTGACCCCTTCACCAAAATCAGATCCGCAAACAGAACCATTGGAAGGGTCTCCTGCCAGCGCTTCCCGTTTTCCCCGCTCATCTTGACCAGGGCGTCCTTGATTGGTTGATGCCCGCGTTCAATCATGCCAGCCCCCTTGGGATAGTACTCTGTTACCCGGCCAAACTTGGCTCCGCAACTCCTCACCAACTCAACCAAACGACCGCAAAACTCAGCCCCTCCGTCCACTGTAACCAGACAAAGCAACCCGTACCGCGCAAACCAATCTTCCTCCAGAAATAGAGCAACTTTTTCTGCCGAGAGCTTGACCAACGGACGCTCTTCCAGCCAACCCAACAGGTCGTCCCGCGTGACAAGCAGATAGGCAAACTTACCTGCCTTGATGTTGACGACATCAAGCAAGACTCGACCAAAGAGGGCGTCTTCCCCTGTGGGGTTTCTAACTTCCTTGGGCAATCTTGCGCTCCGCCATTGACAGGCTTTGCAGGACGCCAGCCATTCCCGCACCGCACGCACTACCCCCGGCCACCAGAACTGCTCCTTCACCCGCCTCCGCATTTTGAACTCCCCTCAATGACCAAGATTGTCGTGAAGGCTCCGGAGGATAGCTTCCTGATCTGCCCTTGAAGTGGTAACCACAAGAGGAACCAGAGTCTTCCGCCGCCAAAGCTGCCCCTCCTGTACATAGAAATTCTCCGCCCGCCACTTTGCCCTTTGCATGTCCTTCTCCGTAGCTCCATCGGGAAAACAAAGGTCCCGCAAGTAGTCATGAAGAATTGCGTACTGCCCGGTCTGCCGGAGCAGCAGCTGAACTCCTGCCTCCAAAACCCCTACCTTGACAACCGGGGCCTCCACATTGAGCAGTTCCGTGTCCTCAAACCGTTTGCCCCTCGGGTACCGCAACAATGCATTGGGCATAGTGAACGCTTTCCCCGGAACATGAACAACAGCAAAGGAGAAAAGTTGAAGAAATGCCACCCACCTGGTCATGGGAGCGTTGGGCAACGCCGGGGAATTGATCATCCGCGCCAGCGCCTCCGCGTCCACCAAAAGCTCAAAGTGAGCCCCCCACAAAAGATACTGGAGCCGCCGCACAATCTTGGTGACCCCGCACAACTCCAACTTTGGCTGGGAGTACCGGCTTTCCGTCGGAGTGAAGGTGACCAACTCGTAAAGCACCGGCCTATCCTTGCCGTTTTCCTCTTGAGTGAGAACCCCCCGCGCCAAATTCGCTGGAATCAACCGCTAGCCTAATTCCTCCTGCGTTTTAGTTTAGATCGCGGAGCACAATGTCACATCCCACGATCTCCTTGAGCTTCCGGAACACGCAATTGCATTCTTCCCCCCACTTCCACTCCACGCCTTTCCGCGTTAGTGATTGGAGCGGGCTCGCCACCTCCGCAAACCTCTCAATGAAAATACGGACATAGCTACATAATCCCAAGAACTGAAGGATATGCAACACCATCCGGGGGGTGGGCCATTTGAGGACCTTGTTCCGCTTTTTCTCTGCAATGCGCCGGCCGTCGGAAGCAACAACATGGCCAAGGACTTTGAGCACCGGGACACAAACCGCCAACTTCTTCCCAGACACCGTAAGTCCTGCCTCCTCAATGCGAAACAGGATGCGTTCCAATGTCTGCGCATATTTCCACACAAAATGTGGGACGCCGGGAACTTCAACCAGCTCCGCTCCCCCGTAATTGGATTTCGGACCTTTGATGCCCGTGTCGTCGATGAAGATTTGGACTTCCTCCGGAAGATCATCCTTCAGGATCCAAGCAATTTGCGCCTAGTACACCGCCACGGAATTGGTCGCGCCTTGCCGGAGCCAAGTCAGCTGCATTCTTCCCAACCCAGTCTCAAATGCCGTTAGAGGCCGCAAGCGAGGATCCAACTTGCGCTGGTTGTATCCCCCCATCACATCCACTAAACCGTAACAAGCGTGCCCAGCCATTGACTCAAGGAAATCTTCAATGCAAGGGGGCCTTCCTGCGTCCCGGATAATAAAGGAGTTGAGCCGCTGTAGATCATGAACAATCCTCAACAACTTTCCGTCCTGCTTAACCACTGCAAAGATCGGACTGGAGTAACTAGACGTTGACTGTTTGTAAAGGCCAGTATTCACCCGCTCCCGCACCAACTCCAGAAATTGCTCCCGGACCGCCCGCAGTATGGGAATCGGCTTGATCTGCCACGGCTCGTGATTGAAAGTGGGGATGACATAGGGGTCGCCAATATCGTTTTTCAGGAGCCCCCGCTCTTCCAGTCCAAACGCAAGCGCTCTTTCCCAAAGAACCAGAACCAAAATCAGCAACTCACGCTCCTCCGTACTCAACCATCCCATTGGGCCAAAATTGAAAGCTGCAATCCACTCCTCCGTGATCCGCGCCAAACTAGTAACACACCCCAAAGTCTTAATTGGCGTGACCCAAGGGTCCCGTGACCAAGCAATTGGTCGAAGCGGTCCGTTCAATTCCTGGGACATTGGCTCATTCCTCGGTCGGACCTTCCGTGACACCGGCTTGTACTTGCCCGCTTTGCACCGCATCATCCGCACGCATCCTTTGCTGTAAGTCCTGCACAGAACAGAACTGCGGCTTTTGCCTTTGCTCACGAGTGTGGCACGATGATAGGGTTTTCAAAGCGTAGTACCCTCGGGAAATGCATACTGAGAAAAGGGACTTACTTCTGGGACGTGCGCGCCCTGCACTTTCCTTCCTCCCCCTCCCTGCTCCTCATTAGTTGACCGCCCGCGCAAAAACAGAGCTTGTTCCGCGCGGTCTCCTCGGTCAACTAGGAAAAATCCTCCAAAGGTTGCCCGTTGCAGACCAACTCCGCTTCCAGTTCCTCCTCATACTCCAAAACTCTCCTCTGCTTCCCTTGCCCGTGATTGCAGATAGTTGTCTCAAACCTTTGCCGGACGAATCCTCCACCATCAACCCCTCTGTTCCCACCTCCGGATCAAAAACCATTTGTGCTTGAAACCCAAACATGAACGGCCTTCCCAAAATCACATCCCCACAATCAACCAAAAGAAAAGAAAGAGGCCTACAGACCCTTGCGACCTCAACCTCCTCCTTGACTACCCCATCCACACAAAACTCCCCTCCGTTAAGCGCGCGGAGACCCATTGCGCATTTCCGCCAAACCAACCCCAAATCATCCACCATCCGCGATGGAAGCAGGTTCACCATTGAAGCGCTGTCCACCATAGCCCACACCTTCCTTCCCACTATGACCATCGGAACGTAAGCAAGCGGAGTCAAAACCGATTTCAACTCACACTCCCCGCGCCCCTCCTCCTTCCGCGCCATATGAACCCGCTGCACCGTCTGAGGTACCCGGCCCTGACTGCAATCCCGCAACTCCTGAACCATCTCGTCTACCACCACTGGAGACAAGGCCGTCAGTTCCGGCAAGGTCAGCAGAACCAGAGTCTTGTTACCCATCACCCTTTGCACGATGTCCGCCGCTTTCTGCTTCCCTACAGGATTTGCTGCCGGCACCTTGGTTCCAGGCACGCGTGCGGCCGACGGGGGTCACTCCTTTGCGTCCACCTCCATTTTATCGGAGACCGCCACCTTTTCTTTGGTTACCACTACCCTTACCTCAGCTTCCACCGGAGGTGGTTGCCACGATCAGGGACCAGTAACAATGCCCAGTGACGCTTGCCCCCTCGTTCCCGCCTCCTGACCCCGTGTGCGCACCTGCTGCATTGTGGTCGGCTGGCTTGGCTCCATTGGAATCTGTTCGCCCGTTGGAAACATGTACCCAATCCCCGCCGTTTGAACCAATCCCGCGCTGAGATCCTTTGTAAGCTCCTTGCATGCCAATTGCCAATGACTGTTTGCCCCGCAGTACAAGCACCCCCTCGGCACAAAGGTACTGGGTGGTCAAAACCCTTCCACAATGTGAGGTGGAGGCCCTTGTGGCTGCTGCTGGCCCATACGGCTCATGCAGATCTTCAAATCCTTCATCAGTTCTGTCAATTCCCTTATTGGAGGGGCGGGCGTGGGTTGAGGAACCGGAACACGCTTGGAAGTAGGTGGAACTGGGGCCGGAAATTGCGCCCGAGCCGGAAGCTGGGGGGCAGATTTCTTTGGTCCCGCTGGTAAGGACTTAGCGGTATCCTCAATGAGCTCTTCTAAGTCAAGCTCACTCTCCACAGCCTGGCAAATGACAGCCAACGCCGGAAAGAGCGCAATGCTCCCATCCAATGACCACTTTAACAAGTTGTGATCGTAAAGATGCCGCTGCACCCTTGCCCGGAGTTGAGCGCCTAAACCGCCCAGAAACGCGCGTTTCATGGCCCCCATCTGTCCCGCCACCACCTTTTTCTTTGACAAGTACCAATAGATCCAATTGAATGTTGAGTTTTACTCCGCTAGCTCCACCCGCGTTCTGACTCCTCCGCGCGCGCTTGCCTCCAAGGCAACACGGTCAAAATTGCTTTCCCAGAATCGAGGTTTGTGCCCACCCCACCGCGTTAGGGTCTCCACCTTCAGTTTTGGCCAAGCTTGATTCTCGTAGCCTTCCATTTCCTCCACATCCCGGAGCTTCTCTTTGTCCATAATGAACAGGACCACAAGCTGGGCCTTATTGGCGTCCGATGCACCTTCCCCATCTGAAATACCTTTGGATCTCAAGATGAATTGCTCCACATCCGCGGTGTTGAATTGGATGTGAGGGTAGTCGCGCGGCCTGATGCAAACCAGACAAGTGGGTTCATGGTCACTGGAGACCCATGGGGGAATGGCGTAGCTCATCCTGGGTTGAGCGGAGGGAGGGGGAGGAGGAGGGATGGAAGACAAGAGTGGGGTCGGAGTAGCGGACCTGGAGACGGAAGGAGAAGAAGAAGAAGAAGAAGGAGTGACTGTAGGAAGGTATGAATAGGACATTGCGCCCGGTTACCTTCAAAAGACAAGAAACAGAAGGTTAATTCCCGGCCAGACCCCCAGATGTGCAAAGAATAAAGGTTATCCCCCTATAATTGTCCCAAGGTTTGGAAGTTAATGGTTCCCTGCGTTTGAAAGGAGAAGAGGATGTCCGAAGTCACACTCAAATGGGGAATAGAAATAAGGAGATAAAGAGATAAAGAAAAGTAGAGAGAGAGAGAAATTGCCAATCCTTCAATCCTAAGAACTTTCCACCTGGATGTGTATCCGGTATGAGTTCCTTTAATCTCCTGGTGAGATGAGTGATCCAATTTGATGACGTGATGATTCCCTTCCTCCTTCCATACATGCCCCCTCTCCTAACCCGGAGTTGAGAGTGAGGATAAGTCCTCCCCCTCAACCCAAGCCTAAGTACATGCGCAAATGACAGTATGACAAAGAAACAGAAAACAATCTCAAAACAGAAACCCTAGCCTCCTCTTGCCCCCTCCTCTGTACCAAACTCCCCCCGTCGTCCGTATGCCATTCCGTCCATCCGGTTTGTCCTTCTCATGACGCGCTCCTTGCACCGTGCCCTACTCGGAGCCCCCCACGCCTGTCTGTATCCATTTGTCTGCGCCCGTTGTGGGTGTTTGGTAATATCTGGCATGATCCGCGCGCTCCATCCATTCCTTCATAGCCCGCGGATTTCTCCGCCCCTACGTTTCCAAACCGGCGCGCCCGCAAACCTAGTCAAGCGCACTACCTTCCAAATCCAATCTCCGGGGCGGATTGCCACCCATGCCGCATTCAATGCTGAGCCCGACCCGTCCACCAGGTGCGGAGCCAAACAGCGGCTGCTGCTGACCACTCTGCATACCCTAATGCTGAGCCCGCTTGCCTCCAATGCTGAGCGCGCAGCCGCAACGCAGTCACCAATCCGTGTCTATAAATTGACACCACAGTGTCTGTAAGGAGGTTGGATGCAATGAGTTCTTAAGTGTAGTGAAATAAAAGAGAGATAATGAGATGTATTCTTCTTCCTCCAATCCTTCCTCTTCCTTTCCTTCCCTTCTCCGATAGATGGATCAATGGATAGATGATCATAACCCAACCCAGAGTTGAGGGTGAGGACTTGGGTTCCCCCTTCAACCCTAATCTAAGTACAACCACAAACGCAAAAGAACAATGAAACACAACCCCTAAGCACAGAACCCTAGCCCAACCCTCCCTCTCCATCCCTTGCCCCATAACCCATGCCCCTCAATATCAACGTACGCCCGGTTTGTCCTCCTCATGGCGCGGCCCTCTGCTGCGCCCTACTCAGAGCCCCTTGGTTTGCCCGCCTGCGCCCGTCTGCGGACCTCCCGGTCCACAAGTGGGCCTGCGCGCGCCTAACCCCCAATTGCCCCGCCCGTGCCTTCTGGACTAGCCGCCCGCGAGCTTGGTTGGGCCGGCTCCATTGCTTGGTCCGCGTTTCCTGGGTGGGTTGCGGCCCGGCGCCCTCGGAGTAGGCCCGACCCGCACCTGGTGCTGAGCCCCGCAATTACTACTGCTGAGACCTCAGCAGGCACTTCTGAGACCGGGCGCACCAAATGCTGAGCCCAACCTACCCAACTGCTGAGCGTGCAGCCCGCAACGCAGCTCTCAACCCAAGGTTATAAATACGACACCACACCGGCCATGGGGCTTGAAAATTCACAACGGCGCGTCAGGGGGACACAGGCAGGCGCGGTGAACTTTGAGTAGTGCGCGGAGGAAGGCCACGCCATGGGAGGACAAACCGGATGAGTGTAACGGCAGGTGGGCTGAAGGGATAGGGTATGGGTTAGGGTTCTGGGTCTAGGGCTTCTTCTTCAATTTTTTTTCAGGTTGTTCTTTTGCTTGTACTTAGGTTAGGGTTGAGAGGGAGGATTCAAATACCTCCCTCTCAAACTCCAGGTCAGGGGGAGGGGGGGAGGGGGTGATCTTATCATCTCATGTTAGCACCGGACTATGGAAAGGGATTGAAAGGAAAGGAACCAGGAAATCACATTTTCATTCTCTCTCTCTCTCTCTCTCTCTCTCTCTCTCCCTTAACGCACCACATTTAGTCCTTACAGACACTTGGAACATTGAAAACTCTCAAACCTGAGGACAACTTTTTGAGGGACAACCTCTAAAGTTTCCACACCGGGAAGGCAATTTTAAACAATCCAGGGCCAAGGCAGGCGCGCGCAGGGGGTTCTGGTTGCAAGCCAAATTTGATTGCGCGGAATTGGGTTATGAGGCAGGCGCCTGCGGTGGGTTCTGGTTGCAAGCGGATTTGGATTATGCAGCATTGGATTACATGGCAGCTTGTGCTCCGGCCCCACCACTGGAAACCATCCCTTGGGTTAGTGAACTTGCAGATTTTTCAAGGGATCTCAAAATATATTTGAAGGGTCTTCAGCTACCTAGCGCGCCCGCGCCCCAGGTGTGCATTTATGGTGAAAATAGAAGCTATTGGCGGTCAGGGCAGGAGAATCAGACAATGGATTCAAACATGGGATTGATTTACCCAGAGGAGACGGGATAATTTTTGGGAAAGTGGGTCTTGGTGGAGTTGGATCAGCCCATTGCTATGAAGCAAGCAAGGAAAAGGGAACAGGAAACAGATATTGCGTGCAGTTTAGGAAGCAATGGGTGGGAGGAAATTCTTGTGGAGAAGGTGATGGGAGCAGATATTGCACATGGCTTGGGAAACAATGAACAGCGGATGGGTCCTGTGGAAATAATAGGAGCAGTGGCAGAAGGAACAGGCCAGGCGTTGGACGGTTTCAACCTGAGTTGGACCCCTTTGACAACAGGGAGGATGCATACGGAATGGAAAGACCTGGAGCATGGGGAATGCGGAATGGTTGGGCCAATATTGAGGCCCTCGCCATCACAGTTAGCCAAGATGTTGGCATTGATGCAACGGACATGCGCTGCAGGGCTTCAGGTGCAGAATGGGAAGGGACTGGGCATCAATGGTATAACTGGTGAGAAGGAAGTTGGGTTTTCAGGGGCTTTGGCAACAGAAGGCGCGCCTGGATTGCAGTTTGGGAAAACATCATGTGGACACAAAGCGCGTGGGATTGGATGAGGCCGCGCAGGTCTCTCTCTCCCGGTGGAGCGGAAGGTTGCAAGCCACTGGGAAAGTGGCTAGGCGTGGGGGGGACAAACAGAGGGTTGCAGGAATGCGGGCCCAGCACAATGACAGGTCTGTATACGCAAGGACCAGCCCTGCAACAAATGGAAGAATACAAGTTGGGACGAGGAGCGGAGCACTGAAAAATAAAAATAAAAAAACTCTTTCTCTTTCTATTTTTTTTTCCCTTCTCTTAAGGCGCAGATTGGAAAGGTGGATAGGGGATAATTTTGACCTGGTAAGGGGGTGCTTTAGCTGGTTCAAAGCTGGAACAACTAGGTGCCACAGAATTTACGTTCTCTGATGTCTTCTCTCTCTCTTAAGTTGTGCACGCTCTGGCATGTGGTTGTTGTGTTTGTTGCAGGCTGGGTTTGGGGGAACTGTGTGGCAGTTTGTCTGGGGCAATCAAGGTGCCCCTTCCAGAGATTTTGAAAATATGGGCCACAGATCACGGTAATTTTTCTCTCAGGCTTGCGCATGGACACAGAGCTAGTTTTTTTCTCACTCTTACTCAGGCTCAAGGTGGCTTGCGGGGCTCACATGTGGATGCAGATTTCCAAATCACTCTCACTTTCACTCAAGGCCCAAGGCTTCTCACTCAACAGGATAGCGCATCAAAAGTATATTTCTTTGGAAGGTACAGAATCGCGCGGATAAAGGCAAGGAAAGAAAAGAAGGGAAAGGGGGAGGGGGCAATCCACCTAAATTAATTCCATAACCTCAACCATTTCAAACCGTGCCACATCCACAAGTCCCCGGAAGGCTTCCAAGAGTTTGCTTTGGGATTTTTCTCCATGAGCACCCCAAGCTGAAAGGAACCGCCACAGGAGATTGTCCAACTTGGCCACAAAGTCCTCATAGCGCGCCTCCCTTAGCGCTAGTCTGGTAGCAATGTCCCAGATTTCCAAAATTGCTGCGCAAGGTGGAGATGAACCCGGAGATGGGGAAGAGGAAAAGACAGCAGGTTTGGGGGACGCTAGAGTTGACACTGTGGTGGTTATTTATAGATACAGAGGCAAGTAGGCTCAGCACTGGACATTTGACTTGGAGCGGCTCAGCAGTGGTTGGAAGTCTGCAGCACAATAGGCACAGAGAAGCACATTGGCGGAATTTCTAGTCTGGAGTGCATTAGCTAAGGGCTCAGCATTGGTGTGGCGCGCACTTTTTGCAGGCACAATGACAAGAATGGGCTGGATTTTTTGCCTTTTGCGGACATCAAGCATGGTCAAACATAACTTTCACTCTGCAGCTGTGGGTTTACTAATGTGAAAGCAAGTGATCAAAGCTAAGTAGTAAGGATAAGGCCAATTATGGGATATGCACTGAGGCTGCGGAGCTGTGGTGCAATGAAGGCTAAAGTTGAGGAGGCACCATGCAGGTTGTTGGGGATTGGTAGTTATGCCGCATGGGGGATTCGGAGTGATCCGCTAGGGAAGATCAAAAGGATCTGTTTTTAGTTATGCATTTGTGCAACTCAACTGTTAAGGGGAATTGGCAACAGGATCATCAAATCTACTGCAAATCATTAGATTGGGTAAGGGTTGGACTATTGGTAAGGAGGATCAGTGCAGAACGCACGGAGGTGGTGGGAAAAGGAGTCTTTCATTAGCAGTTTACATTCCTTTTTGGAGTAGCTAAGGAGGGTCAGTGCGGAAAGCACGGAGAAAAAATGGGTCTTTCATTTGTGGCTTTCATTCTTTTTTATTTGTTGTATATATAAGGGAGCTTTTTTTAATTGGAGAAGGGGGGGGAGGGGATCAGATTATCAAAGTATAGGAAAAGGGAAAAAAACATTTCATGGCAAATTATAGCTAGATTCTTTTCTTCTGTTACTTTGGAGTGTAATGACCAGGGAGAGTTCTTGGAGGTCATATTTAGGGAAATAGTTCAAGTGTGGAGCTTGTTGGAGAGTCCTTCTTGTTTATTTACTTTGCAAGTTAGCTTTATTGGTTTCCAGCTTGGGTTTGGAAGTGGAGTTTGATTAGGAATTATGGAGGTAGAGGAGTGTGACTCAAGGGCTAGTGGGCTTTCTGGTACTTGGAGTGAGATTTTTGCAGAGAATTTTCTATTGGTGCGGAGAATTTTACCAAAAACACAATATCTTTCCACAAATTGGGGGTCTTCCTGGGAACATCCTTTCTCTGTTATAATACCTGGTACTGTCTGGGGAGATATACCTTTTTTTTATTTCTTATTATTTCTTTTATTTCCAAGATGATGGAAGTTTTTGAGGCGGGTTTGGCTGACTCACTTCTGACTCACCAGCAGGCAACCTGTAGGGGGCCACCATATCAAAGTGCTCCTTGTCAGACCGCCAGTCCAGCAGGGCGGCGGCCAAGAGTGCTCACAGGGGGGAAATCAATGTATGTGGCACCGGAGATGCTGGAGGAGCAGCAAGGGAGCAGAGAAAAAATTAGGCCAAGGGACTACCCTGCAGTTAGGTTTTGTCCACAGAATGTTCACCAATTTCTGGAACAGTTTGAGAACGCAGCACGCAGCCAAACGCAAAGGTGCAAATGACATCAACCAAGGCCAGCAGATAGTCAACTTCATTCCGGATGAGGAGGATATGGAGGGTTATGGAGAGCAAAGTTGGAAAAGGTTTCAGGGGGAAATAGTGGAAAAATGGGGGTCACAGGAGCAGAGGTTCCACAAAGTGGATTTGACTTTCTTGCAACCAAAACGGCAAGGGAAGGAGGTGTTTCCTTGAGGACATTGTTTGATGTGTATTTTTCCTCATTTGATTGAATTTTGAAGTACCTTGTCTGCAACAAAATTTTGGTGGAGCATACTGGCTCTGTCAAGAGGACTTTCATGCAGGGGCTTAGCTCTGAGTTGCACGGATGGGTCCACAGAAACATTTACAAAGGAGGATTAATTTGTAGGTTGTGGGACAGAGGGGTTACCCCACTTCCAGACATGAAGGACATCCGTGGGGCGGTTTTAGGCAAGTTGGAATTAGCAGAACTTATGGAGGAATACCCAAAGGGTTTGGAGAAGAAGTATGTACAGGTGAAAAGGGTAATAGGTCCAGTAACACCAAAGGAAACTGCTGAAATGATAGAGATGTTTAACAAAATGCATCTTTTCTGGCAGAAAGCTATAGAAAAGCCAGAAACAACAGTCCCAGAACCACCAAAAAAAACCTTTAATGCGCCAACTCAGGGGCCATCAAGGGCACCGCCAAGGAAAAAAGGCAAGCTGCGCATCTAAAAATACTATTAATGCCGGGAATGCGGCCATCTTAAAAGGTTGTGTAAAGATCTGAGTGCAATGGATGGAGAAAGATAGTTATGAAGGATGAAAGGGAATGCTTTTACCCTTCAGGAGATATTATACCGGATATGCCAGATTAACCTTTTCCACAAGATCTGGCTCAAGTGGGAGGGGTGGAGAAGAAGGAAGCTACAGCTTCAGTGGGGTACACTTTTTGCTTAACTTGGGAAACCCAAGAAGTTTTGGAGGAGGTTAGAGCCGTTTGCTCCAATGACAGGAGGATGGACCTTGATGGTCTTACTTCTGCAAAAGCACCAGAACAGACAGTTGTAGTCAAAGTGGGGGGATCCCGCAGGAGGGCTGGTGAAGTAGCATGGAGAATTTGCAGAACGGACCACCTGGTTTCCCTAAATTTGAAGGAACTAACGGCAATCTCACAATTCATGGCAGAGGAGATGGTTGCAGTCTTCAAGCATTTTAAAGGGAATAAGGAGGAAAACACAAAACCCAGAGAAAAGGCAAAGGTTGGTTCTCTCAATGTGGGGGCGGACGTTTTAGGAGTTAGTGATGCTATGATGTCCCCCTTGGGATATGTAGAAATGCGGATTGGAGGCAAACAGTGTTGGGAAATGGTTGATTGTGGTTCAATGGAAAATGTCCTTCCATTGAAGTTGGCAACCAATGTGGGATTGGTCTGACACAAGGCAAAAATTGGGTTGCGGACTTTGGGAGGTTTTGAATGAGTGGTTGAAGGGGTGGTGAAGAAGGAAATGATGGAAGTGGGAAAGGTATCAGCTCTGCTGTTGTATTTGGTAGTAAGCAAGTCAGAGGTCATACTTGGTAGGCTGTTCCTTTTTGCCTTCACGGCATCTCTTGGCTTCCGTCCGGATACTAGGGAGGAGCTCCTTACTGTTGCGGATGCCTTGGGAAAATGCTACAATAAAACCATCTGTTGGCCTGAAAGTGGCAGATGGGAACATTGGAAGGGCTGCCCTCTTGCGGAAGGCAGGCACAACAATTTGGCGGAGGATTTTCAAATTTTGGCCGTGTGGAATGTGCAGGGAAGGCTCTGTTGTTGCACAGATGGTTGAAAGATAAGTAGCAGGGAGGAGGAACCCCCGTAGGGCGGTCCAACATTCTTTGGGCAGTATGGAGATGAGTGGGGATTGGCGCAACAATGATGGGAGTGGGGATAGGATCAAAGGTGAGTCCTTCCTTGAATGCGCCTCCAATGGGTTTCATAACAAGCAGCTACCCTTGTGCCACAATTTTGATCAACCTGGATTTTGTTGCATGTCAAAAATTACAAATAGAGAAAACAACCAAGGGATTGAAGTTGGTTGAGGTGCAGGCCTTTGGTAGCAAATACAAACCGGTTGTTAAGAAGGTACAACCGCAGAACAAGCAAATGCCGCAGGACCTCAATAAATCAATGAGGCCTATCTGTTGGTCATGGGACCCTTATGAGTTGCCTTTGAAACCCGCAATCCTGGAGAAGGATCCAAGGGGCTTGATGGAGGAGCAGATGGCTGAACTCAACTTTGGGCTGGAGGGGTGGTTGCAAGAGGAGGAAGTACAATTACTCAAGGCGGTGATTGTCATGCAGAGGAAGGCGCTGTTGTTTTTTCCAGAGGAGCAGGGGTTACTCATGCATGAGATTGTGTACCCCTACCGGATACCTACAGTTCCCCACAATCCTTGGCAGATCAAAAGCATTCCTATTCCGGTAGCGGTTAGGGATCAGCTGATGGAGTTGGTGCAGGAGCCTTTGTGGATGGGTCTGTACAATCCTTCTTGTTCTAGTTATTCTAGTCCCATTTTTGTGATACCAAAGCAGGACAGGAAGATTTCAAGGATTTTACATGACCTGCAGAGGTTAAACTTGGTCACAATCAGAGATGCTGGGTTGCCTCCGCAGGTGGAGGAGTTTGTGGAGAATATGACCAGAAGAGTCTGCTGTGGGTTATTAGATTTCATGGGAGGGGTATGATCAGCAGGAGCTACATCCCAAGTACCGTCCAATGACGGTGTTTGAAACGTGGTCAGGGAAACTTCAGTGAACACGGCTCCCGCAGGGGGCAACTACTTTGGTAGCAATTTACCAGGCGCAGATGACTTGGATTTTTCAGGATGATGTTCTGGAAACAGTGTGGATATTCATTGATGAAACGGGTATCAAGGGGTAACGGAGAGGTTAAAGTGGAGAAACTATTGGGAGAAATTTGGGAATCAGGAAGTTTGTTGGGAGTACGCGCGGACTTTGGAGACAACCCTGTTCTGGATGGAGGAAGCATGTTTCACCTTTTCTGGAAAAAGGTTTGGGGTGTGCGTTCCAGCCTTAGAAGTCCTTGGTCACGCGGCTTCTGCAAAAGGGAGGAAAATCACTAAGGCCAAAGTTAAAAGAGTTTTGGAATGGCTATCCCCGCAGAATGCTACTCATGTTTCCCAGTCTTTAGGTCTATGTGGAGCAGCACGGATCTTTGTTGAGTGTTTTGCGGAGATAGCTAGCCTGTTGCAAAAACTGATTAGGAAGGGGGCTGAGTGGGTGTGAATGGAGGAATTCAATTGTGCATCCAGGGAGCTGAAGGAGATTGTTGGGCAGAAAATGCTGTTAAAGGATCTTGACTACAAAAAAGGAGGGATCCGTCTAGTGGTGTACTTGAGCAAGTTTGGTGGGGGCAGTGTGCTAAACCAAGAAGATAAAGGGAAAGCCAGGCCAGTAATCTATGAGTCGGTAGCCTTTTTGGAGGTAGAATCTTGGTACTTGCAGCACAACTTGGAGTTGTTTGGGGTGAAAAGGATGGTGTGGAGATTACAGCATGTGCTGGGGGGGGTGCCTTTTGAACTCCTGGTGGATGCGGAAGCGCTGGCCAGGATAATTAATTCCCCAAAATTGCCTAATGCTCCTATGACACGGTGGATTGCATAGTTACAGTTGTTCAATTTCACAGTCAGGCACATTCCAGGGAAGGCGTTTACAATTTCAGATGCCTTGTCTTGGTATCCGGAGGTCCGGCGCGCAGAAGGAGGGGGTTTGGAAGTGGAGAAAAAGCTTCTGACGGTGGCAGAAATGGCTGCAGAGGCTGGGAAACTTTCCCTGAAAAAGTGCAGAAGGTTTCAGGAATGGGAAGAGTATCTTTGGACACTTGTTTTTCATGAAGGTTTGTTGGAAACAGAGGTTAGATGGGTTTGGCGGAAGGTTTTGCTTTTCTTCTTCCAGGAAGGGCACTTCCAATACCCTTGGTTGTGTTCACAAGACAGGAGGATCAGGAGGATTCGATGCAGAGTCTTCAACATGACTTAGGCCATCGGGGAGAGGCGGAGACGCGGAGAAGAGTTAAGACCAGGTTCTGGTGGCCTGGTATGGGGCAAATGGTGCAAGATTGGGTGCGGGGTTACAAAGCCTGTCAGCAGTGGAGTACCAGATGACCTTAGGAGGTGGGTATTCCAATGGGTGAGGACACCCTTTTTGGGAGGGTCTCACTGGACGTGGTCAATATCAACGCAGGAAAGTTTCTGTGTCTGCTTTTGGCTTGGGACAACTTTTTGGGGTGGGTGGAGGCGCGTCCTTTGGTTAAGCTTTTGGTGGAGAAGGTGGGGGGGGGTTTTGGAGGAGGATTGTTTTCTTGTTTTGGGTGTTTGCAGCTCATAAATGTGGAAGGAAGGGTGGATTTTTGGACCAATCTTTGCAGGCTGGTCAAATATTGCGGCGCAAAGTTCAGGAAAGTTACAGAATATTATCCAGAGGGAGCAGGGGCAAAAGAAAGGAGGCATCAGCAAATCAAGGATGCAATGGTCAAGATATGCGGAAGTAACAGGAAGAAGTGGCAGGAAACTTTGCCAGTTGTGCTGTTTGTGGATGTGATATTGGTCAAGCAGGGGACAGCTTATTTGCCTTAGGGGCTCTTGTATGGGTGGCAGCCGGTGCTTCTGGTAGATATTGAAACCTTGAATTAACTTGCTATTGAATTCTGGAAGGTTAAGACCATGGAGGATCTAGTTGTTGCGTGGTAAAAGAAACTTTTGCAGAAAAAGGAGATGGTGGTCAGGGCGGCAAAGAGGCTTTGGGAAAGTTGGGCTAAGTTGGTTTGGTACTGGGACAAGCTTTGTGCCAATTGCTGGAGGGAACCTTTGCAGAGAGGCAACCTGGTTCTGCTTTATAATTGGATCTTGTAGACGCAGTGGGGTAAGCTTTTTGCGTATTGTTGGAATGGTCCTTATTGGGTTCTTAGTCAGTTTCTGGGTGGGAGTTATAAGTTGGAATAATTGGATGGCACTCCGCTCAAGCAGAAGGCAGAAGCTGCTCACGTGAAGAAGTTCCACGTGCGGGGCACTACAGATTTTGATTAAAACGCAGGTTCAGGGGATGACAATCAAGAGATGGCCAATGTAAGCAAGCCGGCTGCGGATGAGAAAGATTCTTTGGAGGAGGAGTCCTTGGAGGGATGAACATTGGGGACAATGTTTGAGTTTTGGGGGGATGGGGAAGCTCAGATCACCGGAGCAGCGTGGAAGGTCTAGTCTTAAAGGCCTTTGTCCAGAGTGGTCCAGGCCCCTTAGGTGATATGTATTTAGGGAGTTTGGAGTCATTTTGTGCCTCTTTTTTTTGCGGATTCTGAATTATCATTGGGTTTTGTGTAAAAAGTCTTATGGAGTTTTTGTTCCAGAGTTATTCTTTGTCTCAGGTGTCTCAGTTTTATTTTTCTCATTCACAGATATGGAGGGGTTCTCACAAGGGGTTGCGGAGTTTCTTTTGTTTGTGTGTCTCATTTTTTAGGATGGTGTGGGGAATCAAGACGATTCCTTTCTGGGGCAGGCAAGGCATCATATTTATTTCAAGAGCTATATACAAGATTTAGGGGGCGTTGCAATAATTTGAGATGGGGATAATTCTAAGGAAGGAAGATGGCCCGGCCAGCACAATGATTCTTGCAAAGGAGCTTGCAAGGCTCTGCAGCTGGGATCCTGACCAAACGCCGGAGGATGGCCAGTATTCACTCATCCAATTGGCGGAAATGCCAGTCAATTTTGGCTTCCTCTATTCCTAGGCCACCTTCTTTGGCATTGCTTTGGATGGCCGTGTGGTACGGAGAGACCAGGCAGAATTGGGTTGACCTAGAAGGGCGGGAGTTGGAGGACTGAAAGGAGAGTTGAGCTGATGGGGTCCGGATTGGAAACAAGCAATGCGGAGATCTTTGGACCGGCAATGGAGGCAAAAGTGACTCAACAAGAGGCGCAAGAGCTGTGTGAAGATATGGAGGGGTCAGGAAAAAAAAACTCACGGGGTACGGGCGGCAAATTGGAGCTAATCACAATGACCAAGCGCGGGGACTCAAACTCTGCAGGAGGTGTTGTGGTTGGAGTGGTGGAGGCCGGAGGAGTGGGAGATGGTGGATGGAATAGGGGGGCGTTGGGCACTGTCGGCGGGGGTATTGGAGGCTTAGCCACTCAAACAAAGACAGGAGCCGTGTTGGGCCCACGTGGTACCTGTCCAAGTCCAACATTTAGGTTGTGGAATTGGCCCCAGGCTTGGGTGGCATCTCCCCAGGCGGCAGCAGTGGGGTAGTCCGTGCATCAAGGAGGGGGGGAAAGGTGTTCATTGGCCTCTGCCACAGGCAACAATGAGGGGGTGCGGTCTGCCTCCAGAGTCCAGTTTTTTGTCTTGATGGGTTTGTCATTGTCCACCACAAAGTCAGCCATTGGTCTGTGGCAGCAACATTTGAGGCAAGGATGGGGCAGAGGACAAGTTTGCAAGGATCCAGGGGTTTGAGCAACAAACAAACACCTGCGGTGGCCTAGACGGCAGGCATTACAGGCTGGGAAACTGGCAGTCTGGGTGCACGTCCTCTGCATTTTTGTGCAATACTTGCACGTTTCCATGACAGGGGATTTCTTTCTTTCTTTTGAGAGGTTTAAAGTGAGACCCGAATTTGGGGGTTGAGGAATTTAGTGGATGTTCTGGCTTTGTGGAGCTTGGGAATCCTGGGGACAGAATTCAAGTTGTGGGGGATGTGGTGGTTATTTATAGACATGGAGGCAAGTAGGCTCAGCACTGGACATTTGAATTGGAGAAGCTTAGCAGTGGTTGGAAGTCCGCAGCACAATAGGCTTGGAGAAGTGTTTTGGTGGACTGTCTATTCCCAAGTGCATTAGATAAGGGCTCAGCATTGGTGCAGCGCGCGCTTTTTGCGGGCACAATGACAAGTATGGGCCAGAGGTTTTGCCTTTTGTGGACATTGAGTGTGGTCAAACATAACTTTCCCTCCATGGCTGTGGGTTTACTAATGCGGAAGAAAGTGATTAAAGCTAAGTAGTATGGATAAGGCCAATTATGGGATATGCACTGAGGTTGCGGAGCTTTGGGGCAATGAATGCTAAAGTTGAGGAGGCAGCATGTGGGTTTTTGGGGATTTGTAGTTATGCCACATGCGGGATTGGGAGTGATCCGCTAAGGAAGATTGAAAAGGATCTGTTGTTAGTTATGAATTGGTGCAACTCAACTGTTAAGGGGAATCAGAAACAGGATCATTCGATCTACTGCAAATCATTGGATTGGGTAAGGGTTGGACTATTATTAAGGAGGATCAGTGCGGAAGGCACAGAGGCAGTGGGAAAATTAGTATTTCATTAAAAGTTTATGTTCCTTTTTGGAGTAGCTAAGGAGGGTCAGTGCAGAATGTACGGAGACAATAGGGGTCTTTCATTTGTGGTTTGCATAATTTTGTTATTTGTTGTATATATAAGAAAGCTTTTATTTTATTGGAGAAGGGGGGGATGGGATTGGATAATTGGAGTATGGGAAAAGGGGAAAAAACATTTGAAAGCAAATTATAGCTAGATTAGTTTCTTCTGTTACTTTGGAGTGTAATGACCGGCAAGAGTTCTTGGAGGTCATATTTAGGGAAATATTTCAAGTTCTGAGCTTGTTGAGGAGTCTGTCTTGTTTATTTTCTATTATTTCATTTCAAGTTAGCTTTAGTGGTCTCCAGCTTGGGTGTGGAAGTGGAGTTCAATTAGGAATTATGGAGGTACAGGAGTGTGACTCAAGGGCTAGTGGGCTTTCCAGAAATTGGATTGAGATTGTTGCGGAGAATTTTTCCAAAAACACAATCTCTTTCCACAACCCGCTTCCCGCAGGCTCTGGTGATGATCACGGGGCCAGTGAAGGTGATGCTGTTTGAGACCCCAGAGGTGGGTTCCAGGAGCCGGAGGAGGAGGGTGCGGAGGACTGAGAGTTGGGGTAGGGGCTGAAGGAGGAGCCAGGCGCCGTCCAAAGAGTTTCTTGACTTGTGGGTTGGTTTGCCTTGATTTAAGCAGACTTGGTTGGCCCAGAAGCAGAGAGCCACTCACAAGTCCGCGGGGTTTGCAAATTCCTCCTTATGTGGCCGTCCAGCCTGGAAAAATGGAGAGGCCAAGTTGTGGCTTTTGGCCAACATTGGCGGAGGTGGAGCACAGGGGCAATGGGATGTTTGGGAGCCAAGCACAGTCCATCATTTATCCAAGATTGAGTTGTCGCTAGAAACCAAAAACAAGTTTTTTCAAGCCCTCTTGCGCGGACAATCAGGATTGGGTCCAGGAAAAGCCTGCACCATGATGTTGGAAAGAAAGCAAAATCAATGTACGGAGCGGCAGGCCAAGCACGGGCAAAAGGCGGAGAGGAGGGTAAACAACAACCCATTCCTGGCACAGAAGGTGCATGGCGGAACCATGGTGAGACAAAGTGAGGTAGGGGGAGGGGTAGGACTTGGGTGGTGGAAGACTTGAAGGGTAGGCGCAAAGATGGTTGAGGTAGCAATGGGAAGATCTCTGGGGAAAGAACTCAAATTGGGGGGGGGATGTGGTGCTGTATTCATAACCTTGGATTGGGAAATGCTTTGCAGGCTGCACGCTCAGCAGTTGGGTAAGTTTGGATCAGCATTTGGGGTTTGCGCATTCTCAGCAGTGCCTGCTGCAGGCTCAGCAGTAGGAATTGCAGGGCTCAGGGCCAGGTGCGGTTTTGGCCTACTCCAGGAAAGGCGGGCTTGTAACCCGCTTGGACAGCAGGGACCATGTGATGGAGCCAACCCAACCAAGTTTGCAGGCAGCTAGTCCGGGAAGCAGGAGTGGGGTGATAGCTGAGTTATATGCGCCAGGAAGGTCCGTGCAAGCATAGGGGTGGACAAATCCGCCAATCAAAGGATTTGAAGAGACGCGTGGATGGATAAAATCAGGGGGCTCCAAGTAGGGCGTGGCAGAGGGCCGCACCATGAGAAGGACAAACCAGAAGTAAGTAAAAACGGAGGGAATGGTTTTGGAGGGACTGAACGGATTGGGTAGGGTTGGGTTAGGGTTCTGGGATGTAGGGTTTTCCTTCTTTGTTTCTAGTCTTTCTGTTTGCTCCTGTACTTAGGTTAGGGTTCAGAGGGAGGACTTAAATAACTCACTCTAAACTCCGGGTTGTAGGTTATGGAATGATGGAAGGGGATTGTACTGGATTGGATGGATGGATGGATAAAGGGCAAAAGAAAGGGAAATTCATATCTGTCTCTCTATCTCTCTTTGTCTTTACTGGAGCATCATTATCCTTGAAGATGCTAGGAACATCAATACTTGAACTCAAGGATAACTTGGAGAGCTTCACCATCTTGGTTTCCACAACATAATGATGGATTGCTTGTTGGCTGCTGTGGGGTTCTCAATGCAGTCAAGTTGGGGGCCAATTGTTTGGAGAATTTGGGATCTATTTGTTCCCTGCAGTGGGGGGTTAACGCTTGCATGAGGGTGGAGACAAGGTCCTTGGGGATGTTTTGGACGAGTTGCTCTAGCTCAGCGTTTATGTTGGTGATTTGAGTGAGGTGGGAAAAGATCAAGCCATCCATGTTTGTCATTTTATAGGGGATTTTGTCCCATAGTTCCACCTTTCTTTTACAAGTCAACAGTTGAAAGTTCTTTTGGATAGTTTTGAATTCATCAGCCACATTTGGGCATTTTGCAATGAGTGGTTGGAGCTCTTGGCCAAGCATCAACGTGAAGAATACCTTCAATGCAAAGCTCTTGTATTGCAATAGGTTTTGTAGGTTTTTGAGGTTATTTGTGAATTTGGTGATTCCAAACTCTAGGAGTCCAATGGTGTCAATTCTGTTGATCCACTTGTCAATGTTGCTACCTTCGCGGGGTAGCCGTTCAACTGATTTGATGTATTTTCTAGGGATTGATATGAACCTTGATTGGGAACCACTTTCTGATCCATTGGATGGCAGGTGTGTAGGGGTTTTGCTTTCCATTGTAGCTGGCTCCTTGCTCTTGGGTACGGCTGGTTTGCTTGGTGGTTTGTTGGTTGTGTGCGCTGTAATGGGTTGTCCTGGGCAGTTAGGTCCCCTTTGTGGTAGCATGCGGCAGTTGGTGTAGAGCTGGCTTTTAACCTGTAGAATATTGGTAGTCACAAATGATAGAGTTCAAATTTCAGATGTCTGCACGGCTACATATTGTATATACAACTGTCATGGTTTGTGTGATATAATATGTGAAATATTGTGTATGTATATATAGAGAGTAGTATGTATATATGTATAGTATGTATATATGAGAGGCTATATTTGTGTGATATAACAACAAAGAGGATAAGATGGTTGAAGGATCCTAGGAGGAGGGTGATAGAGCAGGCGGCGCATAGAGATACACCATGGGTTCAAGTCATCAGCAAGTAACCCATGCGTACAACATTGGTTTGATGCCGCACTGTTAGTGGGCAGGCAATGTCACAATGACTCCGGTGTCCAAAACTTTGATGCTGGTTGAGACCCCAATGAGGTTTTGACGCAGGTTCCACCCTTGCCACCGCTGAGGCCACGTTGATTTTCTGTCAGATTCAGAATCAACAGAAGTTTGACCAACCATCCAATGGTCACCAATGGGTTGAATCATTTTCTTCTTCAAAAATGATTCAAACTTTATTTTTTTTTTTGGTTTTCCATTTTTTGCACCCTTAATTTATTGAAAGGTGATGTTAAATGCACAGCTTCAACCATGTGGTAGTTGTGTAGGGCCCTACATGGCTCAAATGAGCCATGGGGGCCCCAAGACAACTACAAAGGGCCGTTTCAAACATGCACAACCCCAGGAGGTTGTGTAGGAGCCTTGTAACCCCCAAACACAGCCCATTTCAGCCGTTTACCCCTGTACACGGCCCATTTGAGCAGTGTACCCCTGTACATGGCTCATTTTGGCTGTATCTGGGGGTGCACAACCCCCCAGAAGTCGTGCCAGAATTTTGGGCACCGCCTGAACCAAACTTGGGTTCTGTCAACCCCAATTTGGGATTAATGCATACTTTGTGGGACTGTTGTTCCACACCTAGTGATCCCAAAGAGACATTAAAGTGAAAAAAAGTGAAATTAAAGTGAAAACTCAAATCATAAATCATATAAATATCTGCAAACAATTCATTCTCAACTCAAAAGTGAGAAAACTTTGTTTGATCAATTGAAAGTTGGATTGAATACTGAAGTATTTCATTGCATGTTTTTGCATGGGAACTGTGGCAAGCCCTCCTTCTTCTGACATGGTTGCGTAGAAGGTCTACATTGATAGTTCCATCAAAAACGCTTTGGAAAAAGAATAAAAGGATTTGGTTAATGAAACATTGGAAGCCCCAATTGCATCCTCATCAAGGGTGACAATTGAGCAACAAAATGATTCACAAATGGACATGACCGCTGGTGGTGAGTAACGTTTTATGTTACTGGTCTTTGCCATATTTAATTTGATTGAAACTGATGGGTGCATGTAACTATGAAACTATGACTTAACCAATGAATTTTTACTAGATCCACTTGACCCACCTCCCTTGAGAGCTTTTCCTACTTGGGAAGAGGCACAAAACTATTGTCAAACATGGGAAATGAAGCATGGTTACGCTTTAACAGTTTTCAACTCAAAGAGTTACCAATATGTGGATCTACCCTGTGATAGACATGTTTCCTATTCAGGAAGTCTTCTTACCGAACGGTCTAGACAAACTCACCCAAGGAAGGTTGGGTGCAATTTTTAAATCAATAAAAGTCGCACAAAGGCAGACCCCTTGTGGCACCTCTCCTACAAAGAAACCCAACATAACCATAAACCATCTGAACATCCCTCTGTGAATCCCCAACTGAGGAGAATCTTGGGGGTGGCCTTAGAAAATCTAGTAGAAGGCATGAATGATGGGCTCAATGCATTACAACTGAAGAGAATATTGAGCAAGATTGATGGGGAGGATTATGTTGATGACCAAACAATCTATAAAACTAAGCGGAAGGTCACACTTACAGAAATAAAGGGAAAAAGTGTTATGGAGGTACTATATGAACAGCTTGAAGAAACAAGTTGGATTCACTGGTCAAAGTTCAGTGGAGAGGGTCACTTGGAGGCCCTGTACTTAGCACATCCAGAGGTGTTGAGATAACGGTTGATTCTGCTCTGAATCCTTCATCCGTATACTCTCCACTTTATCTGTCTCGGCTGTTAAAACCTCATCTTATAAGCTTCATTAATACATGTTGATGTTATGGTTGACAGTTCAGATTGCTATCCCTAAATTATTTCTGAGTCTCACTGCTGTTTATTATATCCCTAGTTAAAGATTGATCTGTCATGGTGTCTTACTCAGTCTCATGTTAGTCACTCCCAGGCCTTTACCCACCTGTACATCTCCAGACTTGTGTCTCCTGTGTTTCCTCTTTCCTTGAACTGTTTTCAGGCCCACTTTTCTGGGACCTAATGAATATGCTTCTATGATCTTATCAGACCCATTTTAAGGGGTTCTCAAGTTTTCACTACTTAAACCACACTTTCTGCTACACGCAATCAACCATTGATCCTGATCCACTCTCAGCCATCTCACTCAGAGATCAGTCCATCCTGGTGACTCCTCCCAGTTTTCTTCTCCCTACAACTCTAGACTCCATAATTCTCTTATTCTAAAAATAGGCAGTAAAGCTTTCAAAAGAATTGCATCATATTGCTATGTTTGATTGAACTTATAAAACAAATAAGTACAAAACCCCACTATTTCATGTTGTAGGAATGACGGTCAATTACAAAACTTTCACAAAAGCTGTTGTTTTTATAACAAAAGAAACGTTTGAGTTCTACAGTTGGTCTGTAAAGCCATTAAAGGAGTTGGCTTATGATCATTATAGACTTCCAAAAGTCTTTGTGACAGACCGTGGAAAAGCTCTGATTTGTGCTATTGAAACTAGTTTCCCAGAGTCATCAAGACAATTTCGCACTTGGGAATTGTCTAAAAACATACAATCAAACTTTAAAGTGCACTTTGTTAATGACAATGAAGGATGGAAAGGCTTCATGAATCTGTGGGCAAAGTTTGGGGCCTCAAAGACCAACGAGGAGGCAGAGGTCAATGATGCAGAACTCAGAGTAGGTCCAAATCACTGCTTCATATTATTCCTAGTTTTGGGTTCTGAACTTTTGACTTGTATAATGTTTCTTGAAAGAAAATGAGGATGTACTCAAGTATATGGAAAATAAAATTTTCCCTATCAAAGAGACATTTGTAGCAGCGTGGGGTTGTATAAAACCAGATTTTGGAAACAAAACAACATCTTGGGTTGAAGGGGTCCATGCAACTCTCAAACAATTCCTTGAAAACTCTTCAGGAAACCTGTTAGATTTTTGCAAAAGCCTTGACGGAACAGTTTCAAATCAAATTTAATCAGCTCATGCATCAATTTATAACTCTTGAATTAAGTTAGGGAAATTTCTTCCACCTGAACTGTCACCATTGGCTTACAAATTGTCTTTAGAGGCAATCCATCTTTTTAGGGAACAATTAAAGAATTTCAAACATGATAATGATGGAAAAGTCTGCACCAAGTCATATTTCAAGGCTAGGGGTTTTCCCTGTTCCCAAAAAATAGGTGACCATCTAGCATTCAGAGGATCTGTGGTAACCAAAGATGTTCATCCTCAGTGGAGGTTGGGCTATGACCCTTGCAGTTCTTGTTCTGTAAGTTGACTTAAGTTGGATTGTTCAAGTCACTATGTGATTAATGATTTTTGATTAATGCATCCTAATTCACTCATGGTTGATCCTTTTGAATTTTTCCAGTGCAATGTTGATGAAATGCTAAGCATTACTCAGTTATGTGAAAAATTCAATGCAATGATCTGGGAATCTCCAGATCATGAGCAAAGCGGCCTATTGAAGTATATCATTCAGAATATTACAAAATATCAATTGAAGCCAAGAATTGAACCTAAAGTATTATGATCAAGTAGGGGCCAGCCAAAATTGACAGATACGCGGCAAGAACCATCTTGACCTGAGCTTTTTGAAAAAACCCCTCTGTCAGAAGTCATATGACAAAAATGAACACTGTGGGATTTGAACCCACAACCTCAGACTCTTTATATGAGTGATGATCTTACCAATTGAGCTAAGTGCGCTGTTGAGTAAGGAGCTGTTGATTCATAGCTATTTGTCTGATCGTCCCGGAAGAGGCGTACTTATCCCAGCATTCTATGATGTGGGTGGTACATACCAGTCAATGAACTGCTCATAGCAATTATGTAATCTAACACCCTCAAGGGTGAAAAAAGAACTAGAAGGGCTCCAAACAAGAAAAGAAAAAAGATTGAAAGTCTTTTCTTTTGGGATATGTTCATTTTTTTGTTTTAATGAACTTAGTTACTAACTAATGATGAATTGTTAGTCAAAGTTGGCAGAATCTGAATCTTAATTTAATAGTTCAGAGGAAGAGACTGAAAGTGAATCAGGATCAATTAATTTGGAATCAGGATCCTCTTCAGAGGAAGAGAAAATTCAGAAAAGCTCAACCAGAAGATCATTGGTGAGTTTTCATTTCATTGATCCAATTAAAAAAATTAATACTAAGTTAGTTTTAATGATAGGAACCAAAAGTGAAATACCTCCATTAAATACCCAATAAATTCCATAAGTTCTTTGATGAGGTTTGGGATCCAATTGGAGATGGTGTTAAAATACGTATGCACTTACACGTGTGCTAAGTATAAGTTTAATACAAATGGGATGCACATATGGGCCTCTCCGGCCCATTGGACACTCAGACAGACCATGCGGGTCTGTGTGGATGTCACTTATTTGAGGAAACTGGCTTCAAAACGTGTGAAACAGGCCTATTGGTACACGGGCCCTAACGGGCCTGGTGAGGTATATGGGCAAATACAGCTAGATGGGCTTGTATGGGCATAATTGGGCCCAAGGTTTATTTTGGACATACTTGGCCAGACGGGCTGGCCCTCCAAAGTATGGTTTACTTAGTTTTTGGGCTTGGGGCCGCCGCCCGTGTTGCAGCCCGGTTGGGGATGCCACCCATGTTGCAGCCTGGTTGGGGCTGCCGCCGGCGTTGTGGCCCGCTTGGGGCCACTGCGCGTGTTGCGGCCCGCTTGGGGCCACTGCCGGTGTCCCGGCCACTGTTTTTGCCATTGGCCCGTCTATGTGGCCCAACAGCCCGCGCGGGGCTGTTGTCGCAGCTGCCGCGGGGCTGGTGGTCCCGGCTCCTCCCACTCCCCTTGCTTGCCATTGCAAGGGGAAGGGGGAGGGCTGGCTGGTTGTAACCAGCCAGTGACTGGTCATGGTTGGGGGGACTTGATCACCCCCCCACAAAAGAAGATGGCCAGGTTGGTTGCATCAAGGCAACCGGTGGTGGGGGGGGGATTGACCACCCCCCCACCATGGAAGGGGCGCTCTCCCCCCCCCCCCCCCCCCCCCCCTTTGCCAAGGGGGAGGAGCAAGGGGCTGAGGGGATTTGACCACCCCCCAGCCCACTTACCGTAGCGCCGCCATGGGGGTATCAACCCCCAGGGCCCCTGGTAAGGGGATTTGACTGCCCCCTCCAGAGATTTGAGGGAAAGAGGGGGGGGGATGGCATTTCCGCTGGTTACACCCCCCCCCCCAGGTGAGATTTTGGTTGGACTCAGGTGAGTCCTGGGTCCCACCTGGCCCATATGAGGCGCCAGGGCTGTACAAGTGCTAAGATAAGTAACAGGGCTGGTTGTAACAGACAACCAGCCAGGGTTTTGAACAGCTAAGGGGCTGGTTTGGCCCCATTGAGGTTGAAACACCAGATATAACCGGAATAGGCTGGTTGTCAGGGTACAGGGACTGATGCCATGTGGGCTGATGTAGCCTAAACCAAGTAAAAAGGCCTGTAGAGCCTGTAGAGCTCTTTTGGGGCGGAAAATTTTCCTTTTGGCTTGTTGTATCATGGGCTCACAAGAAGACAATCTTTTTTACTTAAAGAGATCTTCTCCCTGCTGTTTTCCATTCATTCATCATCCAATTAAATTCATCAAAAATATCATCCAACATGTTGCCCCATTGTGAGAGCCCATCAAGAAATTATTGACACAAGGTGTCCAGCATTTCTTTTGCTTTAAATACTGCTCATTTGCCTAAGCTAATGGCTGGACATAATTATAACAGATGGGAATTGCGTATTTAGAGTCATTGCTAAATCTCTTGGTTATGAAGAACATGGTTGGTTTAAAGTTAGGAAGGAAATTATTGAAACATTAGAGAAACATAAAGCATGCTACATTAAGATGCTTGGTGGTTCAAAGGAGGTTGAAAATATTAAAAAAAGAATTGATGTTGAAGACATCAATGAAAATATTCCCTCCTCAAAATGGCTGTCTAAATTGGACATGTTTCAAATCATAGCAGACACATATTCCAAACCTATATGTTTCATTTCATTGGATTCATGTGATACTTATACTCCAATGAAAAATGGTGTTAATGATCAATCAGATCCAATGTTCATTTCCTTTGTAAACAATAACCACTGGTTTCTGTTATTAATTGAGGGAGAAATGATTCCAATCCTGCCCATTGTAGCAAAACCACATTCCTTGATTTCTAAAAAAGCCTCAGGTTGGGTTGATCATCTCAAAGATCAACTGCAAATGTATTCTAGATTGAATAGAATTTGACTTCATTTCATCACTGGGTTTCATATAAATTGTAATTCTAGGGCAGCTAACAAGTTCTATTAATATAAAGGGTTATCAAATTTTGAACATCATTATGTTGAGATTTTTGAGTTAACATCATTATATTGAGTGTTTTGAATGAGAGTTTAATGGTAAGTCAGTTCAAATTTTGTTGGGCTGATTCTATCACAAGCTTAAATTATTTTAAGCTTGGGATGGGATCAGCTTAACACAAGTTGAACTTCTTTTTGGGTGTTTTTAATTCAGGGCCTGTCAAAAGACTTGTATTTTTTTTGGGCACTTTTACTTTTGGGCTGGTCAAAAGACTTGTGTTTTTTGGTCAATTTCCCTTTAGGGGTGGTCAAAAGACTTCTTTAATTTTTGGGGGCTATTACTTTAGGGCTAGTAAAGTTGAAATTTCTTTAGGGCTTGTCAAGTTCATTGTCTTTTTTTTGGTGATTTTACTTTAGGGCTTATCAAGTTAAATTTCCTTTTTTTGGTTTTTTTAGTTTAGGACTAGTCCATTTACTTGTGTTTTTTTGTGTCTTTTTACTTGAGCATTATTCCATTGGATATTACCAGTTTTTTTTGGGTTTTATTTATTTATTTATTTCTTTATTTATTTGTTTTTTTTTAACCAAAAATGAACATTCTTTGATTTTTTGGTTAATTTTTGTTGTTTTGAAAGGTTTATTTAGTTTAACGGTTGTGTTAGTAGCCTTTCATTCATTTTAATTTTTTTTTTTTGGCTCACCGCAGTCCAGTTCTGTGTGGGATTCCACACGACTACACTTCAGCCATGTACCACTCCACACGGATAAAATTTAGTTGTGTGGAAGTCCACACGGCGGCAGATTGGGCTGGGTGGGCCGCACAACTCCATGAGCCGTGGGGGGTTTTGTACATGGCCCAAATTGGACCGTGTGGCGTGCCACACAGTCCAATTTGAACCGTCTGCATGGCTCAATGAGCTGTGAATTTAACATTACCCTTTATTAAAATATAGAAGTTTATAATTTCTTGAAATGTATTTTTTATTGCTAATGATGTAGTCTTCAATAAATAATAATACATTATTCTTCATGATTTGATAACAACAAAGATAAGGGTTTATCTTATCAAAGAGATAGAAGGGAGTTTTTTTTAAAAAAAAACAATTAAAAAAATAAAATCATTGAAATTAAAGGATTTCCTCTTCAGTTGGTATGACCAATGACTTGCATGTGAGATCTTCAGTCATGGTTTTACCATGAAACAAAGCTTCACCTTTTTTCAAGATTTCTTTGGCCCAGCTTTATTGAGACTACAAGAATAAATTTAAGAAATTAAAATGTTTTAGACAAAGCTTGATCCACAAAATGAAGAAAATAAAAAAGGCTTACGCTGTGATGAGATTTAATGGCTAAGTATTGAACAATTTCCTTCCAGTGTGTAAGATATTGGAATTCAGAATGCATAAGTTTTTTATTTCAGTCGCCTGCACGGCTATATATCTTAAGTACAACTGTCACAGATTATGTGATATAGGATGTGAAAAATTGTGTATGTGTATATAGAGTATAGTATGCATATAGGGATCCATCATGCATGAATTTATATAGGAGGCTATGTTTGAATATTACAACACCCCCCAAAAACTTAGTGTTGTATAATTGGCAGAAATGTGTTGCAGAAACTGGATTTTTTATTTGGGCCAAGTTGTTTTGTTAGGATGTTGGCCATTTGTTCATTAGTCGCTATCCAGGTAAGGCTTATTTTTAAGCTAGGTATGAGATTGTTTATGAAAAAGAAATTCTGTGAAATATGCTTCATACTGTAACAGGATCCATTTTCAGTGGCTACAAGTACAGCTGTGCGGTTATCACAAAAAATATGAGAAGAGATGGAAGAATTGAAATCAACAAACATAGTGCATAAAGCAACAAAAAGCTCCATTGCCATCCCCAATGCTATGAATTCCACATTAAACGTGGAGGTTGCAACCTCTTTTTGGCGTTGGGAGCCCCACAATATGGGGCAGTTGTTCAGTAGGATGAGGAAGCCAGAAGTGGATTGATGGAACTTGCTGCCCCATAGGCACAGGCCACTGGTATCCGGAAAGAAGATGAGGTGTTGGTGCAATGATGTGTGGACATATTGGAGTAGGTGGTGAAGTGCGTCCAAGTGTTCACTGGACAGGAACTTGCTGTATTGCAATAGATAACTCACAGAAAATGATATGTTGGGGAAGGTTTCCAGCACTAGGTAGTTCACAGATCTGGTATGGGATTGGAATAGTTCTTCATTGACAGGCTCTTGGTTGGTGGGTGTAGTCAGCAGTATGGCTGTTAAGGCTGTTGTCAATGTTAGGAGTGGGGATCCATGGTGGAGACTCCACTTTGAGACAATTTGTTTGACAAGGAGGCATTGATCAAGGGTGATCATATCTTTTTTGCAGCGGATGTTGATACCAACAATAAAGTTGCACAACTACTTCCATTTGAGTTTGAATTGGTTTTCTAGGAAATTGCATAGCATTGCCAGCTTTTCTAAGTTGTTTCCAACAACCAAACCATTGTCCACATGTAGCCAAATTGCTATCATTGTCAATCCCTTCTGGTATATATAGACAGTGTGCTCTATTGAGTTGCCGTTGAACCCAGAGTCTTCTAAGACTTTCTTGAAGAATAGCCACCAGCATTGTGCTGCTTGATGTGTACCGTAGAGCAATTTCAGCAGTTTAACTGCTTTAACTTTGATTTCAGGTAGGATATGTACAGGTGGTTTGACATTAACTGTTTTTCTGATTGGGGAACGCAGGTAAGCAGCTAATATATCAAATCTGTGGATGTGCCATTCATTGGATATTTCAATGCAAAGGATGTGGCAAGAGAAGAGAGGGAAGCATTTGGTGAAAACTTTTCACAACAGTTGATACCAAATTTTTGCCAAAATCCTTTGGCTACGTAGCAAGCTTTTGGAAAATTGACAGACCCGTCTGGATGTTCTTTTATTTCAAAGACATACTTTGCGCCAATCACTTTCATATCCGGGGTTTGGTCAACCGGTTCCCATATGCACATATCAAACAGCTGATTGATTTCCTTTTGCAGGGGTGGCTCCCAGATTGGCTGCATTGTGGTACACAGTGCATTCTGGATGGATCTAGGTAAGTCAATATCTTCTAAATTAGGGATCAAATTGATTTTTGAGTCTTGAGCAGTGCAGATGTTGTCCAACGGGAATTCTTCCAGGCCGTAGGCTATGGATTGTAATTTGGGGTCAATCTCATTGAGTTGGGTGGGCATGGGGATGTTATAATTATGGCCAGTAATTAGCTTAGGAAAATGAGCATTACTTAAAGCAAAATAAATGCTGAAAACCTTGTGTCAATAATTGCCAATGGGCTCTAACAATGGTGCAATATTTTGATAATATTGTTGATGAATTCAATTGGATTTTAAATTAATTATGGAAAACAGCAGGGAGAAGACCTCCTTAAGTAAAATAGATTGGCCTCTTGTGAGCCCATGATAAAACAAGCCAAAAGGCAAATTTTCCGCCCCAAAAGAGCTCTACAGGCTCTACAGGCCTTGTTACTTGGTTTGGGCCCGCATGGCATCAGTCCCTGTACCCTTAAAACCAGCCTATTCCGGTCATTTCTGGTGTTTCCACCGTAATGGGGCTGAACCATCCCCTTAGCTGTTCAAATACCTGGCCCGTTTTCTGATACAACTGGCCCTGTTACCTCACATGCTGGCTGGTTGCCTCATGAAACCATCCCCTGGCCATAAAAATGGCCAGGTGGGACCCAGGACACACCTGGTTCTGGTCTAAGACTCACATGGGGGGGGGGGGGGTGTAACCGGCGGACATGCCGCCCTCCCCCCTCTTTCTCTCAAATCCCTGGAGGGGGAAGTAAAATCCCCCTACCAGGGGCTCTGGAGGGGGCGGTTAAATCCCCCTACCAGGGGCCCTGGAGGTTGATACCCCCAGGGCGTTGTCAAGATAAGTCGGCTGGGGGGTGGTCAAATCCCCTCCAGCCCGTTGCTCCTCTCCCTCCGTAAAGAGGGGGGATAACTCCCCTTTCAATGGTGGAGGGGTCATCAATTCTCCCCCACCGCCGGTTGCCTCGCTGCAACCGGCCCAGCCATCCTTCTGGGCCAGGGGGTGATGAAATCCCCCTCCGGCGGCCGGTCACTGGCTGGTTCAACCCAGCCAGCCTTCTCCTTCCCCCTTGCAATGGCAAGCAAGGGGAGGCAGGCGAGCCGGGGCTGCTGGCCCCTGCTTCTGTGGCGCTGAACGCCAATTGCGACCGGCCAGGCCCACCTGGCGTCACACTGCGCAGGATCCCTCGGCTTCCGCAAAAACCCCGCGCGCGCTGTCAGGCCCTGCATGGGCCAAACCGAGGGAGATGAGTTGCCCCAATAGGCGGCCCAAAGCCTGAAAAGCAAGGTTTAACATACTTTGGCAGGCCAGCCCGTCTGGCCAAGTATGTCCAGAATAAACCTTGGGCCCAATTATGCCCATAACAGCCTATCTGGCTGTATATGCCCATATAACCCACTGGGCCTGATAGGGCCCGTGTACCAATAGGCCTGTTTCACACGTTTTGAGGCCAGTTTCCCCAAATCAGTGACATCCACACAGGCCCGCATGGTCTGTGTGTGTGTCCAATGGGCCGCAGAGGCCCATATGTGCATCCCATTTGGATTACACTTATATGTAGCACGTGCGTAAGTGCATACGTATTTTAACAGGGGACAAACATGTTTGGGTTGGTATTGGGGAAGTCCGCAAAATATGTGTAAAACAGTGAGTGGGTCTTGTTGTTCCAGAAAACATAGCCCCTTGCATTGTCTTGGTAACCAAGGAATGTCATTTGTTGTGCTCAATTGTCCAGTTTTTTTTTTTTTCTTTTGGGATGTGTGCAAAGGCAACGGCCCCAAACAGGGGGAGGGGTACTGGTTTGTATGGCTGATTGTAGATAATTTTGGCAGGAGTCTTAAGATTGGTACAAGTGTTGGGGAAGCGGTTGTGTAGGAAGCAGGCGTGGTGGTAGGCAAGGGACCTGAAATCATCAGGGAGTTGGGCATAGGTGAGCATGGTACGGGCCATATTACCCAGTTTCCGGTGTGGAAAGAGATTCTGTGTTTGGTAAATTCCCCGCAAAAATATAAAATTCTCCGCAAAAATCCTGCTCCAAGTTCTGGAAAGCCCACTAGCCCTTGATTCACACTCCTGTACCTCCGCAATTCCTAGTCAAACTTTGCTTCCGCACCCAACCTGGAAACCACCAAGGCTAACTCGCGATGAAACAATAGTAAATAAACAAGTCGGACTCCCCAATAAGCTCTGCACTTGACCAATTTCCCTAAATATAACCTCCAAGAACTCTCACTAGTTACTAAAATTCAAAGTAACAGAAGAAAAAGAATCAAGCTATAATTTGCCGCAAAAATCTCCAATAATTGTAAAATCCTATGATAGTAAACTCCTATGATGCTAAAACTCCTCCCATGTCTCTGATATCTCTCCTGTAAACTCCTCCGGCATCTGCCACTCCAACCACAAGACCTCCTGCGGAGGATGAGTCCCTGTGCTTGGTCATTGCAATTAGCTCCGATTTGCTGCCTGTACCCTCTGAGTTTTTTTTGACCCCTCTGTATCTTCACACAGATCCCGTGCCTCACGTTGAGTCACTGTTGCCTCCATTGCCGGTTGGAAGATCTCTATGTTGCTTGCCTCCAATCTGGACCCTGTCTCCTCAGCTCTTCTCCCAGACCTCCAACTCCCACCCTTCTAGGTTGACCCAATTCCGCCTGGTCTCTTGGTACCATGCCGCCATCCAAAGCCACAACCAAGAAGGCGGCCCAGGAATTGAGGAATTTAAAATTGACTGGTACCTCCACCAATTGGATAAGCAAATACTGGCCATCCTCCAAAGTTAGGTTGGGATCACAGCTGCAGAGCGTTGCAAGCTCCTCTGGGAGCATCATTGTGCCGGTGGTGAGCTCTGCAGCAGGCTCTGCTGCGCCATCTTCCTTCTTTGGATTTCTCCCTCCTCTTGAATTATTGCCACGCCCCCCAAATCTTGTGTAAAGCTAAATGAATAAATATGATGCCTGGCCTGCCCCAGAAAGGAATCCTCTTGATTTCCCTCACCATCCTACAAAATGAGACACAAAAAGAAACTCTGCAACCCCTAGTGAGAACCCCTCCAAATATGAGAATTAGAAAAATAAAACTGAGACAAAGAAAAGACTCCAAACTCCGCAAATAAATATCACCTAAGGGACCTGGACCACCCAATACAAAGGTGTTGGATTTCTAAGAGATTAAAGTAGAAGAAAAGACTTAAAGAGGGCTGAGAGACACAAGAGTCAGTTGAGAAGAGGAAAAAGGGTTTTGGAAAGAAGGAAGACAAGAAGAATAGTGACAAGAAACAGACATCAAGTTGAAAGATTCTTGGCACGTTGATCTGAAAGAGTATTGGTGAGAGATTGAGCGGAGGTGAAGTTGAGATGTAGTTCAATTGTTCAAAAGAGTTGGAAGGTTCAGATCTTGAGATGAGAAAGAGTCAACATAAGTATTGAGGGTGGAGATTGCAATTGTTGAAAGATATGGCGAACAGTCTTACCAGACAGAATCTTTGAAGAGGTAGGTCATTGTGAGTTGAGAAGGCAGATCGGGAATGGAAGTGTGATGTGAGAAAGAAGAGAGTAAGAGTTAAAAGTTGAGAAAGAGAAAGAAGAGTCCTTGTTTGAAGAGGTAAAGAAAGAGCAGTCAAGTTCCCGGAGAATCAGGGATGGCGCGGGACCTTTCGGATGAATTTAGAGTCTGTAACATGTAAGTGAAAGCGCTGAGAGTTTGAGAGGGAACACGCTTGAGATTAGAGGTTGGGTGACATCTCAGAGACTGTGAAAGATGGGAAAAGAAAGAAGAAAAAGAAGTGGAAAGAAATAGAAAGAGAAGAAGACTGAAAACAAAAGGGAAGGAAGAGAACAAAACAGAGTAAAGAAATAAGAAGACAGAGAGAATGTCTTTAACATTCAACAAAAGGCCCTTAAGACTAGACCTTCCATGCTTCTCCGGTGATCTGAGCTTCCCCATCCCCCCAAAACTTGAATGTTGACCCCAAAGTTCATTCCTCCAAGGACTCCTCCTCTGCAGCTGGCTCACGTACGTTGGCCATCTCTTGATTGTCATCCCCTGAACCCCTGGTTTCATCAAAGTCCATTGTGCCCTGCATGTGGAACTTCTTTGCATGAGATGCCGCTGCCTTCCACTTGAGCGGAGTGCCATCCAATTCTTCCAACTGATAACTCCCACCGGGAAACTGACTAACCACTCAAAAAGGACCCACCAGGGCCAAATTGGGGTCTCTGGCTGAAAAGTGACATGAAGTCACTTTTGGGGCCACTTTTTTCCCCCATAAGTATCAAAATTTTCCCCATGAATTCAAAATGATTGATTCAATTTTTAACAATGCTGTAAACAATATTTCTTCTGGGTTTCACCCTTATGGAAAACAAAAGTCCAGAAGATTTCACTGCTGCTTAAAATGCAAATCACCTTGATTTCACCTTTTTGGAAATTAGAATTCACAAGTATTTCCCAAATCATGAACTTTTAATTCTGCCATTTCCACCAAGATAAAACAAGAACTATTTCTGGAAAAAAGAAATTTTGTGAAGCATGTTGATTTTTTTACAAGGAAATTGATTTGAAAAGGAATTTTTTTTGTTGGAAAAATCAAAATGGTTATAAGAGCCTCTACTCTTGCCTTGATAAAATCCTTGAAAACTCTGACAAGTTTTCAAGGCGCGCAAGGGTGGATAACTGTTGAAAACCAATTTTGCACCCTTGATGCAATAAATTGGACCTGTGCAACAGTTATCAATGAGTTGGCGAGCAGTTACCACCGGTGTTGTTTTGATAAATACCTGCTTGACAAGGGTTGGGGGTGGTGGTTTGGTAGTGCAACCTCACCTGTTGAAAGTGGGGTTGGATGCGATGGGGGTGGGGGAGGAGGATGAAGTTTGTTTGCTGGAAAAATCAAAATGGTTATAAGAGCATCTACCCTTGCCTCAATAAAATCCTTGACAACTCTGAAAAGTTTTCAAGGGGAAAAAGGGTGGATAACTTTTGAAAACAAATTTTGCACCCTTGATGCAAGAAATTGGAACTGCGCAATAGTTATCAATGAGTTAGGGAGTAGGTCCCACTATTGTTGTTTTGACAAATTCCTGCTTGACAAGGTTTGGGGGTGGTGGTTTGTTAGTGCAACCACACCAGTTTAAAGTGGGATGGGATGGGATTGGGAGGGGGAGGGGGATGGAAGGATTGGGGAGGGGATGATGTGAAGTTGTGCATATAGTTTGCATTTTTTCCCAGGCCAAGATTGCAGGCCATCAAGAGGCTATGTAACAGATGTGAATATTGATACATGAAAACATAAACACCCTCCCCACGTCAAATGAAATTGGTTCTGAATTTATCTCAACAAAAAAAATACATAAATAAACAGAGATCCCAACAAAAAAATATTTAAATAAACAGAGAAAGAAATAAAGCAACTTATAGCAAAATCCCAAAGAATTTTCTGTTCAGAGATGAGTGTTACACCCTGCCTAGCATTTCACTAAAAATAAATGTAACAATGCTTTTACAAAAGTTTCCACCAGTGTCACTATGAAATCACAAGGGAATGACTTCAAATCAGCTCACATTTCACTTTCTTTTTGGTGGAGCACCTGGGGCACAGGCCCCACTTTACTTGTGGGTAAAAAGATGCAATAACACATTTTCCAAGGATCCCCTCTTGAAGCTAATCCTTAGAGTTAGCTAACCCATCTCAGGGCTGGAAAAATTGGTTTTCTAGCCGGTAAAAAACCCTTAATTAAGCACATGAAGGCCATAGACTTCCTTCCCTTTGATTATTCTCTACCAACTCAAGGGATTTTGAATGACCCAGGAGTATTTTTCAATGCACAGATCTCACTCATATAATTTCACGAGGGAACCAACTCAAATAAACTCACATTTCACTCAAATATTTTAGGTTTTATGGATAGGGTTTTACAGAAAAGCCTTTTGTTTCATTCTGCAAAAATTTATTCCATGTAAAAAACATGGAAATCTCTGCCAGGAAATGCAGCATTTGAATAGATATCTCCCTCAATGTGTCACATGAAGGATTGAAACAAACCCAAGGTGGCACTCATGAACAGTAATGGGAAGAAGAATAATTTTAGGATAAAACAAGACATCAAGGCTGAGACTTCCAGAAGAAAAGCAAGACAAATCTCCAATTCAGTTGAGACCACTGACTGATTTCAACAAACTCCTCAACAACTGTCAAGGCATGTGGTGGTAAATTTTCCTTTCTAAGATAAATACTATCCTTCCTCATTCTCCCATCCAAGATGGGGTTATTTTGTTCCATTTACTTCATATCAATCAATTTTCCGCATGAAAGGTGCTAATGGGTTTAACCCACAACAATCATATATTTTAAATAGCTTTCTCCTTTCAGGTTTTATTATATGCTTTCTCAATACTCACCTGAGGAGCTGACTTAGTTGCCTTTATTCTGCATGAATTGTTTGATCCACATGTTTTATTTTGTTGGCTTTCTGCAATAAAATATGTATCATCCTGGTGGGGATGTCTTTTTTCAGAAGATTTTCTTTACTCATAATCTCAAAAAAAAAAAAACTTCTATTTATGTCACTACAACAAATCCAATTTGAACCCTTGTTCAAAGGCTAAAAGCTTGGCTTTTAAGTCAAAGCCTTAAATGATCATTTTTACAAATTCAAAATGCCCACCTGTATATTTATGCCATTTCCTGCCTGCATTAATTTTTGATTCAAGCCTATTTGGCTTCCAATCAGATGTAGGAAGGAATTCCCATTGAGCATGGCGCGGCCACAGCCCAAAGAAACAAACAATATCAACAACAAAAGCCCACACATTTCACAGTTTACTTAATGGACTCATTTGTGCATGCAAACCAATGTCTCCAGAATGCAAAGGCCAACTAATATTGAACAGAGCAAATCCCCAACAATCTTTGTTTGAAAATATCTTATACTTACAAAGCAACATTTATCTGATACAAGAAACCTGTTTCTTATAAAAAGAGTGAAGTTACTTTAAAGAATCATCATAGTGTGTACTTCATCCACATGAGAGGGTGGGCAGAGGAGGGACTACACTCTTATGTGGTTTTTGTTTCACCGTTGCCAGTGCAGTGATGTGCACTCCCATATAGTAGGCCAGGCATGAGAATTTGGGCTGACAGAACCCAAGTGCGGTCCAGGTGACTTGAGCCCCACAACCAAGGTACACAACACCAGTATATGTAAATGATTAAACCACACTTCACTCAATGTTTTGAAAAACACATTCAATTTTGAAAACACCTCACCAACTTTTGAAAATTCCTCACTTGATTTGGAACACACCTCAACCTGCCACACCCTCACCCAAGTGGACTTCAACACTTCTCATCCTGCACGCCGTCATCAAAAAGAATTTGAACTATTTTTACCCAATTTCTAACACTACTCACCCTTCCAACCCTGACAAAAGTGAATTTGAAGAATTTTTACCTATTTTTCAACAGTCCACACCCTGCTAAACTCTCATCAAAGTGGATATCAACACTCCTAACCTAATCTTGAACACACCTCACCCTTCTACACTCACACTGAAGGGAATTTCAACACTCCTCACTGTGCTACACTCTCACCAAAGTGTATTTCAACACAACTCATTGTGCTACAATGCATGCATCCAAACAGGAGGATTTGGGTTCAACATGGAGCAAAGCATGGAAGTTGCACCAAAATGTTAGTGTTTGTATGCATGCATTGGAACAGGAGGATTTTGGTGCAAAATGGATTAAAGCATGGAAGTTGCACCAAAATTTTAGTGTTTGGATGCATGCATCCAAACAGAGGATTTTGGTGCAACATGGATCAAAGCATGGAAGTTGCACCAAAATGTTAGTGTTTGGATGCATCCATCCAAACAGGAGGATTTTGGTGCAACATTTTGGTGTGAATTCCTTTGATCCCATCAACACTTGCCATGTGTAACATTCCATCCCATGCTTCCTTATTTTATTCTTGCTGGCTGCATCAATTGCCTTTCTCAATAATATGTAACATTTTTTGCACATTTCTCCTCACTTTTCTGTCACTTCTCTTGCTACCTTGATGGCAACCTTGCTGGCTACCTCAATGGAAACCTTGATTGCATCTCAGCTTCACCCTATCCTCTCTTGCTACTTCTTGTCCATCACATCCTTCAACCAATTTTGACCTTTCTCACATCCTCCCTTGCAACCTTGCTTGCGCTTCCACTTGCACCTTTGCTCCCACCTTGACTGCAAGATCACTTGCTTCAAGATTCACCTTCTTCAATCCAATCTCAATCCCATTTCATCCACATCTGCAACATTGTTTTCAATCTTCACCTGCAACCTCATTCACAACCTCAGTCACTTTTCAACCTTGCATCTCCACTGAAATGATCAATTACAATCATCCTTTGGGGGGGGGGGTCCATTCATTTGGCCTTTCCTGCCACCCTTTTCATCCATTCATCTGCTCCATCAGCTACCCCACAATTTTCTCCTTCTCCTCCATCTCATCTGCTCTACCTCATTTTGGAACCCTTCATGGTGGTCACTTGAAAGTTGGCTTGCCATGATATCCTTTGCTCCTCTTTCTGACCCATTTGCTTACAACCTTGTCTCCAACCCCCCTCAATCCCCTGATTCCTTCATCTTCCAAATTCAATAATGGCATCCACTTGGCTGGGAAACCATCTTCTTTCTTTCTCTATCCACCTGCAACCCTGCCTTAATCTTGCCTCTATCTCTCAGTGACTCTTCCACAAGATTGCTAATGGTTATCTTGCAGCATTCCTTGAGGTCATCCTGCAACATTGTTTGCACCTCATTTTGCAATCATGCTTGAACTTTCTATTGAGAGGTTGATTGCTACTAGTTTTCAACCTTGTTCATTTTCTAGCGACATGAAAACAGCTCCAACTCCGACATGAACTTGATTGCAACATTGATTGGCTCATTATGCAACCTTGCTTGCTTTTGCTTTGTGAAATCAATTGCTACCCATCTTCCACCTCACTCTCAATTTCAATCAATACTCAACTCTACTTTGCTCATGGTCAATCTGTGACATTGCTTGCTCACCATCTAGCAATATTGCTTGCCCTTCTCTCTTGAAACCTTGCTTGCACCCAAATTGCAAGATTGCTTGCACTCTCCTTGCTTTCAAGATGAGCTTATCAACATTGCTTTCCAGCTTTCTGCTGAACATGCCCATAAGAGAGCCAGAAACATCATCTACAAATGGCATAGACCAGGCACCAAGTAAGAATAACACTCTGCTGCATCCAAAGGTCATTCTTCACTATGAACGCACAAAAATCTCTGACATTCTAATTCTGACCATTCCAAGAACTGCATCCTCAGTTCAACGTACCCAAAAACCTTATCATCATCATCCTTTCTGCTGAGCTCAATGGCTAAAACCCCATCTACCAAAGAGGAACCTCACCGTCATAAAAGCCATTGTGAGTGTTCTGCTTCCAATTAATAAACCATCCTCAGTCCTCCTTAACTACAGACCTCACATCATTCTCTAAACTGACTCTAATATATTAATCTTGCCTTACACCCTAAATTGTGCGCACCTGCACCATTCAACAAATCATCCACCATTAAAACCTCTCCTAAACAGACCTCTGATTCACATACAGATCTATCTCCAACAGATCCAGCTACCAAAATTTGCCTCTCAATGCCCATCTCCCATTTGCTTCAATGAAATCTGATTCGCAAGGGATATTTCCATCATTTCATTGGCATATCTTTAACTTTATTATTTCTCTATTTAGCGTTCCTTTCCTACTTATTATTTCAAATCATTTCGGCTTCTTTCTGAAACTTTTGACTCCTTTGCTGTTAGGTAAGAGCCAATGTATCTTTTTCATTCATTTGTATGCAGTGCATGTCTTCTTACTCTGTCTCTTAGTTTAATTCAGAATATAAATTCTACAATTGCAACCTCATTTTCACCTATCTCGCTACCGTGATTGTGCTTATCTTGTTTAAAACCTTGCTTACGGCTTAACCTGCAACCTTGCTCATTGTGCGACTTCAGCCGCATCCCATCATGCAATTTTGCTTGCTTCTCATCTTACTGCATTACCATATAATCCTATTTGATTGTGTAGTATCCGGATTTTCCTCCTTTGGACCTTGATAGAAGGACCGCTACTTGGCTGCTTCTGTCCTCATCAACTCTCAAGAACTAATTTCTCAGCAATTTTTGGTCCCAATGCTTGAAGCTTGGCCCCAGTCTGATTTATCAGTCTAGCTCTCTCACTTGTCTTACAATTTTTCACACTTCTCAACTTGCAACATCACTTGCTCTGTTCTTGCGACTTCGTTTGCACCAATCTCAAAGCTTTGCTCGCCAATATCTGTGACTTTTCTTGCATTTATCACCTTGCGACCTTGTTTGCACCTATCTCAAAGCCTTGATTGTGCCTATCTTGCAACTTAGCTTGCATTAATCTCTTGTGGCATTGCTTTCACCAATCTTTTGCAAAATCACCTGGGCTTACCATCTTGTGGCTTAGCTTGCCCCATTGAACTTGCAACCCAATTTGCAAAATCTATTGCAACTTCAACCACTACTAGTTTCCAACTTTGTTTGCAAAATTGTTGCTAAATCTTGGTGCATGTTAATTTATATCAAGTTTCTGAGCTTTAATCCTCTCTTGGCTATTTGCAAGAAAGGATATTGGATATTGGTTTTCTGATCATTTCCTCACTCTCCTTAATTATTATTACATTTCACCTAACTGATGTCACCTGAACAGTCCATTATTGACTTATCAATACTCCCTTGTTGGCTTACTCCATATTGCCTCACATTGTCACTTATTGATATAGTTTATGCCATGGTTTATTAGTCATCAAGTGCCTTAGGCTCCCTGTGAGGAGCTCTCTATTTGTCTTTTTAAAAAAGTATTTTCCAGGACCTTGCAATTTCACCATCCAGTATGATTCTCTCAAATTAAGAGCCACCTATAGTGGCTGGGTCCCTCCTGGTAATCCAGGTTTTAGCTTTATTGCATTGATATGTAAATTTCCTCCTATTACTACTTGCTCAAGCCCTTTGTAGGCTTACTATCCACTCTCCGCTACTGCAATACTTGGGTCTTGAAACTGGTTTTGTCTTAACTCATCCTTACTTGGCTTTGCTACAGTACAGTCTAATTCTAATATCCTGATCAGTTGGACATCCAATATTCCCTTACCTTAACATGGATCATCTCAACTCTTTTGGCCTTTCCAGCTCAAGAGCAGTTTTGTAAATTGTTTTTTTCTTCTTTTTATTTTATGGTGTTCAGGAGCACACCTGTTCTTTGCAGGGGGATTTTGTGACACTTGTGAAACTGATGTAGTTGTGATCATATAATACATTGGATTAGTCAGCCTCTCAGATATCATTAACATGTTACAAAAAAATAGTTTCACAGTTTGTAACTAGCACTATATAAACTCAAAACTTTCTTCACTCAATAGTCTTTCCTTATGAAATCAACTCTTCTTTTTTTGACCCTATCTCTCATTCCACTCCTTCCAGAGTACCCTTCCTACTAGTACATAGTGAATCATCTTGAGTCCTCTTTGGGTCTTTACCCACCTTGGAGTCTTTACTCCCTTTTTCTGAACCTTCAGCCTGACCCATTTCAGATATCTTCCATTAATATTCTTCTTTCTACTGTTAATTAATCCCACCCTTTATTTTTTCAAGCCTCTGTGTGACAGTTCTTCACCCAACTTGGATTCTTCACTCCATTTTTCTGGATCTTCAGCCTGATCCATTTTGGGTATCTTCATGTACTAGTTATTCTTCTACTGTTAGTTGATGCAACCTGGGATTTTTGTCAAGCCTTGGTGTGAGAGAAAATTTAGTAATCATGCTTGTTCTATATATCATATAGGTCTGTAAAGGAAATTTATGCAATTTATATTGCTCAAATTTTGTAGTAATATATGTGCTGCATTTGTAGCATGTTCCCAATAATGTATCAATTTATATTTATACTACTTCATAATGCCCCAAATTTGAGGAGGAGGGACCTATGCCCAGTGTGAGAGGCAAGGCACAATGCAACTTATGGTTAAGTTGCAGAGCCAAAACCGGGGACTGAATTTTTTTTGAAGGGGTTTGACGTTAGTATTTTCCAACCCTCAAAAAATCAATCTTTTTATAGAGATATATTTTGGGGCTTGCTAATTCAATTCTAGGCATACGGTTTGGAAATGTGATCCCCCATATATTTTATAGTTTTTGATTTGGTATCATTCATATTCTTTCTGATTAAAATTCCTGAGTGGTATCAAATTAGTGTGTTTTCCACAAAACCCCTAATAAAATTTTGAGATTAATTGTTAGTTTCTATCCATATTAGTGTGATGAAGAATAAACTAAAATTGATTTTTAGATTATTTTTCAGAAACACAAACAGATGTGAAACCTGGGAAAAAGACTGGGAAAAGGTGGATGAAATTTGTAATATAGACTTGCTAATTGTACAAAAGAATTGATACAAGATAAGCTGTGAAAAAAATTTTGTTTTACAAATACTTAAATTAATCTGAGTGAAACTGCTATTGCATTGGGGAAAATATTAATCACTGAAATGATAGCTGGGTTATAAAAATACCAAATATTTAATTGTAAATTTTTATTTCATAGGAAATTCCAAGTAAGTACCAGTTGAATCAATGTGAACATCCAAGTGAATTCAGGTTTTTTCATTTTTGAATTACAAGTGACATTCATTTTCCCCCATGGTGAATACAATGTGAGTCATATTTTCTTTTTGATGCAAATTGAGGTGAACTCAAGAATACTCATTGGTCATGAGAAGTTTCCCATAAAGGGATTCATTTGGCCAGAAAATGGGACTGAATGGGGACATGAAGTCACTGGCAAGCCAGAGACCCCAATTTGGCCCTGTTGACCGTTCCAGAAATCTGCAAAAAGCTTACCCCACTGCATCTCCAAGCTCAAATTTTAAAGCAGAACCAGGTTGCCTCTCCGCAAAGGGTCCTGCAAGCAATTGGCACAGCACTTGTCCCAGTACCAAACCAACTTAGCACAACTATCCCAAAGCCTCTTTGAGGCCCTTGCCACCATCTCCTTTTGCCACAAAAGTTTCTCTGCCCATGCCAAAAATAGATCCTCTGTGGCCTTAACCTTCCACCAGTCAATAGAAACATAAGTCAAGGTTTTGATATCTACTTGAAGCACCATCTGTTGCTCATACAAGAGCTTGTAAGGGAAATAACCAATCATCCGCTTGACCAAGATCCAATCCACAAACAGCACAACTGGCAAAGTCTCCTGCCACTTCTACCCTTTACTTCCGCAGATCTTGACCATTGCGTCCTTTATTGGCTGATGCCCCTGCTCCCTCTGGATAATATTCTGTAACTTGCCAAAACTTTGCGCTGCAAGATTTGACCAGTCTCTGAAGATCATTCCAAAACTCCGCTCTTCCGTCCACCGCGATGAGCCACAAACACCCAAAACAAGTAAACCAATCTTCCTCCAAAAACGGCCCCACCTTCTCCACAGAAAACTTAACCAACAGACGCGCCTCTACCCACCCCAACAAGTTGTCCCAAGCTACAAGCAGATACGCGAACTTTCCTGCATTGATATTGACCACATCCAGAGAGACCCTCCCAAAAAGGGCATGCTCACCAATCGGAATACCCACCTCCCAAGGTAATCCGGTACTCCGCTGCTGAGATACTCCGCAACTCTGCACCCAATCTTGCACCGTTTGCCCCAGAACAGGCCACCAGAACCTGGTCTTAACTCTTCTCCACGTCTCTGCCTCTCCCCAATGGCCTAAGTTTGTGGGATTTCTGAGAGATTAAAGTAGAAGGAAAGAAATAAAGAGGGCTGAGAGACACAAGAATCAGTTGAGAAGAGGAAAAGGGTTTTAGAAAGAAAGAAGACAAGAAGAAGAGTGACAAGAAACAGACATAAAGTTGAAAGATTCTTAGCACGTAGATCTGAGAGAATATTGGTGAGAGATTGAGCGGAGGTGAAGTTCCAGAGATGAAGTTCAATTTTTCAAAAGAGTTGGCAGGTTCAGATCTTGAGAAGAAAGTGAGTCGACATAAGTAGTGAGGGTGGAGATTGCAGTTGTTGAAAGATATGGCGAACAGTCTTACCAGACAGAATCTTTGATGAGGTAGGTCATAGTGAGTTGAGAAGGAAGATTGGGAATGGAAGTGTGATGTCAAGAAAGAAAACAGTAAGAGTGAAGAGTTGAGAACAAAAAGGAAGACTGTTGATTTGAAGAGGTCAAGAAAGAACAATTGAGGTCCCAGAGAATCTAGGATGGCGCGGAACCTTTCGGGTGAACTTAGAGTCTGTAACATGTATGTGAAAGCGCTGTGAGTTTGAGAGGGAGCGCGCTTGAGTTTAGAGGTTGGGTGACATCTAAGAGACTGTGAAAGATGGGAAAAGAAAGAAGAAAAAGAAGTGGAAAGAAATAGAAATAGAAATAGAAGAAGACTGAAAACAAAAAGGGAAGAAAGAGAATAAAACAGAATAAAGAAGTAAAGAGACAGAGAGAATGTCTTTAACATTCAACAACCCCCGTGACTGGTATGACTGGAGCCGGATGAGTGAAAGCTGGATCGATTAAATGGATTAGTTTTGTAATTGAGGATGCATTAAGGGCCTTTGTAAGACCGTCGGCTTTCATGTTGGAGGATGGGATTAATTCAACCACTAAGTTTCCCAGTTTCAGTTCCTCACGTAGGCCTTTGGTCTTGATATCAATATGAAGAGTTTTTGAATGGCACCCAAACTTCTTTAATTTGTTGTCCAGTCCTTTGTTGTCTAAAAAATGCAGGCTGGGTTCAATGTTCTTTTTCCAAAGTTCTGAAACAAGACTTTTCATCAAAATGGTTTTGAGAAACAAATCCACTAAGGGATTAAGCTCCGATTTGGTAGTGGAATGAGTTATGTTTTGTTGATGGTAGCTGCTCCAAGATAAAAGGGAACCAAAAAGAATGGCCAAGTGGCCGGATTGAGAACGTCTTGTGTCAAGATTGTTGCCCCATGAGGCATCCCTGTAGCATTTAATTTGAGTGTTAGTGTCCAAGATCCTAAGAGTGAGTTTAAGATTTTTCCTAGCCTTGAGGTACTTCCAGCATCGCTTAACTTCTTGCCAGTGTTGAATACCTGGTTTTTTGCAAAAAGGAGCTAAACTGGAGACTGCAAAGCTCAATTGGGGAAGAGTGCGAAATGCTATGTAGTTCATTAGAAAAACTGCAGAGCAATAATTAATATTAAGAGATTTGAACTCTTCATGTTCTTTGTCAGAGGCAGGAGTGAGGTTGAAATTTGTGGATAGTGGAATTGAAGAAGGCTTGCAATTGGTCATTTTTAGCTCTTCAAGTACGTGTTCAATTTGTTTTGGTTGGGATAAGAGAATTGAATCTTTGGTTCATTTGAACTTCATCCCTAGAATAGTATTAGGCTCGTGATGACTGGAGTTGGGAAATCTTGACAGAAAATTAGAGAGAAAATTCTCTCCGGATCCCACTAAAATAAGATTGTTGATGTGAAAGAAGAGAACTGAATTGGCTTGAGAATGAATGTAGAGACAAGGGTCACAGATGGACTAATGAAATCCTTGCTCACAAATCCATGACGTGAGAGTGGAAAACCAGTTCTCTGGTGATTGCTTGAGACAATAAAGAGATTTTTTTAGAATGAGAAACTTTGCTTCACGTTTACAGCCTTTTGGTTGTTTGAAAATGACTTTGTCTGAGAGAGGAGCATGTAAGAAAGCACTTTTAAAATTGAGTTGGGTGATAGGAAGGGAGTGGTAGAGACCAAAAAGACGGGCCATTCAAAGAGAAGCTGCTTTTCCCGTGGGCAAGAACGTGTCTTGGTAATCAAGTCCGTAAATTTGATTGAAACCTTGGACACAGAGATGGCTTTTAAAAATCAGAGGATCACCATGGCAATTGTCTTTCAATCGGTACACCCATGTTATGTTTAACGGATTTGTGGGCTTGGGACCTTTGTAGTCATCCCAAACTTCAAGTTTTTCTATTCCATCAAGTTCGGAATCCATGGATAAATCCCATTTGGGAGCGTCAGGGCACTTCTTTGCCTGTTCGTAAGTCTTGGGAACAAAGTAGTGGTGGTATCCAAACCGCTGAGGAGGGTTCAGACTTGATCAATCTCTAAGCGAGTATTGGGGAATGAGTTGGGTTTTTAGAGAGTGAGAGGAATCAGAGGGTGAGTTGGAGAAGTTTTTGTGAATAGTAGGAGAAACAGGACTAGATTCGTTTTTGGGAGGAGAAGCCAAGTTGATAGCGTCGTTAGAATTGATTGGGACAGAGTTGATGTTTGAGAGAGGAATATTGTTGTCAAAATGAATCTTTAAATTTTCTTCAGAAGAAGATTGAGATTCTGGACAAGATGACTGGGGAAAGGTTTCAGATTTGATGAAATTTAAATGTTTGGAAGAGATAATTGATTGATCAGGTTTAAGAATTCAATAAGAGAGAAAGGCAGGGTTGTAACCCACAAGGGTGCCCACAAGACCCCGGTCCTTGAACTTTTTGCCTTGGGAAATTTTGGTGTTGAGGTAAGCAAATTTGGAGCCGATTGGATGGAAATAAGTTCAAGGAAGCCCTTTGTTAGTGAAGAGTTGATAAGGAGAGAGAGAGGAAGGAGTCTTCGGAATTTGGTTGAGAGCTAAGCAAGCAGCCTTCGCGATTCCGGCCCATAGATTGATAGGAAGACCTGAGCTGCGAAGAATGGCTCTAATTGATTCAGTAAGAGTACAATTAGCTTGTTCTACTTTCCCGTTGTGTTCTTGATGATATGTCTTGGAGACAAGATGTTGAATAGAATTGGAAAGGAAGAATTCTTTGAGTTCAGACAAGGCAAATTCTCCTCCACCATCTGTGCAGATGGTGGCAGGAAAACAACCTCTCTTCTGTTTCTTGAAGTTAAGCGTTGTTATTAGTTGTTGACAGGCATTCAACTTGTGTTGAAGCGGAATAGCGGAAATATAGCCGGAAAAGTTGTCCACAATTGTCATGATATAGTTCATATCATTTCTGGCTGGTGGGTTGATTGGGCCGATTAGATCAATGTGAAGTTGTTGGAATGGTTTAGAAGAAGGAGTTGATGTATTTTTGAATGAAGATTTGGTTAATTTGGAGAAGACGCAGTCTTTCAATTGGAAATTAGAGAGAAGATTGGAACAGAGTTTGGGAAACAAATTTTTGAGATGGACAGAGTTAGCATGTCCAAATGCTTGGTGGAGAAACTTGATTTGATCATTTGTTGATTCCTTCTTGGTTACATAGCAGAACTTCAAGTTATGGCCTATTCTAGAGGTTTGATTTAGCACAAACAGATTTCCTTGAATGAAACCAGATAAAGAAAGGTGAGCCGATTTGGTAAAAAGAAAGAATTGATTTCGCGCGGAAGAAAGATAGCACTCTTTTGACATGATGAGTTCCCCAGGGCTTATTAAGTTTACCACTAAATTGGGAACAAAGAAACAATTGGAGAGAACAACATCAGAATTTTTCCATTTCAGTCGGAAATCTCCTCTTCCTTTGATGGGCAATCGAGCTCCTTCTTTGCCGGTGTTAATTGATTTGTCTCCAGGACTATTAGTAAGGGAAATGAAGAAATCTGGAGAATTGAAAATGTGGCACAATGCGCCAGAGTCAAGGATAATACAATTGTTGGGATTAGCCTCTTCAATCCAAGCTGTGAGTAGCGCGTGATAGTGAGCGACCTCTTTATTCCTTGGATTTGTGTTGGATTGGGCTTGCCATTTAGCCTGAGCTTCTTTCCACCACGCGGGTGCAAGATGCTTGTGCTTGTGCCAACATTTATCTTCAGTATGATCTGGAGAGAGAGGGTTGTGGAATCCGTGGGTGCAATGAAGTTCTCTTGGGATGGCTTTTTTTGATTATTGGAAGTGATAAGCGCAGTACTTGAAATTTGGACATCTTTAGACTTGGCCCTGGATTCATTTTCAAGTTGCGTGAGGTGATTTAGGACTAGGTCCACCGTAACACTCTCATCCAAATGCATAATTTGCTGTCTGAGGGAATGAAGAGAGGGTGGAAATTTGAACAGGAGATGATAGGCAAGAATATCATCCAGTAAGTCGATTCCCACATTGACCATCTTTTTCATTGAGGTTTTGGAATCGGTGATGAAGGATTTGATGGAGTCCAATTTGAATTGCTGATAGAGGAATTTGTTGAATACACAAGCGCGGTTGGCAGTTTGAGACGACGCAAATCTTTCTTTTATAGTTTGCCAGAGAAGCTTTGAAGAGTTTATGTTTGAGGAGTTGACTACTTTGTTGTGGGTAATTGAGTCAATTCTTGATAAAAGAATAACTCGAATTTCCATATTGTCTGTAGGGCTAAGAATTTTTGAGTCGTTTTCCAGGGCTTCCTTCACGCCCTTGAGTTCTAGTAGGATGGACATCTTGTCTTTCCAAATTGAGTAATTCTCTTTGGAGAGTATTGGCACAGCTTCAAGGGCGGCTTTAAGTATGATTTGGCCAAAGCCGTTGTTACTTGATCCCTCCATTGGTTTGGTTAGGTTTGTCGGATTTGTTCTTTGGCTTTTAACCGTGTGGGATTTCTGAGAGATTAAAGTAGAAGAAAAGACATAAAGAGGGCTGAGAGACACAAGAATCAGTTGAGAAGAGGAAAAGGGTTTTAGAAAGAAAGAAGACAAGAAGAAGAGTGACAAGAAACAGACATCAAGTTGAAAGATTCTTAGCACGTAGATCTGAGAGAATATTGGTGAGAGATTGAGCGGAGGTGAAGTTCCGGAGATGAAGTTCAATTGGTCAAAAGAGTTGGCAGGTTCAGATCTTGAGAAGAAAGTGAGTCGACATAAGTAGTGAGGGTGGATATTGCAGTTGTTGAAAGATATGGCGAACAGTCTTACCAGACATAATCTTTGATGAGGTAGGTTGTAGTGAGTTGAGAAGGAAGATTGGGAATGGAAGTGTGATGTCGAGAAAGAAAAGGGTAAGAGTGAAGAGTTGAGAACAAAAAGGAAGAGTGTTGATTTGAAGAGGTCAAGAAAGAACAATTGAGGTCCCAGAGAATCTAGGATGGCGCGGAACCTTTTGGGTGAACTTAGAGTCTGTAACATGTACGTGAAAGCGCTGTGAGTTTGAGAGGGAGCGCGCTTGAGTTTAGAGGTTGGGTGACATCTAAGAGACTGTGAAAGATGGGAAAAAAAGAAGAAAAAGAAGTTGAAAGAAATAGAAATAGAAGAAGACTGAAAACAAAAAGGGAAGAAAGAGAATAAAGCAGAATAAAGAAGTAAAGAGACAGAGAGAATGTCTTTAACATTCAACAAAGTTATCCTGAAGAATCCTCATCAATTCCTCCTGATAATACCGCCTTGTGACCACAACCAAGGGTATTGGAAGTGCCTGCTTCCATAACTGCCCGTCCTGGCAAAAGAAAACCAAAACCTTCCACCAAACCCATCTAAGCTCTGTTGCCAACAAACCTTCCGGAAAAAGAAGCGTCCAAAGATACTTTTCCAATGCCTAAAACCTCCTGCACTGTTTCAGGGGAAGTTTCCAAACTTCAGAAGCCGTTGCTGCCACCATCAGAAGCCTTTTCTCCACTGCCAAATCCCCTTCCGCCCCACGCCGGACCTCTGGATACCAAGACAAAGCATCCAGCATTGTAAAAGCCTTCCCCGGAAATTGCCTGATTGTGAAATTGAACAACTGTTAGTATGCAATCCCCTGTGTCATAGGAGCATTAGGAAAGGTTGGAGAATTAATCATCCTGGCCAGCGGTTCCGCATCCACCAGGAGTTCAAAAGACACCCCCCACAGCACATGCTGTAATCTCCTCACAATCCTTGTCACCCCACACAACTTCAACTTGGGCTTCAAGTACCAAGATTCTTCCTCCAAAAAGGTTACCAACTCATAGAGTACTGGAATTTCTTTCCCTTCATCTTCTTGGGCCAGCACACCGCCTGCACCAAACTTGCTCAAGTCCACCGCTAGCTGAATCCCTCCTCTTTCTAGTCAAGGTCCTTCAACAGTATTTGTTGCCCAACAATCTCCGTCAGGTCCCAGAATGCACAGTTGCATTCCTCCGTCCACACCCACTCCACCCCCTTCCAAATCAGTTTCCCCAACAGGCTAGCTATCTCTGAAAAACTCTCAATGAAGATCTGTACCCATCCGCATAAACCTAAAAACTGGGAAATGTGAGTAGAATTCTTCGGAGTAGGCCATTCCAAAACTTTCTTATTTTTGGCCTTAGCAATTTTACTCCCTTTTTGTGGAAACCTTGTGGCCAAGGACTACTAAGGCCAGAAAGCACACTGCAAACCTTTTACCAGAAACGGTCAAACACTCTTCCTCCATCTGGAACATGATTGTCTCCAAAGTCTGCGCATACTCCCAGACAAACTTCCTGATTCCCAAATTTCTTGCAATAGTTTCTCCACTGTAACAGCTCCGTTACCACTTGATACCCGTGTCATCAATGAATATCTGCACTGTTTCCAGAACATCATCCTGAAAAATCCAAGTCATCTGTGCCTGGTAAACCGCTACCAAATTAGTTGCCCCCTGCAGAAGCCGCGTTCACTGAAGTTTCTTTGACTGCTTTTCAAAAGCCATCATTGGACAGGATTTGGGATGTAGCTCCTGCTGATTGTACCCTTCCCATGACGTCTACTAACTTGTAGCAGACTCTTCCGCTCATATTTTCAACAAACTCCTCCACCTGGGGAGGCAACCCCGCATCTCTGATTTTTACCAAGTTAAACCTCTGCAGGTTGTGGATAATTTGCAAACTCTTCCCGTCCTGATTTAGTACTGCAAAAATGGGACTAGCATAAGTAGAACAAGAAGGCTTGTAAAGACTTGTCCTCAAAAGCTCCCACACCAACTGCATAAACTGATCACAACCCCTACTGGAATAGGAATGGGTTTGAACTTCCAAGGGTTTTGGGGCACCGTAGATATCTGGTAGGGGTCTGCAATCTCATGCCTGAGTAACCCACGCTCTTCCAGGCAAAAGGACAGCGCCTTCCTCTGCATGAAAATCACTGCCTTGAGTAATTGTACTTCCTCCTCTTGCAACCACCCCTCTGGCCTGAAGTTGAGTTCAGCCATCTTCTCCTCCATCAAGCCTGTTGGAGCCTTCTCAAGGATTGCAGGTGTCAAAGGAAACTCATAAGGTTCCCGTGTCCAACAGATAGGCCTCATTGATTTATTGAGGCCTGTAGAATTGGCTTGTTCTGTGGTTGGACCTTCTTAGCAACCGGTTTGTATTTGCTACCAAAGACCCGCACCTCAACCAACTTTGATCACTTGGTTGTCTCCTCTGTTTTTAATTGTTGAACTGCAAGGAAATTTGGGTTGCTCACAATTGTGGAACAAGGGTAGCTGCTTGTACTGACACCCATAAGAGGCGCATACAAGGAAGAACTCACTTTTGATCCTATCCCCTCTCCCATCATTGTTGCGCCAATCCCTGCTCTTCTCCATAATGCCCAAAGCACTTTGGATTGCCATATGGGTGTTCCTCCTCCCTGCTCCTTATCTGTCAACCGTCTGCACAAGGATGGAGCCTTCCCCACACAGGCCACATGGCCAAAATCTAAAAATCCTCTGCCAAATTGTTGTGGATGCCTTCTGAAAGAGGGAAGCCTTTCCAATGCTCCCATCCGCCATTCTCAGGCAAACAGATGGTTGTTTTGTAGCATTTCCCCAAGGCCTCCGCAACATTAAGGGGTTCCTCCCTAGTATCTGAACAGAAGCCAAGAGATGCCCGGAAGGCAAAAAGAAACGGCCTACCAAGTATGACCTCCAACCCCCTTACTAGCAAATACAATAGCGGAGCCAATACCTTTGCCACTTCTGTCATTTCTTTCTCCACCACCCCTTTGACCATGCATTTGAAACCTAAAGTCTGCAACCCAATGTTTGCCTTGTGTTGGAACAATCCTGCGTCAGTTTCCAAATTCAATGGAAGGATGTTCCATTGAACTGCTATCAACCATTCCCCAACACCTTTTTCCTCCAATCTGCATTTCCACATATCCCAAAGGGCACATCATAGCACCACCAACTCATAAAATGTCTGTCCCCGCGTTGAGGGAACCAACCTTTGAATCTTACCTGGGTTCTGGGTTGTCTTCCTTATTCCCTGCAAACTGCTTGAGGACCATAACCGTTTCCTCTGCCATTACTTGTGAGATCGCCGCTAGTTCCTTAAAAGTTAGGGAAACCGGGTGATCCATCCTGCAAATTCTCCTTGGTAATTCTCTGGCCCTCCTGCGGGATCCCCCCACTTTCACTAAAACTGCCTGTTCCTGTGCTTTTGCAGGAGTAGAGCCATCAAGGTCCATTCTCCTCTCATTGGAGCAAATGGCTCTAACCTCAGCCAAAACTTACGGGGGTTCCCAAGTTAAGCAAAAAGCGTACCCCGCTGAAGCTATAGCTTCCTTCTTCTCCGCTGCTGCCGCTCAAGCCAGATCTTGTGGCAAAGGTTGATCCAGCATATCTGGTATAGTTTCTCCTGAAGGTTAAAATCATTACCTTCCATCCGTCTTCAATATTTTGCTCCGTCCTTTGCACTCAGATCTTTACACAACCTTTCAAGATGGCCGCCTTCCCAGAAGTAATAGCATTGGTAGACACAAGGCTTGCCTTTGTTTCTTGGAAGCGCCCTTGATGGCCGCTAAGTTGGCAAATTAGATTTTGTTTTTGGTGGCTCTGGGACTGTTGCTTCTGGTTTTGCTATAGCTTTCTTCCAGAAAAGATGCATTTTGTTAAACATCTCTGTCATTTCAGCAGTTTCCTTTGGTGTTACCAGCCCTTTTTCCCTTTTCACCTGCACATCCTTCTTCTCCAAACCCTTTGGGTCTTCCTCCATAATTTCTGCTAATCCAAACTTGCCTACAATGGCTGGGCAGATGTCCTTCATGTACAGAAGTAGGGTTACCCCTCTGTCCTGCAACCTACAAATTAATCCTCCATTGTAAAGCTTTCTTTGGACAGTTCCGCGCAACTCAGAGATAAGGCCCCACATGAAGGTCCTCTTGACAGAGCCAGTATGCTCTGCCAACATTTTGTTGCGGAAAAGGTACATCAAAATGCAATCAAATGAGGAACAATACAAACCAAACAATGTCCTTGAGGAAACACCTCCTTCCTTTGCTGTTTTGGTTGCAAGAAACTCAAGATCCACTTTGCAGAGCCTCTGCTCCCGTGACCTCCATTTTTCCACTATTTCCCCCAGCAACTTTTCCAAATTCTGTTCCCCGTAACCCTTCATATCCTCCACTTCCCGCAGATCCTCCCCATCCGGAATGAAGTTGACTATTCGCCAGATCCTGTCAACATCATTGGCACCTTCACTTTTGGCCGCATTCTCAAACCGTTCCAGAAATTGGTGAACATCCTCTGGACAAAACCTAACTGCGGGTTAGTCCCTTGGCCTAATTTTTGCTCCGCTCCCTTGTTGCTCCTCCAGCATCTCCAGTGCGGCATACGTTGATTGTCCCCCCTTGGCACTCTTGGTGGCAGCCCTGCCAGACTGGAAGTCTGGCAAGGAGGGCTTTGATACTGTGGCATGCTACTGGTTTCCTGTTTGTGAGTCAAAAGTGAGTAAAACAAACAGGCCTCAAAATCTCCCATCATCTTGGACGTAAAAGGAAGAATAAAAACTAAAAAATGATATATCTCTGCAGATGGTACCAGGTATAATAACAGAGAAAGGAATTCCCCGGCCAGAACCCCAATTTGTGGAAAGAGATTGTTTGTTTTGTTAATTCCCGGCAACAATCCCACTCCAAGTTCCAGAAAGCCCACTAGCCCTTTATTCACACTCCTGTACCTCCGCAATTTCTAGTTGAACTCTGCTTCCACACCCAAGCCTGAAACCACTAAAGCTAACTTGCAATGAAATAATAGTAAATAAATGAGTTGGACTCCCTCACAAGCTCTGCACTTGAACTATTTCACTAAATATGACCTCCAAGAACTCTTGCTGGTTACTACACTCAAAAGCAACAGAAGAAAAAGAATCAAGCTACAATTTGCCGCTAAAATCTCCAATAATGATAAACTCCAATAATGGTAAACTCCTATGATGGTAAAACTACTCCCATATCTCTGATATCTCTCCCTTAAACTCCTCCTTCATACAAAAAAAGAAAATCTTTCTTGTATATACAATAAATAACAAAGGAAAGTAAACTGCTAAAGAAAGACTCCTTCTTCCACCACCTCAGCAAAATCCGCACTGATCCTCCTAACTAATAGTCCAATCCTTACCCCATCCAATGATCTGCAGTAGATTCAATGATCCTGTTTCTGATTCCCCCTAACAGTTGAGTTGCACCAATGCATAACTAAAAACTGATCCATGTCAATCTTCCCTAGCAGATCACTCCCAATCCTGCATGCGGCATAGCTACGGATCCCCAAAAACCTGCATGCCGCATCCTCAAATTTAGCGTTCATTGCCCCACAGCACTCCGCAATCTCAGTGCATATCCCATAATCTGCCTAATCTGTACTCCTTAGCTTTGATCACTTGCTTCCACATTAGTAAAACCACAGCTGCAGAGGGAAAGTTATGTTTTAACAAGCAATTTCCAACACAGGCAAAAACTCCGGCCCATTCTTGTCATTGTGCCCACAAAAAGCGCGCCCCACACCAATGTCAAATCCTCAGTTAATGTAATCCCAAATAGAAAGTCTTCCAACACGCTTCTCTGTGCCTGTTGTACTGCGGACTTCCACCCACAGCTTAGCCACTCCAAGTCAAATGTCCAGTGGTAAACCTAATTGCCTCCGTGTCTAGAAATACCCACCACACTGGTTTACTCGCTGTGGAAGAAGAAGAGGGATACTCCCCTTAGTCTTCCTAAATTTTGGAATTTATTGGTTCAAGCCTCTTTAAGGAGGTTGGGGTTGATGATTTTGATGAGAAACGGACAATTATATGTTGAAAGTTGAATGGTTTATTCCTGTTTCTTGTTTTTCCTGTCTCTTCTGTTGTTTCTTTTCTGCTTCCTCTGTCTTCCCCTATCATTCCAAAAATTCAGTGCGCGCGCTTCTCTCATCTCTTCTCACCATTTCATCCATTCCTCCCGCACCAATACCAGTCTCAAGGCTTTTTAACCCTAAGTACATCACACGGGCTCTCCCAGGAATTCTTTGATTCTCCACTCAATGTAAAACCTCTCAACCACTCATTCCAATCTCTCAAATATTTTCTCTTCATTCTTTCAATCCTCCTCTCCTCAATCCGTTGACTCTATCTCCTCTTCTCAACGCTCATTGACTCAACTTCTTGTCCTCAACTCCAATCACCGATTTGTCTGGTAAGACTGTTCCCTGAGTCATTTTCCTTCTTTCATCCTCAAACTTGCACAAAATCACCCCAACATGCTTTGGGATCCAAGAATTTCTCCTGCCGTCTACTCCGACTCTCAAAAATATCTGTTCCTGCTTAAACTTCCACTCAGCCTACTTGTGATCAACCTTCCTTGACTCTCAAAGATTGATGTTTGTTTCTCATGATTTTTCCATTGTCTCTTTTACCTCTAGTTTCCCTTTCCGCTGATTCTGTTTGTTTCTCAGCCCTCTTAAGTTTTTCTTTCTTAACCTATTCCTTTGAAATCCAACATTATAGATGGGAGAGAGTTAAAGAAATGATGATGTGTATTACTTCTAATCCATTCCAATGTTCTCTTCCCCAGATGATTATCCCATCATATTTCTACCCTAAAACCAGGAGTTGAGAGTGAGTTTTTTAAGTTCCACCTCTCAAACCCAACCTAAGTACAAGTGGAAAGTAAAGCCTAGCAACAAATTTTCAGAGAGAAAACCCTATGGCCCAGAAACCTAGCCAAACCCTAGTCCAACCATCCACTCCCTCAAAAACCATTACCCCCATTGTTACGTACATCTGGTTTGTCACTATCATTGCACAGCCCTCTGCCGCTTCCTACTTTAAGCCCCCCGCCTTTTTCCGTCTGTGCGCATCTGCAAATCCCATGATCCCCAGGTTGGTCTGTGCCTATGATTGCTTGGACCTCCCAAGCGCATATAAACCCGCTATTGCCCCGCTCCTTCTTCCCAAAGTAGCTGCCAAAAAACTTGGTTGGGTTGAATCCATCACCTGGTCTGCATTTTCCAAGCAGGTCACAGGCCCACCATGCCTGGAGTAGGCTTTACCCGCACCTGGTGCTGAGCCCCACAATTTCTACTTCTGAGCCCGCAGCAGCTGCTGCTGAGCCCTCAGCTGCTGATGATGAGCACTCAGCTGCTGATTCTGAGCCCTCAGCTACTGGTGCTGAGCCCGCAGCAGGAACTGCTGAGACCGCGCACACCCCAAATTCCAAGCACAACCTACCCAACTGCTGAGCGCGCAGCCCCCAACGCAGTTCCCAATTCAAGGTTCTAAATACAAAACCTCATCCCCCCAAGTTGAGTTCTTTCCCCAGAGTTCTTCCCATTGCTACCTTGACGATCTTTGCATCTACCCATACCAAACACCCCCCTCAGCCCCAGTTGGACCAAGCCTCCTGAATGGCCCTCCGGAGACCCCATCCTTGCCACCAGTTTCACTTCCTTCAAGCCTGCCCAAAATTCTGGAGATCCCCGTTGTGATGGCCCTCTCAGCGGCTGGCTTCATGATTTGTCCTGGCTGTGAAATGAATAGAGCACCCCCTTACCAAATGAAGCTTGTCCCGGGTGCACTGAAACAGCATACCCATCCGTGACAATTACATGATTCCGTCAAAAAAGAAACAGATAGAGAGGAAAACAGCCCAGACCAAAGGAAAAAGAAAGAAAGAAAGAAACTTTTTTTTTGCAGTTCTCTTTGTCCCATCCTTTGTTTGCAGGTCTTTTCCTTGTGTATAAAGACCCAGAATTGTGCTGCACCCGTGTTCCTGCAACAAGTAAAAACCATACCCAGTGCAAATCCAAAGCCCAAGTCAAAAACCCAGAAATAAGAAAACAAACATTCTGGTTTGTCTAGTTATTCCAGCTGTGAACCGGCTAGAAAAACCCCTTACCAAATTAGGCTTTCACCCTACTAGAATCCCCAGAGGTTTGTATTCTCCTGCTCCTCCAAAGCGGCGTGTCGCACGCGGACTCCTCATTGCCCAAAGAGCCCAATCCTTCAATTGATCCTCAACCTTCATCACCATCCCCTGGTTCTGCGCCATCCCCCTGTTCTGCAACATACCCTGCTGTCTTGTTGAAAGAAGTGGAACCATTCACAAAAAGGCATCTCATGTGCAAAGATGCATCCTTCCGTCCAACTCCTCAATCTGACAACTCCTGCCCTCAAACTTGGATGCCACGCGGAAGGGACTATTCCAACGGTTGGGGAAAAGGTTCCCCCACTGGGACTCTAAGGTCCAATTTTATAACAAGACCAAGTCCCCCTTCTGCAATGGGTCTGGGAGGCAATGGATACAGCGCTTGTCCAGTGGACCAATGCCATCCTAGTCTTCCGCAACCTTTCCCCGGCCTTTTACAGCATCTTATCCCGTCTGAGAAGCTGTTTGGCGCGCGCCTCCACAAGTTTCCTTGGAGGTCTCCACCTTCCACCAATCCACAACCAGAAAAGTTTCCAACTCAATGACCACCGGAAGCACTGGGCGCTGCCTGTAGAGAATTTCTTAAGGCAAGTAGCCCTTCCAGCGCTTGACGGAGATCCTTTCCGCAAAGAGAACCAATGCAAGGGTCTCTTGCCACCACTTGCTGTACTCCCTGCACATATTCAACAATGAGTCCTTGATAGGCTGATGTCCGCATTTGATCATCCCAGCACCCTCTGGATAGTACTTGTTTACCCATCCAAACTTTGCTCCACAAATCTGAACCAGCATCATCAAAAGGCCGTGGAACTCCGGGCCCCTGTCAAAGGTTACCAGGCAAAGAAAACTTTACTGCAAAAACCAATCTTCCTCCAAAAACTGAGCAACCTTCTCCGCCAACAAATTTACCAGAGGACAAGCCTCAACCCAGCAGTATTGATTGTCCTGCGCAACAAGCAGGTACGCAAACTTCCTGTCCTTTATGTGGACCACATCAAGGCAGACCCTCCTGAAAAACTTTTCATCTCTCATAGGGTTACCCACCTCCCTGGGAAGCTTGAACTCCGCCGCTGACAGGCTTTGCACAACTTCACCCACTCCCGCACCAGGTGCGCCACCCCTGGCCACCAGAACCTTACCTTCATCATTCTCCGCATTTCAATCTTGCCCCAGTGTCCAAGGTCATTTTGAAGACACCTCAGTATCACTTCCTGGTCCTTTGTCAATTTTTTGACCACAAGAGGCATGGGGGCACTCGGCCGCTACAACTGTCCTTCCTGCCAGTGAAATTTTGTTGCCCGCCGCTTTTCCCAGCAGATTACTGCTGCCATTGTACCTTTGGGGAACTAGATACCCTGCAAAAAGGAGAACAAGGTTGCGTAATGCCCGGACTGCTGCAGCAGGAGGCCAACCTCCACTTCCACCATACCTACACGGATGACCAAAGATTCCACCTCAAGGGGTTTTGCCCCTTCAAATGGATCCTCCCACAGATACCGCAACAGCGCATTGGGCATGGTGAATGCCTTCCTCAAAAAATGCATGACACTAAAAGAGAAGAGCTGAAGGAACACCACCCACCTAGTCATAGGGGCATTTGTGATGAAAGATAGCAACAAACTAAAGAATATATTTCAGTGTCAAGAATAAATGAAAGAACATGAGAAAAAGGAAGAAACAATCTACCTAAAGGAGTAGACAGGAACACGAGGTCTTGAGATGAGATGAGGAAGAAAAGATAACAAAGAAAGAAAAAAGAAAAAAGGAGCGGGGATGATTTGATTGGGAGAAGAATGAGAGGTTGTAGGAAAGGAGACAGGAAATAGGAAAAGGAACAGGATAAATGATAGAAGGAAAGAAACGGAGGTAGAAAGGAGAGAAGGAAAGGAAGGTGGAATGTTGGAAGTAGGTGGTTGGAGAGTATGAGCTGGAGGATTTTTGAAGGTAGGATCAGAGGTAGAGAGTTGGGTTGAGAAGGTGGAGGGATAGATCGACCATTAGAAGAATCGGGACAGGTGAAGAAGAAGGGTGATAGATATAGGAAAGGAGCAGTTGAGAATGGAGTGTAGGCACCGGTCGTTGGTGTAAGTTGCGCGCGGGCGTGTTTGAAGTGGTAGGCAAGTGTGATTGAAGTGGTAGTGAAAAGGGAAGAAATAAGGAAAAAGAAACAAGAGACTGAAGCAGATGAAAGATGGAACAGATTTAGGATGGAACATCAACATCCCCCCTTGCTTCAGGCTCAGAGGGAGTGTTGCACAGATTGATGAATTTGCAAGTTCGAACAATGGCAGTACATCCAATGGGTTTGGTGAGAAAATCAGCAAGCATGTCTGTGGAGGAAAGATGTTGCAGGGTAATTGATTTGTTCTTGATAGCTTCTCTGAAGAAGTGAACCTTGATCCCCATGTGTTTGGTCTTAAAGGATGAGTGGTTGCTGTTGTTATTGGCTAAATCAATGGCGCCACAATTGTCCTCAAAGATGACAGTAGGCTGGTTGAGAGATATATCAAAGAAGGTAGAGATGAGTGTTCGGAGCCAAAGAGTTTCAACAGTGGCTTCAGAGAGAGCCTTTTACTCCGCTTCTGTGGTAGATAATGAGACTGTGGGCTGCTTTTGGGATTGCCAGGAAACGGGGCATCCGAGAAACTGGCAAAGGAAACCAGAGTAGGAACGTCGCGTGTACGGGCAGTTTTCCCAGTCGGCGTCTGTGTGCACTGTCAGGGGATTGTTGAGATTGTCAGAAGGAGAGAAGGTGAGAAAGAAGTTCTTGGTGCCTTTCAGGTATCTGAATACTTTCACTGCAGCTTTGTAGTGTTTAATTCCAGGTTTTTTGAGGAACTGGGAGAGAGAGCTGACTGCGTAGGTAATGTTGGGCCTTGTGTTGGTGCTGATGAAGTTGAGGGCTCCGATGAGAGAGCAATAGTTGACTTGTAGGAGTTGAAATTCATTGATCTCGGTGTCGGTGGCTGGAGAAAGTTTTACTTTAGGATTCAGGGGATTTTTAGAGGGATGGAGATGGTCGAGATGGAATTGGGAAAGAGACAAGTCGATGTAGTGGGATTGAGAGAGAGAGATGGAATTTTTTGTTTGTTTGATGTTCATGCCAAGTAGAAGTCAAGCTTGACCTAGATCTTTTGTTTGGAATCTCTTTTTTATTTGATCTTTGAAGGTATTGGGGTTGTTGCTGAAGATGGCAATGTCGTCAACCTGGACATAGAGAAAGGTAGAAGATTTCCAGAAAACGCATGGTTTGGCATTGCAGTTGTTGAAGCCAATTGATTTGAGCCAGGAGGTGAGAGTGTTGTTCCAGGAGAGAGGTGCTTGCTTCAGACCATAGAGAGCGTTGTCAAGGCAAAAGCATTTGTCCGATTGATGAGGAAACCCAGGAGGTATTTTGACGTAGAGGAGTTGAGAAAGGGGTGCATTGAGGAACGCCACTTTGATGTCGATCTGATGGAATTTGAGATTGTGATGTGCCGCAAAAGAAATGAGAAGCCGAAGTGAGGTGAGTTTGCCCGTAGGGGCAAAAGTTGAGGAGAAATCAATCCCCTCGATTTGCTTGAAGCCTTGGACACAGAGGCCTGCCTTATATTTGCAGTTTTTGTTGTTCTCGTCTTTTTTAATTTTGAATACCCATGTACAATCCAGGGGTCTAACTCCTGAGGGTGTATCAACCAGAGCAAAAACTTGATGTTCAGAGAGGTTAGCTATTTCTTTGTTGATGGCCTTGAGCCATTTTTCGAACTCGGGGCAGCTGATAGCCTCTTTGTAGGATCTTGGTATTTTTTCTACTTCAACATGATGAACAGATGGGTTGATAACCGTATTGAGAACTGGTTGAACAAGAAGGACTACCGCAGCTCTTTTTCCGCTGATGATGTTAGAGGAATCGACTTCTTTCTGGATTCAAGAAAATTTGTTTTGAGTAGGTTGAGTTAGGGAAGAAATGGAAGGTGGTAACGGGTTGGAAGGAGAAGGTGAAGAGTGAGAGTTCATAGAAGAAGGAGGAGAGTGAAGCTTAGGAGCAAGGAGTGGATCGGAAGGAAGTTCAAAGAAAGGGTCAGCAAAGGAAAAAGAAGCATGAGAGGAAGGGGTAGGAAGGAGACCAGGAAATATGTGTTCGATGAAACGGACATGTTTTAGAGAGTGGATGGTTGAGTTTTGGAGATTCAGTATTTTGTATGTGGAAAAGTCATTGAGGAAGCCAAGGAGTATTCCTTTGAAACCACGAGGAGCGAATTTGTTTGGTAGTTGGACGTCAGGTGTAAGTCCAAAACAGAGGCAACCCAACGGTTTGAGAAATTCATAATTGAAGGTTTAATTGTGCCACTTTGAATAGGGAGTAGCGAAGTTCTGAGATCTAGAGGGGAGAAGGTTGATCTGATCAACGGCGGTTTTGACAGCTTTGGGCCAGTAACACAATGGCAATTTAGATTTGGTTAGGAGGCATCGAGTTTTGTCGATAATGGTTTGATTGGTTATTTTGGAGATACCATTGTTTTGAGGAGTGTACGGAGGGGAGAAATTCTGTATGATTCCCTTGTCTTTGCAGAAGGAGGAGAGGATTGAGTTGGTGAATTTGGTTCCATTGTCCGATATGATTCTCTTGAGGGAGGTATTGAGTTGAGTCTTGGCTTTGTTGATGAATTCTTTCAGAGCGGAAAAGGTATCGGATTTGTTTTTTAGGAACTTAACAGTCTTGAAGGATGAGAACTGGTCGGTGATGGTTAAGAAGTATTTGGTTCCTTTTGTTGAAGGGGCGGAAATAGGTCCTACCAGGTCTAGATGGATGGTGTCTAGGACTTTGTTGACAGGAGAAAAGTGGCTTAGAAAAGGGAGGCGAGTCATCTTGCAGGAACAACAGATGTCGCATTGATTGGGACTTGAGGCGGAAGGAAAGAGCTTGGAGAGATATAGGGGACTAGGGTGTCCCAGGCGAAGGTGCCAAAGGCACGTGGGGAAGGAGACGGTGGAGACTGAGTTACATTCTGGCGGTGGTATCTTAGCAAAGAAACAGTTTTGAACCTTGAGCAGCTTGTTCAATAACGAGCCGGTGATTTCAAATTTGCTGGGAAGTGTAGCTGAGAAACCACTGTGGCTGATTTTCTTCAGTATGATGAGAGATTCAAGGATTCTAGGTAAAGAAAGAAAACACCGGTTGATTTCTGGGATCAGAAGAACATTGGTCAGTAGAATTTCTTTCCCGTTGTGGTTTTTGAGTCTGGAGGATCCAATCCCGAGAGCGCTGAGGGCATGATTTGGATTGCCGGTTCCTACAGAAAGCTCAACGGGACGTAGATCAAAGATTAAGGCAGGTTTGTTAACAATGTGATGGGAGGAGCCTGAGTCTAGCACCATAGCTTTGGAGCTGTTAGAGGAAGTAAGGTACAATTCAGCCATATAATGGGTTGTAGGCTTGGCAGAAGTTGAGGAATTTTTGGTGCTTTCAGCGGTTAGGTTAGCTTGAGCTCTGTGAAAGGTATGGTGAGCGGGACAGAGGTGTGGGTGGAGGAGATAACATCTCTCTTCTGGATGGTTGGCTAAAGGATTGTGTCGACCAGGGCTGCAGGGATGAAGGGGAGGCTGATAGGTTGATTTCTTTACAGGATTATAGGTAGGATTTCTCTGAGTAGTTTTCAGAAGGGCGGTACTAATTTTGTGTTGGGAATTGTTTTTTTGAGAGTTCTCGAGATGGACCATTTCTTGGAGTTTTTTCAGGACGAGGGTAGGATTGGCAATGATAGTTTTGTTAAGTAAGATGGTGTCAACTATGTGCCAGAGCTCGTAGGGAAGTTTGGCAAGAATAGAATAGCTCATGATTTCATCAGGGATTTGGAGATTTACAACTGCAAGCTCGTTGGCAATATTCTTGCATTCGGTGAGATATTGGTTGAGATTGCCTGGGTATTCAAATTGCATGAATCGGACCCATACTTGTCCTTTGTTGTTGGCGGATTGAGAACCAAAGCAATTGGTTAGTGCGGTCCAGAGAGCGTGAGGATCAAATGCGTTGTTGGGGTTGACGATGGCATTGAAAGCGGCTTTGCCGAGATGTTGTAGGATGGTGTCTGAAGCACTATGGATTTTCTGAGATTGAGGTTGAGAGGGATTGGCAGGAAGTTTGTTTATACAGAAATCAAAAAGCCTTTTTCGTCAAAGGTAACTTTGGATTCTAATTGTCCATTGTGGGTAGTTTTGATTGTTGAGACAAGGAATACCATGACTTTTTGCTTTATCGTTGTCTATGTCGGACATTGTTCCATTACTCCTTTAGTTAGCGCTGTTCGAGGTCAAAGTTTGTTGTTTGTTGGGACTGTAAATCTGATGAAAGATAGCGACAAACTAAAGAATATATTTCAGTGTCAAGAATAAATGAAAGAACATGAGAAAAAGGAAGAAACAATCTACCTAAAGGAGTAGACAGGAACACAAGGTCTTGAGATGAGATGATGAAGAAAAGATAACAAAGAAAGAAAAAAAAAAAGGAGCGGGGAGGATTTGATTGGGAGAAGAATGAGAGGTTGTAGGAAAGGAGACAGGAAATAGGAAAAGGAACAGGATAAATGATAGAAGGAAAGAAATGGAGGTGGAAGGAGAGAAGGAAAGGAAGGTGGAATGTTAGAAGTAGGTGGTTGGAGAGTATGAGCTGGAGGATTGTTGAAGGTAGGATCAGAGGTAAAGAGTTGGGTCGAGAAGGTGGAGCAATAGATCGACCATTAGAAGAATTGGGACAGGTGAAGAAGAAGGGTGGTAGATATAGGAAAGGAGCAGTTGAGAATGGAGTGTAGGCACTGGTTGTTGGTGTAAGCTGCGCGCAGGCGTGTTTGAAGTGGTAGGCAAGTGTGATTGAAGTGGTAGTGAAAAGGGAAGAAATAAGGAAAAAGAAACAAGAGACTGAAGCAGACGAAAGATGGAACATATTTAGGATGGAACATCAACCATTTGGCAGTGTCAGAGAGTTTATCATCCACTCCAAGGCCTCCGCCTCTACCAATAGTTCAAAATGCAAACCCCAAAGCAGATGCTGGAGCCGTTGAAAGATCTTAGTGAATTTGCATAGTTCCAACTTTGGCTGCAAAAAATGACTCTCCGTTGTGGTGCCCCATCCGGGACACCCTGGCTGCCTTAAGACCTCAATCCATAAACTGTTGCGCAAACGTACCATCCGGCCGAACAACTTATCCTCAGGCTCATCCAAACCGTCCTTTACCCGCGCATGCGCGCGCCGCGCCGCGCGCGCTGCTCTTCCTTTATCCTTGCCCGCCGCGCGCGCTGCGCTTCCTTTATCCGGCGCGTCGCGTACTGCGCGTTGCGCTTCCTTTATCCGCGCGCGTCGTGCGTCCTTTATCCGGGTTGCTCATCATCCTTGCCATTGCGTGTTGCTTGTCATCTCCGCCATTGTCATAGCGCGTCCTCATCTTTGTTGTTGCGCGTCCTCATCTTTGTCGTCGCGCGTCCCAATCTCCTCATTGCTACCGTTGCGCGGCGCTCATCCATGATTTACCAAATCCATCCCGACCGCACCCCCAAGCATTTGGCAAATCCTTGGATCCGTCAAATCTCCCGTCTCACTTGATCTCTCAGTCATGAATCTCAAGCCTGTCAGGATTTACTCAACCGTTTCAAGCCAATCTCCTATCCCTCCATCCGTGCTCTCATGGACTTCACCCGTCACCTTTCCTGGGGCTCTCCCACCCGCTTCCGCCTTTGGAAGGGGTGAAGAGGCCAACTACTGCCCGCGGACATCCACGGCGGTTTGGTTCATTTCTCTTTCCCACCCCGTCTGCCTTTGGACAAGGGGTGGGTGACTCTGGTATTGTTGCGCGCGCCCATCCACAGATGGACGCGAGTGACCACATGGTTGTCTTCCCTTTTTCCGCTCTATTTGTAGAATCCGTTGTACATAGTCTAACAGGGCCTCCTGCCCATATAAGGAGGGGCTCTCCCTTGCCTTTTTGATCATCATTGGAGCATGGAATCATCCAGCATGAAATCATCACACCATTGATCCTTGAGCCTCCATACTCAAACCCTTGATCCTTGATCCTTATCACCAACCAATAGCCTTGCTGGTTGAAGAAAAATTGTGTCTGTTGGAATTTTTTAAGTGTGTCATACCACTCCTTGATCCCTTTCTCTGACCATACTGGTCCTGATCCCTGATCAGACTTCTGGAGCCAATCACAATTGATTGAAGAGGTCTTATTAAGCTTAAGACCTGGAGTGTTATACCTCCCCTTAGCTTCTTTGGAGTTGCATTATGCCAGCCTACTCTTGAGTCCCTTGAGAAGTGTTGAGGTTATCCTTGCTTCAAATCAGTTACTGTTTGTTTTAGAGCTTCTTAAACATTGTGCTTTGTCTTTTACATCCACCCTCAGTTATCTGGTACCCTTCAAGCGCTTGATTGCGGAGAGTTGGGCAGGTTCATTGAGAACCTGGAGGTTGCTTGGGTTTGAGTTGATCATCCCCAATCTTCTGCTGAAAACCAGAATTATTAACTTGTGGGCGTTGTTTACATACAACAGCTTTTTGTTCTTTGAACTCTAAGAAGACTTTAACTTCTTTTGTTCAAGTTTTTCCCTGCATAATCTTGTCTCAGATAGTGCTGTTCCGTTGCTGCCAAACTATTATCATCCTTATCCTCTACTCCTTGATTCCTCATTTACCAGGTTCTGGACCTTGATCTTGGTTACATTTAAATATTTTTGTAACAATCAGGAGGGCAACCTAAACAGCACCTTTCCCCTCCGCAGAACTGCCACGGCCTAGCACCGTTTGGAGTCTTACATTTGGTCCCCCGGGCCGGGATCAAACCAGCAACCTTGGGATTTACAGTCCCAACTTGAAGAATCAACTCCAAAATCCAATCCAATTTTTTTCTTTTCTTTTTCTGTTTGTTCTTTTTTCAGATCTGATCTGTGGAGGCAGCTTGGTCCAGAAGTAAGTCCTCCCACTTGTGCACCATCTGGGAAAGATACTTGTTGTTTTTGTGAAACTCTACTCTTGCCACACTTGTGAGCCACCTTGGAACTCTGCTTGTTTGGATCTCTTAGGAACCCTTCAAAATGGAATCTGCTGGATCCTCTTTATCTTTTTGTGCCAAGATGGTCAAAATCAAACCTCAGAACAAAAATTTAGGCTTCAATGGGACCAATGTCAAAGGATTCCTGGACTCCTATGAGATGGCTGCGGAGGTGGATGGTGCCAGTGCATATGATATGGCTTATCAGTTACGGTTTTTTATCTCTTCTGACAAAGTTATGGAGTTTATCAAATTGTTTGAGGGATTTGAAACTCACAACTGGCGGCCCCTGAAGGAGGCTATGTTGGCCTATTGGGGAAAAACAGATGTAGCCAGATTTACTTTGCAAGACTTGGATGCCCTGGTTTCTCAATGGATCTCAAATGATGGTATCTCCTCAGCCTCTGACTATCAGACTTTCAGAAAATCTTGGGACCCTATCCAGTCCTATCTTATCCGGAACAATCACATTGATACGTCGGACAAAATTTGAGTGCAATTTTTTCAGTCTTTCTCTCCAGGAGTGCAAGAAAGAATTAAGGGTGAATTGGTGAAATCTGGATCCATGATCACGACAAGAGACAATTGGTTCAAGCTCCCTGCTTTCATGGTTCTTAGGAATACTGTGGATAAAGTGATGAAAGGTCAAACAGCTATCAACTTTGAAAAACCTAAAATCACTGAACCAGTCCTTGCCCCCTCTTTTCAAGCATCTAACAAAATCATGAATAAGATGGAAGCCAATCGCAGACCTAAACCCAATCCTCAGACTCACCAGGAGACACCTACTATAGATGAGATCAATAAATTACTTCAGGCATTTGAGAATAAAATAGATCAGAAAATATCCTCTTTAGCCACTCCTAAACCTGCTAATTCTGTTCCTAAGTCTCCTATAGTCTGTTATTATTGCCATAGGGAAGGCCATGGTACCGGTAGGTGTCCTGAACTCCAGAAGGACAAGGAGGAGAAGTTAGAAGAGCAGAAGGGAAATAATTTTTTCCTTCCAAACGGTGCTTTGATCCCTTTTGATTTGTCTCGACTGATCCGTCATGTGGTGGCCTCATACCAACCACCAACTCCCAAGAAGGCATCCTTGGTCTCTGTGGATTTTCGATCATCATGTGGAACTCTGCAACCTTGGTATCCCCCAGCTATCACTTCTTCCAGCTTCCCTGGAACCTATCAATCCGATCCAGCTAGGAAACGCCATGAGGAACCAAAACCTCATAAGTCCCCTCCTGTTCCATCCTCCATTTTGCAAAAACCCGTTAAACGCCAATCTTCACTTGAGCCTCCTTCCTCTGATGTGGAAGACATGGAAGTAGAAAGGGAACCACTTATGTAAAGGTTCCAGGACAACTCTGATCCTCCCCCTCTTCAACCTGCCCAACCCTCAGATCCTCTTCCATCACCTATTACACCTGATCTTTCTCCCTCCACCTAGCCCAAAGTTTGATTTGAGAGGGGCATCTCCAAGGACTACCCTAATGCTGTGGAAGGATTATTAAAGAAAATTTCTGATCTTAAAATCCCTGATCTATCTGTGGCTGAACTCCTGTTGATTTCTCCATCTGTGGCAGAAGGGATGAAGAAATGGGTTTCATGTTGACGTGTGGAGATTGGTCCGGACAAATTAAAGGTCTCCTCTGGTACTCTGATAGAGGATTCTGGTGGAACAGATCACTCTCCAGATACCAACCTGTATTCCTTTTCTCTTTGTTTTCTTCCATGTTGTCTTGGTGATTCAACTAAAACGGTTTCTATCCTTGTGGATTCGGGTTCTCAGCTCAACTTGATTTTGGACTCCATGGCCTGCAAACTTAAACTTAGCCCAAGGGTCAGTTTCAACTCTGTGGTTTATGGAATAGGGAATCAGTCCTGTGAACTGGTTGGTATTGCTGAGGATATTCCTGTTTGAATTGGTTGAAATATTGTTGGCACCTGTCACTTCTGGATCAATTGTCTGGATGGTTGCATGATCTTGGGAAGGCTTTTCTTAATGGACTTTGGTTCTACCCTGATGTTTTCTGATCAAGTTGGGGAGAGAATTCTCCTCCCTGATGCTGATGGCAGAAAGATTGAAGTCCCCCTTTGTTCTTTGGATTCTGGTCGTTGGGAAAGAGACTTCCCTGGTCACCCTCCCAAATCTGTCCTGAAAGGAAAGCAGAAGGAAAACTCTCATTCCTTTCATCCTCATTTTTTAGCAGAATAGTTGGCCCTACTGATAGTTGTAGTTGTCCTCAGCCTCAGACTTCAACTCATGGACCAACTCCCACCTCAGATGCTTATTTTTCTTTTTCCTCATCATTTTCTTCTCATCCAAATAAGATCAAAACCCAAACACGTGAAAAATCCGAAAAATCCAAAAAATATTTCTTCTCCGTCTGGATCTGTTGTATCTTCTTTTTATTTTTGTTTTCAGCCTGATCACTCATCCTCTATTCCGGTTTTGAATCTCCGCAATGAGTCTAAACTAGATCTCAATCTCAATTCTTTTCTTGGTAGCTTTGGTATGAAGGAGTTTGGTCTTAGGTGGAGGAAATTTGGGGTAGAAGTAAGTCCTCCCAATTGTGCACCACCAGGGGCTTCTACTACTGTTGTTTTTGAAACTCTACCCTGTGCCACACATGTGAGCAATTTGTTATCTTTTGGATCCTCTTTTATGGAGAAGGCACCTTTCAAGGACGTAGCAGAACATCGGACTTGGAAGATGTTGGAACATGGCCTCTGTTTTTGTAGTCAGGTCTCACTGGTCAATGCTTGGAGGAAGCAGGGTTTCCTCTCCTTTGCCACCAAGTACAAACCAGTTTCCAAAAAGGTCCAGCCAGTCAACAAACCAATGCCTCTCAACCTCAACCCTCCTCTTATGCGTCCTCCGCTATCCGCAATCCTTACTGCGGTCTATCCAAATCCCTCACTGGTCCATTTATTCCCTCTGGTTGGGTCACTGAAGAACGTCTGAAAGTGGTCAACTTTGGTCCAGATGGATGGCTTCTTCCTGATGAGAATCCAACAATTTGTCTGGGAGTATGCTACTGTCTTGGAAACAATTTTGTTTCAAATAGAGGAATCTGGCCTTACTGTCTCTGGATCAAAACTTGCCGCCTGTGTCCCTGCCTTGGAAATCGTTGGTCATATAGTCTGCAAGGACGGAAGAAGGATGGCACCCTCTAAAGTCAACAAAATCATCTCCTGGCCTACCTCAATAAATCCAACGGGAGTTAGAGGTTTCCTAGGTGTTGTAACTTATGTCAGGATCTTCATTCCCTCATTATCCAAAATCTGTATTCCCTTGCGTCGCTTAACCAGGAAGGATGCTGAATGGATTTGGACACAAGACTGAAAACAATCATTTCAGTTGCTCAAAACAATTGTTGGGAAAGACATTGTTTTGAAAAAGATCACTTATGGACCCAGAGCCGGCAAGATCAAGCTGGCAGTGGACTTGAGTTACCAATCGGTTGGGGCTGTTCTTACCCAGGAAGATGAAAATGGTCTGGATCTTCCTGCTCTGTATGAATCTCTTCTTTTCTCAGATGTGGAATCCAGGTACTCCCAGCCAAAACTGGAACTTTGCGGGGTGGCCCAAATGTTCAAGAAGCTTTAGACTGTCCTTTGGGGTCAACACTTCGAGTTACAAGTCAATGCACAATCTATTATTGAAATAATCAACGCCCCCAGCCTCCCAAATGCTCTGATGACTCTTTGGGTGGCTTTCATCCAGTTGTTCTCTTTTGATATTGTTCACAGGCCTGGAAAATCTTTCACCATGCCTGATGGTTTATCTCAACGACCTATTGGAGACAATGAATCAGAGGTTGGAATGGATTTTGATGAGGAAGAACCCTTGGTCCGCCCTGTCTTTGCCTTCTCCTCCCAAAATTACTCTGGTTTCCAGAAAGGTTTCTGGCTTAAGTTGGAGCAGTACCTTTCAACTCTCCAAAGACCCCCTGATCTCTCTGCCAAAGAATTTTGGTCCCTTAAAAGGAAGTCCTCCAACTTCTTTGTCCAAGGTTCTAGGCTTATGAAAAGAGCAACTCCTTGTGCACTTGTTGTGGTCACTATCCCTTCTAAGCAAGATTTGATCCTGGAAAATCTCCATGAAGGCCTTGGTCATCGTGGGGAAACCAAAACTTATCAACAAATATCCAAACAATTCTGGTGGCCATCCCTGAAGAAATCCGTCTCTCAATGGTGTAGGAGTTGTGAAGTGTGCCAGAAACATGATCTTAGGCGCCCAGCCAAAATTTGTTACCCCACTGGAGAATCCACTGTCTTTGGGAGGATTGCAATGGATGTGGTTCACATTAAGGCTGGTGGAGCTAAGTACCTCATTGTGGCTAGAGATTATTTTTCTGGATGGGTTGAAGCAAATTTTCTTAAGAACCTCAGCTCTGAATCCGTAGCAGCTTTCCTTCATGAGACTTGGACAATGGGTTATGGCTTGGCCCAATCTTATTCTACGGATGGTGGCTCGGAATTTGGTGGAAAACTTGCTGAAATGATCCAATTGCTCCCTGGACAACATACAGTTACTACTCCCTATTATCCTGAAGGACAAGGCATGGTTGAAAGAGGCCATGCTCCTTTGAAGGCTGCTCTTGTCAAATTGGCTGGTGAAAGTGGCAAGAATTGTTGAAAGTTTCTCGCCTTGGTCCTCTTCTCTGATCAAATTTCCACCAAGCAAACCACTGGTTACTCTCCTTATGAAATCATCTTTGGTCAGAGGGCTGTTCTTCCTCTTGATCTTGAAATGGAGTATTTCTTGGGCATCTCTTGGGAACAAGTTTCCTCAACTACTGACTTATTAGTTGCCAGATCAAAGCAACTGGAGCAGAGTGAAGATATTTTTAACAAAGCTTATCAGAAGATGATGGAATAAAGAGCAAAATAAGTTCAGTATTGGGAGGATAAACACCCAAATCAAATCAGGGACCCTTTACACCCTGGTGACCTGGTATTGGCTTATAATTGTTCCTTGGAAACTCAGTGGGGAAAGCTCTTCTCTAACCGCTGGAATGGTCCTTACTGTGTAGTCCGTCAAGTTAGAGGTGGATCATATCTTTTGGAGGAGCTGGATGGTACTCAGATGGCCAGAAGGTTCTTTGCTGATCAGGTCAAGAAATTTCACTCTTGTGGAGGCAACTTGGTCCAGAAGTAGGTCCTCCCAATTGTGCACCATCTGGGCAAGATCCATGTCATTTTGTGAAAACTCTACTTCATGCCACGCGTGTGAGCACTTGGGACGCCTCCTTCATTTTAACTCAGCCACTTCTAGGATTTTTGGTTGGATCAACATATTTTTTCCCAACCACTCTTGAGATCAAAATGGCCATTCTTTGGTTTCAATCATCTTTTTTTCCCTTTCTTTTCTATGGCATCAAACTTGGGAGCAGACTAGGGACAGTCTGTAAGTTGGGGAGAGATGTGGTGCCCCATCTGGGACACCCTAGCCGCCTTAAGACCTCAATCCATAAACTGTTGCGCAAACATACCATCCGGCCGAACAACTTATCCTCAGGCTCATCCGAACCGTCCTTTACCCGGGCGCGCGCGCCGCGCCGCGCGCGCTGCTCTTCCTTTATCCGCGCGCGCTGCGCTTCCTTTATCCGCGCGCGCTGCGCTTCCTTTATCCGCGCGCGCTGCGCTTCCTTTATCCGTGCGCGTCGCGTACTGCACGTTGCGCTTCCTTTATCTGCGCGCATCGCGCGTCCTTTATCCGCGTTGCTCATCATCCTTGCCGTTGTGTGTTGCTCGTCATCTCCGCCGTTGTCATAGCGCGTCCTCATCTTTTTTTTTGCGCATCCTCATCTTTGTCGTTGCGCGTCCCAATCTCCTCATTGCTACCGTCATGCGGCTCTCATCCATGATTTACCATATCCATCCCGACTGCACCCCCAAGCATTTGGCAAATCCTTGGATCCGTCAAATCTCCCGTCTCACTTGATCTCTCAGTCATGAATCTCAAGCCTGTCAGGATTTACTCAACCGTTTCAAGCCAATCTCCTATCTGCCCATCCGCGCTCTCATGGACTTCATCCGTCACCTTTCCTGGGGCTCTCCCACCCGCTTCCGCCTTTGGAAGGGGTGAAGAGTGCCAACTACTGCCCGCAGACATCTGCGGCGGTTTGGTTCATTTCTCTTTCCCACCCCGTCGGCCATTGGACAAGGGGTGGGTGACTCTGGTATTGTTGCGCGCGCCCATCCACAGACAGATGCAAGTGACCACATGGTTGTCTTCCCTTTTTCCACTCTATTTGTAGAATCCGTTGTACATAGTCTAACAGGGCCTCCTGCCCATATAAGGATGGGCTCTCTCCTGCCTTTTTGATCATCATTGGAGCATGGAATCATCCAGAATGAAATCATCAAACCCTTGATCCTTGAGCCTCCATAATCAAACCCTTGATCCTTGATCCTTATCACCAACCAATAGCCTTGCTGGTTGAAGAAAAATTCTGTCTGTTGGAATTTTTTGAGTGTGTCATACCACTCCTTGATCCCTTTCTCTGACCATACTGGTTCTGATCCCTGATCACCTTTCTGGAGCCAATCAAAATTAATTGAAGTGGTCTTATTAAGCTTAAGACCTGGAGTGTTATACCTCCCCTTAGCTTCTTTGGAGTTGCATTCTCCCAGCATACTCTTGAGTCCCTTGAGAAGTGTTGAGGTTATCCTTGCTTCAAATTAGGTACTGTTTGTTTTAGAGCTTCTTAAACATTGTGCTTTTTCTTGTACATCCACCCTCAGTTATCTGGTACCCTTGAAGCGCTTGATTGTGGAGAGTTGGGAAGGTTCATTGAGAACCTGGAGGTTGCTTGGGTTTGAGTTGATCATCCCCAATCTTCTGCTGACAACCAGATTTATTAGCTTGTTGGCGTTGTTTACATACAACAGCTTTTTGTTCTTTGAACTCTAAGAAGACTTTAAATTCTTTTGTTCAAGTTTTTCCCTGCATAATCTTGTCTCAGATAGTGCTGTTCCGTTGCTACCAAACTATTATCATCCTTATCCTCTACTCCTTGATTCCTCATTTACCAGGTTCTGGACCTTGATCTTGGTTACATTTAAATATTTTTGTAACACTCAGGAGGGCAGCCTAAACAGCACCTTTCCCCTCCGCAGAACTGCAAAGGCCTAGCAATGTTTGGAGTCTTACACCGTTGCGGTAAAGGTAACAGAATCTTAGAGAACCGGCCTATCCTTACCATACTCCTCCTGCACCAAACTCACTTGAGTTTTTTGGAAATCAATAATTTCTGCTCAAATTATTTGATTCAACTCTTCTTTGTTCTCCTTCTCTGTTTCCAATTCTTTTTCAAATTTGTTTTCTTGCTGTTTTATCTCTCTTATACTTATTTCCTGCTTTATTATCCCTTGGCTGTCTCTCTGCTTCATCCTAACCCTGTTGTCTGGTCACATGGCTCTGCCTTTCAATTCTGTGCACTAGCACTCTCACGCTTGGGGATTCATGCTCTCACACTCGGCAACTGCTCATCCTCAAGGATCCAATCACCTTGTTCCATGAAGCCACTCAACAACTGCGGGACAATCAATTCTGCTCAATCTCAAGGAGAAAATTACCTCCACTTCTGAAACTCCACAGCTCAAGCTATTCAACCACACTCAGTATCCCACCAATTTCTTTTCTTCTTTTGCTTTTCCCTGAATTTTTCTCTTGATATCTGTTCTTCTTTTTTCAAGTCTCAAATTCTCTAAGATTTACTGTCCCAGTCTGCTCTCTGGACCAGATAGGCTCAATTTCCAACTTGGAGTAAACCAAATCATCCAAGCTCAACATACCCCTTTTAACCTCTAAAACGTTCCATCCTGGAGCCTCAGAATCAAGAGCTATCTCTGCCGCAAAGGACTTCTGGAAATCATGATCAAACCTTCCTCTCCTCCTTTGAAAAGCTCTCTCAAGAAAAAAGTCTTTGAAACTGTGGACATAATCATCCAACACCTTGGAAAATAGGCCTTTGAAGCTATCATCAACCAAGATAATAATAGAGAACCACATGCCATCTGGAAGGCCATTCTTGAACGCTACGCCTCAGTCTTCAAACAATTGCTGCCAAATCTGGCTGAATTTCATTTGGTACCACTTCAAAGGCAACCTGACTATTTACATCAGGGACTGCAGGAAGCTCATGAATGAACTATTGGTTGTGCAAATTCAAGTTTCCCCTGACATCTTAAGTTACACCATTCTTGCAAAAATTCCAAGCTCCTTCTATCACATTGTTGATAATCTTATTCTCAAAAACAAACTCCTCTAAAACCCCACCGGAATCTTGAAAAATCTTTGCAAAGTTTTGCATCTGGAATCTTCTCAACTTCCAAATCCTGATGTCCCCTCCAAGACCCCTTCCTCCATTTTGATCCACAAATCTGCAGTTAGGAAAAATCCTAAGCAACCATGGTCCAAAGGGCATCATAAACCTCTATTTGAGCAGCTTGAGAGCAAGTGCTAGTTTTTGCATCCTTATCTCAGACGCAATTGGAACAAGACTCCAGCGTCAAATCTCCACTCTGTTGACAAAAATTCAAATTCCAACAACAACCAGAGTGATTTCAAGAATGATGAACTCCATTTCAACGCTCAAATATACCTGTCCTCCAGCAAATAAAGATCCCACCTTCCTGTTCTAGACTCTTGTGCCAGCCACCAAATTGTCAATGATCCCAAATTCCTGTTTGACTCCACACCTATTCACCTTGAAGTTGGAACAGGATCACCAAACAATTCTCTTGCTGCAACTCACACAGGTTTAGCCAAGCTCATCAATCACTCTGGCTCAACAATTGTACTGGGAGATTTCCTTCTCATCCCAACTATCAATTGCTGCCTAATCTTTCTCAATATGCTGAACTCCTCCAAGACTAATTTCTCCAAAATTGCTCACTCAGGGTTTGAGGTTACAATTGAAAACTTTAACTTCATCAGAACTACAAGTAACAAGCTGACCAAACTTTGCCGCACAAAATGTTTGTCCTTTGAAAACTCCACTCTCCTTCTCAAGACTCCAGAAATTCTCTGGCATCTCCAACTGGGTCATGCTAGCCCTCAATCTCTTAAGGCATTAAGACTTCATGCTCACCATACTTCCCGCTCTCAAGATTCAGTACGTCATGTCTGCAAAACTTGTAAGCAGGACTTGACCCCCTTCAATCATTATTTTAAGAAATTCTCCAAACTCCCTGAGGCTATCCACCTGGACCTTGTAGTGCCATTCTCTGTCACCTCCAACTCCGGGCTCACATACTTCCTATTGCTCATGGACCAATTTTCTGGTTTCTGGTCTGTGGCCCTTCTCAAGCAGAAGAGCAATGCCTCATCAACTTGTTGAAGTTAAATAGTGGAAATGTATTCCCCTCTTTTTATTTTTCTTTTATTTCTTTCTATTTTTCTCTTATTCTTTTTATTCTCCTTTCTTTCTTTTATTTCTTTCCTCTTATTTCTATTACTTCTTCTTCTTTTTCTATTCCAAATCTACCATGTGATAGATGAGTACACTCTCTTCTGCATACTCTCTAAACATTCCAGTTCTCAGACCAAGAGCGCGCTCCTCTCCAAATTTCACAGCTCTTTCTTGTATCTGTCACAAATCTAAGTTCATTTTACTAACTCATTCAAGTCTCAACCGAATGTCAATCAAAATCTCGTCCTCTTGATTTCTTACTTTGACAAACTCTCTTCAACCTCTTCTTCAATCTCCTTCCATTTTCAGTCATCCAATATCTTCATTCTCATCTGTTCTTGCATCCTCATCAATTACCTTGTTCTTACAACCACTCTTTTGCCCATCTTCCATCACCTTCCTAATCAATTCTGCCTGGTAAGACTCTTCACCAAATCAACCACTCAACCGCCATATCAATAACTTATGTTGATGCTCTTTCTTCTCAAGACCATCTTTGCCAACTCCTTCAAATATTCAATTCTTCACACCCGCTCAATTCACCTCAATCCCATCTCAGATTACCTCCTATAGAATCTATCTGCTTGGTGTTGGTTTCTTTTTTTTCTTCTTCTTTTCTATCTTTATTTCTTTTTCTTTTGGTTCTTCATTTCTTCACTTATCTTTTCTTAAAATGATTGTCTTTGTCATTTAGCCCTCTTAAGTTCTTTTCTTCTTTTTCAAGTTATCAGAAATCCAACACGGTTAAAAGCCAAAGAAAAAATTCCGACTAATCTATCCAAGAAATGGAGGGATCAAGTAATGATGGATTTTGCCAAATAATTCTCAAAGCAGCGCTCAAAGCGGTACCTATCCTTTCCGAAGAGAATTATTCTATCTGGAAAGACAAAATGACAATTCTCCTCGAACTAAAGGGCGTGAAAGAATCCTTGGAAAACGATTTGAAAACTCTCAGTCCTGTGGAACACATGGAAATAAGAGTAATCCTCCTTTCTAAAATCGACTCAATAACTCATAACAACGTAGTAAACTCCTCAAACATATCCTCTTCAAAAAGGCTCTGGCAAACCATCAAAGATAGATTTGCTTCATCTCAAACGGTGAATTGCACTTGGGTTTTCAACAAGTTCCTCTACCAGCAATTCAAACCAGACTCAATCAAATCCTTTATTACTGACTCCAAGACTTCCATGAAGAAAATGGTAGACGTAGGAATCGACCTCCCAGAAAATATTCTTGCGTACCATCTCCTTTTCAAGTTTCCATCTTCTCTTCACTCTCTCAGACAGCAAATAATGCACTCAGACAAAACCGTCACGGTCAAATTGGTACTGAACCACCTTACTCAACTCAATAATGAAACCCAAGCTAAGTCTAAAGATGTTCAAATTTCTAGCACTGCCTTGGTCACTTTGAATAACCCAAAAAGATATATCCCTTGAGAAATTTGATTTACTCATGGTTTTCATAATCCGCTCTTGCCCGACCATACTGAAGATAAATGCTGGCATAAGCACAAGCATCTTGCTCCATCCTTGTGGAAAGAAGCTCAAGCCAAATGGAGAGCTCAATCCCAGTCAAACTCTAAGAACAAGGAAGTCGCACACTATCACGCTCTACTGACCGCATGGATTGAAGAGGTTAATCCCAATAATCGCATCATTCTCGACTCCGGAGCGTCCTGCCATATGTTTAACTCTCCTGACTTCTTCATTTCACTAACCAAAAGCCCCGGAGACGAGTCGATTAATACTGGCAAAGAAGGAGCTCTTCTTTCCATCAAAGGAAGAGGGAATGTTCAACTTACATGGAAAAACTCGGAAGTTGTTCTCTCAAACTGTTTCTTTGTACCCAATTTAGTGGTCAATTTAATAAGCCCTGGCGAACTTATTGCTTCAAAGAAGTGCTTTTTATCAACTACTAAAAGTCAATTTTCTCTTTTCTCAAATTCTTCTCAGCCTGCATTTTCCAGATTTATTCAAGGAAACTTTTTTGTGATCAATCAACCGTCGACTGTCGGTCATAATCTCAAGCTATGTTATCTTTCCAAGAAAGACTCTTCTCATGATAAAATTAAAAGTCTTCATCAGTCATTTGGTCATGTTAATGCCACTTGTCTCAAGAACCTGTTTCCTGAACTCAAATCTCAACTTCTCGCCAATTTTCAATGTGAAGACTGTGTATTCTCCAAGTTAACCAAATCCTCCTTCAAGAATACGGCAACTCCTACGTCCAAACCTTTCAAACAACTTCACATAGATTTAATCAGACCTATCTCTCCTCCGGCTCGAAACGACATGAACTATCTTATGACGATTATTGATAACTTCTCTGGCTACATTTCTGCGATTCCATTGCAGCACAAATCTGATGCCTGTCATCAATTAAAAACTATTCTCAACTTCGAAAGGCAGAAAAGGAATTGTTTCCCTGCTACTATCTGTACGGATGGTGGCGGAGAATTCGCGTCAACTGAACTCAAAAACTACCTAATTTCCAATTCTATCCAACATCTCATCTCAGAACCGTACCACCACAAACATAATGGAAAAGTCAAATGAGCAAATCAAACACTCACAGAATCAATTAGAGCTATTCTTTGCAGCTCTCGTCTGCCACTTAATCTATGGGCTGAAGTTGCAAAAGCTGCTTGCCAGGCTCTCAATCAATTTCCAAAAACTCCCGACTCTTATTCTCCCTATTTCCTTTTTACAAAAAAGATTCTTCCTCCAAATTATTTCCACCCAATAGGCTCCAAAGTTGCTTACCTCGACTCCAAAATAGCCTGAGGCGAAAAATTTAGAGATTGAGGTCTTGTTGGTACCCTTGTGGGTTACAAACCTGCTTTTCGCTCCTATCAAATTTTAAAACCTGACCTCCTGATTGTTTCTTCCAAACACGTTAAATTCCTTAAATCCGATCCTCCTATTCAGTCATCTCCTCCTAATCCTCTTCCGACTCCTGAAGAAACCCAGAAGCTAGATTTCGACCACGATTTTCCTGTTCCAACTGCCAACTCTTCTGACAATTCGAATGACTCCAATCCATCTCTTAAAAATGAATCTCTGTCTGTTCCAGCTCTGGTTTCCAACGATGTATCAGATTCCTCTTCAAACTCATCTCAAGAACTCAAAGCAAGAATAAACCCTCACTACTCTCTTAGAGATTGCTCTACTTTAAATCCCCCTGATAGATTTGGTTATCATCACTACTTTGTTCCGAAAACCTATGAACAAGCTAGAAAATGTTCTGAAGCGTCCAAGTGGGAATCATCCATCGACTCCGAACTCAACGGCATAGAAAAACTTGAGGTCTGGGACGACTACAAGGGACCCAATCCCGTGAACCCTCTAAATACAACTTGGGTTTATCGACTGAAAGACAATTGTCATGGCAATCCTCTTGTTTTCAAAAGCCGACTTTGCGTGCAAGACTTTGATCAAATCTATGGACTCAATTACCAAGATACTTTTTCCCCAACTGGTAAAGCTGTGTCCCTTCGAATGGCTCTTCTGTTTGGACTCTATCATTCTCTTCCTATCACTCAACTGGATGTTAAAAGTGCATTTTTACACGCACCACTGACCAATAAAGTTATTATAAAAAGGCCCAAAGGTTCCAAAAGAGAATCAAAATATCTTATTCTCAAGAAATCTCTCTACGGTCTCAAACAATCCCCTGCAAACTGGTTTTCTACGCTGTGGAAAATTAAGAAGAGTTACCTTTGCAAGTTGTCCTGAGTTCCGGAAATTATTGGTCTAGTGTCTGTAAGATGGTTGGGCGCGATGAGTTTTTAAGAAGAGAGAGTGATGATATGATGAAATTCCTTCCTTCCCAATTTCGTAAGATGATCATGATCCTCCACAACCCGGAGTTGAGGGTGAGGTCTTGAGTCCCCCCCCTCAACCCTAGCCTAAGTACAACCACAAACAACAAGAACAAGTGATGAAATACAACCCTAAGCCACAGAACCCTAGCCCAACCCTATCCCTCCATCCCTTGCCATTACCCGCGCCCTTTGGTATTAACGTAGCCCGGTTTGTCCTTCTCATGGCGTGGCCCTCCGCTGCGCCCTACTCAGAGCCCCCCGTGTTTCTGTCCGCGCCGTCTGCAGATCCCGCGATCCGCGGGTAAGCCCACGCTTATGCCTGCGCGGGCCTCCCCAGCGCGTATAGCCCATGATCGCTCCGCCCTCGCCTTCCGGACTAGCCACCCGCAAGCTTGGTTGGGCCGGCTCTATCACTTGGTCCGCTTCTTCCGGGCGGGTCGCGGTCCGGCGCCGCCTAAGGTAGGCCTGACCCATACCTGGTGCTGAGCCCCGCAGCCCCTACTCCTGAGCCCGCAGCGACTGCTGCTGAGCCTGCAGCAGGCACTGCTGAGACCGCGCGCATGCCAGATGCTGAGCCCAACCTACCCAACTGCTGAGAGCGCAGCCCCCGACGCAGCTCTCAATCGGGGGTTATAAATACAACACCACAACGCTTACCTCCTGGATTCAAGAACAGGGATTTCACAAGTCAATCTCTGATCCATGTCTTGATATTCATTCTCAAACCAACTCAGTCTTATTCTTTCATGTCAATGATCTTATCTTAGTAGGATCTGGAGACAAATTTCTCTCAAGCTTTCTTTCTAAATTTCCCAACTCTAGTCATCATGAGCCAAACACCATCTTGGGTATGAAATACAAACGACTCGATGACTCAATACTTCTATCTCAACCCAAGCACATAGAACACAGCCTTGAAGAACTAAAAATTTTGGACTGCAAACCCTCAATGGTTCCTCTTTCCACCAGCTTCAATCTCTCTCCCGCATCGGATGAAGAACACGAAGAATTCAAATCCCTCAACATCAACTATTGATCTGCTGTATTTCTTATGAACTACATAGCGTGTCTTACTTGTCCTGATTTAAGCTTCGCGGTATCTAGTCTAGCCCTTTTTTGCAAGAGGCCCGGGATTCGTCATTGGCAAGAAGTGAAATGCTGCTGGAAGTATCTCAAGGCGACCAAAAATTTAAAACTTACTCTGAAAATTGCAAACACAGAAACTCAAATTAAATGTTATAGCAACACCTCTTGGGGCGACAATCTTGACACCAGACGCTCTCAATCCGGACATCTGTCTTTACTCTTTGGTTCTCTCCTTTCTTGGAGTAGTTATTGTCAGCGGAATGTTACTCATTCAACCACCGAGGACAAACTCAATCCGTTAGTGGAATCTTTTCTCAAGGCCATATGGATGAAAGTTTTAATCTCAGAGCTTTGGAAAAAGAATATCAAGCCCAGCCACCATTTTGTTGATAACAAAGGACTTGATGATAAATTAAAGAAATTTGGTTGTCATTCGAAAACTCGACATATCAACATCAAAACAAAAGGGCTACAGGAAGAACTCAATCTGGGAAATTTAACCATTGAATTAATTTCTTTGGTTGACATGAAGGCTGATGGCCTCACTAAGGCTCTTAACGCTTCCGCTATAACCAAACTTCAATCCCTAATTGATCCCAAATTTTCTCTCCAGGCTCCAGTCATACCAGTCACGGGGGGTGTTGAAGTTAAATAGTGGAAATTTATTCCCACTCTTTTTATTTTTCTTTTATTTCTTTCTATTTTTCTCTTCTTCTTTTTATTCTCCTTTCTTTCTTTTATTTCTTTCCTCTTATTTCTATTACTTCTTTTTCTTTTTCTATTTGGAATCTTCCATGTGACAGATGAGCACGCTCTCTTCTGCGTACTCTCTAAACCTCCCAGTTCTCAGACCAAGAGCGCGCTCCTCTCCAAATTTCACAGCTCTTTCTTGTATCTGTCACAAATCTAAGTTCATTTTACTAACTCATTCAAGTCTCAACCGAATGTCAATCAAAATCTTGTCCTCTCGATTTCTTACTTTGACAAACTCTCTTCAACCTCTTCTTCGATCTCTTTCCCTTTTCAGTCATCCGATATCTTCATTCTCATCTGTTCTTGCATCCTCATCAATTACCTTGTTCTTACAACCACTCTTTTGCCCATCTTCCATCACCTTCCTAATCAATTCTGCCTGGTAAGACTCTTCACCAAATCAACCACTCAACCGCCATATCAATAACTTATGTTGATGCTCTTTCTTCTCAAGACCATCTTTGCCAACTCCTTCAAATATTCAATTCTTCAAACCCGCTCAATTCACCTCAATCCCATCTCAGATTACCTCCTATAGAATCTATCTGCTTGGTGTTGGTTTATTTTTTTTCTTCTTCTTTTCTATCTTTCTTTCTTTTTCTTTTGTTTCTTCATTTCTTCACTTATCTTTTCTTAAACCGATTGTCTTTGTCATTTAGCCCTCTTAATTGCTTTTCTTCTTTTTCAAGTTATCAGAAATCCAACACAACTATCAAAAACTTCATAGCCCAAGCAGAATGCCAAACTGGTCTGTTGGTAAAACTGCTGATCTCCAACAATGGCGGCAAATTCGTCTTGTCAAATCTTCACTCCTACTTTCTTGAAAAGGTAATCAGTCAGCACTTCTCACCTCCCCACACTCCTCAACAAAATGTCTGGCCAAGAGATCTAACTGTATCATCCTGGAGAAAGCTAGATGCCTTCTCAATCAAAGTCACCTTCTACTGAATTTCTGGGAAAAGGCCATCAACACCGCCGTCCACACGCTGAATGTACTTCATTAAAGCTTGCACAACAACTACATACCCTACGAGATGTGGCACAGAAGAAAATTCAGCTATAATTGCCCACAACCGTTTGGACTCTCTGCCTTTTCAGTCATCCCTAAAGCAAACCGCACCTTCAAACTTATTCCAACCAGCAAAAGAGCCATCCTGATTGGGTACTTCAATGACTACTTGTCATTTATACTGCTTGATCTGGATTCTTCTAAAATCTTCATCTCTGCCAATGTCACTTTTGACAAATTATCCTATCCCTCTCCATCTGGAGCTTTCCCTTCTTCTTCTCCCAATGTTGATCTCATGCTTACCCCTCTTTGCTCCCTGCCATCTCCTACCAGTGAACCTCTTGATTTATCCTCTGCCGCAACTACTTCTAACCCCTCCACTGCTACACCTGCCATTCTTGCTGATTCTTTGGCTTGGAAAAAATCTGTTCCCTCCTCCATAGCTTCCCTTCCTGTGCAACCAACTCCACCAACACATAATTGTCTCACCCCTGATAATATCATACTTCATCCTTGATGTCCTCACTCCAAAATTGGCCTTCCTGCGGTCTACCTCATTGTTGACAGCAGCTATGCTGATCCTACCTCAGTTCAAGAGGCCCTTAAGTCAAAGTATTGCAAGGAGTGGCTTGAGGCTATGAGAAACAAAGAATTAAACCTAATCAATTATCAATTTTGGGAAGAATTGCCCCTCCCTGACAGCAAGAGGGGACTCATATGTGTCTGGGTCTTCCGGACCAAACAAGATGACCTAAACCAAATTGTTGAATTCAAAGCCCAACTATGCATTCAGGGTTTCAATCAGAAATACAGTGTTGAATTCACTTAAACTTCCTCACCCACCATTCACAAAAACCTCTCTTCAAATTCTAATAGCTCTAGAAGCCCATTGCAAGCAAAAATTTCGCCAATTAGATGTCAAAGCCACTTTCCTTAACGCTCCCTTATGCAAAGAAGTCTACCTATTCCTCCTCCATACATCAACATGAATCCTGGCCACCATCTCAGACTGAAGAAAGCTCTATAAGGTCTCAATAAGGCACCGGTTGCGTGGTACAATAGGCTTAGTGGTTGGCTTATTGATTCCGGTTACTCTAGAAGCGAGGCTGATCAGTGCATAATCTGGAAACAAGACACTTACCTCTATGTGCATGTTGATGATATTGCTGTCTTCAGTTATCAGCCTGAACTCTTTATCTCCCAACTCAGCACCAAATTCAAAATCAAGGACCTTGGCCCCGCCTTTCTACTCCTTGGGATGAATTTCAGCCATTTGTCCTTTGGTTTCAAGCTGTCTCATAGCTCCTACATCAAACATATCTGCGCTCAATATTTGCTCCCTTCCAAAAAATCTTTCTCCACCCCTTTCAAGCCCAACGTGAAACTCTACCCATCAAGCAAGGAAGACCATGAAGAATTCCTCCAATCTGGGGCAAACTATTGGAAAATCATAGGTGAGCTTGATCATATCAGCATTTTCACCAGACCCAATATAACCTTTGCTGTCAACTATCTGGCACAGTTTCTAGTAAAACCAAATCTCCACCGTTTTCAAGCAGCACTTCAATTGCTGCAATATTTTCAGCACAGTCCTGACCACAAAATCGTCTTCAACCCTGCTGGAGATACAACCAACCTGGAAGCTTACAACAATGCCAATCAGGCAACTTGTCCTTCCACCAGGAGGTCTATGTCTGGAATGGCCATCCGCTGGCTTGGAAGTCTAATAGCATGGAAAAGCAAAAAGAAACGCCTGTTTTCTCTGTCCACCACCAAAGCGTAATATAAAGCTCTGGGGGATGCAATCAAAGATATCAGTTGGGTCAAATCCATCTTATGTGAAATCCAGCCACATGAAGCAATCAAGCCACCCACTCTCCACAAGGACAATGAGGGATGTATCAAGCTTTCTCTCAAACAAGCAAATCACACCTCCTTTAACACTAAAAACATGGAGTTGCAATTCCACTATGTTTGGAACAAAATCTTCAGGAATGCCATCAAACTTCAAAAGGTATCCTCAAAAAGAAACCTTGCAGATTTTCTTACCAAGCCAGTGGCCCAAATTGCGCTTCACCAAACTCTCAAGGCGCTCAATGTCTCAGAATAATCTGAGCAAGGGAGGCTGTTGGAAATCAATAATTTCTGCTCACATTATTCAATTCAACTCTTCTTTGTTATCCTGCTCTGCTTTCCAATTCTTTTTCTATTTTTTTCCCCTGATTTTTTATCTCTCTTATACTTCTTTCCTGCTGTCTTATCCCTCTGCTGTCTCTCTGCTTCATCCTTACCCTGTTTTCTGGTCACATGGCCCTGCCCTTCAAACCTGCGCACTTGCACTCTCATGCTTGAAGATTTGCACGCTCACACTCAGCAACTGCTCACCCTCAAGGATCCAATCACCTCTTTCCATGAAGCCACTCAAAAACCACGGTAAAATCAATTCTGCTCAGCCTCAAGGAGACAATAACCTCCAACACTGACACTCCACCACTCAAGCTATTCAACCATGCTCAGTATCCCACCAATTTATTTTCTTCTTTTCCTTGTCCCTAACTGTGTCTCTTGCTATCTGGTCTTCTTTTTTTAAGTCTCAAAGTCTCTCAGAGTTAACCACCAAGCGGATCCCCCCCACACCGTAGTCAGGGTCCCAGAGGACTATATGGCGTCCCACAATCTCCTTGAGTTTTGCAAACACCGCCTCACCCCTGGCCGTCCATTCCCACATTGCGCCTTTACACGTCAGTGCCCGTAGCAGGCTTGCAACCTCTGCAAACTGCTTTATGAACATGCAGACATAGCTACATAGTCCCAGAAATTGAAGGATGAGAAATGGCATCCACGAGGTTGGCCAATTGAGGACCTTGTTCTGCTTCTTTTTAATGATTCTCCTACCTTCAAAAGCCACCACATGCCCTAGTACCTCCAACGCCAGAACTCAGACTGTCAACTTACTCCCTGACGCCTTTAGCCCTGCATCCTTGATCCATAAAAGGATCTGCTCCAGTTTCTCTGCGTACTCCCAGATGAAGCAATGGATATGCGGAACCTCCTCCAGCACTGTGCCTCCGTAATCCATCTTTGGACCCTTGATGCCTGCATTGTCAATGAAATTCAGGACGCCTTCTGGAAGGTTGTCTTGAAAAATCAAAGTCTTCTGGGCCTGATAGACCGCCCCCAAGTTGGTTGTGCCTTGCAGAAACTGCGTTAGCTGCATCCTTTCAAATCCCCTCTTGAGCGCGGTTAGCGGCTGCAAGTTGGGATGGAGCTTGTGCTGATTGTACCCACCCATCAAATTGACCAATACGTAACACCCGCGCCTGGCCATTGATTCCAGGGACCTGTCCACACGCTGGGGCAGTCCAGAGTCCCAAATGGTGAAAGAGTTGAGCTGCTGTAGGTCATGAAAAATCCTAAGTGACTTTCCATCCCACTTGACCACCGCAAATATTGGGCTGGAGTAGCTCAACATGGACTGCTCATACAACCCCCTCCTCATGCAATCCTGGACCAATTCCAAAAAGGTTTCTCAAACAGTCTGAGGGATTGGAATAAGCTTGATTTGCCAGGGCTTGTGCAGCACCATGGGAATTAGGTAAGGATTGCCAACCTTTCCCTTCAAAAATACGCACTTGTTGGGTCCAAAGGCAAGGGCTTTCTGCCAAAGCACCAACACCAACACCAACAAATCCTTCTCCTCCGTGCTCAACCACCCCATTGGTCCAAAATTAAGCGCCTCAATCCATTCATCCATGATCCACGCCAACCACATTACCCACCCACACTTCTTCAGAGAGCTTATCCAGGGATCCCAAGACCAGGAGATTGGTCAAAGAGGCCCATTCAATCCCTGCGGCATTGGCTTTTTCTGGGGCTGGACCATCCGCGCCATGGTCTTATACAGTCCTGTGCTACACCTGACCATCTGCACACACCATCTATTGTAGTTGTAAATCCTGGCAACAATCAAACTGCGGCTCTTGCCTTTGCTCACAAGTGTGGCACTATGGTAGGGTTTTTGAAACACAGTACCTTCTGGAAATGCATACTGAGGAAGAGAACTTACTTCTTTCACCTGCGCCCTCTGCGCGCTTTCCCCCCCCCAACTGCTCCTTCCTAGTTGACCTTCCGCACAAAACCAGATCCTGTCCTGCGTGGTACCCACAGTTGACTAGGAAAACTCCTCCGTAGGGTGACCCTTGCAGTCATCTCCCCTGTTGGATTCAATCTCCTTGCTAGCCGCCACCAACCCCACCAACTTTCTCTTCCTGTTGTCACAGATTGTTTTCTCAAAAATGGCCCCAGAAGCGTCCTCCACTGTCAGCGCTTCTGTCCATTCCTCCGCTTTGATAACCATCTGGGCCCAGAATACAAACATAAATGGTTTTCCTACGATTACGTCACTGCAATTGACAAAGAGGTGCAACAGCCGCTTCCAGACCTTTGCCACCTCAACCTCCTCCTCCTCCACTACTACATTTAGCCACCATTCCCCCCATTCAGCTCCCGCAATCCCATAGCACACTTCCTTCAAACCAGCCCCGACTCATCCACAAATTTTTATGGAAGCAGGTAAACCATCAACCCCCTGTCCACCATTGCCCACACCTTCCTGCCTGCAATTTTTATTGAGACGTAAGCAAGCAGCACCAACACAGACTTGGACAGGCACAAATTCTGCTCCCCTTCCTCCTCCAATGTGTTCACCCACTGGACCATTGTTGGAACCCAAATGCGCCCATACTCCTTCAGTGCCTGCACCATCTCTTCAAGAACCACAGGCAAAATGGCAGCCAACTCCTGCAGGGTGAGGGGTATTGGTTTTTCATTTAGTTTCCCAGAGTCATCAAGATGATGTTGCACTTGGAACTTGACTAAAAACATACAAGCAAACTGTAAAGTGCGCTTTGTTAATGACACTGAAGGATGGAAAAGCTTCATGAATCTGTGGGAAAAGTTTGGGGCCTCAAAGACCAAGGAGGAGGCAGAGGTCAATGATGCAGAAATCAGAGTAGGTCCAAGTCACTGCTTCATATTCTTCCTAGTTTTGGGTTCTGACATTTTGACTTGTATAGTGTTTCTTGAAAGACTATGAGAATGTACTCAAGTATATGGAAAATAACATTTTCCCTATCAAAGAGACATTTCTAACAGTGTGGAATTGTATAAACCCATATTTTGGAAACAAAACAAAATCTTGGGTTGAAGGGGCCCATGCCACTCTCAAACAATTCCTTGCAAAATCTTTGGGAAACCTGTTTGATGTTTGGAAAAGCCTTGAAAGAACAGTTTTGAATCAAATTAAATCAGTTCATGCATCACTTTATAAATCTCAGATTATGTTAGGAACAGTTCTTCCTCCTGAACTGTTACCATTGGGTTACAAATTGTCTTTAGAGGCAATTCATTGTATTAGGGAACAATTCAAGAAGTTCAAACGTGATCATGATGGCAAATTCTGCACCAAGTCATATTCCAAGACTATGGGTTTTCCCTGTTCCCAAAAAATAGGTGACCGTCTAGCATTCAGAGGATCTGTGGTACCCAAAGATGTTCATCCTCAGTGGAGGTTGGACTATGACCCTTTCAGTTCTAGTTCTTTAAGTTGGCTTGAGTTGGATTTTTCAAATCACTATGTGATGAATGCTTTTTTATTAATGAAACCTAATTCACTAATGTTTGATCCTTTTGAATTTTTCCAGTGTGATTTCAATGAAATTCTAAGCATTCCTCAGTTACATGAAAGCGTCAATGCAATGATATTGGAATGTCCAGATCATGAGCAACATGGACTGTTGAAGTATATCATTCAGAAGATTAAAAAATATTGATTGAAGCCAAGACTTGAACCTAAAGTCTTACAATCAAGTAGGGGCAGGCCAAAATTGACAGCTACGTGGCAAGAACCATCTTGGTTTGAGCTTTTTGAAAAACAACTCAAGGGGGAAAAAAGAACTAGAAGGGCTCCAAACAAGGAAAGAAAAAAGATTGAAAGTCTTTTCTTTTGGGATATAGTCATTTTTTGGTTTAATCAACTTAGTTACTAACTAATGATGAATTGTTAGTCAAAGATGGCAGAATCTGAATCTGAATTTCATAGTTCAGGGGAAGGGACTGAAAGTGAATCAGGATCACTTAATTTGGGATCAGAATACTCTTCAGAGGAAGAGAACATGCAGCAAAGCTCAACCAGAAGCTCATCTTTGGTGAGTTTTCATTTCATTGATCCAATTAAAGAAATGAATACTAAGTTATTTTTAATGCTAGGAACCAAAAGTGAAACACCTCAATCAAATACTCAATAAATTCCATAAGTTCTTGGATGAGGTTTGGGATCTAATTCAAGATGGGAATAGCAGATTTAGAGTCATTGCTAAATCTCTTGGTTATGAAGAACATGGTTGGTTTAAAGTTAGGAAGGAAATGATTGAAAAATTAGAGAAACATAAATCATGCAACATTAAGATGCTTGGTGGTTCAAAGGAGGTTGAAAATATTAAAAAAAGAATTGATGTTGAAGACATCAATGAAAAGATTCCCTCCTAAAATTGGCTGGTTAAATTAGACATGGGTCAAATTATAGAAGACACATATTCCAAACCTATATGTTTTATTTCATTGGATTCATGTGATACTTATATTCCAATGGAAAATGGTGTTACTGATCAATCAGATCCAATTTTGATTTTCTTTGTAAACAATAGCCACTGGGTTCTATTATTACTTGAGGGAGAAATGATTCCAATCCTGCTCATTGTAGCAAAACCACGTTCCTTGATTTCTAAAAGAGCCTCTGGTTGGGTTGATCATCTCAAAGATCAACTGCAAATTCATACTAGATTGTAATAGAATTTGACTTCATTTCATCATTGGGTTTCATATAAATTGTAATTCTAATGCAGCTAACAAGTTCTATTAATATAAAGGGTTATCACATTTTGAACATCATTATGTTGAGTGTTTTGAGTTAACATTGTTATATTGAGTGTTATGAATGAGAGTTTAATGGTAAGCAAGTTCAACTTGTTCTGGGCTGATTCCATCACAAGCTTAACTTATTTTGAGCTTGGGATGGGATCAGCTTAACACAAGTTGAACTTGTTTTTTTTTGGAGTGTTTTTACTTTAGGGCTGGTCAAAAGACTTGTTTTTTTTTGGGCAGCTGGTCAAAAAACTTGTAATTTCTTGGGAACTTTTACTTTAGGGCTGGTCAAAAGACTTCTTTAATTTTTGGGCCCTTTTACTTTAGGGCTAGTCAAGTTGAAATTCCTTTAGGGCTTGTCAAGTTAGTTGTATTTTTTTGTGTTTCTACTTTAGGGATTTTCAAGTTACTTGTATTTTTTTTGGTGTTTTTACTTTAGGGCTAGTCAAGGTACTTGTGTTTTTTTGGGTATTTTTACTTTATGGCTAGTCCATTGGATATTACCAGTTTGTATTGATTTTGATTTATTTATTTATTTTTTATTTTTAACCAAAAAATGAACATTCTTTGATTTTTTGGTTAATTTCTGTTTTTTGGAAGGTTTATTTAGTTTAACGGTTGTGTTAGTACCCTTCCATTCCTTTTCCTTTTTTTTTTTTTTTTTTTTTTTTTTTTTCTCACCGCGGTCTGGTGCTGTGTGGGATGCCACACGCCTAAACTTGAGCCATGTACAACTCCACACGGCTTGAATGTAGTTGTTTGGAAGTCCACACAGCGGCAGACTGGGCTGGGTGGGCCACACGAATTTGTGATCCGTGGGGGGTTTTACACAGCCCAAAGGGACCGTGTGGCATTCCGCACAACCCCTTTTGAACCATGCGCACGGCTCAATGAGCCGTGAATTTAACATTACCCCCCAAAAAAAAATTCAAGCTGAAGGTTGATGGAAAACTTAGGCTAAGTTGTCCACCTTCCTGAAAAAAAAATCAAGCTGAAGGTTGATGGAGGACTTAGGCTAAGTTTTCCACCTTCCTGACCAAAAAAAAAAAAATCCTGGACCATATTTCGGTTCTTCCAGCTGAAATTCTTGGTCCTTCCCTATTATATGGGACTGCACACCAGCGCACTGAGTAGCCAAAATTAAATTTTTGATGGGGTTTCAAAAAAAAGATTTGTAGTGAGAATGAGCTCTTGTTTGAGAAGCAACATCAAAAATCTAACTTTCCTCAAGTAATCCATCAAAATCAAAAAAATCCAAAAAAAAAAGTCAAAAAAAAATTCAAACTGAAGGCTGATGAACAACTTAGGCTAAAGCGTCCACCTTCCTGACCAAAAAAAAAATCTCAAGCCATCTGGTATGATGGACAACTTATCTTGACTTTTCCACCATGCCAGAAAAAAAAATAACAAAAAAATCCAAAAATGTTTAAAAAATCCCAAAAATCAATAAAAACACAAAAAAAAAATCAAGAAAAAATCAAGAAAAAAACCTGGAGCAAATTTGGGTTCTGCGAGCTGAAATTCTTGGTCCTGCCCTGCTATATGGGAGCGCACACCAGTGCACTGAGTATTGAATGATTGAATTGTTGATGGTTTTTCAAAAACACAGTTTGTAGTGAGGATGAGCTAGTGTTTGAGTAGCAACATCAACATTCTAAAAAAGGTTTCACTTGTCACCAGAATAAGCCTTCAAAATACAAAAGAACTTTCATTGTTCTCAAAATTTCACAATGAAAAGAAAAATAAAATAGGATTGGAAGGAATTTTAAGAATTGCAAAAATAATCAAATAAAAATAAATTCAACATAAATTGAGAAAAAAAAACAAGCATAATGAAACAAGAAATATTTCATAAGACCCCCTGGCTAGTTTCAAAAGATTATTTAGGTACTGGGCCTTCTTGCAGGTTATTTTCTTTTTTTTGATATTTCCAAGAAAAAAAAGATAGAAAAAATTATGAAAACAGTTTCAACACTAATCTTTTTGATAGATTGAGCCCTTTCAGGAATTTGCTGAAAAGAGTATTATTTTTCACTTCAATATTTTTATTTTTTCATTTGAATGTAACAAAAACAATATTTCAAAATGCAGACCACCCCTTTTATTTGCAGTTATTTTTGTGGCAATCAATATTTTATGGGGAAAAACCTTTTATCAAGATGAAAAATCAATTTTCTTTTAATCTTTTAATGAAATTCCAAATACCTGAAAAGAAAGAAAATTAGATGCCTGACATTAAAAAAAATATTGAAAAGTATGATTCATTTTGAATTTTTTTCATGTTGGATCCAATTTTTTGCGGTCAAGAATACATCCAACAAATACCAAAAATCCAAATTTTGAAGAGCTTCAATTTATTATTTAGCTTTCCCAGAATTCAATCCCAAACAAGGATTCATTGAAAATGCAAAGGAATGGCTAAAAGAATGCATTGAGTTTTTTTGGGTTTTTTGATTTTTTGTTGATTTTTGAATCAATTTTTAAGTTCTTCAAATACTTTAAATTTGTTGCAACGTTTTTGGAATATAATTTACAACAATCTGGTGTTGTAAATTCAAAAATAAAAACTTGGTGTTGTAAATCTAAAAATAAAAACTTTGTGAAATACCTGTGTCTTCAAGAAAATTCCGGTGTGTACAGATCATCACAAGAATGTGAAATACACACATGTTTGTTTAAGGCTAAGGCTTTTTTTAAAAATAATGCACTAAACAAGTTGAAAAGTAAAAAAAAAAATAATAAATAAAAGAAATAAGCTTAAATAAAAAACCCAAAGAAATGCAAAATAAAAAAATCAAAAATAGTAAAAAAATAATAACATAAAAAAATGTAGCTGGATTGAAATTAACGCCAAACTTAAATCAATCAAATAAAAATCAATCATTTCACAATATGATTATCAACAGGAAAAAAAATGAATCAAAACAAACCAAAAAAAGAGATCAAGAATTGAATGATTCCATCAAAACTTTACCAATGTACTGAAATTGCTCAAAAAAACATGTGTATCCAAAGGAATGGATAAAAGATGTTATTATCAAAGTAGGTTATTTTCCTTTTTGAAAATTAAAGTGATGAAACCCTTAATTGTAAGGAAAATTTGACGGCAGCCACTCAAATTTTATTAAATCTCATAAGCAATGAAAATAATCATGATTTTCTTGACAGTATACACAACTTTATTCATTACATAAAATTTAAATCACCTACAATTCCAAATCTTCTATATTCTATGCATGCACTAGAATTACTTGGAATATCCAAGAACCAATACAAAAAACTTTTCTCAGGTTCCAACTCAAGTTAGAAACAGAGTTTTCTCAGAGTCAAAAAAAAACCAAAACAAGATTCAGGTGCTACACCTGCCGGCAGGTGCCACCATTTTTTTCATGGTGACTCAAGCAGGCGCGTCTCGCTGGTGAAACAACCTTGGGGGCAAGGTGACCTTGCGACAACCCTGACAGCAAGTCACCAACAGGCGTTCCCACTGGTGAGTTGACCACAGGGTCAAACTGACGTTTCCACGACCGTGACCGCCACTCACCAACCATCCAACTGAAAAATTGACGCATGGGTTGGTTGACCGTCATTTTTCAGTCGTTCAACTGTCCCAAGTGGACCCGTGGTGTAGATAGCTAGGATCAAGTAGGAAATCCACGAGGGACCCGCAAGAGAGCCAGCCACTTCCCAGCCCCGGAGAGAAAAAGATTAGGCTACTACTAGCACGGCGCAGAAACCCCCCGGGTGGGACGCAGGGGGGGACTCTCACTCAACTCCTCCTCTGAGGGATTTCTCCATTACTCATGCTACTCACTCACACAAGGCGGATTTCTGCGTCGCATTTTTCCGTGCAACACCCAGTCGCTTACAGGCATGCGACATTGCATATGACACAGTAGGCCAGGCTTGGCCTGCGACAGGTGCCCAAGTACTCTACTGTCGCATCCAGCACCCAATCCCAACTTGACCATCCAAACCCAATGTGTTGGGGCCCATTGTTGATCCCATTTCTGCCCTTCTTGTTCATATTCAAATAAACCACGGTTTCATCTACATTTTCAAAGTTCTCACTGTTATCATTCACCAAAAGTCAAGCAAATGTGGTTCAAGGTCAGATTATATTGCAAAGAAACAAATTCCAACACCAGATCAATGATCAAAATAAATTACACAATCCTGATCAAGACCATGGATCTCAAATTGGATTTTCCAAGTCATCTTCAACTACCAGCTCTTCTTCAAGCTAAGATTCCATTCAGTAAAACCAAAAAAGTAAAGAATGTAAGTAAAAGATTCATAGCCTGGTGGTTTCTTTCTTGAAATGGTAACTTACAACAACACATCATTTAGTGCCCATCAAAATAGCTGTTTTCCTGGCCTGGCTGCACCTATTTTTTAGTGTTTTGTGGAAAGACTGTCAGTTAGCGCAAACATTTATAATCAATTTGGTATCCCAAGCACAAAGAAAGTATTGTGAATCTGTTGAAGATAATCTTGTCCCCAAAGATGTGAAGACCATAACCAAGAGACTTCAATTAGGACAACATTGTTACAAACCATCTGTTGCCATAACTGCTTCTCTCTTTATTTTCCACCAAATATCCCTTTGTCATGTCAATTTCAAGAATCACCTTGGGCTCACCCATGCGCAACTCAACTTTTCCAACTCAGCCACCAATTTGAATGGAGAAAAGGAGAAACCCAAAGTTTTCCACATCGCTTCAAAAAATTGCCCCAAATTTACTCAATTGCAAAATCTATTTATGTCATTCAACCATTGCTTGAATGGTTGACCTTGCTTTTGAACAACCACAACATTGAAGACAAGATAGCATCATGGAAATACAAATTTTTTCAAACATCAAATCGATCCAGGATTGATATCCAGCAAATTCAATCTTGGAGAAAATATCAGTGGCCTTCCAATTCAACAGATGATTCCCCCTTGAACCTTAACTTTTAACTCTTCTGTGATTGGTTCAATCCTTGCGGAAATAAACTAGCTGCTAAACAGCAGTCTCTTGGGATTATGTGTATGAATTGTCTCAACCTTTCTCCAACAATCAGAAATCAAGTCTGCTGGACCTACCTTGCTGGAATAATTCCCAGACCAAATGCGCCCTCTACTGCAACCATCAATCATATCCTCAAGCCTCTAGTAGACCAACGTTTGGAATTTGAAAATGGAAAGGTCATTTCAACTCACCACTATCCCAAAGGCCAAACAGTACAAGTCAGACTGCTTCCGCTCCTTGTTGATGTTGTTGGGGTGCATAAAACTTCTGTTTTTGCTTCTCCTAGTGCTCATTGCTTTTGCTCATGGTGTATGTGTATGAAGATTGACCTCCCAAAATTGGAACTTGGCCCACCATGCTTGAAACAAGAAACATTGCAATTGTCTCAAGATTTCTCAAAATATTTGACATTGAGCATGAAACAGAAATTTTTGGAGAAAACTGGAGTCAGATACTCCAAACTGCATCAAATCACTTACTGAGATCCTTTTCATGAAAATCTGCTTGGAATTATGCACAACTTGCTTGAAGGCATATTACAAAATAATTGATTATTTTGACAGTGCATTGACTTTGGATTTTTAGAAGAGCTCAAAAAGAAGCGCAGTCAAGAACCAGAGGTAAAACAGAATCCAAGAAATAAGGCTTGTCTGGAGCATCCAGACAACAATGAAAGCAATTATGAACATTTTTCTGAGAGAAATACAAGCAATGGAGAATTCAGTCAAGATCAGTCAGGTACTTTTACTGAAGAACTGATTGATCTATTTATCCTACTTCAAAACAAAGTGGTTTTACCCTCCCAAATTGAATAACCACCCAACCCTGTTGGTCAAAAGAAAGCTGGTAAATGGAAATCACACCAGTGGTAAAATTTATTTCAATACATAGTTCCCCTGGTATTACGCAAGATTTTTGTTAAGGATCATTTAAAAATAAGCACCAAATCCTCTTGGGGGCTCATTCTTGTGAATGCAGGTGCCCTTTGCCAATGCACTAGCATTTTATGTGCAAAGGCTATTGCTCCAAAAAATCCTTAAGTCTTTGAATCACCTTAAAAAAATATGGAATAATATCAAAGCAGTTGTTTCAAAATGTCAATGTCCAACCAAACCACCATTATGCTTTGCATATACCTCAGATGCTGAGTTGTTGGTGTCCTTTGCATGGAGTTTCTGTATTCAGCGGGGAGCAATTTATTGGATTTCTTCAAAATGTTAAAACAAATAATAAGTCAAGTGAGTAATTAATATTTCAATTTATCATCCATTAATTACTCACCAATGATATGATTTTAGATGAAATTGACCGTACAATGATGTGGAAGGTGTGCAGCTGGCAGAGGTTGATGACAGCATATGAGCCAGAAACCAAATTGAAACCAAGCAATATTTTCAAGGAATACCAAGAAGAGATCAGCTTGAGCCATCAAGAATATGCAACAATATTGAAACTTGTTCAAATTGATAATCCCAATCTTTGAGATTTTGAAGACCTCCCTCACCCAAAAAACTCCAAGGTATTTTTCAACTATGTACAGGAGTTTCAAACTTGGAAATGGTGTGGTGCTGATGATATTGAGAGGATTTTATTGGTTGGAAGTCCAAATGGAGAAGGCTTTTATAAAGAAGGTGGTAGGATGTGGTTTGGCATAGTTCAAAAAATCTATTGTATGAAAACTAGTAAAAATTCCCTTGTTATTTGATTAATCATTACCAAAATCAAAGGCGCCTATGATGATCACATGGACAGCTATGCATCGACCTTTTTCTCAATTATCTCACTATTCAACGCTTATCTTGGTATTGTTACATCCAAAAGTGTAGTAGTTTTGTTAATTCAGCTCAATTCACTTTTTGCTTACCATAAATTAGAATAAAATGTATTTGGTATTGAAAAAGATGGAATAATATTCCAACCAGTAGAATAAACAAGTTTCATTCATCCACAATCCTAAAAAATGTTCATTACAAGCAATCTCTTGTATTCTTTTTTTTAAAAAATTCAATTATGGCCAATTGATTCTTTTTAAAAACCATTGAGAAAAGGAAACCAAAAAAGACACAAAAGGGGATTACTATCCCATGGAGAAAAGGGAATTTAGAAAATAGGTACAAATGGGGATGGCTATCTTATTGAGAAAAGGAAATAAAACAATTGCTACAACTCTTCTTCAGTCTCTTTGGTGTCACTTTCCAACTCTTTCTCAGAGCCATACAATTCACCAAACTCCCCATCCTCATGAAAGAGGCTCTCTTCTTCCTCCTGATCACTCTCATTCTGGTCCATTTGGTCATATGATTCTTTTCTTTGATTACTTTCATAATTAATTTCTTCCTGGTCACTTTTGGGAATATCTTCAAGACCATATGATGACAACAAGACATCAGAATACTTATTGTTAAAAGCCTTGTCACTGAGGCACTCATCTTCATGTCTTTTTGGAAGTAGGGAAATCTTGGCATTGGGCAAGAATGCAACTGCATTGATATTGGGATTGTTTGCTTATTGGAATCTTGGAGTTCTTGAAACCAGGTTTTGCTGTAGAAGTCCAAGGGTAATCCATTTGGAGCCTTCAGGAAATCCAAGTAGCCAGGGGTCTTTGGCAACTTGCAAACTTGCTTTGGTCCCTGTTTCCAAGCAATTTGTTCAGCTTTGAGCATTTCAGCGTCCAATTGGCGGAAGAACTTGTTTGCATTGTGATAAAATCTGGATTGGAAACCAGGACCAAACTGTGGAATTGCATCAATATCAGATCACAGACGAGATATGAAGAGATGAGATCAAAAGAAGAACAAGCTGGGACTACCAACAGGGTGAGACAGGCTGTAAGTTGAGAATCAAATATGAAACATAGGAGAAAAGAAATGATTCGATAATCTGAGAATATAAGCTGATCAGTCACAGCTCGCTGGTGAAGGAGTTAGTTGGGAGGATTCACTATCAGCCCAAGGAATGACAACAAGTTCAGCCAGCGATGATGTTGAGAATGGAAAGGATCAGCAGCGCCTTGACAGATTGGATTCTGAAAGAGGATCGTCAGATCAGTTCACTGATTGGTGAGTTGCAACGATTGCTCTTCCTTGATTCTGACTGGCTGCTGCGTTCTTCTCGTTGATGCAGTTGGAGGTTTGATTGTGTCGATGTCGACAAAGGTATTGTTGTTCTGAGTCCAGTACCAGGTTGGATTGATCTTCACGTCCGTCTCCGTCTGTCGTGGTAGTTGTTCGAGAGATCGGTCAGCTATCTTGTCGTAGCATTGACCGCAGATAGAGTCGCCACAGCAGATGGCGTACGCGCCCGCATGACAAGAGGATAAAGGAAAATGGGACATATGAAAGAAAGGAAGAAATGAGAATTCAACAGAAATAAGAAGATAACAAGTGACTAATTGTAACACGCACGTGGTGCTTCAAAGAAATAGGCTATGAGATTAAGAATTAACTGAACAGCAAGATCTGTCAACTGCAAAGGTGAAAATTGAGATCAGATTTCAACACGCCCCCTCAACTCGGAAATCAGTGGAACAGAGAGCTAAAAGCATTCACAAGTCGAGTGTTTGAACTTTTGTTTGCAGCTTTAGTGAGAGCGTCGGCTGTCATAGACAAAGATGATATTAGCTTGACTTTGATCTGACCCAGTTTGAAGTCGTCCCTCAGGCTTGTGGTTTTCAGGTCTATATGTTTTGCTTTTGAGTTTGATCCAAATCTTTTTATCTTATCATCTAGTCCTTTATTATTGATCAGGTGGATAGGACATTTTAATTTCACTCAATAAATGTCTTGGATGAGCTTTTGCAGCCAGCAAGCCTCTAGTTGACAGCTGGATAGCAATATGCACTTGGATTCTGTCGATGAGTGTGCAATACATTGTTGCTTTCTGCTTGTCCAGTACAGCGGACTTCCCTTGAATGTACAAAGATATCCGCTTTGAGACATCCTCGAGTCTGGGTCATCAGCCCAAGTTGCATCACTGAAACACACTAGCAGGTCTGAGATTGATCTGGGGCCAATTGTCAGGGTTAGGTCCTTCGTGGCTGAAAGATATTTCCAGACGTGCATGAGTTTGTTCCAGTGGCTGAGACCTGGATGTTTGCAGTGTTTTGCTAGACTGGATACTGCGAAGCTTATGTCGGGTCAAGCTAAACCGGAAATAAAGTTCAAACGACCTATTGGAGATCAATAGCTGACGTTTAAGGAAGCAAAATTGTCTTGATCTTCTTTTTCGGCCGGTGAGAGGTGATTTCCTGGAGTGAGAGGTGTAGAGACAGGCCTGCAATCAAGCAGATTCAATTCTTGCAGTCCTTTCTTGATATGAAGCGGAAGAGAGAGATGGATCAGCCCATCTTTTCTCTTGATTTTCATCCTGAGTAAGGTGTTTTGGGAGTGGGCTGTGGAGTCCTTGAATCTGGCAAGGAAGTTTTCCTTGAAACTCTTGACGTTTCCAGCCACCAGAAGATCGTCTACGTGGAAGTACACAACAGAGTTTTTGTCATCTCCAATATACAGGCACGGATCACAGTCTGATTCGCGGAAGCCTTGATCTTTGATCCACTGACTGAGCATGTGATACCAGTTCCTGGGGGCTTGCTTGAGTCCGTATAGAGACTTCTTCAGCCTGAGATATTTGGATTTCCCATTACAACCGATTGGAGTTTTGATAAACACCTGCTTGTCAAGTTGAGAGTGCAGGAAAGCTCCCTTTACGTCGAGCTGAATCATGTTGAGGTTCTTGTTGGCAATGTATGTCAGAATACCCCGTAGAGAGGCTGCCTTCCCCGTTGGTGCGTATGTTTCAAAATAGTCAAGTCCATATTTTTGATTGAAACCCTGAACGCACAGACGGGTTTTGAGTACAATTGAGTCATTGTGAGCATTTTGTTTGATTTTGAATACTGGAACAGTGTTGAGAGGGTTAGTTACGTCCTTATCCTCTGCCTCTTCCCAAACTCCCAATTCTTCCATATTTCCAAATTCCTTCTCAGCGGATTCCTTCCATTCAGGTATTTTTAGAGCTTCCTTGAGAGTCTTGGGTAGCGTTTCACATACAAATCCATATCTTGGAGGCTTGACCAATGTGTCTTGATTTCGCAAGTTTGGTCTCGGGGTGGTTTCGATAGTAGAATTGTCATCAGATGAGGTTGCTTCAGATTCCGTATCCATTTCCCTTTTGATTGAAGACATAATGATTTCTTCGGAAGGTGGATCCTGAGTGGTCTCTGGGTCTTGGGGAGCTACAGGAGCAGTGCGTTGCGGATGAGTGACAGTGGACTTCTCGGCGTCCTCTTCAATGGAGATGGAATTTGGCTTTTGGTTGTTGAAAATGACATGTTTCGTGTCTACTATCTTACCGGTTGGAGTGACAATTTTGTAGGACAGTAACTTAGGGTTGAATCCAACCAATATTCCGGGGGCTCCTTTCTTGTCAATTTTGGACCTTATCTCTAAGTCGGTGAGTCGATATGTCAACGCCAATCCCAATGGTTTGACGTAACCTTTGGGCAGTTCAGAGTTGTGCATTTTCTTCCAAGGTGACTCATTCCCCATCTGTTTGGGAATCTGATTCAACATCAAGCAGCATCCCTTAACTACTTCATGCCAGCATGATTTAGGCAGAGTTTCTGATTTGAAATTGAAAAATATTAATTATAGCCCTTTAATTTCAAACCAAACACTACATTTTTGGAAGATAATTAGATTATTTTCTCATTACATAATTCTTTCCATCATCTGCTGCAAATCATAAAAATTGTGAAAAAATCTTTAAATTTTTTCTTTAAATTAAGAATAGCTGATTTTTTGTTAAAAAATTAATTTGATATTGTGATTTTATGGGAGTCAACAATCACTCAATGAAGAATTGCAATATGTTGAATATTAAAAACACCACAAATGGAACTTTTAATTGATCCAATATTTTGGGCCTTCCATATTAAAATGACATGTTTGGTTTTCCCCAACAGCATTGATGCAGTGTGTTTCTGAAACACTCATACAAACTTGATGGGATGCAACTGAAAGCAATTATGCATGGCACCCTGCGTGAAATTAATGGATATCTCCAACAACTGCTTTTAAATATTATGATTGATTTTTTAAAGGAAACAAAACAAAGCAAGGGATCATATCATGGCTGTTTTTAGTGTACATAATATTAATCAAATAAATAAAAAAATCCAAATCCATGCAAATATCTCTCTATCCTAAATTTTAGTTTAGCTGTGATTTGTGTTTGGTTATCAACATCAGTGATTCAAAATATCTTCATTTATCAACCAATCATTAATTTCTTAAGGAATCAATCATCCAAGGAAACTTAATTCCAATGGTTATATCATCTTGAATTCCATAGATCCAATAATATTCAAAATTTCCGCTTCAAAATGCCACAGGAATTTCTTAAAAATCAGTCAAATCTTTCCCAAAAGTATACAGTATGTCATACTCTTCAATTACTATATTTCATGAATATAAATCTAAGAATCAATGTGAATATTTGTAAAATTAATTCATAGGTTTTTTATATATCTAATATTCAATTTGAACTCATGAAATAGTATACTTCCTTTTCATTTCCTATCAATATCAACCCAAAATTGATTCTTACCAAATTCATCAGCCAAACTCATATTTCAAAGAAAACATATATCCAATCCACCAATCCCTCCCAAAAACCCTCAAAAATCAAGCAAAAACAATGTCCAAATTATCTGAGGAAAAAAAACATGGTTGGAAGAAACACACAAAAATATTGATCAAGAGCACAAGGAGAAAATTGAGCCATTTCCTGAAATTTGGATTCATAGTGAAAAGTGGATGCATGAAGAGCAGAATTCAAGAGTTTGTGTATGCAGGCTGCAGAGAATAATTTACAGGGAGGCCTTGGAGATTTTTATTCAAGAGCCATTGATTCCAAAAGTCTGGGACCTTTGGATGGAGATGCATCAATTTCTTGGAAGTTGTGAGTTAATATATTGTTCAAAAAGCATATTAAGAATTTCTCATCAATTTCCAATTATTTTACAGCTGTTCCACTAGTGGTAAATAGAAGTTCAATGCCAATGGAATTTTGAATTTTTCTCATAGATTATTATTTGGAATTTTCCCAATTCTAGATTTCTCTACTTGATCTTTCATGGGAAATATGCTTCTTTTCAATTATGAAACAAGTTTTGATGAGAACAGAGACTACGAATTGCCTTATTTCAAATTCAATTATATAAAAAGCTTTTTTATGCAATGAGGAAAGAAACCCTTGTCTCTTATTCATAAAAATCCAATAATACATTGAAATGAGTAAACTATAGAGTTTCTGACCTTTTGATAATCTTTAAATTTTCATTTCGAATAAATGTCTTGATATGTGGCAGAATGAAATCAGAAATATTTTCTGTTGTTTTCTTTATAAAATTAATTATTTCATCCTAAGAAAATCCATGAATTTTTCCAATGGTGTTTGCTGCCTCAAACATATCAAATGACAATGTTTTCTGATGATATCACATCTTTTTAAGCTCAAAATAAGCTTGAAAAAGGCACTATGACTTTGATTGAAAGAACTTTTTTTTCATAAGCAGCTCTCTTCATCAAGAAATTCAATCATATTTTTCTTAAAAGAAAAATAAAACTTGAAAAAAGAAGGCTTGATGTGTGTTGCAAGTAACTTGAACTCTTTTTGTGAAATATTGTCCTCTCATGAACTCCAACCCACCCATGAAGGTAAACACAAGTGGAAAGGTGGTAAGATTTGTGTTTATCTATGCAGTCAGGTTTGAGATGTCTCAAGAGATTTCAGTTTAATCTTCCAAAGTCATGTTTAACCAAATAAGATGAAATGGTTTCAATACTTGAAAGTAAGTAAGAACATGATTTTTATCAAAAAAAATAAATTCTATCTACTTTCAATTGCAAACATTTTATCTAAAACGTGGTAAATGATCAAGAAATGAATTTTTCATACCATTTTTGATTTAAGAATATTACCTTGGCCTTCTTTTTAATTAGGAATAATTTAAGCACTCAAAATTTCAGATGAATCCTTGTAAATTTGCATTCAAAACCAGAAATATTTGGTTATTAAGAAAAATTTTATTATTTTCTTGATCTGTAGAAGATATCAAAACAGATTCACAATCACATTTTATTGCAAGTTGGATCAAAATTACACCTCTTCATTTCATTAGAGGAAGCATTCTTTTGCAAACATTTTCATACCAATTCACAATTGAAATTTGACTCCCCATGTAAAAAATGATAGACGCATTTCATCAATTTCAATACTAAGCCTGAGTAAAATTGATCATCTTGATCATACTGTGGATTTCAAAAATGAAGGTGAAATTTGCAACAACTTAAGTGCTCATCCCAGTAATCTGAGAAATTTTCTATTTTTAATAATAGGTTTCTTCTTGATCTTAAATAAATGTACCAAGGAAATACTTGGTTGCAACAGAAAGCTTTTTAATTTCATTGTAAAATCTATAAAATTATTTTAACTGTAAAATTTAATAATAAGTTTCAATCTATTTTTGGATTAATTTTTTTCCCCTGTTAAGGGAAAAGAATGATTATTATTCCTGAAATCATTTAAAATGATAAAAATTAATCATCTCAATCAAGATCCATGTTAAATCAAAACATCAATAAAAATAATATGGTCATTTTCATCAAAATCCAAGTGGTAGTTCCCAAACATTTCTTCCTTCTGAAAATATTTTTTTTTCATTGCACAATGTAGAATTTGGCTCACATTCTTGAAATGAATTAAAGAGAAGATGAATATCCAATTTGAGATATTCAATTTGTACATGAACCCTTTATAATCTCTCAAAATTTTTCATATTCAATAGCCAATAACTTCAGATTCAATTGCCTGCGAATTCTTTCCCTCCATAAAATCTACACTTCAAACAACCCCACAACCTTTTCAATTGATAGTTGAAGACTTCCCTATATTATAATATGGATTTTTGACCTCCTTATAGTTCAAAATCCATCAAAACTCGCACATTAAACAAGGAAGTAGCAGAACATTTTCTGAATTCCAATGACCCCATAAGTCTATTCCTACATGAATATGTAAAGACTATTTTAAACATGAAATCTTGAGGAGACAGTGTTCCGCCTCCACCCACTGAAGATTGACTAAAAGTTTTAAACTCAAAAAGCATCAATACAATTTACGCAAAAAACAACTTTTCCAACTTGGAAACAACCAATGAAAACCTGTATGGAGGGAAGAAGAGCATTCCTTGAAATTTCAAAGATCAATTCCAGAAAAAATTAGAAATCTATGGCATACATGTTCCAACTTTCAAATTGGAACATCATAATTCAACAAAGTGGGACTAAATATTTTCAGAATTGATAATAAAACATTGGTTAAATGCTAAGGACAATGATGCATTTACAAATTATCCACTTGATATTGAGTTTTGCAAGAAGGACATACTCTTTGGCCTACTGGAACATTGGCTAGGTGGGAAAAATTATAATTACATGAAGTCTAGGAAATGTAACAAAAAGCCTAGTTCTAGAGTTAAACACAGAGTAAGCTTCAGATTTATCTCCATTTTCTAAATCCTCTTAGCTTAAATTTTGGTCTTGAATCTGCAAGATATACAGAAATGGCTTGGCCACTGCAGAGCGCCATATGTGAAAGGATTTGGCAAAATTCCTTTTCCCTAGTAAGGAATGCTGCTCAGATACAGAAGAAGACAACAAGGGGAAATATCACTCTGTCCAAGTGTATTGGAGAATCAAAATTTATTTACAATTTCTTCATAATCTTGATAACAACACTCTCAAGTAATTATATGAGATGAAAGGTGAACTTCAAGCTAAAAAACAAGTAGAATATGGAAGAAATTATCATGAAATAGTCCCAAATTATTATATTAAACCATGTGAAGCCCTGCGTTCTAATTTCTACTGCCCTTAATTTCTTGCCACAGTAAATTGGACAGAGAAATTGATTTTGAAGATGAATCCAGTAGAGGATAAACTAGAAAGATTAGCAAAATCACTTGAAACCCCATGTTGTTTTGAAAAATAAATTCCAAGGAGTTCTATATTTCCTCTATTGTAACCCAGAAAACAATATCAAAAGCTTGAAATTTTAGAAAATTTTTATTTATTAATTAATTCCTGCTAAATAAAACAAATCAATATCACTAGATTACTACTTTTAAGCTTCCAATATTATAAGAAATGTTTAAAACAATGTTTCTGCTAAAAGAAATCAGAACTGAAATCATTCAAGGAAATGGTTTCCTTTTTGTAAATTCATTCATTTTTTGAAATAAAATGTGAAACTGCTCAATTATTTCAATGTCAAATTGATTTATTTGAAATGTATAATTGAAGTCAATTTCTATGTGCTACAATAATTCCAACATTTCTGAGCAGATTTTTGAATCTTCAGTTAAAATTTAGATTTACATTTCAACTTCCTACATCAAATTGAGATTTATTAAATTTCACAAGAAGAAAAACAAGATCTTAAAAGCTGAATTTAATGCTTTCAAAAAATAAAATTTGTTTCAATCACAAAGTAAAAAAAAGGACACTTAAACCTATTGTAATTATCTAATAGGAAATAGAAAGAAAAAAAGCATCAAATTCTTGACTTTTCCAACCCAGGTAGTAAGTTGTATGTTTCAGGTGTGAAAATGCACTGCTTCAATCCTCTATCACTTTACATAAAATTGAATTTCCCCATAATTCCAAATCTTTTGTATTCCATGCATGAACTAGAATTCCTTGGAATCCTCAAGAACTGATACAAAAATATTTTCTCAGGTTCCAACTCAAGTTAGAAACAGAGTTTTCTCAGATTCAAAACAAAGTTAAAGCAAGTTTCAGGTGCTACACCCACTGGCAGGTGCAGCTTTTTTTTTCATGGTGATTTCAGTTTGGTAGTTTTTTCATTTCAAAATTTGGACAAAATAGGGTGTATCAGAGTTAAAATTTTCAAAAAACTAAATGGCTGATTTCATGCCTATCCCTTTTTTCATAATTTTTTTTCAGTTAAAACCATTGATACACTGTTTATTTTGATAAAACAATATTTTTTGAAAAATTTATATTTTTCCTGAAATAATCTATTTAAACTTTCAAAATTTCAACTCTGATACCCCTAATGGATTTTTTCATTCATTTCAATTTCAAAATTCACCTTAATCTCCTTGAATCTAATTTAAATTTAACCTGTTACACCAAGGAAAATAGACCAGTTCCTCAGCACTTCCTAAGTCTAATATTAACTCCAAAAAAAAGGAATAATTTACTTTGAATCTTTACTTATTATATTTGATTGGTTCCAGGAATTCCCTAATTAATTTGAATCAGAAAATAAAGAATTAAAACCCAGAAGAATTTGAAGAGTTTAATTCCAGGATCAATCCATTAAATTCAAATTCTTCAGTGAATCCTTTCAGTAACAATCATTTCATCAGAGTTAAAATTTGCAAAAATTTAAAAACCATATTTCAGGAAAAATATCAATTTTTCTAAAAATACTTTTTTATAAAAATAAACAATGAATAAATTTTTCTAACTGAAAAAAATCAAATTTTGAAAAAAAAATGGATAGGTCTAAAATCAGCCATTTAATTTTTTGAAAATTTCAACTCGGATATGCCCTTTTTCTTCTGTTTATTGCTTGGTTATAACCAATAGATCTTCTCAATTCCAGAAATCAATAATTTGATTTGAAATCAAGTAATTACTTTGGAATTAAAAATTAATAAGTTTGGATTAAGCCATCTGTTTTATAAAAACATTGGAATTAATTGAACTTTCAACTAAATCATTTTTTCTAGAATCAAGGATCTCAAAAATTAATTTGAACTCATTATTTATTAATTTTCATTTTTCATTAATATTCATGTAAATATATTTGATCAGTTGAGGAAAACTTTCCTCAGGTTTCAATTTTTAATGGGAATGATTTCTCTTGAAATTAAAATCTTTCTTCTTTCCATCTTAATTTTACTTCCCTGCTTAGGTAATTTTGAATCTATTTTAAATGCTTATGTTTATTTATTTGATATTTTTTGATTTAATTACCTGAAATTGTCATATTTTATTTTTACCAGTTTCATTTTAAAGCAAAACATTTATATCAGCCCCAAATTTATTATTGAAGATCTCTTCATGAAAAAGCTAGCAGTGGTTAGATGGATTGCCAAATTTTTTTGCTTTAAAAGGCTCATGAGATTTTTTCTTGATGTGATGGAAAAGCTCTGATTGGTGGTTGTAATTTTGAAATCAAATTCAATCCTTGATTTCATGGATGAGACTTGATTTAATTAAGAAATGGTGTTTCAAGAGGGAGCAATTAAATCAAGATTCCCTTTCCAATCTTGAGTTCTCCCTCATCTCCGCAAATTGCTGTCCATGGCTGATTAGTTAATTTAACATGATCATGATAGCCTTGGTAGGGATTTGTAACTCAAGGCTACCCAAATAAAAGTGGGAATTGTTGGCCACAAACCCCATGGCCTTCATTACATGATAATTGAATTTGTCTTAGTGATTGTAACCTTTATTTTATATGGCTCCAGTCAGGGCTAATTACCTGGAGTTTAAGCAAATTTTTATGAAAATGGTCTCGCCTGAGAAGATAATGAAAAATAAGCATAATTAAGAAAAAATAAAATGAAGCAAAAAGAAGGAAACAGAGTGAAAAAAACCATAGGGGAAATAACCATACTCCTGGTCTATTTCATATTTAACTCTGCATTCATCAAAAAACACAATTTATTATTGAAGATAAAAATCTTGATGTCCAACAAATTTGGATCTTTCCTCAAGCAAATCTGGTAAATTCAAAGAGACTGTTATTTTGCATACTTTCTCCCAGTTCAAATCAACATGATTCAAAACCTTTAAAATGGCTTGGGGATGACCAATAATTCAAGTTTGACTTGGAAAAACTTGAAAATTGTTTCAAGGTTTTCAGAAATTATTCTTCAAGATTTATCAAAATTTCAGTTACCATCACAGGGTAGATATTCCATTCTCTCTTCTTTTTTACCTTCACAAGGAATTGATCTTCAGGGATGATGCATTAAATTATTTGGAATGATACAGTGAATTTTTTGGCAACTTTCTTCTGAGGCATTGCTTTTCTAGAAAATCTATTTGGTTCAGATTTAAAACCTTTGAGGTGATGATGGCATTTTTATGATGCTTTTAGTGATATAATTGTTCATTTGGATTCTTTGATCCCCATCTAATTTTTTGTGAGGATTATTCATGGCCTTGCAATAGAACTTTATTTTGTTTGGTTTGAAAGGCTGATGTGCAGGAGTTTGTGTGAATTCTTCATCAGAATGATCTTCAACGTATTTTGAATTTATCATATTGCTGCTGGAGGCCATTTTGGTACTTTTTATGGTAATAAAAATCCAATAAGTACCCTTCAAATGTTCTTTTTTCTCCAAGTTGATAAAAAAAAGCCATTTTAATTACCTGACAAGATGGGACCCCAGTGGCTCTTGCCCCATGAACCAATTTGACCACCACAGAAACCATGGCTTTTCACATTACCAATAGGAGCTGAAAAAATGACTAAACATGTTGAATAAATCTTAAAGAAAAATAAAAAAGAAAGAGAAAAAGTGAAATAAAAATAAAAATAAAAATAAAAATAAAAATAAAAATAAAAATAAAAATAAAAATAAAAATAAAAATAAAAATAAAAATAAAAACAAAAATAAAAATAAAAATAAAAATAAAAATAAAAATAAAAATAAAAATAAAAATAAAAATAAAAATAAAAATAAAAATAAAAATAAAAATAAAAATAAAAATAAAAATAAAAATAAAAATAAAAATAAAAATAAAAATAAAAATAAAAATAAAAATAAAAATAAAAATAAAAATAAAAATAAAAATAAAAATAAAAATAAAAATAAAAATAAAAATAAAAATAAAAATAAAAATAAAAATAAAAATAAAAATAAAAATAAAAATAAAAATAAAAATAAAAATAAAAATAAAAATAAAAATAAAAATAAAAATAAAAATAAAAATAAAATTAAAAATAAAATTAAAATTAAAATTAAAAATAAAAATAAAAATAAAAATAAAAATAAAAATAAAAATAAAAATAAAATTAAAATTAAAAATAAAATTAAAATTAAAATAAAAATAAAAATAAAAATAAAAATAAAAATAAAAATAAAAATAAAAATAAAAATAAAAATAAAAATAAAAATAAAAATAAAAATAAAAATAAAAATAAAAATAAAAATAAAAATAAAAATAAAAATAAAAATAAAAATAAAAATAAAAATAAAAATAAAAATAAAAATAAAAATAAAAATAAAAATAAAAATAAAAATAAAAATAAAAATAAAAATAAAAATAAAAATAAAAATAAAAATAAAAATAAAAATAAAAATAAAAATAAAAATAAAAATAAAAATAAAAATAAAAATAAAAATAAAAATAAAAATAAAAATAAAAATAAAAATAAAAATAAAAATAAAAATAAAAATAAAAATAAAAATAAAAATAAAAATAAAAATAAAAATAAAAATAAAAATAAAAATAAAAATAAAAATAAAAATAAAAATAAAAATAAAAATAAAAATAAAAATAAAAATAAAAATAAAAATAAAAATAAAAATAAAAATAAAAATGACAATCAAAATAAAAATGAAAATAAAATCAAAATGAAATTAAAATTAGATACAATTAAAAAATTAAAAAAACTGTTTCATTGAAATCTTTCAGTATTACATTGGCCAAGGTTTCTAATGTAGGATTTGTGTTTTCAGCCTGCTGGATCCCAAGACCCTTGCTATCCTTTAGCTACAAGAGGTGGTAGTATAAATAATAGATATATTATTAAATAAATGCAGAAATAATCCACAAAATACTTGGATAAAGCTTATTGTAAGGTTAATTGGTTTGGTTATGGTTTATTGTTATAAATCAATATAGATAAATTGATTATTAAATATTTTTATAGAGGGGAAGCAATTATATTGGGGATCTTTAACACCTCTCTTTAGGGATTTTAGCATGAAAACACATAGTCCTGGTTACTTTGGCCTCTTTAGTTTTAAGGATATTTTACCCAAAGGAAAATATGTATATAAAATACACGGTGGAGTGGCGGGGCCTTGTAGCCAAGCTTCCACGACAGAGAAAGGATAATAAAACTCACTGGTATATTATTAAATCTTTTGGGTATCCTTTGGGATGTGCACTGATGGGTTAAACCTGTATACTGGGGTTATAAGGTTGTTCAGCAATTTAAATTGATAAAAAGAGGTTGAGGAGGGATATTATTAATAAGACTAAGCCATAAATCACTTATGTATCTCTTATAAGTACTTGATTACCTTGGCAGGGTGTCTGGATATATATATAACTGGGTCTCTGCCCATCAATATCCTCAAAGGAGCTCTTTATTTATAGTCTTTGGAGTCCCAATATTGTCCTTCTGAGGGGTACAGGGGCTCAAAGGGACGGACACTGAGGCTAGCAGGGTAACCAGTGGTAGGCTGTTACGTGTTCTTTGTGCCATAGCACGGGTAGAATCTAATTCAACAGGGTATGGGAATTATTCTACATCATAATTGATATTTGTACATGTGAATAACACTAATCTGTCCTGTTTATGTATTATTTAATTAATTATCCTTAGTAAATGTTCCCAGTAAGTTAATACTTATTTTAATAGACATTCCTACGGACATTCTGATGTCAGTTGTTTTTTCATTATGTATTAAAGTCATGATATTGATTCTACTCCTTATTTTCAAATTTCAGTTGATTTAGTAAATAATTACTTAAAAATATAATTCATTGAAATTCATGTAAAATTTTTACATCATTAGTTTTCTTAGTATGTCACAAAAATATTGATGTCTAGAAATTCACATAATAGTATATTCAAGGATTTTAATATATTTTTAGAAGTTGTCATTGTCTTATTTTCGACATTCTTGGTACTTTGAATTATATTTAATAAAAAATAAGTATAAGGGTTATTTAAGTATTTTTATATAATATTATGTACTTTTACACTATCTACTATCCACAGGAACATTTATTACATTTTTAGAATGTTCCTGTGTGGGTTTTAGCATGTTTACCCTGTACCTCAGTTTCTCAGGCCGCCTCTCACTTTGTCAACCCGTAGTCCCGTGGCTGTGTACTTTCCAGAGGCCCAGGGCTGCGTACACAACCTTGAACGAGTGACAGGGCTGTATCTCAGCCCTGCGCAGGTGCATTGGCTGCCGCGGCTGCATGCGTGAATTGTGACAGAACACATTTCCGTCTGTAACTCCTAAAATATACACAACACCTCAATTCTGACTGAATTTGAGGTGTGGAACCTATACGTGACAATACGTGTGAAATATTTAATTGGCCAAAAAGTTCAATAGTGGTGCCGTGGTATTTTTGTTTTTCTTTCCTTAATTATTTAAAAATATAAGGATTTGGATTTCAAGGGTGGGGTCAGTGAGTGACCCTACCTAATTTTGAGTGGGGAATCCATGTTTGTAATAATATTTATGGTTTTCCTACTCCTTCTTATTTTCAGTCTATTATTATTATTTTTATGTTATTTCTGTTACTGTTGTAGCTTTCTCTGCAATAGTAGCAAGCTCACATGTGTTTTTTCTGAAAAGACACATCTTTTTCACTGGATGAAGCAAGTGAACTAGTGTTTGAATGCCTAGAAATCAGGCTGTTACAATAAATGAGGCCTAGCACACCTCCAAAGCCCCTCAAGCCATCAAAAACCAGCTCTTCAGCTGTTAATTGAGGTTCAGTGTGAATCTCTTTTTCAGCAGTCAAAAAACACAAATTTTAAACATGGGTGAGAGGCAGGAAACACCCTGGTGAAATAGGAACAACATACCATCAAAATTTGAAAAACAGAAATATGAATGTATTGGTGAAATATTACAGTTGTTTTCATAGATCTTCAGGTTCATCATACTTCAGCTGTGTGCTTATTTTCTTGAATTTTTCCAAAAAAATATTGAGATTCATCAGAATTCACTTGTCACCACTTTTCATAATTGTTGATCACCAATTTTATGGCTGGGGTATTCCAGTGCACAAAGTTTTGATTTGGTATGTTTGATACGTCATTACTTCCAAGTTCAATGCCAAGTGAGTTTCAGTTTCATTGATTTGGAAGCTCAAGTAAATTCCAGTTTCTGCTTTTAGGAATTACCAGTGAAATCCATTTTCCACCATGGTGGATAACATTTGAATCCTATTTTTTTCAATGTAAACTTTGGTGAATTTAAGATTCTTCATTGTTGAGTACAGTTTTCCTGTAAAGTGATTCAATGGGCCAGAAAATGACACTGGATGGTGACATGGAGTCACTGGCAAGCCAGAGACCCCAATTTGGCACTTTGGTTGATAGGCTCCAACTGATCAAATAGAAGATAACAATGGTGCTGAAAGTGTGAGATAAAAAGTCAAAAAAGTTTTGACAAGGCAAGTTGGTGATGTGACATGATGACCAAAGTTGTAACAGAGACTTTTGACCAATTTTATGTGCAAAGTTGCTACTTGGGGGTTTTACCAAGCAAGTAGAACAGGGTAAGGGCAATCAAGCAGAGGCCATAAAACTTGAGTAGATTATTGATCAAGAGAGAGAGCACACAATTGGTGTAAGTTGATAGCAACTAAACCACAAAGATGAAAAGGTTAGAAATTCTCAACAAGAAAGATATTTTTAAGTTTGTGAGACCAAAATATAACTTTTGGGAGATTTGAGATGAATTACGAACAACAGACTGAGGCAATTGAATCAGACACACAATTGAGAAAAGGAAAAAAACAGAAAGAAGAGAGGAAAATAGAATTGAAAGAGATGAAAGATGATCAACGGGACTGGCAGAGGCGCTTTGCGAGTTGGCAGACGTTGGTTCACTTCGCAGGGTGATCATGGAGAGCCTGAGAGTATTGAGATTGAGAAGCTGAAAGAGGAGTCAGACAGAGGTCCCAATGACAATGGAGGAGCAACTCTCACCAGTCACAAGTTGAGATTGAGGAGTCAAGTGATTGAGTAAGTTGAAGTTGAGCAGTCAGCAATTGTGGTCTGAGGAGCGTGAAGTTGATGGAGGTCAAATTTGAGAGGTTTGAGAAGCTTGAGGCGGATAGGGAAAATAGGAAGAAGAGAAACTAGGAAACAAGAAACAGAAGAGAAAAATGAAACAGAAGTGATGGAGGAATTATTGATATCAATAATGAAAAAGGAAGTAAGAGTTCCGAATTCCCCCCAAGTTTTGAGTTCCAGGACATGAGGTCCTCAGGTGAGTGCGGTTCTCTCTGGGGTGCTGCGGATTACGTAATCTGGAGGTTGGGAGCAACAAGAGAGCTGGGTGACACTCCAACATAAAAGGAGAATGATCAGGGGAGAATTCTGTATTTAAACATTGTTGAAGCTAGAGTCAGATTCTCTGGTTGATACTGAAGGAAAGGATGAGAAAAGGCTTATGAAACCAAGAGGAGCAGACCTAAGGAGCCAAAGAAGGGAACTCCAGTTCAAGGTAAGTAAGAACAGATTTTTATCATTCACTTGATAGCAGGCCGCTTGAAGCAGACCAAGTACAAGCAGGGAAGACTTGTGGTCGACATAATGAGAAGCAATAATGAATATAGCTATTCAAGATGAGCCTTGGAGTCCGCACTGATTGGGGGACAACAGAGGTCAAGTTAGCCACTAGGTTTTAAGTCAAAGGTGCAACTGTAACAATAACTAATCTAGTATAATATAGAGTGTGCACTGGTCAGAGACACTCAATAGAATAATAATAAAAATGATCATGAGATTCAAAGCTGGAATGCACTGAAGGCTCAGTCAGTAAAAGCAAATAAAAGAAATTTTGACACTATCTAATTGAAGGGTTTTACTACCTTGGAAATTTTCCCCTGAGTGACAAACCAAATTCATTACAACTACTCATAACTTCATGATTTGCGTATTCATCTAATGGATGTGTTAGTTCATTCTGCAATGCTTTAGTAGTAAAAAAAACTATCTGGAATAGCCTGATTGATTTCAAGAAGGAAAAAATAAGGCCTTGAAATTGAACAAAGCTATATATGGCCTAAAGCAATCCTTAAAATTATGGGACAAAACATTTTCCTTACTGGAATCTGGTTTATAAGACCATTTGGAAATGTGTTTCAATACCTGTTTAAACTTGATTAATGTGGAAATGATTATTGATTTGATTTTTAATTGAAAAATCAAAAATGAATTTAACATTAATCCTTCAATGGAGTATCTTGGGATGGCTAAAAGTATAGTTGATACCCAACTTTGAAAAACAAAAATTGAATTAAATCAAAATAAAAATAAAATGGCTCAAAATAAACTGAACTATTTCAACCCAAAAGATTTTAAAGCTCCACCAATGCTGTGAAAATCCACAGCTTCACCAATACCAGAAACTGACAAAGAATATGAGGAGATTTTAAAATCAAAACTTTCTTATCCAAGTGTAGTCTGTTCTCTACTATAGCTGGCTCAATAAACCTGCCCCAACTTAGCCCATTTTGTTGGAATATTAGCAAAATACATGGTAAAACCTGCAATGAACAACCTAAGAACTTCTTCCAGGTGCTTCCATATGCTTGGGGTATGGTTAAGTAAGGTATAGAATATACACTGGGTGAAAAAGTTCTATCAGCAATTCAAAATTGGTATGGTTTTATGGCTGGGATATGCTGATGCCAATTGGGCAGAAATAAGGCAAACCAAAAATCAACCACAGAGTTTGTGTTCATAACAATGAATCGCCCCATACCTTGGAACTCAAACACTACAAAAAAGGTAGTGGCACTTGTTAGCAAGTGCCATCAAGGAAGCTCTAGTTGAAGCTCTGTCCAAACTCTAGTGTAAGGTATTTTCATTCTCTAACATTTTTTTGGTTCACAGTGACTGTGCACAATGCAGAGTGACTGTTCAGGATCACCGTGACTGTGCGCAATGCACAAAAACTGTGGAAAATGCACATTTTAAGACTCCAAACGGTGCTAAGACGCATGCAGTTCTGTGGAGGGGAAAGGTGATTTTTAGGCTGGCCTCCTAAGAGTTACAATAATATTTAAATGTAACCAGAATCAAGGTCCAGGAACTTTTAAATAAGGAATCAATGTAAGAGATAAGTTTGGGACTAGTTGGTAGCAGTGGAAACAACACTATCTGAGGCAAGATGGTGCAGGGAAATACTTGAACAAAATAAGTTAAATTTTTGTTCAGAGTTCAATGGAACAAGGAAATTGTAAGTAACAACACCCACAAGCTAATAACTCTTGTTTTTGGAAGAAGATTAGGAAAGATCAACTCAATCTCAACCAACCTCCATGTTCTCAATGAACCTGCCAAACTCCCCGCAATCATCTGCTTGAAGGGTACCAGATGACTGTGGGTGGCTGAACAAAATTAATTCAATTTGTTTGTGAATCTCTAGAAGCAAAGAAATAACAGACTCAAACAAGAATGACCCAACACTTCTCAAGGAATTCAAGAGTAGCGTGGCAGAATTCAACTTTTTAAAGAAGAGAGGGAGGTCTAACACTCCAGGTTTCAAGCTTAAAGAAACCTCTCAGTAAAATGTGACTTGATCCAGAAAGATGATCAGGGAAGGATCAGACCAGTATGGTCAGAAAAAGGGATCAGGAGTGGTATAAGAACCTCAAGAATTCCAGCAGATATAATTCTCTTCAACCAGCAAGTCTATGGTTGGTGATAAGGATCAAGGTCACAGATGGGCAGATCAAAGATTTGAGTATGGAGGCTCAAAGGATCAAGGGGGCAATCAAAAAATATACAACCAGGATAAGGATGAGGATTTTATTCACTGATAATGACTGGGGGGGGAAATACACACACACTCCCATGGATGATTGGAAAAAGCAGGGGAGAGCCCCTCCTTTTATAGAAAAGAGATCTGTAGACTATTTACAAGAGATACTTAAAAATGAGTGCAGATTTTTTTTTTTTTGATCATGGGAAAACAAAAGAAAAATGAGAAAAAAACAAACAACTCAAAAAAAAGAATGGAAATCATGAATGAACAGGAATGGGAAGAAACCAGCCCATGCCAATGATGGGCGCATGCAGGAGAGTAGCTTGTGAGAGGCCGCGCGGACAGGCTGACGGGCCCGGTGTAGAGACTCCTGTGGGATTATATAAATAAAGTAGCAAATAGCTTTCTGGCAGTCCTTGAAGGGGAATTTAGTATTGCTTCTACTCCTTTGGAGTAATAGTATATACTAAGAGTGGTTTTGAATTGCCTGCCCTTCTAGTACTATAGTAAGTCTGCACAATAATTTATTTAAATTAATGGCTGGTTTCTTTGAGACTTAAAATAGGTCTCGGATCAGACCTAGGTTAGTTATTAATTGTTATTGGTAGGGTTTGTTGAAGAATAGACCAGATGTATTGGATTATTGGTTAATTATTGATCAGATATATGTGATCTTAACCAGTATCCCAATATCAAAGGGGTTCAAGGGTTTTATCAAAGGGATGGTTCAGGAGAGGACCCAAGGATGGGTTTACCCACAGGGGGCTGGGTAGAGGAAAGGTTGGTAGTTTCTTTTTGTTGTGCTCTCTTTCTTTGTAAGGGTTATTTATTAATTAATGGGTGGGTTTTCTTTAATCTGGTGCTGAATATTTAGGTCACAGAAGAACCCTTATTCAAGCACCTGTTGGGTGGTTTAACTGGTTAAATATGGTTAATAAATTGGTTTCTGATTTCCTGTTTCTTTATAATTGGTTCACTACTAATATGTATCTGGGTAGGTACCACAGATGGATGGGTTGATGGGGTGGATGGATAGATGATGAGATGGGTGGTTCTGATTTGGTGAGTAGGTATACAACTTGGATAGGGCAGAGAGGCCCTCCTTAAATAGACAAATCCTGCCCCCAGGGGTGCTCAAGGCTGCCCCTGAGGGTTCTCCCTGTTCTGGTGAGGAACAGTGAGATACAGTTACATGAGGCATTTCTGCTGGTTGGGAAAAGTTTGTACAGTTACATGAGGCATTTCTGCTGGTTGGGAAAAGCTTGTACAGGGGTTTCATGCATGCACAGCCTTGCATAGATTGCTGTGTAGTTCAGATAAGGTATATTGATGTGCTGTACTGGTAGTTTATTCAGTGATTCTTGCTTCTACCTACATGTATTGCTGTGCAATACTGTTGGTTTGTTTGGTTCTGGTTAAGGCTGGTTCCACTTTCTCCTGCATATATTGCTCCTGTATACTTCTGCACAGCCTCTTGTATGTGTATTTGCTGCATGTTTGTTTGGTTCAGGTGACCAGATCTGACATGCTGCACTGCCTCCTGTATCTGTATTGCTGTATTCTGGCTGTGGTGACTGGATCTGGACTGGTTGCACTGCCTCCTGGATCTGTATACTGTATGCTGGATGAGGTGACTGGATCTGGCATGCTGCACTGCCTCCTGTATCTGTATGCTGTATTCTAGATGAGGTGACTGGATCTGGCATGCTGCACTGCCTCCTGTATCTGTATGCTGTATTCTGGATGAGGTGACTGGATCTGGCATGCTGCACTGCCTCCTGTATCTGTATGCTGTATTCTGGATGAGGTGACTGGATCTGGCATGCTGCACTGCCTCCTGTATCTGTATGCTGTATTCTGGATGGACTGGTTGTTGTGTGGTCCTGGTCTTGAGGATAAGCTGCCACTGGTATGTACTTAAGAGTTTACTAGGTATGCCTTATGTCTTCCACAGAGATGTGACACCTGGGTGGGTATGAGTTTGCCACAGTTGAAGGTTTCTTGGGCTGTATCTTCTAATCCATGAGAGATAGAGGGGTATGTTGGCTGAGTGACTATGGATTATTTTCAATGTAGAATTCATTTCTGAGGTTAATTTGAGGGTTTGAGCTGTTGTTACACTAGAAAAGTGAGTCTGATGGCTATAGGACAGGTTTGGACTGCAACCGCTTGCCCACGGATGATCGCGCAAATGGGGAGACCTTGGACAGATGAGGGAAGGGACTTGCGCTTGGGCCCAAGTGGTGAAGAAAGCAGGTGATTGGGATCAGTTGGAGGGGTGGATCAAGGGGTGGCAGGATTGAGGTGGCGAAGGATATGGAGGAACAATGATGATGACGAGAAGAAGGATGACTGGATAGGGACAAGGAGTGGTGATGGGATAGGTTGTAGATCAAATCTTGAAGTGATCATTGACGGAATTGAGGGAATGTTTCAAGCCACTCTTGAGGAACAGCTTCAAGAAACTCCCAATTGGATCCCTTTCTTGATGATGGCTTGATTGAGCTGGAAGAGAGCCTGGGAGGGGAGGAATGTGGGGGTGAGGGATCAGAGCTTTCAATAACTTCAATGGCCCCAAGCGGCAGCTGGCGACAACTTTGACAGCCGCAGGCAACAGCTTTCCGTCAGTCATATGAGCGCCAACCAGTTTGCAAGGAGCCCGGGACAACCGTTGGCAATTTTGGTGATTGGATGACCAATGAATGGATGATGGAGATGGAGGTGAGAGATGGAGAGGATTTTCATTGTTGTTGGATGATCAATGATCAGTAATCAGATTTTCCACTCCCGACATTCAATGCTGATGCCTGCAAGGGTCAAGCCAAGTCAAGCCTGTCTTGCCCACACATTGGTAAAAAGGTAACAGGATGATGAAAAGTGGAGCAAGAGGGACTCGAACACCGGGCAGATGGGTCTAGACACCTGAGGGATCCTCCTAGACAACTAGGAGATGGGAATGCTGGGAACTGGAAACTAAGATAGGGGATAATTCCAAGAAAGAATTTTTTTTTGACTGTATTGATGGATAAGGGGATGTAAAAATTTCAAAAAAATAAATCCATAATCCATGTGGTGTCCTGGATTGGTCACCACATCTCTCCTCAACTTGCAGACTGTGCCTAGTCTCAAGATTGAACTTGAAGATGTAAAGAGAAGGAGAAATACAAGGAAATTGAACAGAAAATTGGCCATTCCTAGATCTTGAGAGGGATTGAAGAGTTTTAAAATATCTTGATCTATCCAAAACAGCCCTAAAAGCGGTAGAGATAAAACACAGAAGGTGTCCAAGGTGCTCAAGTATGTGGGATACAGTAGAGTTTCCAACAAAAAACGCAGCAAATAACCCTGGTGGAGCACAGTTGGGAGGACTTACTTCTGAGATAAGTTGCCTCCACAACAATGAAACTTCTTGAATTGATCAGCAGAGAACCTCCTTGCCAGTTGTGTACCATCCAGCTCACCCAAAACGTAAGATCCGCCTCTAACTTGGCAAACCACCCAATAAGGACCATTCCAGAAATTTGAGCAAAGCTTGCCCCACTGGGTCTCCAAAGATTTATTATAAGCTACAACTAGATCACCAGGTTTCAAGGAGTCCCTGATTTGATTGGAGTTGTTTTCCTCCCAATACTGGACTGATTTTGCTCTGGACTCCATTATCTTCTGATAAGCTTCATCACAAACATCTTCACTTTGCTCCAGTTGCTTGGATCTAGCAACTAATTGATCAGTAGTTGAGCACACCTTGTCCCAAGGGATAACCAAGAAAGATTCCATTTCCAGATCCAAAGGAAGAACTGCTCCTTGGCCAAAGATGATCTCATAAGGTGAGTAACCAGTATTCCTTTTGGTTGAGATTCAACAGAGAGGAGAACAAGAGGAAGGAATTTGCAAGAATTCTTGCAAATTTTACCAGAAAGCTTAAAAAGTGCAGCCTTCAAAGGAGCATGGCCTTGTTCCACCATTCCTTGGCCTTCAGGATGATAAGGAGTAGTAAATCTATGTTTTCCAGAAAGAGATCAGATCATTTGAGCAACTTTGACACCAAATTTGGAGCCAACATCAGTAGAGTAAGATTGAGCCAGGCCATAATGAATTGTCCAGGTCTCATAGAGGAAAGCTGCCACTGATTCATAGCTAAGATACTTAAGAAATTTTGCTTCAAGCAATCCAGAAAAATCATCTCTAGCCACAGTGAGGTACTGAGCACCACCTGCCTCAATATGAACCACATCCATAGCAATACTTCCAAAGACTTTGGACTCCCCAGTAGGATAAGAAGTTTCAGCTGGACGCCTGAGATCACTTTTTTGACAAACTTCACAACTCTTGCACCATTGAGAAACAGATTTCTTCAGATATATCCACAGGACTTTTTGGATAATCATCAATAAGTTTTGGCATCTCCACAATGAACAAGACCTTCATGGAGAATTTCAAGGATAGAATCTTTTTTAGAAGGAATAGTAAAAATAATAAGAGCACAAGGTTTTCCTCTTTTAATAAGCCTAGAGGCTTGGAAAAAGAAACTAGAGGACTTTCTTTCAAGAGATTGAAATTCTTGAGCAGAGAGGTCAGGAGGTTTTTGAAGAGTTAAAGGGTACTGCTCCATTTTAAGCCAGAAACCTTGTTGAAAACCAGAAAAATCTTGAGAAGAGAAAGAGAAGACAGGCTGGATTAAATGTTATTCTTCATTGAAATCAATTCCAACATCAGATTCATCGTTTAAAAGAGGTTGTCAAGATAAAACATCAGGCATAGTGAAAGATTTCCCAGGCCTGTGAAAAATATCAAAAGAAAAAAGCTGGATAAAGGCCACCCAACGAGTCATAGGAGCATTTGGGAGGCTGGTGGAATTGATCATTTGAATGATGCATCAATCATAACCTTGTAGTTTGAAGTTTTTTCCCCAGAGAATGGTTTGAAGTTTCTTCATCATTCAAGCCACACCACAAAGTTCCATTTTGGGCTGAGAGAGCCTAGACTCTACATCTGAAACCATTTCCATCTTCCTGAGCAAGAACAGCCCAAACAGATTGATAACTAGAATTGAAAGCCAGCTTGATCTTGCCAGCCCCAGGTCCATAGGAGATCTTTTTCAAAACCATATCTTTACCCACCATCATTTTGAGCAACTGAAAAGCATGTTCACAATCTTGGGTCAAAATCCATTCAGCATCTTTCCTGTTTAGACAATGTAAGGGTGCACATATTTTGGATAAAGATGGGATAAGGATTGCAACATAAGTGACAACACCTTGGAAGCCCCTAAATTCAGTGGGATTGATTGGAGTAGGCCAAGAGATGATCTTGTTGACTTTGGCTGGTGCCATCCTTCTTCCTTCCTTGCTGACCACAAGACCAACAATTTCCAGAGCAGTGACACAAGCAGCCAGTTTTGATCCAGAGACAGTAAGGCCAGATTCCTTGATTTGAAACAGAATCCTTTCCAAAGTAGTAGCATATTTCCAAATAATAAAAAAAAATTGTGAGTGCAAAGGTAAGATCTCATTATCATAGTAAGAAACTGGACATTTAATTCCTCCGTTGTCAATAAAGATACCTGCAGCATGATCAGGGATTTCATCCTGGAGGATCCACATCATCTGAGCCTGATAGACTGCAACCAAATTGGTGGCACCTTGAGTTAATCAAGTAAGTTGATATCAACCAAGAGGAGTATCAAAGGTGGTGAGAGGGGGAGAAATAGGATGTAAGGATTGTTTGTCATAGCCACCCATAATGTCCCCTAGACCATAGCAAGCTCTCCCAGAGAAAGATTTGAGAAATTCTTCAGTGGCAGTGGGAATACCAGAGTCTTCAATAGTAACTTTATTAATAGGTTGGAGATCATGAACTATTCAAATTTTACCATCACTCTTGAGGACACAGAAGACAGGGCTGGAAAAACTAGAGGTTGACTGCTTATATAGGCCAATACAAACTTGTTCTTGGACCAACTTGATGAATTTTTCAAACTTAGCAGCAGGGATAGGGATCTTCTTCTTTTGCCAAGGATCATGTTCATCTAAAGTGATGATATAAGGGAGGCCATAGGATTCTTTCAAGAGACCTCTCTCTTCTTCACAGAAAGCAATATATTTTTCCCTTATATATAAGACATTTTTCTATCAAATTTAACTCATCAGGAAGAAGCCATCCATCTGGACCAAAGTTGACCACCTTCAGACGTTCTTCAGTGACCCAACCATTGTGCACAAAGGGACCAGTAAAAAATTGAGGAAGACCACAGTAAGGATCACAAGACAAGGGAGGATGCATAAGAGGAGGATTGAGGTTGCAAGGCATAGGCTGTTTGACTGGTTGGACCTTCTTGGCAACTTGCTTATACTTGGTAGAAAATGAGAGTAGTTCTTTTGTCCTCCAAGAGTTTACCAGTGAGACTTGATCACAAAAACTGAGTCCAAATTCCAACATTCTCCACTTCCAATGTTCTGCAATATCCTCAGAGGGTGCCTTTTCCATAAAGGGAGAACCAGGATATAATACGTTTCTCACATGTGTGGCACAAGGTATGGTTTGAAGATGATGGTAGAAGATTGCCCTGGAAGTGCACAATTGGGAGGACTTACTTGTACCCCAGATTTCCTCCACTGAAGCCCATATTCCTCCAAACCAAAACCACCAAGAATAGAATTGAGATCAGGACCTAGTTTAGACTCATTATGGAGATTTGAACTGGAACTGAGAGAAGATTAATCAGACCTAAGAGTAAAAGGAAAAGAAGACACAACAGATCCAGAGAAAGAAGGAAAAGACTACTTTTGGATTTTTCTATTTTGACATTTTTTTGATTTTTGATATTTTCTATTTTGGATGAAAAAGATGAAAAGAATGAAAAATAAGCCAGAGGGATGAGAGTTGAACCTTGCATTGAAGTTTGAGGCTGAAAAGAACTACAACTATTATTAGGATCAACTATTCCCATAAAAAATGAGAGGAATTGGAATTGTCTTTCTGCTTCCCCTTTAAAGATGATTTAGAAGGATGAAAAGGAAAATCTCTTTCCCAATGACAAGAACAGAGAGGAACTTCAATATTTCTACCATCAGCATCAGGGAGAAGAATGCTCTACCCAAATTGATCAGAAAAAATCAGAGTAGCAACAAAGTCCATCAAGAAAGGTCATCCCAAAATCATAGGCCCTTCCAAACAAGTGATCCAAAAATGACAGGTTCCAACAATATTTTGAAAAATCCTGACTGGAAAATCTTCAGAAATACCAAAAAATTCACAAGATTTATTACCTATCCCATAGACTGTAGAATTGAAGCTGACCCTAGCGCTGAGTTTGAGTTTACAGGCAATAGCATCTGAAATTAAGTTGAGCTGAGATCCTGAGTCCACAAGAGGAGAAACATTTTTAGCTGAGTCACCAAGATAACAGGGGAGGAAACCAAGGGGAAAGGAGTAAATGCTGGAATCTGAAGAAGGACTAGTTCCCCAAGAGTACTCCATCAAAGTGCCAGAGGAGACCTTTAATTTTTCAGGACCATTCTCCACACATGAATGAGAGACCCATTTCTTCATTCCTTCAGCAACAGATGGGGAGATTGATAGGAGTTCAGACACAGATAGATCAGGAATTTTGAGATCAGAAATTTTCTTAAATACTCCTTACACAGCATTGGGGTGGTTCTTTGAGATTCCCTTTTCAAATCAAAATTTGGGATAGGTGGAGGGAGGAAGTTCAGTTGAAGCAAAAACTAAGATGGGATCAGAAGGTTGAGGTGACTTGGATGAAGGAGGAGGATCTGAGTGATCTGGAATCCTTTCCATGAGGGGCTCCTTTTCCACCTCCATTTCTTCCACATCAGAGGAAGGAGGTTCAGGTGAGGGTTGACGTTTGACTGGTTTTCAAAGAATTGAGGTTGGCCAGGAAGGGGCTTTGTGAGGTTTAGGTTCCTCATGTCATTTCCTGGCTGGATCAGATTTATAAGTAGTCCCAGCAAGACTGGAGGAAGAGATAGCTGGAGGGTACCAAGGTTGAAGAGTACCACAAGAAGATTGGAAATCAAAGGAATCAAGGGATGCTTTCATTGGAGGTGGAGGCTAAGAGGCCACCACATGAAAAATAGGGCAAGATGAATCAAAAGGGATCAGAGCACCACTAGGAAGAAAGAAATTGCTCCCCTTCTGCTCCACCAACTTTTCCTTTATATCCTTCTGGAGTTCCAACCATTGTCCAGTTCCATGGCCTTCCCTATGACAGTAGTAACAGACCAGGGTAGATTTAGGGACAGAATTAGAGGGCTTAGGAGCAGCAAGAGAAGAAATCTTTTGATCTATTTTATTATCAAAAGCTCAAAGTATCTTAGTGATTTTGTACAGAGTAGTAGATTCTTGAGTTAAATTAGGATCTGCTTTAGGTCTTTTATCTTCCATCATCTTATTCATGATATTTTTGGATTCTTTAAGAGAAGGAGCATTGACTGGTTCAGTGTTTCTAGGTTTTTCAAAATTTAAAGCAGTTTGAACTTTCATGACTTCATCCACGGCACTCCTAAGGATAAGGAAAACAGGGAGCTTTAATTGATTATCCCTGGTGGTGATCATAAATCCAGATTTGAAAAATTTGTCTTTCATCCTGTCCTGCACAGCCAACAAAAAAGATTTCAAAAGAACTGTGCTGGAACTTTGTCCACTGAATCAATGTGATTGTTTCAAATAAGGTTGTTTTGGATAGGATCCCAAGACTTCCTAAATGAATGGTAGTTAGAGGCTGAATGACACCACCATTTGAGATCCATTGAGAGACAAGAGCATCTGATTCCTGCAAAGTAAACCAAGCTACATATATTTTACCCCAATATGCCAACATTGCTTCCCTTGGAAGCATCCAGTCATGGGATTAAAAGCCTTCAAATGACTTGATAACTTCCATAAATTTACCAGAGGAGATAAAGAATTGTAACTGATAGGCCATATCCTATTTGCTTGCTTGATCCACTTCAGCAGCCATTTTGTAAGAGTCCAAGAACTGTTTGACATTTACCCCATTGAACCCTAAGTTCTTTTTCTGAGGTTTTATCTTGACCATCTTTGGTCAAGCAGAGGTGGTTGGGGTACCAGTAGATGCCATTTTGAATAAAATAATTCCTGGATGATCCAAAGAGCAGATTTGCAAAGTGGCTCACAAGTGTTGCAGGAGTAGGGTTTCACAAAAAAAAAAGTACCTTTGTCAGATGGTGCACAAATTGGGAGGACTTACTTCTAGGAAAAGTTGACTCTACAGATCAGATCTGAGAAGAGAGAGAAACAGAGAAGAAAATTAAAAAGATTAATTTTGAAGTTTAATTCCAAAAAAAGATGTTGGGACTGTAACTCCCAAGGTTTCTGGTTTGATCCCGGCCCGGGGGACTAAATGTAACACTCCAAACAGTGCTAAGCCCCAGGCAGTTCTGTGGAGGGGAAAGGTGCTGTTTAGGCTGCCCTCCTAATAGTTACAAAAATATTTAAATGTAACCAGAATCAAGGTCCAGGAACTTTTAAATAAGGAATAAATGTAAGTGATGAGTTTGGCAATAGTTGTTGGAAATGGAAACAACACTATCTGAGGCAAGATGGTTCAGGGAAAGACTTCAATAAAATAATTTAAAGTTTTGTTCAGAGTTCAATGGAACAAGGCAGTTGTAAGAAAAAACACCCACAAGCTAATAACTCTGGTCTTTGGCAGAACATTAGGAAAGATCAACTCAATCCCAAACAATCTCCATGTTCTCAATGAACCTACCCAACTCTCCACAATCAAGTGCTTGAAGGGTACCAGATGACTGTGGGTGGCTGAACAAAATTAATTCAATTTGTTTGTGAAGCTCTAGAAGCAAAGAAATAACAGATTCAAACAAGAATAACCCAACACTTCTCAAGGAACTCAAGAGTAGCGTGGCAGAATTCACATTTTTGAAGAATAAAGGGAGGTCTAACACTCCAGGTTTAAAGCTTAAAGAAACCTCTCAATCAAATGTGACTGGATCAGGAAAGATGATCAGTGAAGGATAATACCAGTATGGTCAGAAACAGGGATCAGGAGTGGTATAACACACTCAAGAATTCCAGCAGACATAATTCTCTTCAACCAGAAAGGCTATCGTTGGTGATAAGGATCAAGGTCACAGATGGAAGGATCAAAGATTTGAGTATGGAGTCTCAAAGGATCAAGGGGGCAATCAAAAGATATACCCAGGATAAGGATGAGGATTTTATTCACTGATAATAACTGGGGCGGGACATACACACACACTCCCATGGATGATTGGAAAAAGGCAGGGGAGTTATAGACAAGAGGTCTGTAGACTATTTACAAGAGATACTTAAAAATGAGTGCGGAATTTGGTTTTTTTTTTTTTCTTTGATCATGAGCAAACAAAAGAAAAAAAGAAACAAACAAACAACTCAAAAAAAAGAATTGAAATCATGAATGAACAGGAATGGGAAAACACCAGCTTGTGCCAATCATAGCCACAGGAAGGAGATTAGCAGTTGAGAGGCCGCGCGGAAAGGCTGACAGGCCTGGGAAACCGCTGGCCCGCAGATGATTGCACAAGGGTGGAGACCTTGGATGGATGATGGGAGGGACTTGTACTTGGGGGAAAGCGGTGAAGCAAGCAGGTGATGGGGATCAGTTGGAGGGGTGGATTGAGGGGTTGCAGGATCAAGGTTAGGGAGGATACAGAGGAACTATGATGATGACAAGAAGAAGGATGAGGGGATGGGGACAAGAAGTGGTGATGAGACGGGTTTTAAATCCAATCTTGAAGTCATTCTTAATGGAATCAAGGGCATGGGTCAAGCTACGCTTGAGGAAAGGCTTCACAAAAATCCTGATTGGATCCCATCTCTCAATGATGGCATGATCAAGTCAGAGGAGAGCGCTGGAGGGGAGGAATGAGGGGGCAAGGGATCAGAGCTTGCAAAAACTTTGACAGCCGCAAGCAACAGCTTGCAGTATGTTGGATGAGCGCCAACCAGGTTGCAAGGGCCTGGGGACAATTGTTGGCAATGTTGGTGATTGGATGACCAATAAATGGATAACGGAGATGGAGGTGAGAGATGGCAAGGATTTTCATTGTTGTTGGATGATCAATGATCAGTAATCAGAGTTGGCACTCTGGATGGTCAATGCTGATGCCAGCAAGGGTTGAGTTGAGCCAAGTGAGTCTTGCCTGCAAGTTTGCCAAAAGTGAACAGGATGATGAGGAGTGGAGCAAGAGGGACTTGAACACTGGGAACATGGGTCTAGAAACCTAAGAGATCCTCCTAGACAACTAGGAGAAGGGAAGGCTGGGAACTGGAAACTAAATAGGGGATAATTCTGGAAAAGAATTTTTTTTTGAGTGTATTGATGGATAAGGGCATGTAAAAATTTCAAACTGTGCACAAGGCACTGAAACTGTGCACAATGCACAGCAACTGTGTACAATGCACAGCATCTGTACCCATTTTGCAGAAACTGTGCACAATGCACAGCAACTGTGCACAATTTACAGCAACTGTGCACAATTTACAGCAACTGTGCACAATGCACAATAAATTTGTAAATGGAAAACAAATTTAAAACATTCAAAGTGCCTTTTAACCCTTCTTAATCCATTCTGGAGGTTTTTTAACCCTCCATCATCCATTCTGGAGGTATTTGAACCCTCCATCATCCATTCTGAAGGGGTGTGAACTCTCCATCAGGAGGGTTAAAAAGTAGTGGCAATTGCTAGCAAATGCTATCAAGGAAGATCTGGTTGAAGCTCTATCAAATTGCTAGTTGAAGACGTTTTCATTCTCAAACATGTTTTTGCTTTACAGTGGCTGTGCACAATGCAGAGTGACTGAACACAATGCACAATGCACAGCAACTGTGCACAATGCACCATGCACAGTGACTGCGCACAATTCAGAGTGACTGTGCACAATGCACAGTGAGTGTGCACAATGCACAGTGACTGTGCACAATGCACAGTGAGTGCACATAATGCACAGTGACTGTGCACAATGCACAGTGACTGTGAACAATGCACAGTGACTGTGCACAATGCACAGTGACTGTGAACAATGCACAGTGACTGTGCACAATGCACAGTGACTGTGCACAATGCACAGTGACTGTGCACAATGCACAGTGACTGTGAAAAATGCACAGTGACTGTGCACAATGCACAGTGGCTGTGCACAATTCACAGTGACTGTGCACAATGCACCATGAACAATACACAGCAACTGTGCACAATGCAACATGCATGGAAGCTGTGCACAATGCACAGAAACTGTGCACATTGCACAGAAACTGTGCAAAATGCAAAGTGACTGTTCAAAATGCAAACTGACTATCCACAATTCACAGAAACTATTCACAATGAAAAGCAATTTTATAATTAAGGCAAGAATTAGCTTAGGCAAATGAACAGTATTTAAAGCAAAGGAAATTCTGGACACCTTTTGTCAATAATTTCTTGATGGGCTCTCACAAATAGGGAAACATGTTGGATGATATTGTTGATGAATTCAATTCAATGATGAATGGATGATGGAAAACAGCAGGGAGAAGAGCTACTTAAGTGCAAAAGATTGGCCTCTTGCGATCCCATGATACAACAACCAAAAAGGCAAATTTTCCGCCCCAAAAGAGATCTACAGGCTCTACAGGCCTTTTTACTTGGTTTGGGCTACATCAGCCCACATGGCATCAGTCCCTGTACCCTTACAGCCAGCCTATTGCGGTTGTTTGTGGTGTTTCCACCTCAATGGCGCTGAACCAGCCCCTGTGCTGCTCAATCCCTGGCTGGATGTCCATTAAAACCAGCCCTGTTACTTATCTTGGCACTTGTAAAGCCCTGGCCCCTCATATGGGCCAGGTGGGACCCAGGACTCACCTGAGTCCAACAAAAATCTCACCTGTGGGGGGTGTAACCAGTGGACATGCCACCGCCCCCCTCTTTCTCTCAAATCCCTGGAGGGGGCGGTCAAATCCCCCTACCAGGGGCCCTGGGGGTCAATGCCCCCAGGGCGTTGCTACGGTAAGTGGGCTGGGGGGTGGTCAGGTCCCACCCAGCCCGTTGCTCCTCCTCCTTGGTAAAGGGGATGGGAGAGCATCCCTTTGATGGTGGGAGGGTGGTCAATTCCCCCCCACTGCCGGTTGCCTGGATGCAACCGGCCTTGCCACCTCTTTTGGTGGGGGGGGTGATCAAGTCCCCCCCACCATGACCGGTTGCCCCTTGCAACCGGTCACTGGCTGGTTACAACCAGCCAGCCCTCCCCCTCCCCCTCACAATGGCAAGCAAGGGGAGGGGGAGGAGCCAGGACCACCAGCCCTGCGGCCGCCACCCAGCTCTGCAGCAGCAACAACGCCCCCGCGCGGGCCATTGGGCCCCATAAACAGGCCAAAGGGAAAAACAGCAGCCCCAAGCGGGCCGCGACTCAGGCAGCGGCCCCAAGCGGGCCGCAACACAGGCAGCGGCACCAAGCTGGCCGCAACATGGGCAGAAGCCCCAAGCGGGCCGTAACACGGGCAGCGGCCCCAAGCGGGCTACAACATGGGCAGCGGCCCCAAGCGGGCTGCAACACAGGCAGCGGCCCCAAGCGGGCCGCAACAGAGGCAGTGACCCCAAGCGGGCCAAAACATGGGCGGCAGCCCCAACCGGGCTGAGACACAGGAGGCAGCCCCAACCGGGCTTCAAAACGGGCGGTGGCCCCAATGGGCCGCCCCAAGCCCAAAAACTAAGTAAAACATAGTTTGGAAGGCCAGCCCGTCTGGCGAAGTATGTCCAAAATAAACCTTGGGCCCAATTAATGCCCATACAATCCTATATGGCTGTATTTGCCCAGATCCCCCAATGGGCCTGTTTGGGCCCATTTACCAATGAGCCTGTTTGACGCTTTTTGAGGCCAGTTTCCCCAAATCAGTGATATCCACACAGGCTGGTATGGTCCGTGTGAGTGTCCAATGGGCCGGAGAGGCCCATATGTGCATCCCATTTGGATTACACTTATAATTTGCACAAGCGTATGTGCATATGTATTTTAAAACACCCTCTTAATCCAAAAGGGGTGACATTGGCATATTAGTCACAAAGCCTTAATGCTTGTTCCTTTCTAAAGCCTTAGTCAAGATATCCACAATCATTGCTCCAGTGGGCATGTACCTTAAAACTATCTCTCTGCAGTTCACTGCATCACATATATAGTTATAATGAACATCAATATGTTTTGTTCTTGGATGGAACACTTGGTTTTCTGCCAATGCAATGGCACTCTGATTATCAGAATACAAAAAGCCAAATCCTTGTGGTTTATGTGTATCCTCTAAGACTTTTCTCAACCATTTTGGTTCCTTTGAAGCTGCTAAGTAATCTCTATACTCTGCCTCTGTTGATGAAAGACTTATTGACAACACCTTCTTGGACATCCATGACACCAGATCCTTACCTAAGAAGAATAGAAAACCACTTGTTGATTCCCTAGTGCTACCATCTGCCCAACTTGCATCAGAATAACCAACCAAATCAACATTTGCTGACTTTGTAAACAACAGTCCCAGACTGTGTGTTCCTTTAAGATACCTCATAACTCTCTTAAAAGCTGACCAATGCCTCATGCTTGGCTTCTCTAAGTGTTGGGACAAGAAACCAATTGCAAAAGCAATATTGGGCCTTGTACACTGCCCCAAATACTTAAGCAATCCAATATCTCACCTTTAGTCCTTCCCAGATTGAACAAACTCCAGATACTCCTCATCTGTAGACTTCTCTAAGCAAATGTTTGACTGCATGGGAGTACCAAACCCCTTTGCATCCTCAAAGGCATATTTCTTGAGAAGAGCTGCCACGTAATGGCTCAGGTCTAACTTAATAACATTCTTGATCTTAATGACTTTCATTCCTAGCACCTGTGGCGCCAGACCAAGATCTTTTATCTTGAATTAATTTTTGAGTGTCTCCATGACTCTCTCTCTACCATTTACAATAATGATAATGTCATTGACCCATTCAAAAAACATTGCATCCTTTCTTACAAAGAGACAAGGGTTGGCCTCAGATGTCTTGAAACCAATTTGTATAAGTTTCTCACTCATGGTATTATACCACAACCTAGCTGCTTTCTTCAATCCATAAAGGTATCTACACAGCTTGAGGACATATTCCCCTTTATCTGCTGAAAGAAAAATTCTAAAACAGATTTTCTTCATGTTTTCTGGTTTAGTCTCTACTAAACATTCACCAAAACCATCATGTATTGACATATAAACAGTCTCCTCCTCTCCAAGTTTTGCATTCAAGTATGCTGTTACAAAATCAGCTTGTGTGATTTCTTAACCCAACTCCACTGCCGCAGCAATGATTTAACTGAATGTGGACAGCCTTCCAGTTGGTGAGAAATTTTCTTGGTAATCAATACCCTCTCTCTGCTTGAAGCCCTGTGCAACGCATCTAGCTTTGAATCTTTTCAAAAATCCATTTGTGCCAAACTTCTTGTTTAACACCAATCTAGACCCCACAATGGTCTTTCCTTTTGGAACAGAATCCTGCTTAACCACCTAAAAGACACTATTATTTTCTATAGAATCAAATTCCTCAAAAATAGCACTCTTCCAGTTGGCTCTCTCATCAGAATTCACAGCTTGGCCAAAGCTATTTGGGTTAACCCTGTTACCCATTTCTGAACTCAACTCCAGGACTTCATTGAGCATACACTTTTGCTGAAATGTATCTTCCTCATATCCTGCAGCAGCATAATGGGACTTGCAATCCCCGTACCTATCAACTGGTACTCTAACCCTACCACTCCTTCTTACTGGAGGTGGAGGTTCATCAGGTTTCAAATTAACTGACTCCCCTGAAGCGGGCACTGAACCCTCTGGTGGCACTTCTGCCATCTCTTCATCTTCTCAAACCACATGTTCCTCAGCCTTTCCTGGTGAAAGAGGTTCTAATTATATTTCTTTCTGTGACTTATTCACAACAAAATTTTCACTCCTTTTGAGTGGAAAGGTACTTTCATCAAATTTTATGTCCCTACTACGGATAAACTTTCTTTTCCTTGTACAATAGATCCTATACAATTTAATAATTAAATCATAGCCTAAATGTTCCCCTGTTCTGGCTCTAGGGTCTAATTTTCCAACCATCTCATTATGGTGGACACTATAATACACCAAGCAACCAATTGATCTTAGGTGTGATGTTTTGGGGTACAAATTCCAAAACTGATAATGAGGACTCATCCCATTAACACTTACAATGTTATGCAACAGACAGACTGTACACATCAACTCAGCCCATAAGAAATTTGGTAGACCAGATTGAGAGATAATAGTTCTGAACTTTTCCAGGAAATTCCCATTCATTCTCTCAACTATTCAATTATTTTGTGGAGTACTTGCAGTAGTGACTATATGAATGATACCATAATCTTTCAATGACCTCTCAAACTCTTTACTCAAAAATTCACCACCTCCATCAGTGATAGCCCTCTTTATCTCCTTCATTGGACCATTCTCTTTCCAGACTTTGAAGATTACAGAAATCTCCTCTGTGGTCTGATCCTTAGATCAAATTGGTTTAACCCAAACATAATTAGTTTGATGAAGTATCTTGCCCCACCAAGGGATTCCAGTGTGAATGACCCTGCCAAATCAATCAAAAATTCCTCTCTAGGAACATCAGTGCAATCTCTACTCTTTGAGAACACATTTCTAGTCTTAGCCCCTAAGGTAAAACTCTCACAGTTGCTGTCCTTTACCTTATGGCCACTTCTATTGTGAGCAACAGTTCTCAAATCTGCAATTTTGAACAAGATTGCACACAAGACCTTGTTCTGAACCTGTCTACTAAGAACAGTTCTGCCATCCATATCAATAAAAAACTTATCTTCTTTAAGATAACAAACCTGGAAATCTTTTTTCCACAACACTCCAAGGGACACAAGGTTATAAGGCAACTCTGGTACATAGAACACCTTCTCAAAAGAAATTTTGAAACCCAAGTGATTTGGAAGAATAACTTTTCCAATTCCTTTAATCTGAATTTTTCTGCCTTTCTGACCAATATTTACAACTTCATTATAATCACTAAGATTTGAAAATAAATTTGGTTAAAAAAACATATGATATGTACAACCAGAATCAATCAAAAAAGAACATCCCCCTTCAATCCTCCTAATAGGAAAGAAGCTTTATCAGTCACTGATAAGTTCTCATCTTTGAGTTTAAGATTACTCACTTTGTAATCAATCAATTCCATTTCTTGATCCTCATCAATTTTGGCCTTCTTTTTGGGGCCTTCTTCCCAACAACCATTTCCATTGGACCATAAAATGCCACCATTGCAACATTTTCAGTAGTGATATTGACCTCCTTGTCATTCTCTTTGGAATTCTTCCTCTTCTTGGCCTCCTTGCAATCCTTAGCATAATGCCCCTTGTTCTGAAAATCATAGAATAAGACCTTGGACAAATAATTTTTTGCCTTCTTGCAAGATTTTCCAGTATTTCCAACAAGGGCTGTTCCAGAACCCCCCTTCATCCTGAACTGAATATCATCCTTTTCAATCCTTTTCAGCACATCCTCCTCCCCAGAAAGAGGATCCAATTGAGAAAAAATTCTGACTAAAGAATCAAACTCCTTTTGTAGCTTCTGAAGGATTAAGAGTAAAAAACACTAAGGATCCATGTTAAGTCCTGATGACTTAAACTTGGCTATGCTAGACCTAGCCTCTGCAACAAAATGTTTACAATTAAAATATTGTAACTTAAAAACAGTTTATTGAAAGCTATACCCTTCTGGTGAACAGAATCACCAGCATACTTGGACTTAACAACTCCCAAAGGATGCTTCCCCTCCTCCTCTCATCTTCCCTAAGAATATTGGCAACCCATGTCACATGATTCTCATCAAGATGCCTAAGGATTAGATGATAAGACTTTTTCTCCACTTCTGAACTGATCAAAGTGTCATCTGCATCCATTATCTCCCCAAAACAGATGTTGTCCAGCTCAGTATCCATAAGGACAGCCCAAGCATTATAATTCTGACTGTTCAGAACTATCTTGGTGGAGCTAAAATCAGGGATATAGGACATCTTCTTGGAAAAATTGAGGTCTTTGAGGTTCTCCAAAGTAAGTTACAAGGGTCTAGAGGGCTTTGGAGTAATGAGGATGTTGGTACTGATAATGTGTTTTAATTATGGCCATCAATTAGCTTAGGAAAATGAGCATTATTTAAAGCAATAGAAATGCTTGGCATCTTGTGTCAATAATTTCTTGATGGGCTTTCACAAATGGGAAAACAATTCGTATGATATTGTTGATTAATTTGATTCAATGATGAATGGATGATGGAAAACAGCAGGGAGAAGAGCTCCTTAAGTACAAAAGATTTGCCTCTTGTGAGCCCATGATACAACAAGCCAAAAGGCAAATTTTCCGCCCCAAAAGAGCTCTACAGGCTCTACAGGCCTTGTTACTTGGTTTGGGCTACATCAGCCCACATGGAATCAGTCCCTGTAACCTTACAACCAGCCTATTGCGGTTGTTTCTGGTGTTTCCACCGCAATGGGGCTGAACCAGCCCCTGTGCTGCTCAATCCCTGGCTGGTTGTCTGTTACAACCAGCCCTGTTACTTATCTTGGCACTTGTACAGCCCTGGCGCCTCATATGGGCCAGGTGGGACCCAGGACTCACCTGAGTCCAACCAAAATCTTACCTGGGGGGGTGTAACTGGAGGACATGCCGGGGCCCCCCTCTTTCTCTCAAATCCCTGGAGGGGGCGGTCAAATCCCCCCACCAGGGGCCCTGGGGGTTGATACCCCCAGGGTGTTGCTATGGTAAGTGGGCTGGGGGGTGGTCAGGTCCCATCCAGCCTGTCACTCCTCCCCCTTGGTAAATGGGGGGGGGGGGGGGAGAGCGCCCCTTCAATGGTGGGGGGGTGGTCAATTCCCCCCCACTGCCGGTTGCCTGGATGCAACCGGCCTTGCCACCTCTTTTGGTGGGGGGGGTGATCAAGTCCCCCCCACCATGACTGGTTGCCCCTTGCAACTGGTTGCTGGCTGGTTACAACCAGCCAGCCCTCCCCCTTCCCCTTGCAATGGCAAGCAAGGGGCAGGGGAGGAGCCGGGACCACCAGCCCTGAAGCAGCTGCAACAATGGCCCCGCGCCGGCCGTTGGGCCCCATAGACGGGTAAAAAGCAAAAACAGCGGCCCCAAGCGGGCTGCGACACGGGCAGCAGCCCCAAGGGGGCTGCAACGTGGGAAGAGGCCCTGAGCAGTCCGCAACAGGGGCTGCAATGCGGGGGGCAGCCCCAACTGGGCTGCAACACGGGCGGCAGCCCCGATGGGCTACCCCAAGCCCAAAAACTAAGTAAAACATACTTTTGCGGGCCAGCCTGTCTAGCCAAGTATGTCCAAAATAAACCTTGGGCCCAATTATGCCCATACAAGCCCATCTGGCTGTATTTGACCATATCCCCCACCAGGCCTGTTAGGGCTTGTGTACCAATGAGCCTGTTTCACGCGTTTTGAGGCCAGTTTCCCCAAATTAGTGACATCCACCCAGGCCCATATGGTCTGTGTGAGTGTCCAATGGGGGGAGAGGCCCATATGTACATCCCATTTGGATTAAACTGACACGTAGCACACGTGTAAGTGCATACGTATTTTAACAAGCAACTGTGCACAATGCACAGCAACTGTGCACAATGCACATCAACTGTGCACAATGCACAGCAACTGTGCACAATGCATAGAAACTGTGAAAAATACATAGCAACTGTGCACAATGCACAGCAACTTTGCAAAATGCACAGCAACTGTGCACAATGCATAGCAACTGTTCAAAATCAGGAGCAACTGTGACAATGCACAGAAACTGTTCAAAATGCACAGAAACTGGGCCCAATGCACTGCAACTGTGCCCATGTCACACAACCACCCCACGTACTATAGGGCAATCTTAGATGATTTTGAGTGCAAAAGGAAAGCTGAGTGCAAGAACAAGTGCAAGGTGGTGAGGACTAACTTCAAAGGGCAAACTTATGGTGGAGTAACTCAACACACAGCCAGAGGGATGAATGTTCCAATGGAAGGAAACTAAACCCAAGTCAGATGTGATGACTGGAACTAAACTCAAGTCAGATGTGATGACTGGATTCAGAAAATGTGAGAACATATGAAATTAACTAACTGAAGAAACAACCCCCAGGCAAGCAGAGTAGCCTTTACAAGGTAATCCAAAATGACTAGATACAACCTGATGTATTTTCAATTACAGTTTTGAGAAATGAGGAAATGAATGACATGGATGGAGTACAAAATTAAATGACAGTATGAATTTTCCCAAGGTCTTAGCATAACTGCAAGAAAATAGGGGACAAATGTATTGAGATTTAACGGTTGAGAAATGAGGGAATGAAGTCAGAAGAAATGCAAATATGAAGGTTTATTTATGCAGGGTAAGGGACTAGTCCATTTGCAAACTATACAGTCAAGATGGCTTGAATAGCGTGAGTGCAAACTAGCAACAGCATGTGACCGGAAATTGGAACCCAAGGGTTATTGAGATTCCAGGGTGAAAAGGTGGAGCCCAGATGGATGGTCAACCAAGGTAGAGTTGACTGCAAGTTTTGCAAGTGGATGCTGAGTCAGTCACCAAGAATGGAAGTTTTTTATGCAAGCAAGAGTTGATAAGCGGAAGGCACCATTGATATTTTGCTCCTAGTTTGTTACTCTTATGGACTGAGGTAGATGGTACTGAGGAAATGGGTATTTCAAAGTGGGAGGACAATAACCCTTAAGCTCAAAAGTGTGAAAGTTGCCTGGGTATAAAGAAGCAAGCTCCTGCAAGCATTCAGACAGTTTTCCCATTGATTCCAAAGTCATTTAAAATACTGTATACCCATTACTTATTACTTCTTTGCTTTAAATAGATTCATAATTGATTATGTTGGCATTGTCATTCCGCCGTTGCAAAAACTGCATCTGACAAAAAAAGTGATGTGTCCCTAGGAAAGCCACACAAGGTATCCAAGACAAGTGCAAACAATGCCGTTTGCACAAGGTTGCTTGCAAAATTCCTATAAGTAGTGAGCCGGTTGTAGATGTCCCAGCAGCATCCGGAAGGGAGGTGCAAAGTTGAAGGTCTGCACCGCAAGTCAATTATCATATACTGCCAGTGCTGGAGACTGAGTTCTTAGGTATTCAGAACCCTGGTAAGTTGAGGCTTAGAGAATAACAATAAAAAAATAAAGGAAAGAGAAATGGAACTAATATAATCTTTCTTGATTTAGTACTGCCATGATTCCAATGATATACCACCAATACACCTCTGAGGCCACCACCATATAATACTGGGTCAATTGGGTTGGAATTGCAAAGTGAGGTGCAAAGTGAAGTGCAAACCAAGGAAACACATACAATCAAAGACGCGAGGGAAGAAGGAATGGCTGAAGGGGAGGTGGAACTGGAGCAAAGCGAGGAAAATGAAGAGGAGGGAAACTGCATAGAAGGAAGGAGTGCAATGGAACGGGAGGTGGAGCAATGGGATGGAACAGAAAGAGATGAGGTGGAAGGTCAAAATGAGGGGAACCAAGTGCCAGTTGAAGGGCCAATCAAAAGTAATGCAAGAAAATTGACTGGGGATGTGGGAGGAGGTTCTTCAAGGGGCCAAAGGATGAGAGCTCACAAGGAAATCTTGGAGGAAGGTGGATGGAATAAAAAACCAAAGAGGGTTCACACTGAAAAGTGCAAGGAAATATTTGAAAGAAATCTGGTGACACAAGTGATGATCTTGCAAATATTTTCTTTTTTGGTGGAAGACAAGGATTTAGAAGAGTTTAGGTCAATGGTAGAGGACTTGAATGAGAATTGGGAGGAAGCGGAAAGAGAAATAGAGGATAATTTGTAGAAATTTATATTTTTATTTTTATTATTTCATCATTTTATTATTATATATATATATATATATACTTTAAGGAAGATAGGATTTGATTTCAAAAAAAAAACGTGAAAAGATAAAATTTCTGATAAGAAAAAAGGGGTTGCTTATGAGAAAGGGAAAGGAAATGAAATAACAAAATGGAATGAGATTAATGGGAGGAATGGGATGGAAGTTTGTGGAATGTGATGGAAGAAATTGAATCAGATGGAATAAATGGAATTTAATTGGAGCTACAATTGGAAAGTTTTGCAAGTGTAACTTGCAAGGAAGTCTTGAACCAAATTGGGATAGTTGCAAGGGTTATGGGCTGGTTCCCACAAGGTGCAATCTTCATTGGACTGGAAGCCAGTAAATTTGATGAGGTATTGAAGATTTCCTTGGCGTAACCTGGAATCCAGGATGTGGCTTACTTCCCACTCTAACTTATTGTTGACTCTGACCGGTTCAGGAGGGGGATGAGTCTTGCCTGGGTATAGGACTCAAGCTGGCTCTAGGAGAGACACATGAAAGACCGGGTGGATAACTTTCCATTTGGCAGTTAAGGTAAGTTTAAAGGCATTGGGGGGAACAATTGATTAAACTTTGAAGGGGCCAAGCTTTCTTCATAGATTTTAAAGTTTGGAGAGTACTGCAAATATTGCAACCATTGAGCCATACCCAATCTCCTACTGCAAAGGTTAGGGCCAGAGTGAAAAGTTGATCTGCTTTTTCCTTGAAGCGCTGGTTTGCTGCTTTGAGGTTGGTTCAAAGTTGCAATTGAAGGGATTGGATGTGGTTAAGGTAATTGGTAGCAGGTTGAGAAGGTGCTACATGAAGGGAGGAGAAGGTTGGATTTCTACCATAAAGAGTCTGGAAGGGCTACTGTTTGGTGGAGGAATAAGTGGAGTTTTTGTAGGCAAATTTGGCTAATGGGAGCCATTTTGACCAGTTTTCCTGTTGGTAGGAGAAAAACATTCAAAAATACTGTTTGAGGATCTGAGTGAACCACTTTGTTTTCCCATTGGTTTCTGGGTGGTAAGCTGTTGATAGATTGTGAGTGATCTTCAAATTTTGACACAGCAAGGTCCAGAAGCTAGAGACAAACAAAGATACACAATAACTAATTATATCATCAGCAAGACCATGTTTCAAGAATACATATTCTATAAATAAATTAGTTAAGTCTTCAGAAGAGGCCATCACATTACTGCAAAGAAATAAAGCCATCTTTGAGAAGCAATCTAATACTTCTAAAATAGCATCATAACAACTAGAAATAGGTAATTTTGAAATGAAATCCATAGAAAGCAAGCGCCAAGGAATCAGCGGAATTGGAAGTGGCTGAAGCAGACCATACTTCTGGAGTTTCAAGGACTTGTTCCAATTGCAATCATAGCACGTGTTAACATAGTCTTTTACTTCAATGGGCATACCAGGCCAATAGAATTCTTGTACAATCAATTGGTATGTTTTATCCTGCCCATAATGACCAGCAAGCAGAAAATCATGCCTTGACTCAAAGATATCTAACTTAATGCAAGGATTATCTGGTACTACTATTCAATTTTTATAAACTAAATAATCATTTTTGTCAATACTATAATCACTATCTAATAATTTTGGATTCTTGCAAAGTTTGCTACACTTGAGTTTGTGGAGTTGAGCTTGTTGTATTTTGAAAGCTAGATCTTGAAGTTGAGTGATGATCAAACTGAGTTTTGCAAACTGGGTTGAGAAAAGTGTCCTACCGTTTTCAGGATTATTGTTGGAAAAAGTGATCCCCCTCTCCTGGTTAAAAGTTTTCCTGAGGTGACAAAGCATCAGGGACTACCACTTGTTTTCCAGGACGTTACGTGATTTTAAATTTGAACTCAGAGAGGTATTTTGCCCAATGTGCCTGTCTGCGTGTAAGGATTTTTGAGCACATGAAATATTTCAAAGAATTGTGATCAGTTAAGACCTAAAAAGGTTCCATAAGACTCAAAAGGTATGAACACCATTTTTTACAAGCAAAAAACAGTTGCAAGAGTTCCTTGTCATGAATGTTGTAATTAATCTCTGCAGCAAGCAATTTGCAAGACTCAAAAGCTACGGGATGAAAAAGAGGAGAAGAGGAGGAAAACTGCAAGATTACTCCTGCAATCGCATATTTGCTTTCATCTGTTTTGACAATAGTGGGAGCTAGCTCATTAAAGTGAGCAAGTATTGGAGCAGTTGTAAATGCTTTTTTAAGAGCTTCAAACTCCAAAGCAGATTGTTCTGTGACAACAAAATGAGTGTCTTTTTGAAGAAGGTTAGTAAGGTTCATGGTTTTCTTGGCATAATGCTCAAGAAACCTCCTCTAAAAATTACTGAAACCAACAAAAACTTGAAGGGATTTAACAGAGGAAGGTGCGGGAGGGTCCAATATGTGTTGGCTCTTGGCTGGATCCATCAATAGTCCTTGCTGCAAGACTATGAAACCTAAAAATTGAAGAGAAGTAGGATGAAATTTGCACCTAGAGGCTTTTGCAAGAAGGTCATTCTTGCAAAGTTGCTGCAGCACCTCTTGCACATGTGCAATGTGATCCTCAAGATTTTTTGATTAGACTAGTATATTTTCAAGATACACCTTAAGGTATTTCTGTAGAAGTTCAGAAGGAATGTCATTGAAAAAATGTTGAAAAGTGGAAGGCGCATTTCAGAGGCCAAAGGGTATGACGGTATACTCATAACTGCCAAAAACTGTTCTCATTGCGGTCAAATACCCATGACCTTCTGCAATGAAAACTAGGTTATAGGCGCCTTGAAGGTCTAACTTCAAGATATAAGCAGCTCCATGGAACAGAGTGAGGAGGTGAAACATAGGCAGTTCTGGATAGGCATTCTTCTGGGTTACCTGGTTCAATTTCCTATAGTCAACACAAAGGCAAAGTCAACCATCTTTCTTTGGAAAAAATAAGACAGGTTAACTTGTGTTTGAATTTCTTGGTCAAAGAAATCCTTTTGATACATTTTCCGCAATGTATTGTTGAAGCGCGGTTGATTCTTGCTTTGAGAGAGAGAAGACTGGTCTGCCTGGCGGTGGTGGGCCAATAAGTTCAATCTTATGATTGCAAGAACAATATGGAGGAAGTTTATCTTCCTTTACAGCTGAAAATACATCAGCAAATTCATGATAAACAGAAGGTAAAGACTCTTGAATTATTTTTAAATCTTCAATCTTGTCATCTTGGAGCACGGGATTTGAAGTGCTTGCATGATGCAAGAGGATTAGGGAGCTCAAAATACACCATTTGGTTGGTTCCTGTTTCTCTATGAAGAAACAAGGAAGAGGTAAGTCAGATAAATAAGAAATAACTCCTAAACTCAAAGAGGGAACTTGGGAATGAAGGTCGGGATATTGCAAATCTCCTGGCAGAAAAGTGTCATCCAACTCAATGAAAGTGTCAGGTAGGCTGATTAATTCCTGTTTGACAGAAGGGTTAGTTTCCTGGGGTTGCAAGGTTTGAAGTTTAATTAATCCTTCTTGCCAATTCACATCCAGATTCCAGTGTAATAGGAAATCATGGCCTAGAATGGTATCATTCATTCTGGGAATATCCAAGACAAATAAATCCCATTTGAAGCTGGGGAAATCGAAAAATGCAAAGGTCCATTTTGCCTTTTGGGAAACCCAATGAGACGCCTCAGTTGCACTAATTACTAAATAGATAGGGAACTTATCTATCTTAGAACGTTTAAGGTTTTTGGAAGTGGCAAAAGATTCACTTATGAAGGAAAAATTAGTGCCAGAATCAAGAAAAGCTTGATAAGGAAAGTTGTTGGAATGGAAAAAGACAAATCTTGAACTTGGAGCACCTAGTGACTTGCAAGTGCTGTCAGCCTCCTGGATGCCAAGACACTTGCTATCCTTTAGCTACCAGAGGTGATAGAATACATAATAAATATATTTTTTAATGAATGCAGCAAAAATCCATAAATTATTTGGATTAAGCTTGTTTCAAGGTTAAGTGGTTTGGTTATGGTTTATTGTTTTAAATTAATATGAATAAATTGATTATTAAATATTTTTAGAGAGGGGCCACAATTATATTGGGGATCTTTTCACCTCTCTTCAGGTATTTCAGTATGAAAACACGTAGTCCTGGTTACTTTGGGCTCTTTAGTTTTAAGGATATTTTGCCCAAAGGACAATATGTATATAAAATACACGGTGGAGTGGCAGGGCCTTGTAGCCAAGCTGCCACGACAGAGAAAGGATAATAAAACTCACTGGTATATTATTAAATCCTTTGGGTATCTGTTTGAGACATGCACTGATGGGTTAAACCTGCATACTGGGGTTATAAGGTTGTTCAGAAGTTTTAATTGATAAAAAAGAGGTTGAGGATGGATATTATCAATCAGGCTTAGCCATAAATAACTTACTTATCTCTTATAAGTACTTTATTGACTTGGAACGGTGTCTGGATATAAATATAACTGGGTCTCTGCCCATCAATATCCTAAAAAGAGCTCTTTATTTATAGCTTTTGGAGTCCCAACATTGTCCTTCTGAGGGGCACATGGGCTCAAAGGGACGGACACTAAGGCTAGCAGGTTAACAAGGGGTAGCCCGTCATGTGTTCTTGGTGCTATAGCACGGGTAGCATCTAATTACTCAGGTTACGGGAATTATTCTACTTCATAATAGATATTAGGACGTGTGAATAGCACTAATCTGTCCCATTTATGTATTATTTAATTAATTATCCTTGTTAATGTTCCCAATAATTTAATACTTATATGAATAGACATTTCTAACGAAATCATGATGTCAGGTGAGTTCTCATTATGTATTATATAACTGGAGTAAAAGTCATGATATTGATTTTACTCCTTCTTTTCAAGTTCCAGTTGATTTACTAAGATAATTACTTAAAAAAATGAGTCATGGGAATTCATGTAATACTTTTACATCATTAGTTTTCTTAGTATGTCACGAAGATATTGATGTCTAGAAATTCTCATAAAATTACATTAAAGTATTTTAATATATTTGTAGAAGTTCTCATTGTCTTATTTTCGACATTTTTGGTACTTTGAATTATATTTAATAAAAAAGACGTATAAGGGTTATGTAAGTATTTTTATATAATATTATGTAATTTTAGACTATCTACTATCCACAGGAAAATTTATTACATATGTAGAATGTTCCCGTGTGGGTTGTAGCATGTTTACGCGGTACCTGAGCCTCTCAGGCCGCCTGTCACTCTGTCAACCCATATTCCCGCAGCTGCGTACTTTTCAGAGGCCCGGGGCTGCGTACACAACCTTGACAGAGTGACAGGGCTGTATCTCAGCCGCGCGCAGGTGCATTGGCTGTAGCGGCTGCATGTGGGAATTGTGACAAAACACATTTCCGTCTGTAACTCCTAAAATATACACAACACCTCAATTCTGACTGAATTTTAGGTGTGAAACCTATTTGTGACAAAAGTTTGAAATATTTAATAGACCAAGAGCTCAATAGTGGAGCCGTAGTATTTTGGTCTTTCTTTCCTTAATTATTTAAAAATATAAGGAGTTGGATTTCAAGGGTAGGGTCAGTGAGTGACCCTACCTAATTCTGGGTTGAGAAACCATTTTGGTGATAATATGTTTGGTTTTCCTAGTCCTTCTTAGGTTAATTGTATTATTATTTTTTTGTTATTTTTGTTACTTTTGCAGCTTTCTCTGCAATAGTAGCAAGCTGACATTCCCCCACTCCAAGATATGGCCATATCTGAAAAAAAATTTGGAGGATGTTGGGAGAAAATTAACTTCATGTGTTTTTCAGTTCCTTTTGCTGGCCCTGTAGTTTCTGAGATGTATTGGTCCATCAGGTATGTTATTTTCTGGTAACCATTCATCTTTGTCTGCAGATTCTCCTTGGTATCTTTGATTTGTCTAGATATGAAGAGTACTGGTTTCTCTACTGGTCTGTCATCTTCTATCCTTTTTGGATGTAGAGCAGCTCCTAAACCTTTCATGCAGGCGTCAATGTACAGTTTGAAGGGCTTGGAGTAATCTGGTTGGATAAGTAAAGGAGTAGAGGTCATAGCTATTTTTAATTCCTCATAGTTTTTCAGTCTCTCATGAGTCATTTCAAATAGTGTGTTGTTGTTGCATACTTCATACAGACTCTTAGATAGCATAGCAAACTCAGGTATGTATTTTCTGTAATAACTGAAAAAGCTAATGAAAGACAGTTACTCTTTTTTGTTTTGAGGCATAGTTCTATTCATGAAAGCAGCTGTCTTATTTTGATAAGCATCTAGAGGCAGACCAGAGACTATATGTCCTAAGGCTTTCAATTTTCCGTAGCCAAAGTTGCATTTCTTCATGGACACCTTTAATCCTGCTCTGGAGATAGTCTGGAGTACTAATCTTACTTGGTTAATATGAGTATCCCAATCATCAGAGTATATGATAACATCATCTATATATACCATCATCCATCCTTGTCTGATGTAAGTACCTAGAACTGTATTCATTGTTCTCTGGAAGTGTGATGAAGCGTTATTTATACCAAAGGGCATCCTAAGATATTCATATATTCCCAAATGACAGATTATTCTCATAAAAGTCCTGCTTTCAGGGCTTATTGGTATCTGGTGGAAACTTTTAAGCATATCCATATTAGTGATGTACTTGGCCTTGGACAAGTTGTGCAGAACACAATCCTACCGGGGTATAGGATAATAATCTACTTGAGTATAATTGTTGAGCATTCTGAAGTCTCCTACCATTCTTGACTTGTCATTATTCCAAGCTATGATTACAGGTGTGGTCACATCTACCTGTTCATTATGCCCTACTTTCCTTAATACTTGTAAGTCCATTAGTTCTTGTAATTGTTCCTCAAGAGCTTTTCTAGACTTATGACTAGAAGGATAGGCTGGTCTTCTTAAGTTTGGAGGATAGGGAGGCTTAATGGTCAATTTCAATACCATATCATGTCCTTTAATATCACCAATGGGATGTTCTTTAGTACAAAAAGCATTCTGGTTCTCAAAGCAGACTTTCAATTTATCTTTTTTCTGTTCCTCAGAAAGTTTCATATTCAGAGCTGCTTGAGAGAAATATTCTTGGTCAAAGTCTTCAAAATTCTTTTGATAAGTAGAGGAGGTGAAGTTAGACTAAATGGTGCATATCTTAAACTTCTTGTCCCAATTACCACCTACTGTGAAGTATTTCCCTTTACTCTGGAACACATCTATACCATATAGACATAAGGCATGATTACCCAGTATCAGGTAGTCACATAGTCTGTTGAGAAATACTAAAAATTCCCCTTGTATCCTCAAAGATACTTTATTATGAGGTAGTATTATAGGAGCAGTCCATACTCCAATAGCATCCATGGTAGAGTTGCAAGAGCTGAACCTGGCTTTTGGGATGGGCAGAAGGTGTTCCTTCCAATTGGGGTCCCATTTGTTCAAGAATTCAGCACAGACACATGAGCAAAAGGCTCCACTATCCAGTAATAACCATATAGGTCTGTTTTTATACAATCCTGTTGCATAACAAGTTTGACCAGTGGTATAACTTTTCCCACTCATAGGCTTAACTGTTAATGGTTTGACATCCATAATATGTCTAGGAATTATGGTAGGATCCCATTGTTGGGGCAAGCTAGAATCCCCATGGATGTTATTGATTTCTGCAGAAGTGCCAATATCTCCTTCTATAACATTAACAGTGTTGGTCAGGATCAATTCACATTCAGAAAAAGATCCTTCAGTATCAGCTATATCTTCATAGTTCTGATTCTCTTCAACCTCCTGTTCTCCTTCCAATACTGCTATCTTCCTTTTTGGTAATGGGAAGTCTTTTCTCATGTGCCCAGTCTTGTTACAATTCCAACAAGTTGCCGGCATCCTCTCTTTATCCCTATTCTCATTAGGTTGCTTATTACCAGAGGCATTTATTAGAGGAGGTTGTTCTCTGGTTTTGTTGATGTTATAGTTCTCTTTGGATCTCAAAGGGGCTTTCTTGTAAAACCCATTCATGTCTATTACTTCTTCTAGCACATTGATTAGAGTGGGGGATTCCGCATCCATACTCATCCTACATCTTACACTATGGTTAAGATTTCCAGGACACAGGTTGAGGATTCTTTCATTTACTTCCTCTTTATCAGCCTCTTGATAGAAGCAATCCAACCTTTTCTTCTGTTCCAAGCACAATTTGTGAGGTTTATCCTTTGAGGGGTCAAATGAGGAATTTTCAAAATTTTTGGTCATTTGCCTTTTCCACATTCTAGAACCAAATTTTTCTTTAATCAGAAGTTTCCAAGAATTCCATGGTAAGGATCCTACTTCTTCTCTTTTACTGATAAACCAGTCCAATGCTACTCCTTCAAATAGCCTGGGCAGCCTGACTAAAGCTATAGCTTCTGGTAGGTCATAAGAGTTAATAGTGTAGTCAATAAATTTAATAAAATTTATATGATTGTATTCTCCTTCACCGAAGAAGTTGGGCCATTCAGAAATAGGGGGTAACAGTTTGAGGGCTTGCTCTATCTCAGGGGTAGGACCAGGCATCAAGGTGTCACTCCTATGCATTCATAATAAGGGTGGTGCATAAGGAGTAGTGGTTTGTCTGGGAGGTTTTGGTTCCTCTGTGGTACTCCCCAAGGGGTTGGTCAGATGGACTTTTGGGTCTCTAAGATCATTTTTGATCAGATTAAGTTGCAGGTCCACTTTTTTATTAAGCACATCCAGTTTTTCACTAAGGGATAGAATGGAGCTGTTACCAATTCTTCTTTTAAGGGTTGGAAAGACATAATAAAATCTTCTTTTATTCCTGATAAAATATTCTCAATTGTTTGAGTCTGTATGATTCTACCTTGATTAATTGTCTCCAATAACTTTTCTGTGTGTTCTTTAATTTCTTCCATTCCTACCGTCTTTGTTTGGTTATTTATCAATTTGGCTACTACTGACGTTAATTTATCCATTTGGGTATAAACACCATCCAAATTTTCATGAAAAATTTTGAAATTATTACGCATATCATGAGAAAAGGAAGTAATTACATCAGAGGTTTGTTTGGGCTCAGAATTAGAAGCTAATTGTTGTAAAACTTTTTCCATTTTTGAGCTAGGGATATTATCTGATCCCAGTTTTTCTTTCCCTTTGGTTTGGTATGGGAAGAGGATCTCTTCTTTCCTGATCCTTTGCCTTTCAGTTGGGCTAATTGATCCCAAGGATTCCACTTTTCTACGTAGGATTCTACCTCTTTCCTTGGAATCATTTTCTGAAGAGGTATCTGGGTGGCTTTTGCCTGGGAGATTATCTTTTTCATAGACACCATGTCCTCCTTGGCTTGGGCTTCTTTGAATTCTTCCCAATATTTCACGTGCTGTTTGAATAAGTCTTTTATCCTGGCTTCCTTGGCTAGATTCTGCTGGTATGGCTGCAGGGAATCTTTTTGTAAAGGAGGGTGGCTTGATTCTACTACCTTCTCCGGATCTAGGTTGGGAGAGGGCAGAAGTAATTGGTGCTGCTCCTTGTCCATCAATATTTGATTCATGGGTTCAAGTCCATTCATGGTTGTCCTTATTGGTGGTCTCACGGTTACTGGGAGCTGTTGGCAAAGACCCATAGGAGGGAATTTGCCCTGAGGCTCTTGTGTTATTTCTATTAATTTTAGAATAATATTTCTATAAGTTTTTTACAGAAAAAATCTGTAAAAATAAGTTTTATTCAAAACTCACTTAAGTTGATTTTCAAAGTTACCAAGACCTTATTGGGGTTAAATTGATCCTTAGTAGCTAATCCTACGGGGTCTTGGGGTGTTCCAATGAGGTCTTCACCTGCCCAATAAATATTTTCAGGGCATCCAGAGATATCTGGGATTTCCTGATCCAATAAATCAACTTCAGTGGCAGTGGTTTCTGGTACAGGAGGGCTCACTGATAAAAAAGTTTATTTTATTGGTTGATAAAATTTATCAATATTATTTTTTTTAAAAAAAATAATATGGTAATACAAGTTGTATACTTCCTTTATATTTCAAAAAGTAATTTATATGTTATTTCTTCCAATCTTTATCTTTCCTTAATAGGGCCTGAAATTTGATACGCCTGAGTTAAAGCTTTCCAACCAGTAGGTTTATAATTTTGAATATATTCTTCTTTTCTTATCTTTAAAAGATTTAAATAATATATTATTCATTCTGAATTGGTTTTTAAATCCACTGCAAAAGAATTTAATGATAAATGATGGTTATAAAGTCAGATAAATTTATCTTTGATTTATTTTTTTGTGAAATGTCTGGTCCAAGGTATTAAATCTAATAAAATGGAATATTTCCCGGGCAGACCCCCAACTGTCAGCATCCTGGATGCAAAGACCCTTGCTATCCTTTAGCTACCAGAGGTGATAGAATAAATAATAAATATATTATTTAATAAATGCAGCAAAAATCCATAAAATATTTGGATTAAGCTTGTTGCAAGGTTAAGTCTTTTGTTTATGGTTTATTGTTTTAAATCAATATGAATAAATTGATTATTAAATATTTTTATAGAGGGGCCACAATTATATTGGGGATCTTTAACACCTCTCTTCAGGGATTTCAGTATGAAAACACGTAGTACTGGTTACTTTGGGCTCTTTAGTTTAAAGGATATTTTACCCAAAGATAATATGTATATAAAATACACGGTGGAGTGGCAGGGCCTTGTAGCCAAGCTGCCACGACAGAGAAAGGATAATAAAACTCACTGGTATATTATTAAATCCTTTGGGTATCTGTTTGAGACGTGCACTAATGGGTTAAACCTGTATACTGTGGTTATAAGGTTGTTCAGCAGTTTAAATTGATAAAATATCTTGAGGAGGGATATTATTAATCAGACTAAGCCATAAATCACTTACGTATCTCTTATAAGTACTTGATTACCTTGGCACGGTGTCTGGATATAAATATAACTGGGTCTCTGCCCATCAATATCCTCAGAAGAGCTCTTTATTTATAGATTTTGGAGTCCAAACATTGTCCTTCTGAGGGGTACAGGGGCTCAAAGGGACGGACACTAAGGCTAGCAGGGTAACCAGGGGTAACCTGTCACGTGTTCTTGGTGCTATAGTACGGGTAGCATCTAATTCCTCAGGGTATGGGAATTATTCTACTTTATAATAGATATTAGGATGTGTGAATAACACTAATCTGTCACATTTATGTATTATTTAATGAATTATCCTTAGTAAATGTTCCAAGTAATTTAATAATAATATGAATAGACATTTCTCAGGACATCCTCATGTCAGGTGAGTTCTCATCATGTATTATAAAACTGGAGTAAAAGTCATGATATTGATTTTACTCCTTATTTTCGAGTTCCAGTTGATTTACTAAGATAATTACTTAAAAAATATAAGTCATTGGAATTCAGGTAATATTTTTACATCATTAGTTTTTTTAGTATGTCACCAAGATATTGATCTCTAGAGATTCTCATAAAATTATATTGAAGTATTTTAATATATTTTTAGAATCTGTCATTGTCTTATTTTCGACATTTTTGGTACTTTAAATTATATTTAATAAAAAATGCGTATAAGGGTTATGTAAGTATTTTTATATAATATTATGTACTTTTAGACTATCTACTATCCACAGGAACATTTATTTCATATGTAGAATGTTCCCATGTGGGTTGTAGCATGTTTACGCTGTACCTGAGCCTCTCAGGCCGCCTGTCACTCTGTCAACCCATAGTCCCGCGGCTGTGCACTTTTCAGAGGCCTGGGGCTGCGTACACAACCTTGACGGAGTGAAAGGGCTGTATCTTAGCCGCGCGCAGGTGCATTGGATGCCCCGCTGCATGCGGGAATTGTGACAAAACACATTTCTGTCCGTAACTCCTAAAATATACACAACACCTCAATTCTGACTGAATTTTAGGTGTGAAACCTATACGTGACAATGAGTGTGAAATATTTAGTTGACCAGAGGCTCAATAGTGGAGCCGTAGTATTTTGATCTTTCTTTCCTTAATTATTTAAAAATATAAGGAGTTGGATTTCAAGGGTAGGGTCAGTGAGGGACCCTACCTGATTTTGAGTGGAAAATTCATTTCTGTAATAATATTTATGAGTTTCCTACTCCTTCTCAGGTCAATTTTATTATTAGTTTTTCATGTTATTTTTGTTACTTTTGCAGCTTTCTCTGCAATATTAGCAAGCTGGCAAGTGCAAAGATTGACTCACTGTAATTTAGATAATGTTTAGCCTTCCTTGCAAGTGTCAGGAAAACTACGAGCTAATTTTTTGACTTTTTAGCCGCTTCACGCGCTAGCCGCTTTGCACAACTATTGAAATCATGTTTACCTCCACAATAAATACATAACCCATTCTTTTCCCTCCTTAACCATTCCTCATTCTGGAGATTCCCAGTTTCTTTATCCAGGAGCTTGTAGTTTTGGCAACGGGTTTTCCTTTTGGGTTGGAGTGCAAGGTTGGATTCAGTCTGGATTGCTTTTGATTCCTCAAAGATTGTTTCAAGGATTTTTCTTTCTTTGGAGTCAAATTTGACGGTCCATGGTTGTTTTTTCAAGAGCGGTTCTTGTTGTGATAACCGTTATCAAGCTCAATCACCGGGTCAATTAAATGCTGAAAGGAGGTTGTCTTATGTCCCCCAACTGCAATTTTTTTAATTAGGCATGCTGTTAAAACCTTTCAAAAATTAAATAAAATGGATGTGTTGTTCCATTGGATGCAAGATTTCAGAATTTTAAAATTAGAAATATAAATGGAGGCTCTACTGTTTTACTTAATGACTAGATTATTGAGTTTGTATTTGGCCTTTTGGACTTCATTAGGGTCCCCAAACAGGTCAAACAACTTTTGCTCAAACCTTTCCCCATTGTTGAGAATACAAGTGGGGCTAGTTTTGTCTAATAGGTCAAGGTAAGGTTCAAACCACTGCCAGGCCCTTCTGCCAAGGAAGGAAGATGCATTCATAACTCTAGGTCTATTAGTAGGGAAATTTTGAGGAATGTTTGAGAAGATGAATTTGCAGGACTGTAGGTAGGATTCAAGCTTATGAGGGTGTTCCCCAGTAAAATTATCAGGCTGTTTTATGCCCGTAGTGCAAAAACTAGGACCACACTGACCAAATCACAAGGCAGTTTGGTTAAGGGCCTGGATCAGAGTTGTGAGTAAGGTTGAAGCGCTGGGTTTGGGAGCATTAGTGCAAGCCTGCAATCAGCCACAAGTTGATATTTCTTTGGAAGAGTCTTTGATTTCTTCAAGAGGGTCCACCTCTTCCCAAGAGGGAGCAAGGGGATCATCAAGAGGTTCTAACAAAGGAGATTCAGAAGAAGGTAAAGGATCTAAAGTTTGTCTGGCCCAAGAAAAGCTGGATCTCCCTAGCCAATGGATATCATCATTGTAAGGGGTGAGGGAAGCGTTCCCAGTTGATCAAGTACATGACATTGTAAAAGAAATCTATTATAGGTTGGAAAGCTACAATAGATGAGTTGAGTTATTTATTTTACTTTCCCAAAACCACCTCACGTACTATAGGGAAATCTTAGATGATTGTGAGCGCAAAAGGAAAGCTGAGTGCTAGGACAAGTGCAAGGTAGCAAGGGCTAACTGCAAAGTGCAAACTTATGGTGAAGTAACTCAACACACAGCAAGAGGGATGAATGGTCTGATGGAAGTAAACTAAACCCAAGTCCAATGTAATGATTGGATTTAGCAAATGCAAGAACGTATGAAATTAACTAACTGAGGAAACAATCCCAGGCAAGCAGAGTAGCCTTTATAAGGTAATCCCAAATGACTAGATACAACCTGATGGATGGTCAATTACAGTTTTGAGCAATGAGGCAATGAATGACATGGACCAATTACAAAATGAAATGAAAGCATGAACTTTCCCAACGTCTTAGCGCAAGTGAAAGAAAATAGGGGACGGATGTATTGGTATGTAACAGTTGAGACATGAGGGAATGAAGTTGGAAGCAATGCAAATATGAAGGTGTAGTTTATGCAGGGTAAGGGACTGGTCCATTTGAAAACTATAAAGTTAAGATGGCTTGAATAGCGTGAGTGCAAACTAGCAAGAGCATGTGACCGGAAATGGGAACCCACGGGTAATGATATCCAGGGTGAAAAGGCGGAGCCCAAATGGATGGTTGACCAAGGTAGAGTTGACTGCAAGGTTTGCAAGTGGATGCAGAGTCAGTTGCCAAGAATTGAAGTTTTAAATGCAAGCCAGAGTTGATAAGCGGAAGGCACCATTGATGCTGTGCTTCTATTTTGTCATGCTTATGGACTGAGGTAGATGGTACTGAAGAAAAGGGTATGTCAAAGTGGGAGGACAATAACCCTTAAGCTCAGAGCATGACAGCCCAATGCACAGAAACTGTGCCCAATGCACAGCAACTGTGCCCAATGTGCAGCAACTGTTCCCAATGCCCAGCAAATGTGCACAATGCACAGCAAATGTGTACAATGCACAGCAAATGTGCACAATGCACACAGCAACTGGGCACAATGCACAGCAACTGTGCACCAAGCACACAAACTGTGCACAATGCACAGCAACTGTGCATTGGAGCTTGGATAAATATTGTGCACAGTCACTGTGCATTGTGCATTGGAGCTTCAACAAATATTGTTCACTGTTGCTGTGCATTGTGCATAGTTGCTGTGCATTTTGCACAGTTGCTGTGCATTGTGCTCAGTTTCTGTGCATTTTTCACAGTTTCTGTGCAATGTGCACAGTTTCTGTGCAATGTGCACAGTTTCTGTGCATTGTGCAAAGTTGCTGTGCATTGTAAAACGTTGCTGTGCATTGTGCACAGTTGCCTTTGATTGTGAAAAGTTGCTGTGCATTGTGCACAGTGACTGTGCATTGTTAACAGTGACTGTGCATTGTGCACAGTGACTGTGCATTGTGCACAGTGACTGTGCATTTTGCAAGGTTGCTGTGCATTGTGCATGGTTGCTGTGCATTTTTCATGGTTGCTGTGCATTTTGCACAGTTGCTGTGCATTTTGCACAGTTTCTGTGCATTTTGCACAGTTGCTGTGCATTTTGCACAGTTTCTGTGCATTTTGCACAGTTGCTGTGCATTTTGCACAGTTGCTGTGCATTGTGAACACCTGCTGTGCATTGTGGACAGTTGCTCTTAATTGTGAACAGTTCCTGTGCATTGTGCACAGTTGCTGTGCATTTTGAACAGCTGCTGTGCATTGTGCACAGTTGCTCTTAATTGTGCACAGTGACTGTGAATTGTGCACAAATGCTGTGCATTGTGCACAGTTGCTGTGCATTGTGAACAGTTGCTGTTGATTGTGAACAGTTCTGTGCATTGTTCACAGTGGCTGTTAATTGTGCACAGTCACTATGCATTGTGAACAGTCAGTGACTGTGCCTTGGAGCGTCAATAAATTTTGACCTGGGGTTGGTAGGAGCTTGACCTGAGCTTGGTAGAAGCTTGAAATGAGCTTTGCCATAAATTGGGCAAGAGCTCTTTTATGGCACTTGCTGGCAAGTGACATGCAGATTTCTGTGGTGAAAGTTGAAAAAATCTAACTATCCTTGAATGAAGCTGAATACAAATCCCCTGGAAAAGCATGTTAGCAGGTGGTGTGGATCATCAAACCTATAAAATTCCTCAAGCAGCCATGTATTTATGCATGTACATACATTGGCTTTCCAAAGGTTTTTGGACTGTTTGGAAAAGCAGCCACACCCATGTAATTCAATTAATGTAGATGAAGCCCAGGGTGACTTTTTTCTGTTGAACATTCCATCTGCTGGCTCCCACTCCAGTCAACCAATTGTAACATTGCCATCATCTTGGTTCTTTTGATATCAATGTCATAATACTCAATTGATCCAAAAAACAAATGTGGTAATTTTTTTCAAATTGTACTTTTCATCTTTGATTCTGATTCATAGGTTCTTGTTTTCATATATAGTCTTCCTTGGGAAATGTTTTGTTTCAGAAGATCAAGATGATCAAACTATTGGAGGAGGGTATAGTTGCATTGGTTGGAATCAATTTTGAACAATTTGAATCTGTACTGCTCAAATTTAACCCCAGTCTAATATAAACTCAAGCAGCTCAAGGCACCTCAAAGCTGACAGCAAGTGGAAGACTTGAATGAGATGATGATCAGATGCATAAAAAGCTTGAATGAACATTTTTTTAGCAGTTTCTATGACTTCCAACCTATCCCTTTCAAAAGTATTACTGCCATCTTATCAAGGCAACAGCAACTTAACACCAATGGAAATTGATGTTGATTTTTTTTAGAACTCTCAATATCAATATCTTTCTCATTCATTTGTTCCTTTTGATCCTCACTCCCACCCTTATTAAGAAGAAAAAATGTTGACAGCACAGAAGTCTTTTTTTTCTCCCTCCAGAACGTTTTTTGAGTGTTTTATGCCTTTCGAGATTGTTGGGGAGGCGCGTTGAAATCCGGATACCATCATACCAACAAGATGATTCTAAGTAACAAGGTAAGATCATGCGCGGGTTGTGCACTGTTCCTATGGCGTCAGAATGACGTCATGGATCAGTGAGAATGACGGCTCTTCATTAAAAGCCCCCCCCCATTGACCGACGATCGCGCGTGTTGTTACGAATAAAAAGGGGCCAAGCAGAGCTTGGTACAGGTTGCCCATGACTTCTCTAACAACCGATTGGGGAACCTAGAATTGTAAGCCACATCTCGCTTATCATACATAACATCAAAGAGTACCTCGATCTTGACGGCAATCAATCAAACAGATAGGTGTTATAATTGCAGACAGGTTGGAAGTCACATACTGAGATCGCCATCACGAAAACTTTATAATCAGGTGCCACAAACCATCTTAAAATCTCACAGCTTCGAAGAGCAGAGTCACACAAGACTGCAAGATCAGAGGTGACTTGGCTTCAATAGCCATCATCAATTTTTTTATCAAGAGCTAACGCCCGAGAAGGCGAGGTTCTTTCCTCATTGATTATCTTCCTTGTTCAAGCCTGAGACTGCTGTGATCCTTCATCAAATTATTATCATCTTTCATCAAAAAAGGCCCAAAATTATAACACCGCCGACGTATCATGGGGGACAGACGCGAATTTTAATGGACCCTTCGCTCGGGCTTCTTTGCAACATAAAAAGAGGCGCCGGTATCTAGCTGCGATAATCGAGTAAGCTCGAGCTACCGCAAGTATCGGTACCATGGCTGTTGGAGACCGGAACAAGCTCAAAGCGTTCCATGAGGCAATCCCTCAGGTTGCTATGGGGAAACCTCCGAGCTCGGGCTTACAGGTTCAGATCAAGACCTCATGAACAGACTCGACAGATGTGAACTTGCTTGAGGCTGTTACAGATCATTGTATGTAAGCGAAGCAGGTCAATTTATTGAAGCTCAGAGCTTCGCCTCCAGTCAAGGGAACCTAAACCGGCTCGTTCAGTTTTACGGAGCATCGCATCGCTTTGCAGAGCGTCAACACAGCACACCCAGGGCGTTTGTTGGTCGAGGTGGACCAACTGGGGCATTGACATCCAAGGAAGTGGAGAAAGTTCCGCTTGACAACCTTTATATCACATTCCCCACCATACGCAAAGAATGCCTTTCATATAAAAGAGACGCACAAATCGTGATTGATTTTAGATGAGAGGAAACTCAGCTGCTAGCGCTCAGAGAATCTTAATTGTATTGCTCTCGTATTCCCCGCTTATTCACGTAAGCATACAGTATACCCCAGTCGATCGGACTTACGCATGGTATTCGGGGTAAAGCTTAATACGATCGTCGGCAATTGACTCAAAATAAAAACTCAATTTTAAATTTGACCCGTTGTGCTTGATCCGGCGAGACTCAGCGACATATAAGTATATCTTTGAAACCCCAGGCGTCATCATTTTCCAAAAGAAGATTCAGCCGCAGCCATGTTGCTGATTTTCAAGGTACATAACTTCCAGTTCCCCTTTTTTTTTGCTACTTCTGATCACGTAAGGGTCTCCCGACGAGAAAGGCACAAACTGAAAAAAACTTGCATGTTTTGCGTTTATTGGAAAGAAAAATAAAAAAAAAAACCTCTCTTGGGGACTTGGGTTTCTGCGGCTGCGGAGATCCCCACTAGATTCCCTACCAGCGAGGCCTCCAATGTTGAAGAAATCAATCGAGCCTACCGCCTTGTCTTCACCGCCTTCAATTCCGCAAGAAGGAGTAGAAATAAAGGCTGATGTGTCATTCAAGTCACCTCCAACACCTTTATCCCCCGAATATGGGACGTGTAGCCATGACAGGGACTTCTTTGATGGGGCGCCAAAGATGTGGATGCAAAGTCGAAATTTTTTCTGCGAGACTACCGTTTACAATCAACCAACCAACATGCAATCGCGATCATCTTGTCGGAGATGGGAGGAAGATACCAAGTGGTGGCACCGCGCAGATGAGAACGACCACTTCACCCAAGATCCACCGGGACTTGGAATTATTGAGGAACAGCGTAGCTCTTCGGTCTCAAACAATTCTGACGAAAGAAAAATACCTCCATCAAGTCCTCTTGTTCTTTTCCCGCCGCGTATAATAGACACACGAGCTCTAGAGGAGATCCGCTCTGCAAGTGAACTCAAGCAGGTGGACGACGTAAGCATTTCCGAATCAGAACGTTCAAGTTACCAACCCCCATCCTATATCCGGGGATCGTTGCGTAAAGGCCCGAGCGCACGATCCCCTAAGCTTGCATATTCGCAAACGAGCCGCGGGAGTAGTAAAAGCTCGTGTCAGAGATTGGTATCTACGTGGTCTGCCGACACCTTATCTTTGCTGGAAAAAGACAATCAAGGTACGTTGCGGATCCAAGCTCCTCATCAGGACCTTGAAATTCATGGTTGTTGGCATGTAATGCAACACATTGCATTATTTTCTACATATTGTTAGAAAATGACGCGAAGGATTTGATCGATAGCTCTCAAGAGGCCCAACAAGAGGAATTTTTGAGTCTCTCGTGCGACAAAGAACGACAGCGTCAGGGAACGATCACAAGTCCATGACCATCAGAAAACCGTTTTCACCGCAAGTTTTAGGCACTTGCATGATCAGACACAGAAAAAGAGGCGTCTAACATCAAATTCTTTGGAAAGGAACAGGAAAAAAGAAGGAAACTTTCATTTTTTCAAAAAAAAAAAAAAAAAAAAAAAAAAAAAAAAAGGAAAAAAAAATTGACAAGCAAAAAATAGAATGAAAAATCAACAAAAAAAATAGAAAATTAAAGATTGAAGATGAAAAGAATAAGAATAAAACGAAAATAAGAAATAAGAAATCAAAATAAAACCACATAAAACCACATAAAACAACATAAAACAACATAAAACAACATAAAACAACATATATCTGAAATATAAAAAAAAACTTAAAAAAGTTCCAAAATATGAACAAAAAACTCAAATTTCAAGAAAAAAAACGGTTCTTTGAGCAAAAAACTCAGGTGTACAGTGTTTCGTTATGAATAATATTTCCGATAAATCCATTAAATACTTCATTCATATTTATTTTAAATCAATTTTTTATGTATATTATCTATTTCAATCCAAGAATGTGAATTCTCTCTTGATGAAATTTTTATTATTTTTCACATTTTTTCCCCATCATTTTTCCCCAATTTTGACTCCTTTCTGATTATTTATGGCAATATCCTCTTGATTTTATTTATTTGTAAAAAAAGATTGAAGGACATCCCATCCTCAATTATTTATCTGCTTCCTGTCTGCTGAAATATTCTTATTTAGAAATCTAAACTTAAATTTCAGCTTTTCAACAAAACTCCCCAGCTTACTTTCATATATTACTTCATAACATACCTCATTCCATTTTTTGAACAAAGAAATCTTATGTAGTTTTACTTTTTTTTTTTTAAGAAAATATTACTTCAAAATTTTACATATGAATAAATTCATCTCTTTTTTGAGAACAAAAGAAAAAAAACTTTCAAACTATGAATTATTATGTAAAATCAGATTAGAGCTCTATTTGAAATCAGATTGAATATTTCTTTCTTCAAATTCAAATTGTATTTTTTTTAAAGAAAATAAAAATAAAAAATGGTTGAACCAACTCAAATGTACTCTTACACCTCAGGGTGAATTTTTCAATCCATCAATCTTTCAAAATCTTAAACTTTTGTAGTATTATTAAACCTTCAATTTCTCCAACTGTTGTATTATTATCAACTCAACAATTCTTTTAAACTTTCAAAGTTTTTGTAAAATTACTTAAAAAAATCTTCCAGGATATGAAGATTCTGTATTATTAAAATCTCAATTCCTCTTTGTGTAATTTTTTTCCTTTTCATTACTGGCATCCTTCCATCTAGGATTGAATAAAATTGTTGTTTTTGTTTTATCTGAATAGTTTGAAGCTATTAGAATTAGAAAAAAACTTTGTGAATTCATTGAATCTGAAATCAAAATTATGTATTTTTTAAGATGTACACCAAAGAATTCATCACCTCAAAAAATTCATAAACTCATTGATTTTCCACTCAAAAAAAAAAGTTAAATTGCATGAGTTTATCAAAAAGAAAAATTTTCCCATTTAGAATTTTTTGAATATTTTTAAAAGTTTGCTGTTTTGAATCTGTTGATGTGAAACTCTGCAGGTTGAGATTTAGCTCTGAAGTGGGTTTGAAACCTGTTGGAGGTCTCATAGAAGATTTCACATCCCAACCCTACATAGTTAAAGGGGGAAATTAATGAGATTGATGGGGCACAAATGTGATAGAACTAAACTGAAATGAATTTTAAAAGATAGAATGTACCTTTTCAAATTTTAAATTATTTATTTTAATCGAGGTGAAAGAATTTGAAGGAAAGTTCTTCAATGATAAAGCAATTGCAAGCTTTCTGGCAAAATTTGTAGCAAAGATTCCAAGTATTTATGAGATTTGTTGAATAATCAATTCTCAGCATTGCCTTTTTCTACGGTTTCATATTTTCATTCTTTTTCTTTTGTTTCCTTTTTCTACCCCTTTCTTATTTGATTGTTTTCTTTTGCTCTCTTCATTTGTCTTATTGATTTTGACATGGATTCCCATGCCTATGCGAGGGTTCTCATGTCAGTGTCGCGGGTTACCATCTTCATGTCACCGCCAGCTCTCACAATCACTCAACTGTTATCTCTCAGCAACACCACAACAACTCTCAAATACTGGACTTGACTTCCTTTCTTTCTGTTGACTCAATATCTTTTGCTGAGTTCTTTTCCTCAGTGACTTCTTGCCAACTCTACTCCATCCAACAACTCTTACACCAATATCTTTTCTTTCTCATCTCGATCCCTTCTTTTATTCTTTCATCTTCCTTTCATTCCCAATCACGTGCAACTTCCTCAAAGACCATTAACCTCCTACGCACACTGACTTTGACTCCATTGAATACATCATCTTCAAATGCCTGGTAAGACCTATCAAGAACCTTCCCAACTCTTTCAACAGACCAAAATCCACTCCTAATTCAATCGTCACCCTGGCAGACTGCCTCTCACCAGCTTAACCCGATTTCCCCTCAATCTCTCTACGACCTCAACTGCTTGTCCTCAACTGTGGCCAAAAGCTCCTCAAGCTTGATGTTTGTTTCCTAGTCTCAAATTCCATTGTGCCTCTTTCTTTTATTTTCTCACATTGAACACCTAACTCATTGTAACTCTTGTTCCAGCCATTTTAGGTTCATTCTTTCTTTTAAATCTTTATCTGAAATTCAAATAGTTAAAAAGATTAAATAACTCAGTAGACAAAATTTCTTGTAAAATCATGGTAATTTTATGAAAGGAAGAAATCTAGTCTTTTGAATAAATCAAAAAACAAGTAATTTAAATTTGAGTTTCAAAATAATTTGCATCAGTAATTTATTGAGAAAAACAAGATTATAATGAGTTTCTTCAATAGATTCAATGAACTGTGGCATGGTAACAAATTTAACCAAAAGCTGAATATAAATTCAATTTAATTAAAATAAAATAAATGATTGAAAAATGGTGAATTGAAAATAGTGAGTTACAGAGACAAAAATTTGGCTTTCATTGAACTTGTATGGTTGATTTCTCTTTGCTGCAAAATAACACTCATCACTTCATTTCTTCATCCCCGCTTTCATCACATCCTAACTATCATTGCTTCATTGCTTCATCACTTCATCCCAACTTTCAAAAAATCCCTTCATCACTTAATTGCTTCATTGCTTCATTGCTACATCCCTCTTACTCTTTTCAAATTGCCCCTCAGCAAACGTCCCCTGAAAGTCCACTAAACAATCCAATGGATCAAAGAAAAAACCCCCCTGGAACTCAACATCCAAGAATGCTCCCCCATCAGTATCCAAAGGCTCAAGTCATATAAAGAGATCTGCTCACGTCATCCTGGTAAACTGGCTCAAAATTACCTCCAACTATGACGCTTGCTTTGCATATGACAATGAGACACAATTTGGCCAAATTCCATCCTCTAACTTGAATGGTTATCTCCTGATGGCCAATGAACTTTAAAATAAAACCAAAGGTAGGCTGGATCTTTCATCCAAACAGATGCAGGGGCGATTCAAGAACTGTCAATCCAAAAATTGCTCCTTTAGCCCAAGCTGAAAAGGTACATTCTTGCCCTGTCTCTGTATGTTTGTCAAATCATCTCCTCCCATCCACATAATATAATTGGGGTAAGGATCAAGTAGGGATTAAATTCATCTTATGGCCTTCCGTTGAATTGATATCCCATGGAAATCAATTTCTTGATTGATTGAAAATCAATATAGCAATAAATTGCCAATAAATTTCAAGATTGATTCATGATTGATTGGGAGATTGATCAGAGATCAATTTTGAGATCAATTGGAAAAGCATTGGCAATTCCACCTCTCTGTATTTACTTTAAATCATCTCCTCCCATATTGTTCCCTCCCAACTGCATACTTTGATAACAGAGATGATCAATAAGGCATTCAATTTTTTGTATAAAATTTTGAGGGCAGTGGAAGTTCTAAAATACAAAATTTTGCACACTATGGGATTTTAACACATGAACTCAACATTGATGAGTGTTTCTTTAATCACTCAGCTTAGTGTGTCATTGCTGTATGGGCCAATGTGCCTTTCCAAACACTCAGCCCCATCAGAAAATAACCCCCCACCCACAGTGATCATCCCAGCTCACATTCTACGCATCACACACTTGAATCAATACCAAGGTTGTTAACTCTCCTTCTCACTCTACCCATTCCTCGCCCCCCCCCCTGGGAAATGTGTGGTCTGTCTCTTCTTACAGCTACTCATCACCTTGTCAACCCAATGATAATCCTCAACACTTGGCCCATCAATTGGTTGAAGGGGGTGGGGGGGATGGTTGATCAGCCTGTTGGTCTGTTGAAGGGGGGGGGGAGCAGTCAATTGGCCCTTTGGTTGGTCAAAGGGGGGGGGGACGGTCAATTGGCCCCCTGGTTGATCAAAGAATGGGGGGGGGGGCGGTTGATCAGCCCATTGGTTGGTTGAAGGGGGGGGGGTGCCATTCAATCAGCCCCCTGATAGATCAAAGGGGTGGAGGACAGTCAATTGGCCTGTCAATTGGTCAAAGGGGAGGGGCCATTCAATTGGCCCATTGATTGGTTGAAGGGGGGGGGGCAGTCAATTGGCCTCCTGATTGATCAAAGGTGGGGGACCAGTCAATTGTCCCATTGATTGGTTCAAGGGGGGGAGGAAAGACAATTGGCCCATTTATTGGTTGAAGGGGGGGGCAGTTGATTGGCCTATTGGTCAGTCAAAGGGGGGGGGGTGGTCAATTGGCCCCCTGATTGATCAAAGGGGGGGGGGCAGTCAATTGGCCTGTTGGTTAATTGAAGGGGGAGCAGTCAATCAGCCCCCTGATTGATCAAAGGGGGGGGCGGTCAACAGGCCCATCAATTTTTTAAAGGGGGGCGCGGGGTGATTGGCCTGTTGTGTGGTCAAAGGGGGGGGGGGTAGTCTATTGTCCCCCTGATTGATCAAAGGGGGGGGACCAGTCAATTGGCCCATTGATTTGTCAAAGGGGGGGGGCTGGTTGATCAGCCCATTGGTTGGTAAAGGGGGGGCCCGGTGGATTGGCCTCCTGATAGATCAAAGGGAGGGAGGGACAGGTTTATTGGCCTGTTGGTTGGTTGAAGGGGGGGGGGGTGGTCAATCAGCCCCCTGATTGATCAAAGGAGGGGGGCGGTCAATTGGCCCATCAATTGGTTGAAGGGGGGGGGACAGGTTGCAGTTGAAGGAGGGGGGGGAATTCAATTGGCCAAAGGGGGGGGGCAGGTTTCAGTTGAAGGAGGGGGGGGGGCAGTCCATTGGCCAAAGGGGGGGGGGCAGGGGTCCATTGGTTGAAGGGGGGGGCGGTTGTTGGTTTAAGGGGGGGTTCTTTGAGGATGGGGGGAGGGGTTTCTTTGGCGGTGGCCATGGGTGGAGGGGGGATGGCGGGCGGGGGATGGGGGGGTCTTGTGGGACAAAAAGGAGGGAGGAAGCAAGGGCAGAGTGGTTAGAACAATTGCAACAAGAGGGGGTGTATTGAGAGGGAGGGGGGTGGGCATAATACGGTGGGCTGGAAAAAAAGATGGGAGATGAAAGGGGGGGGGTGTTAGCAATTAAATCAAAAAGAGAGTTGAGATAAAGAGACTGACCTGGAGATGAAGTCAGTGATGGTGGGTTGGTGGGTGTGGTGAGCTTGTTGTTGGTGGTGAGTGGTTGAGTCCAATGAGTGGGTGGGGAGGAGGAGGGTGAGTGGTGGATGCCAATGACTGGTAGAGGAGGAGGAGGAGAACAGTGTAGGGGGTGACTGGGGTCCACTTGTGGGTGACTGAAAAGATCAAGTTTATGGCTTGGTAGGAGATATCCAAGGCTTGAGGGTGAGAAGCGGTGGTTGAAGGATTAGGATGATGATGAGCAAGGATGAATTTTTTGAAGTAGGAGTGATTCCAAGTGAGAGATGGATGAATTTGCTGATGTGGAGGTGTGGATGGGTGTTTTTCATGCAATGGATGGTGGGTGGATGATAATGGTGGGTTTGATGTTTGAAACCCGCCATTTCCATGAAACATTCCATTTTGAAATAAACCAGTTAGGGGGTATGTGTATTTCAGAAACAAACCATTAAAAATGGCGGGTTTGGCCACAGAAAATGGTGGGTTTCTAATGGCTCTTTTTCTAACATTGATATGCCCTAATCAAACTAATGATTGAAACTAAAAAAAATAAAATCAGAAAATCAAAATAATAATCAATCAAGCAATGCTAAGAATCATTCAATCAAAAATTCTGAAAAAATAATACTACAATCAGGAGAAATTAATAAAAAATAAGATGAAATAGAAAAGGAATAATGAGAGAAAAAATCAATAAGAAAACTGAAATCAAATAATAATGAAATGAGTCCAAACCCAAAAAGTATTTTAATTTCAAAAAAATCAAATAGAATGAAAAAATAAACAAATTGATAAAAATCAAAACATATGTCATTAAAAATCATTGATTATTCTTTCACTAGGAAATATATATTATTCTTGAATGGTAAAATTAATTAATGGTAAAATTAATTAATGGTAAAATTAATTAATGGTAAAATTAATTAATGGTAAAATTAATTAATGGTAAAATTAGTTCATGTTTATTTGTAAACCTCAGCAGAAATCCTCAATTGCCTGAGTTTATCAAAAAATTCACTGATCTATTCCAAGATTTATATAAATAAATTCATTTCTTTGTGAAAATTTTCAAGCCAAAATCAGGCATCAAAAGCTAAATAAAAAAACAGATTCCATGAAATAGAATGTTTGATTGAAGGATATGGCAGTAACACCTTCCTAACAATAGAAAAGGCCCCCTGCCTCCTTGGATGTATCTTGGGGTTTTTAGGGCCCCTGACCACCTTAGAGGCCTTCAAATTTTGGAAATTAATGTTTTTAGCCACCAAAGCCATCAATGGTATGTTAAGAATTTCCTAATTCCCTAGGGATCAAAGAGAAACCATTCCATTTTGCATCAATTTACCAGGGATCCCTTGAGTCTGCAAATTTCTATTTAACTATTCTTTTTATTGAATTTTTTCTGTGTTATTTGATTGCCTTACTAATTTTACTTCTGAATTTATTATTATTATTATTTAGTTTGATTTTGAATTGATTTTTAATTAATTTTTAAATTATTTCTCTTATAATTTGTTTTAGTTTTTATTATTTTGAAGGAAGCAAGGGTGGCTGTCATTCCAACTCCAGCTAATCTTTGCAGATGAGACCAGTAGAACCAACAGCAATAAGGCTTCTTTTTTTTCATATTTTAAATTTGAATTTTCTTTAAAGCATTAATTTTCTCATGGGAAAAGTCCTTTGAATCACAGATTTCTATGTCTGCAAGCTATCACTCCCACACTGTCACGCCTCCAGCTTGAGAATTATTGTATTCCTTACTTTTACATCTCCTTTCCTCACTACCATCGACCTCATTCCATACTTGTGACACAAATGGAAGCACAACATCAATGGTGCCTTCCGCTTATCAACTCTGGCTTGCATAATGACCTTCCATTCTTGGCAACTAACTTAGCACCTACTTGCAAACCTTGCAGTTAACTCTACTCCAGTCAACCATCCATTCAATCTCCGCTATTCCATCCTGGGTATTAATAGCCCTTGGGTTACCAATCCCAGTCATGCACTCTTGCTAGCTTTCACCCATATTAGTTAGCCACACAAACTGTATAGTTCCCAATTGAAATAGTCCCTTACCTTGCATGAACTACATCCTCATATTTGCATTGTCTCTCACATCACACCTTTGTATCCCATCCATTATGCCCTTGTAGGCTCAGACTAGCCTTGCATCTACATTATGACATTGGAAAAGTCTATACTGTTATTTCATTTCCTAATCTGTTCATGTCATTCATTGCCTCATTGCCTCTTAACTGTATTTGGCTGTCCATCACGTAGTATATAGTCACTTTATGTCAGCCTCCTGGATTCCAAGATCCTTTCTATCCTTTAGCTACCAGAGGTGATAGAATAAATGATAAATATATTATTCAATAAATGCAGAAAAAATCCATAAAATATTTGGATAAAGATTATTGCATGTTGGTTGGTTTGGATACCGTTTATTGTTATAAATCAATATAAATAAATTAATTATGAAATAATTTAATAGAGGGGCCAAAATTATATTGGGGATCTTTAACACATCTCTTCAGGGAATTTGACATGAAAACATGTAGGCCTTGTTACTTTGGAACCTTTAATTTATATTCTTAAAGGATATATTTCCCAAAGATAATATGAATATAAAATACATGGTGGAGTGTTAGGGCTTTGTAACCAATCTTTCACAAAAGAGAAAGGATAATAAGACTCACTGGTTTATTATTGAATCCTTTGGGTACCTTTTTGAGACGTGCACTGATGGGTTAAACCTGTTTCCTGGGGTTAAAAGGTTGTTCAGCAGTTTAAATTGATAAAAAGGGTTGGGGACGGATATTATTAATCAGAACAAAGCCATAAATCACGTACTTATCTTTTATAAGTATTTCATTACCATGGAACAGTATCTGGATGTAAATATTACTGGGTCTCTGGGTATCAATATCCTCAAAAGAGCTCTTTATTCATAGCTTTTTGAGTCCCAATATTGTCCTTCTGAGGGATACAGGGGCTCAAAGGGAAGGAAATTGAGGCTAGAAGGGTAGCCACTGGTAGCCTGTGACGTGTTCCTGGTGCTGTAGCACGGGTAACATCTAATTCCACAGTGTATGGGAATTATTCTAATTTATGGTTGATGTTTGGACGTGTGAATAACACTAATAATTATTTATAATTAGTAAATCTTCCCATTAAGTTAATAATTATTTTAATAGAAATTCCTACAGATAGTCTGATCTCAGTTGAGTTCTCATTATGTATTAAAGAATTGGAGTAAAGTCATGAAATTGATTTTACTCCTTATTTTTGAATTTTAGTTGATTTACTAAAAATGATTATTTAACAATATAAGTCATGATTATTTATTTAATATTTTTACATCATTAGTTTCCTTAGTATTTGAAAAAAAGATTGATGTCTTTTAGTTCTCCTAATTGTATATTGAAGTATTTTAATATATTTTTAGAAATAGTCATGATCTCATTTTTGACATTCTTGGTATTTTAAATTATATTTAATAAAAAATAAGTATAAAGGTTATTTAGGTATTTTTATATTCTTTTATGTATTTTTAGACTTTATAATATCCACAAGAACATATATTACAAATCTAGAATGTTCCCGTGTAGGTTGTAGTGGTTTTAGGTGTTACCTAGGTTTCTCAGGCCGCCTTTAACTTTGTCAACTTGTAGTCCCACGGATGCGTACTTGTCTTAGACCCCGGGCTGTGTACAGAGCTTGACAGGATGACAGTGCTGCAGCTCAGCCGCGCCCAGGTGTATTGGATGCTGCGGCTTTGCGCGGGAATTGTGACCAAACACATTTCTGCCTGTAACTCCTAAAATATACACAACACCTCAATTCTGACTGAAATTTATGTGTGAAAACTATACATGACAATTCATGTGAAATATTTGATTGGCCAAAAGAATACCATAGTGGTTCCATGGTATTTTGGCCTTTCCTTTCTTAATTATTTAAAAATATAAGGAGTTGGATTTCAAGGGTGGAGTCACTGAGTGACCCTACCTAAGTTTAGGTAGAGAATCCATTTCTGCAATAATATTCCTGGTTTTCCTACTCATTTTCAGGTTAATTTTATAATTATTATTTTTATGTTATTTTTGTTACTTTTGCAGGTTGCTCTGCAATAGCAGCAAGCTGTAACTTTGGATAACCTTATAAAGGCTAAGCCGCTTGTCTGAAGATTTTCTCCTCAGTAAGTTAATTTCATACATTCTTTCATTTTGCTAAATCCAGTCATCTCATTGGGTTTGGCTTTATTTTCCTTTCCATTGGAACAATTTATCCCCCTCACTGTGTGTTGGGTTACCCAACCATAAGTTCACACTTTGCAGTCAGCTTTGGTACCTTGCACTTGCCCTTGCACTCAGTCTCTACCTTCACGCTCACAATCTAAGATTTCCCTATAGTATGTGGGGTGATTTTGTGACAGTAAATTAACTAACTCAACTCATCTATTGTAGTTTGCCAACCTATAATAGATTTCTTTTACAATGTCACATACTGGCTCAACCGGGAATGCTTCCCTCACCCCTTATAATGATGATATCCATTGGGTGGGGAGATCCAGCGTTTTTTGGGCCACACAACCTTTAGACCCTGTTCCTTCTTCTAAATCTCCTTTTGTTGAACCTCTTGATGATCCCCTTGCTCCTCCTCAGGAAGCAATTGATCCCCTTGCAGAAATCAAAGAGTCCAACCACTCTTCCAATGAAAACTTGACTTGCGGTAGATCAAGGGCTTGCACTAATGCTCCCAAACCCAATGCTTTGACCTTGCTCTTGACCCTGATCTAGGCTCTAAACAAAATGCCTTGCAATCTGGTCAAATTAGCCCTAGCTTTTGTACTTGGGTCATGAAGCAGCCTGATAATTTTACTGTGGAACACCCCCATCAACTTAGAGCCTACCTACATTCCTGTAAAATAATTTTCTTGAACAATCCTCATAATTTTCCTACTGATAGGAACAGAGTTATGTATGCGTCTTCCTTCCTTGGTGGACAAGCCTTGCAGTGGTTCAAGCCTTACCTCAAACTGTTAGACAACACTAGCCCCACTTGTATCCTCAACAACTGGGACAAGTTCAAGAAGCAATTTTTCACCCTGCTTGGCAACCCTGATTAAGTCCAAAACGCAGAATAAAAACTTAATAACTTATTCATGAAGGAGAATAGTAGATTTTCAGTTTATATCTCCAATTTCCAAACCTTACATTCTTGCATCCAATGGAAGGAGGCAGCTATCCTATTTCACTTTTGAAAAGGTTTACCGGCACACCTAATCAAGCAACTTGCAGTTGGGGACATAAGACAACCTCCCTTCAGCAGTTAATTGACCGGGTGATTGAGCTTGATAATGGCTATCACAACAAGAACCGCCCTCAACAAAACAATCATGGAATGTCAAGCTTGGCTTTGAAGGCAGACAACTCTTCAAAAAAATCCTCAAAGAATCCGAAAAAATCCAAACCAAATCCAACCTTGGACTCCAACTTGAAATGGAAGGCCATTGCCAAAATTCCAAAGTTCCTGGACAAAAAACCAAGGATGCTCTGGAACTAGAAAAGTCTAAGGAGGGAAAAGAATGGGTTATGTATGGATTGTTGAGGAAAGAATGATGTTGTTAGTTGTGCAAAGTTCTAGGAAGTCAAAAAATTAGCTTGTATTTTTTCTAATACTTGCAAGGAGAACTACACATTATCTAAATTAAAGCAAGTCAATCTTTGCACTTGCAAGTCATTATGTGCTCTGAGCTCAAGATTTGTCCTTTGAATTCCAACAACTCCCCTCATCAAGTTTTGCTTGATTCTTGCGCTAACGTTTATTTTATAAGTGAATATTTTGCCTCTTCAAAAAATCTTAAGCGTTCCAAGATAGATAAATATCCCATCTATTTAGTAAGTAGTTCCACCAAGCCATCTCATGAGGTTTCCCAAAAGGCAAAATGGACCTGTGCATTCTCCATTTTCCCCAGATTCAAATGGGACTTATTTTCCTTGGATAATGCCCAAATGGATGATACCATTGTAGGCCACAACTTCCTAGTTCACTGGAACCCAGATGTGAATTTGAAAGAAGGAATAATTAAACTTTGAACCTCCAAGCCCCAGAACACTAAACCTTCCTTCAAACAGGAATTAAACAGCCTAAATCACACTTTCCTTGATTTGGATTACACTTTTCCGCCTGGAGATTTGAAATATCCTGACCTCCATTCCCAATTTCCCTCTTCAGATTTAGGATTTATTGCTTATTTCTCTGACTTAACCTTTCCTTGTTTCTTCAAAGAGAAACAGGAACCAACCAAACAGTGTATCTTGAGGTACTTAATCCTCTTGCATCATGCAAGCAGTTCAAACCATGTGCTCAAAGATGACAAGATTGAAGATATAGAAATGATTCAGAGTCTTTAGCTTTGGTTTAGCAGGACTTTGATGAAGTCTTTTCAGCTGTAAAGGCAGATAAACTTCCCCCATCCCATTCTTATGATCACATGATCAAACTTACTGGCCCACCTCCAGAACCTGGACTATTCTACTCTCTCTCAAAGCAAGAATCAACTGCACCTCAAGAATACATTTTGGAAAATGTATCAAAAGAATTTCTTTGACTAAGAAATTAAAATACCAGTTCACCTGTCCTATTTGTTACAAAGAAAGATGGCAGACTTTGCCTGTGTTTTGACTACAGGAAAATGAACCAGGTAACGTAGAAGAATGCCTATCCAGTAATGCCTATGTTGCACCTCCGTAATGTCTTCCATGAAGCTGCTTATTTATCAAAGTTAGACCTTTGAGGCGCCTATAACCTATTTCTCATTGCAAGAGGTCATGAATATTTGAATGTGATGAGAAAAATCTTTGGCAGTTTTGAGTATATGGCCATGCCTTTTGGCCTTTGCAATACTCCTTCCACTTTTCAACACTCCTTCAATGATATTTTTTCTGACCTTGTAGAGAAATAACTTGTGTTGTATCTTGAAAATATACTAGTCTGCTCAAAAAATCTTTAGGATCACATTGCACATGTGCAAGAGGTGCTACAGCAACTTCTCAAGAATGACCTTTTTGCAAAAGCCTCTAAGTGCAAATTCCATACTCCTTTTCCTCAGTTTCTACGTGTCATAGTCTTTCAGCAAAGAATATCAATGGATCAAGACAAGAGCAAACACATATTGGACTGGCCCAACCTTCTTCTGTCAAATACCTTCAAGTTTTCTTTGTTTTCAGTAATTTTTACAGGATTTTATTTGAGCATTATGCCAAGAAAACCATCAGCTTCATAAACTTCTTCAAAAAGACACTCATTTTTTTTACAGAAAAAGTTTCTTTAGAGTTTAAAGATCTGAAGAAAGAATTTACTACTGCTCCAATACTTGCTCACTTCAACAAGCTAGCTTGCACTTTTGTAGAAAGGGATGGAAGCAACTATGTGGTTGCGGGAGTAATCTTGCAGTTTTTTCCTCTTCTTCCCTCTTTCATCCCATGGCTTTCAAGTCTTTCAAATAGCTTGCTGCAGATCTTAATTACAAGTTCCATGACAAGGAACTTCTTGAAATTTTTTTTTGCTTGAAAAAATTGTGTTCATACCTTTTGAGTCTTATGGAACCCTTTGAGGTCTTGCAATTTTTTTTTTGCTTGAAAAAATGGTGTTCATACCTTTTGAGTCTTATGGAACACTTTGAGGTCCTAACTGATCACAATTCTTTGAAATATCTCACAAGCTCAAAAGTTCTTACACACAGAAAGGCAAAATGGGCCAAATACCTGTCAAAGTTAAACTTTACAATCATGTACTGTCCTTGGAAACAAAAGGTATTCCCTGATGCTTTATCACATTGGGGAAACATTTTACCAGGGGGGGGGGGAGCCAACCCTGAAAACACTAGGACACTCTTCTCAACCCAATCTTCCCAACTCAGTTCAATCATCACTCATCTTTGAGATACAGCTTCCAAATTACAACAAGATCAACTTGATGATCAAAAGTTTACCAAACTTTCCAAGAGTGCCAATCTATTAGATAGTGGTGACAGTATTGACAAAAATGGTCATTTAGTTTATAAGGACCGTATAGCAGTACCAGAAAATACTTTAATTAAGTTATATATCTTCAAGAGAAGGCATGATTCTCTGCTTGCTGTTCATCATGGGCAGAAAAAAACCTACCAATTGATTGCACAAGACTTGTACTGGGCTGGTATGAGCAAGGAAGTAAAAGCCTATGTTAATGCGTGCTATGATTATAATTTTAACCAGTCCTCAAAACACCAGAAGTATGGGATTCTCCAGCCACTTCCAATTTTGCCTATTTCTTGGCACTTGTTGTATATGGATTTCATTTTGCAATTACCTATTTCTAGTGGTTATGATGCTATTTTAGTAGTAGTAGATTGCTTCTCAAAGATGTCCTTATTCCTTGGCAGTAATTTGAAGGCCTCCTCAGAAGACTTAGCTAATCTATTCATAGAATATGTATTCTCAAAAAATGGTCTCCCTGATAACATAATTAGTGATGGTAGATCATTTTTTGTCTCTAGCTTCTGGAACTTGATTTGCCAAAATTTGAAGATCACTAGCACTTTCTCAATGGCTTACCACCCAGAAATGTATGGGCAAACCAAGCAAGTCAATCAGATTCTTGAAAAGTACCTTCAAATGTATGTTGCCTACCAACAGGAAGACTTGTTTTAAAAGAAAACAAGATGGCTTATCACCAGAACCACTGATGTGTATATATTTCAAATAAGAAGAAATGAGAAAGGTTTAGCTCAGTGAACAATAGGTGGAACAAAAAGGTTGGAACATCATATGAGATTCTTAACCAACAGGAATGAGAATGATATCAATTGAAATCTCAGCACAACATTGGATCCAACATGTTAAAGAAGACAGGACTGGAACAAATACTTGATGAACAGTGAGCTTAAGCAATGTTTCTTCTCATACAGCAGCAAGGATATGATCATAATTTCTGCCGTTGATCTTCAGCGCTACAACAAAGTGACCTTGAAACTGTTGATTGAATTGAGTGGGGTGATCTGTTGATCCTTAGTGTCAGTTAAGGTCTAAAGCATCAAGCATCTTGAATCACAAATTAAAAGATTTTAGTCTTTGTGGTTATTGTTGATTAGTTGTAGATGGATATTAGGATTGATGTAGAGGATGATTCAAGTGACATTATAATGAGATGATGAAAGAAGTAAGGAAGAATCATTGACAGATGAGTCAACCTCAGTGGATTCAACTTCATTCTCATCAGAAGCCAGAGTGTTGGAGAGCATGCGCTCAGATTTTGGCTCATACAAAATTGGAGTATCTCCATTGCTTTCATGATGTTGTGGACTACAATCTGGTGCAACAGAGTATACTCAAAACCCCTCCTTGATTCAATGCGCAGTAGATTTAGGTACTAACATGATGGACCAGTCTGAGCAATGAAAATTTGTTGGCAGCTTTTGTAAGACCTTCTTCAACCATTTGATTGGACTTGATCAGTTGAATTCTGATTAAGTCATTTGAAACATGTTCTCTGATTCCCTTTGTCTTCAATTCTATGAAATTAGTTTTTGAGTTACTTCCCAAGTTTTTTATCTTGTCGTCTAAGCCTATGTTGTTGATTAAGTGAAGGCTGGGCAGGATTGGTCTTCTCCACAGTTTGTGGATGAGATGATTTATCCATCTGCATTCCAACTGGCCGCCTCTGAGTGCGTTGCATTTGGCTTTGGTAGAGGAATAGGTAATGTTCCTTTGGCATAAACTGTTCCAAAAAAATGGAGAGCCTTGAAAGAAGCAGATAAATCCAGTCTGAGAGTTTTGAGTGATGGGATCATCAGCCCATTTGGCGTTGCTGTAGCAAACCAGATTATTGGGGTTGTTCCTTCTTGAGATTAGCAGGCATTGGTCTTTGGTGTTGGATAGGTACTTCCAGACTTTGGGAACTTCTTTCCAGTGGGAGATGCCAAGTTTTTCAGAGAATATGGCAAGGGAGGATACGGAAAAAAGTTATATCTAGCCGGGAAATCATGGTGATGAAGTTGAGTCATCCTATTGGTGACCAATAGCTGACTCCCAGTTGGTTAAATTCTTCAATTTCTTCCTTGGTGGCGGGAATGAGTTGGATTCCAGGTGTACAGGGAGTTTTTTTTGGTTTGCAGTCCAGCAGATTCAGTTCCATCAATCCTTTGTCTATATGAAGAGGCAGAGAGAGCTTGATACCCTCCTCAGACCGTTCAACTTTCATCCCCAATAGGGTTTTGGGTGGGTGCAAGGAGGAGTTTTTGAACTTTCTCAGAAATGTGTCTTTAAATTTTTTTACATTCCCCACAACCAGTAGGTTGTCCACATGAATGAATATAGATGAGACCTGATCTGTTCCAATGTATAAGAAGGGGTTGTCATTGGATGGAAAGAATCCTTGCTCTTGGATCCATTTGCTGAGCATTTTGTACCAGTTTTTTGGGGCTTTCTTGAGTCCATATAAGGATTTCCGGAGTTTGAGAATTGGAGTTCTCCTAGAGGCGCCAGTTTGGTGTTAGATGAAGACTTCCTCATGAAGAGGAGCGTGTAGGAACGCCCCCTTGACTTCAAACTGGAGCATATCAAGATTTTGATCCACCGCAAGCAAAAGAAGGGCCCTGGGGGACGCAAATTTGCCAGTCTGGGTGTTAGTCTCCAGATAGTCAATTGCATACTTTTGGTTGAATCCCTGTACACAAACTCTTGATTTGTAGGCCGGAGAATCACTGTGCATGTTTTCTTTGACTCTGAAGGCATAAGTAACATTGAGCAGGTTCTTGGGGTCCGGACCATCATAATCTTCCCACACCTTGAACTCTTCACACGTTTTGATATCTTGTGCAGCAATTTGAGCCATATGGGTGAATTCAATGCTTCTTCAGCTTTTTTGGGAGTTTCAAAAGTTTAGTAACCATAGCGCTTTGGAGGCTTCAATTCCAATCAATTTCTGAGCTGTCAAGTCTTGGGAATGAGATCTTCCAATATGATATTTTCTTCTTCCTTGTCATCTTGCTCAGATCCAGACAAATCATTGGACTTTGATTTGATTGAGGATTTGATCACTTTATCAAGATTCATTGGTCTAATTTCACTTAGTGATTGGGTGATGACAACGGGTGCTACATTTCCTTGGGCATCCTCTTGAATTGAAGGGAAATCTTCAGAGGTCTGGAGTTGGGCCTTACTAAAGCTAACATTCTTGGTTTTGATGATGCTGCCTGAGTTAGTGAGGATTCAGTAGGACAGTAGTTTGGGTGCATAGCCTATGAGTTGTCCTGAAAGCCCTTTTTCATCAAATTTCTTTAGATGATGGTTTGAAAGATTGAGAAACGTCACTTTGCATCCTATTGGTTTCAGATAATGCAATGGTAGCTGGGTTCCGTGCATGAGTTCCCATGGAGTGATCCCTTCAGATTTGGGAATTTGGTTTAGGGCCAAGGGGCAACTCCTGATGACCTCATGCCAATAGTGTTTCAGAAGGTTGGAGGATGAGAAGGTTGCCTGTACAGATTCAGCAACTGTCCTGTTTGCTCTTTCAGCTTGTCTGTTGTGCTGCGGGTGGTAAGTTTTGGAAACTATCCATTGGATTCCCTTATCTTCAAAGAAGTTGGTTAGGTCAGCATTGATAAATTCACTGCCTCCATTGCAACAGAATTTGGAAGGATGATAGCCTTTCTTGTTTTACTTGTTTAGGATGACAAACTTGATGATTGCACCGGAGTTGTTCTTCTGCTTCAGTGGGAAGGAGCTTATGTATCCACTGAAGTTTTTGACAAGGGTAAGAGAGTAGCAATAACCTCCTTTGGAAAATGGGTTGATGGGGCCAATCAGCTCTGCATGAACTCTCTTGAATACATTTTCAACCCTGTTTGACAAGACCTTAAACCTGGCACAGTTGATTTTGCTTTTTTTGCAGCTGTCCCACAAAAAGGCGCTTTTAATGTCCTGGAGAATTGCAGATTTGAGATATCTCTCCATTCTTGCAATTCCAGCATGACCAAGTTCAAGGTGCAGTTGATTGATTTCTTCAAGGGGAGGATTGATGGAGGTGAGATAACTTTGTTTTCTCTCCATGTCAAGATAAAGCAGATTATTTTGAACCTACCTTGAAGCACAGTTGTTCAATTTTCTGTGAGTTTGAAAGTGGGTGGACTGACTTGGTCATTGACAATCAGATTGGCGCCCTTGGCTAGAAATACTCCAATTGAGAGCAGGTTTAAACAAGCATTGGGTGTCCATTCAGCATCCTTCAGTTAAAGAGTAACTGAAATTGACTTGAGTATTTCCGTTCCTCTACCCATGATTGCCAAAGAAGCCCCCAGTTTGCCTGTTTTAATGAAATTTGATCCGTCTTCTGATTTCATTGATTTGAACCAGCTTTTGTTGGTCAGCATGTGAATCAAGCACCCAGAATCCAGAATGAAGGCTTTTTGATTTGAGGGAAGAGAGTGTGTGAAGAATTGAAGATAGGAGAAGAATTTGGATACCTCCTCCTTTTTCTTCTTTTCAGGGTTTCAAGATTTGAATCCCTTAGGCTTGAGCTCAGGGTTTTCAACCCAACACTTCTCACGTGGATGGTTCTGTACCTTGGGATTGTGCATTCTGTTTTCGCATCTGGGGTAGTTAGAGTACAGGCTAAGATCTACCTTTGATGAATTCTCTCCTTCTTTGACTTTGGCATTGATTTCATTTTTGTGTTGTACCAAATGGTCAAGCACTTGTTTGAAGGTAATTTCCTTGTTGCCATGCATAATTTGGGAGGCCATGTTCTTCAAATTTGGAGGGAACTTGAATAGGATCAGGTATGCAAGGATTTTGGACGGCAGTTCAATCCCAACCTTGGAGAGTTTGTTGAGGTGCAGTTGTATGTTGGTTACAAACCTATGAATATGGTCTTCACTGAAGGGAAGATATAGGAACAAATTGAAAACCCTTGCTCGATTTTCTGATTGGGAGGAGGAAAAGTAGTTTTTTTGTTGCAATCCAGATCTCTTTGGCATTTATGACGTTTCCAGGCTTGATGATGTTTGTGTGTTTTGCTGGTTCAAACTTTGAAAGGAGAAAAGGAGCCATGTCTTTGTTGATTTCAGGATCCAGTTGGACATTGTTGCTGTCACTCTCCATGATTTGGAGAATCCCTTGTAGGTTGAATAAGCTTTCCATCTTGACTTTCCAGATGGAGGATTTGTCTTTGTTCCATAGCAGATTTTCTCTACAAGGGTTTTGAGCATGATTGTCCTCATTGTGCTGTCTCCCCCCGGTGTGGTGAACCATTTGGGACACCTTGGGAAGAGAATTCAAAAAAAAAAATTTGGATCCTTCACTGCAACCCTTCCTTTCCTAGTCACCTTGCTCCTCCTCATCCTCATTGCGTCGCTCCTTGTCATCCTCATTGCGTTGCTCCTCCTCATCCTCTTTGCCTTGCTCCTCCTCATCCTCATTGCGTTGCTCCCCCTCATCCTCATTGCTCGCATCCTTCTCATCCTCATTGCTCTCATCCTTAATTGTTTCCTCACTTTCATCGCGAACATCAGTCGTTCATCATGACCCTCCCCATTGCTTGGCCATGCCCAAATCATTTCCTTCCCTCTCATCATCGATTCATCCATCATGGCATCCTCATCATCACCACCATCACCGCTTGTGAGCAAGGATCATTGATCACATCAACCCCATTTCTCATCATCAAAACCATCCAGCAATGATGAGCATCATCATCATTGCGCTCAACAACTCCATCATCATTGGGATCACTCTCTCCTCTTAGATTGGACAATTGGCAGCGACCGTCCTCCTTTTTTTTCATTTATTTGGATGGGAGGGGGTTTTGCGTTGTTACTAGGTGTGCAAACGTCCGCACGGACCTTCGCAAGCGACAGGCTGGGGTGAGAATCTGTCACCCAAGTCTGAAAGATTGGCAGAAGGGAACCGGGCCTCCCCAAGCTTGAGCCTCATCATTGTGAAAAAAAAAATTCTGCTTTCATTTGTGTTATCCAATTGTAAATAGTTACAGGGCTCTCTAGCCTAAAAAAGGAGGGGCTCTCCCCTGCTTTTTTCCAGCATCATTTCTTCCCACTAATAAAAATTATGAGCTTCTGATCCAAGAGCTCCTTCCTTTGTGAAATTGATCATTTATCTGGATATATCTTTTGATTATCCTTTGATCTTTATCCCTTACCCTTTACTTTTTTTTAAGTCTAAAACTCTTATCTCCACTTCTGGGGCCCTGTTCCTTATCACCAACCATAGCCTTGCTGGTTGAAGAAGAATTAATTAAATTGAATTCTTGAGTGTGTTATACCACTCTTGATCCCTTTTTCTGACCATTATTTGGTCTGGATCATTCATTTGATTGTCTTTCTGGACCAATCACGTTTGAAAAAGAGGTTTTATTAAGTTTAAACCTGGAGTTTTAAACCTCCCTTTAATTATTCAAGTTGCATTCTGCCACACTATTCTTGAATCCTTGAGAAGTGTTGGGTTACTCTTAGTCCAAAATTGTTAATGTTTGTTTCAGTGATCCATAAACATATTGCATTGTCTTGTGCGGCCACCCACTGTTATCTTTTACCCTTCAAGTGCTTGATTGCGGAGAGTTGGGCAGGTTCATTGAGAACCTGGAGGTTGATTGGGTTTGAGTTGATTTCTCCCAAGCACCTGCTGACAATCAGACTTATTAGCGTGTGGGCGCCGTTACTTACAACTGCTTTGTTCTATTGGACTCTGAGCAAACTTTAACTTATTTTGTTCAAAGTATTTCTCCACATCATCTTGGTTCAGGTATTGCTGCTTCCCCCCTCAGCTATTGTTGCTATTGACTTATCCCTATCCCATTTGATTCCTCATTAACAAAGTTTACTGGATTTTGATCCTGGTTACATTTAAATATTTTTGTAACACTCAGGAGGGCAGCCTAGAAAAGCACCTATCCCCTCCACAGAACTGCCAACACCCTGCACGGTTTGGAGTCTTACATTTGATCCCCCGGGCTGGGATCAAACCAGAAACCTTGGGATTTATAGTCCCAGATTTGTGGAATCAACTTTGAAATCCAATCTTTTTTCTTTTTTTCTGTTTTTCTTTTTTTTCTGTGTTTCTGTTATCATCTAGATCTGATCCGTGGAGGAAACTTGTTCCAGAAGTAAGTCCTCCCAATTGTGCACCATCAAGGGGTTTGGTCCTAGTTGTTTTTTTCTTAACCCTACCCTTGCCACACTTGTGAGTCACTTTGGAAATCTGTTCTTTGGATCCCTTAGGAAATATTTTGTCAAAATGGAATCTATAAGTACCCCTTCTACCTCTGTTTGGGCCAAGATGATCAAGATCAAACCTCAGAACAAGAACTTATGCTTTAACGGTATGAATGTTGAACGGTTCCTGGATTCCTACGAGATGGCTGCTGAAGTGGACGGTGCTAGCAAATATGACATGCCTTATCAACCGCAATTCTTTATCTCCTCTGATGAAGTCATGGAAGTGATTGAATCATTAGATGGATTTGAATCCCATGACTGGGTACTTCTTAAGGAGGCAATTATTGCCTACTGGGGCAAAATTGATAAAGCTAGGTTCACTCTCCAAGTTCTGGATGCCCTGGTCTCTCAATGGACCTCCAATAGTGGTATCTCCTCAGCCTCTGATTATCAAGCTTTCAGAAAATCTTGGGACCCTATCCAATCCTATTTTATCCAAAACAATCACATTGATACGGTGGACGAAATTCAAGTGTGATTTTTTCAGTCTTTCTCTCCAGTGGTGCAGGAAAGAATTAAGGATGAATTGGTGAAATCTGGATCCATGATCACTACAAGAGATAATCGGTTCAAGCTCCCTGCTTTCATGGTTCTTAGGAATACTGTGGATAAAGTAATGAAAGGTCAAACAGCTCTCACCTTTGAAAAACCTAACATCACTGAACCAGTCCCTGCCCCCTCTTTTCAAGCATCTAACAAAATCATGTATAAGATGGAAGCCAATTGCAGACCTAAACCAAATCCTCAGACCCACCGGGAAACACCTACTATTGATGAGATCACCAAACTCCTGCAAGCTTTTGAGAATAAAATGGATCAGAAACTCTCCTCTCTGGTTGTCCCTAAACCCTCCAACTCTGTTCCTAGGTCAACCATGGTTTTCTATTATTGCCACAGAGAAGTTCATGGAACTGGTTGCTGTCCTGAACTCCAGAAGGACAAGGAGGAAATGTTGGTGGAACAGAAAGGGAGAAACTTCTTTCTGCCTAATGGTGCACTTATCTCTTTTGATTCATCTTTTCCAATTCGTCATGTGGTGGCCTCTTTCCAGCCTTCTGCTCCCAAGAAGGCATCCTTGGCCTCTTTTGATTTTTGATCTGCTTGTGGAACTCTTCAACCTTGGTATCCTTGTGCCTTCCATTCTTCCAGCTTTTCCAGAACTTATAAATCTGATCCAGCTAGGAAACAACATGAAGAACCCAGACCTCATAAAGCTCCTCCTGTTCCATATTCAATTCTTCAAAAACCTGTCAAACTTTTATCTTCACTGGAGCCTCCTTTTTCTGAGGTAGAAGAAATGGAATTAGAAAAGGAACCCCTCATGGATAGGTTCCCAGAATACTCTGATCCTGCTCCTCTGCCATCCAAATCACCTTCATCAACTGATCCAGTTATAGTGCCACCCTCACCTGAACTTCCTCTTCCAACTCAACCCAAGGTTTGATTTGAAAGGGGAATTTCCAAATACCACCCCAACGCTGTGGAAGGGGTATTAAAGAAAATCTCTGATCTTAAAATCCCTGATCTATCTGTGGCTGAGCTCCTTTCCATCTCACCATCTGTGGCTGAAGGCATGAAGAAATGGGTTTCTTGGAAACTTGTGGAGATTGGTCCTGATGAATTGAAATTTTCCTCTGGAACCTTGATGGAAGACTCTGGTCAAAAAGATCCTCCTTCTGATTCAAATCTTTATTCTTGTCCTCTTTGATTTTTACCATGCTCTCTAGGTGACTCATCCAAAACGGTTTCTCTACTTGTTGATTCTGGGTCCCAACTAAACTTAATTTTGGATGCAATGGCCTGCAAGCTCAATCTCAGTCCAAGGGTCAGCTTCAACTCTGCTGTTTATGGAATTGGGAATCAATCTTGTGAGTTGGTGGGTATTGCTGAGGATGTGCTAGTTCAAATTGGTCAAAATATTGTTGGAACCTGTCACTTTTGGATCACTCGTTTGGAAGGTCCTATGATTTTGGGTTGTCCTTTCTTAATAGACTTTGGAGCCACCCTGATGTTTTCTGATCAAGTTGGGAAGAGAATTCTTCTTCCTGATGCTGATGGTAGGAAGATTGAAGTTCCTCTCTGTTCTTTGGATTCTGGTTGTTGGGAAAGAGATTTCCCTGGTTTTTCACCTAAATTGGTTCTGAAGGGGAAGCAGAAGGATTCTTCTAACTCCTCTCATTTTTTAGCAGAATAGTTGGTAATGCTAATAGTTGTAGTTCATCTAAGCCTCAGACTTCAACTACAGGGACAAACTTTATCTCTGAGGCATATTTTCCATCCTTTTCATCTCTTTCTTCTTTTTCTTCTGATCTCGAAAATGTCCAGAATTGGAGACATGTTAAAACACAAAATTCCAAAAATATTTCTCTTCTCTCTGGTTCTGTTGTTTCTTCTTTTCCTTTTACTCTTATCACTGATCAATCTTCCTCTAGCTCTGGTTTGATTCTCCGCAATGAGTATAAACTAGATCCTGATCTCAATTCTTTTCTTAATGGTTTTGGTATGGAGGAGTATGGGCTCCAGTGGAGGCACTTGGGGGTAAAAGTAAGTCCTCCCAATTGTGCATCATCAGGGCATTCTTCTACCATAGTTTTCAAAACTCTACCTCGTGCCACACATGTGAGCAAAGCGTTATCTTTTGGATCCTCTTTTATGGAAAAGGCACCTTTCAAAAATTTTATGGAACATTGAACTTGGAGGATGTTGCAATCTGGTCTCAGTTTTCCTACTCAGGTCTTGCTGGTGAATGCTTGGAGGAAACAAGAACCTCTCTCTTTTGCCACTAAGTATAAGCCAGTTGCAAAAAAGGTCCAGCCTGTCAACCAACCCATGCCTCTCAATCTCAATCCTCCTCTCATGCGTCCTCCTCTATCTTGTAATCCTTATTGTGGTATATCTCACTCTCTTACTGGCCCCTTTGTGCCTTGTGGTTGTGTCAATGAAGAAAAGTTGCAGGTGGTCAACTTTGGTCCAGATGGATGGCTTTTACCTGATGAGTTAAATTTGATTAAAAATATCTTATCTCTAAGGGAAAAATCTATTGCATTCTGTGAAGAAGAGAGAGGTCTCTTGAAAGAATCCTATGGTCTCCCTTATATCATCCCTGTAGTTGAACATGATCCTTGGAAAAAGAAAAAGATCCCTATTCCTGCTGCAAAAGTTGACAAATTCATCAAGTTGGTCCGCAAACAAGTCTGTACCGGTCTATATGAACATTCAACCTCCAGTTACTCTAGCCCTGTTTTCTGTGTTCTAAAGAGTAATGGTAAACTTAGAGTAGTTCATAATCTCCAACCTCTCAATAAAGTTACTATTAAGGACTCTGGTGTTCCTCCTGCCACTGAAGAATTTGTTGAATCCTTCTCTGGGAGAGCCTGTCAAGGTCTAGGAAACATCATGGGGGGTTATGACAAACAATCTTTGCATCCTATTTCTCGCCCTCTCACAACTCTCAATACTCCTCTTGGTCAATTTCAACTGACTTGATTGCCTCAAGGTGCCACCAACTGGGTTGCAGTCTATCAGGCTCAGATGATGTGGATCCTCCAAAATAAAATCCCTGATCATGCTGGTATCTTTATTTATGATGGTGGAATTAAAGGTCCAGTTTCTGACTATGATAATGAGCTCTTAACTGGGCACTCAGGAATTTGACAATTTATCTGGGAGTATGCTACTATCTTGGAAAGGATTTTGTTTTGAATGAAGGAATCTGGCCTTACTGTCTCTTTATCAAAACTTGCTGCCTGTGTCCCTGCCTTGGAAATTGTTGGTCATATAGTCTGCAAGGAAGGAAGAAGGATGGCACCCTCTAAAGACAACAAAATCATCTCCTGGCCTACTCCAATAAATCCAACTGAAGTTAGAGGTTTCCTAGGTTTTGTAACTTATGTCAGGATCTTCATTCCCTCTCTATCCAAAACCTGTGCACCCTTGCCTCGTCTAACCAGAAAGGAAGCTGAATGGATTTGGACCCAAGATTGCAAACAATCATTTCAGTTGCTCAAAACTATTTTTGGCAATGACATAGTTTTGAAAAATATCTCTTATGGGCCTGGAGCTGGCAAAATAAAATTGGCTTTCAACTCTAGTTATCAATCTGTTGGGGCTGTCCTTACTCAGGAAGATGAAAATGGTTTGGACCGCCCTGTTCTTTATGAATCTTTGATATTTTTCTATGTGGAATCTAGATACTCTCAGCCCAAACTGGAGCTCTGTGGTGTGGCCAGAATGCTGAAGAAACTCCAAACATTACTCTGGGGACAACATTTCGAGTTGCATGTTGATGCTTGATCCATTGTGGAAATGATCAATGCTCCCAGTCTTCCAAATGCTCCAATGACTCACTGGGTAGCTTTTATCCAACTTTTCTCTTTTGATATTGTTCATAGGCCTGGGAAATCTTTTACTATTCCTGATGGTTTATCTAGAAGGCCTGGGAAATGATGAATCAGATGTTGGAATGAATTTTGAGGAGGAAGAACCTTTGATCCGCCCTGTTTTTGCTTTCTCCACCAAAGATTACTCTGGTTTCCAACAAGGTTTCTGGCTAAAGTTGGAGCAGTACCTTTCAACTCTCCAACGACCCCCTGATCTCTCTGCCAAAGAATTTTGATCCCTTAAAAGAAATTCCTCTAGTTTCTTTGTCCAAGGTTCTAGGCTTATGAAAAGAGGAACTCCTTGTGCGCTTGTTGTGGTTACTATCCTGGCTAAGCAAGATTTGATCCTTGAAAGTCTCCATGAGGGCCTTGGTCATTGTGGGGAAACCAAAAACTTATCAACAATTATCCAAATGGTTCTGGTGGACATCTCTGAAGAAATCTGTCTCTCAATGGTGCAAGAGTTGTGAAGTTTTTCAAAAACGTGATCTTAGGCGTCCAGCTGAAATTTGCTATCCTACTGGGGAGTCCACTGTCTTTGGAAGGGTTGCTATGGATGTGGTTCATATCAAGGCAGGTGGTGCTAAGTACCTCATTGTGGCTAGAGATGATTTTTCTGGATGGGTTGAAGCCAAATTCCTTAAGAACCTTAGTTCTGAATCTGTGGAAGCTTTCCTTCATGAGAATTGGACGATGTGTTACGGTTTGGCTCAATCTTATTCTACTGATGGTGGCTCGGAATTTGGTGGAAAACTTGCTGAAATAATCTGATTGCTCCCTGGACAACATAGAGTTGCTACTTGCTATTATCCTGAAGTACAAGGCATGGTGGAAAGAGGCTATACTCCCTTGAAGGCTGCTCTGGTTAAACTGGCTGGTGAAAGTGGCAAGAATTGTCAAAAGTTTCTTTGCTTGGTCCTCTTCTCTGATTGAAATTTCCACCAAGCAAACCACTGGCTACTCTCCTTATGAAATCATCTTTGGTCAAAGGGCCTTTCTTCCTCTTGATCTTGAAATGGAGTCTTTCTTGGGTATCTCTTGGGAACAAGTTTCTTCAACTACTGACCTATTAGTTGCCAGATCAAAGCAACTGGAGCGGAGTGAAGATATTTGTAACAAAGCTTATCAGAAGATGATGGAATCAAGAGCAAAATCAGTTCAGTATTGGGAAGATAAACATCTAAATCAAATCAGAGATCCTTTAAATCCTGGTGATCTGGTATTGGCTTATAATCAATCTTTAGAGACTCAGTGGGGAAAATTTTTTTCAAATCGTTGGAATGGTCCTTATAGAGTGTTTTTTCAAGTTAGAGGTGGATCTATTGTTTTGGAAGAACTGGATGGTACTCAGTTGGCTAGAAGGTTCTCTGGTGATCAATTTAAGAGATTTTATTGTTGTGGGGGCAATTTTGGTCCAAAGTAAGTCCTCCCAAGTGTGCACCACCAGGGTCTTTGGCTGCATTTTGTTGTAAAAACTCTACTTTATGCCACATACGTGAGCACCTGGGACGCCTTTTCTTTTATCTTCTCCACATTTAGGATCTTTCGAATGGATCAAGATGGGTTTCAACATTTTTTTTACTTAGATTGTCAAGAAACGGCCAATTATTTTCTTTTTTTTTCTTTTTCATGTTTTCAAAATTATGATGCAGACTAGGGACAGTCTGTAAGTTGGGGAGAGATGTGGTGAACCATTTGGGACACCTTGGGAAAAGAATTAAAAAAAAAAAAAATTGGATCCTTCACTCCAACCCTTCCTGTCCTAGTCGCATTGCTCCTCCTCATCCTCATCCCGTCGTTCCTCCTCATCCTCATCGGGTTGCTCCTCTTCATCCTCATTGCGTTGCTCCTCCTCATCCTCATTGCGTTGCTCCTCCTCATCCTCATTGTGTTGCTTCTCCTCATCCTCATTGCGTTGCTCCTTCTCATCCTCATTGCTTGCATCCTTCTCATCCTCATTGCGCAAATCCTTGATCATTTCCTCACTTTCATTGCAACCATCAGTCGTTCATCATGACCCTCCCCCTCGCTTGGCCATGCGCAAATCATTGCCTTCCCTCTCATCATCGATTCATCCATCATGGCATCCTCATCATCACCACCATCACTGCTTGTGAGAAAGGATCATTGATCACATCAACCCCATCGCTCATCATCAAAACCATCCAGCAATGATGAGCATCATCATCATTGCGCTCACCAAATCCATCATCATTGCCTCCATCATCATTGGGATCACTCTCTCCTCTTAGATCGGACCATTGGCAGCGACTGTCCTCCTTTTTTTCATTTATTTGGATGGGAGGGGGTGTTGCATTGTTACTAGGTGTGCAAACCTCCACACAGACGTTTTCAAGCGACAGGCTGGGGTGAGAATCTCTCACCCCAGTATGGAAGATTGGCAGAAGGTAAATGGGCCTCCCCAAGCTTGAGCCTCATCATTGTGAAATAAAAAAAAAAAATCCGCTTTCATTTGTGTTATCCAATTGTAAATAGTTACAGGGCTCTCTAGCCTATAAAAGGAGGGGCTCTCCCCTGCTTTTTTCCAGCATCAATTCTTCCCACTAATAAGAATTTTGAGCTTCTGATCCAAGAGCTCCTTCCTTTATGAAATTGATCATTTATCCGGATATATCTTTTGATTATCCTTTGATACTTATCCCTTACCCTTGACTTTTTTTTAAGTCTGAAACTCTGATCTCCCCTTCTGGGTCCCTGTTCCTTATCACCAACCATAGACTTGCTGATTGAAGAAGAATTCATTAAATAGAATTCTTGAGTGTGTTATAGCACTCTTGATCCCTTTTTCTGACAATTATTTGGTCTGGATCATTCATTTGATTGTCTTTCTGGACCAGTCACGTTTAACTAAGAGGTTTTATTAAGTTTAAACCTGGAGTGTTAAACATCTCTTTAATTATTCAAGTTGTATTCTGCCACACTATTCTTGAATCCTTGAGAAGTGTTGGGTTACTCTTAGTCCAAAATTTTTAATGTTTGTTTCAGTGATCCATAAACATATTGCATTGTCTTGTGCAGACACCCACCGTTATCTGGTACCCTTCAAGCGCTTGATGGCGGAGAGTTGGGCAGGTTCATTGAGAACCTGGAGGTTGATTGGGTTTGAGTTGATCGCTCCCAAGCACCTTCTGACGCCCAGAGTTATTAGCGTGTGGGCGCCGTTACTTACAACTGCTTTGTTCTATTGGACTCTGAGCAAACTTTAACTTATTTTGTTCAAAGTATTTCTCCACATCATCTTGGTTTAGGTATTGCTTCTTCCCCCCTCAGCTATTTTTGCTATTGACTTATCCCTATCCCATTTGATTCCTCATTAACAAAGGTTAATGGACCTTGATCCTGGTTACATTTAAATATTTTTGTAACACTCAGGAGGGCAGCCTAAAAAAGCACCTATCCCCTCCACAGAACTGCCAACGCCCTGTGCTGTTTAGATTCTTACACTGGTCCTGGTGATGATTGATATTTGGTCATTTTGAGAGAGTCATTTTGGCTTTTAACCGTAAAAGAAATTAGATGGCTAATCACCAGAACCATTGATGTACATATATTTCAAATAAGAAGAAATGAGAAAGTTTTAGCTCAGTGAACAATAGGTGGAACAAAAAGTTTGTAACATCATATGATATTCTTAACCAACAGGAATGAGAATTATTTCAATTGAAATCTCAGCACAACATTAGATCCAATGTGTTAAAGAAGGCAGGCCTGGAATGAATATTTGATGAATGGTGAGCTTAAGAAATGTTTCTTCTCATACAGCAGCAATGATATGATCATAATTGCTGCCGTTGATCTTCAGAGCTACAACAAAGTGACCTTGAAACTTTTGATTGACTTGAGTGGGGTGATCTGTTGATCCTGAGTGTCAGTTAAGGTCTAAAGCATCAAGTGCCTTGAATCACAAATTACCAGATTGTAGTCCTTTGTGGTTATTTACAATGAGTTGTAGATGGAGATTAGGATTGATGTAGAGGATGATTCAAGTGACAGTATAATGAGACAATGAGAGAAGTAAGGAATAATCATTGACAGATGAGTCAACCTAAGTGGATTTGACTTCCTCCTCATCAGCGGACAGAGTGTTGGAGATCATGCGCTCAGATGTTGGCTCATACAAAATTGGAATATCTCCATTGCTGTCATGATTTTGTGGACTACAATCTGGTGTAAAAGAGTATACTCAACAGCTTGCAATGGCTGCCATCAGCCAAGTTTTCCTAAAACAACTCCACTCATTCCTCTACCAAACAGTTGCCCTTCCAGAAAATTTGTGGTAGAAACCCTACTTTCTCTTCTATTCACATAGCACCTTCTCAACCTACTACAAATTACCTTAATCAAATTCATTCTCTTCAAACGCAGCTTCAAAAAAAACCTCAAAGCGGCAAACCAGCGCTAAAAGGAACAAAGATACCAACTTTTCATTTTGGCCCCAACCTTTGCCGTAGAAGATCAGGTATGCCTTGATGCTTGCAATATTTGCAGTACTCGCCCAACCCATAAACTCTCTGAAAGGAAACTTGGCCTCTTCAAAGTCAAATCAGTCATTTCCCCTTATGATTTTAAACTCACCTTACCTGAAAAATGGAAAGTTATCCACCCGGTCTTTCATGTGTCTCTCCTAGAGCCAGCTTGAGTCTTATAGTGGGGCAAGACGCATTCCCCTCCTGAACGGGTCAAACTCAAAGATTAGCTAGAGTGGGAAGTAATTTTTATTCTGGCTTCCAGGTTACGCAAAGGAAAACTTCAATAGCTTGTCATATGGATTGGCTTCCAGTCCAACAAAGATTGCACCTTGTGGGAACCAGGCCATCACCTTTAAAACTCTCCCAATTTGGTTTTAGACTATAATGCAAGCTACCTTTTCAAACCTCACCAATCATGACTCCAACCCCATTCTGCACTTCCACCTCATTCCATCCCATAAATCTCATCCCATTTCCTTACTTTATCTCCTTTTCAATTTCTAAAAATTATCCATTTTATTTTCACAATCTTTCATTATCTCATGTTTGTTTATTTCAAATAATATTATATATATATATATATATATATATAATAATAAAATAACCTAAATATATTATAATAAAATAAGATTTTAAATGAAATACATTTTTACAAATTTTCCTTTACTTCTCTTCCTGCTTCCTCCCAATTTTTGGTCAATTCCTCAATCTTTTGTCACCAGGTGCCTTTCAAAGATTTCCTTGCATCTTGCAGTCCAAGCCCTCTTTGGCTGGGAATCCCATCCACATTCCTCCAAGAGCTCCTAATATGGTCTCTTCCTTTGGCCCCTTGAAAAACCGTCTCCAACGTTGCCAGTGGATTGCCTTGCATCAGTTTTGATTTCTGCTTTCACTTGCAGCTGGTTTCCTCCATCTTGGCCTTCCATTCCACCCCATTCCTTTATCTCTTGTTCTGTTCCATCCCTTCCCTGTGTTCCTTTTCCTACCCTCTGTTACATATCACCCTCTCCTTCAGCCATTATCCCTTCCTCCCTTGCTTCTTCAAATACCACCAATTTCTCAGCTTTCAATTTGTCTTTCACCTCTGGATTCATCTGATTCACCCCAAATTTTGACTACAATCCAATATATGGTGGCTGTGGCGGAGGCATTATAGTAGTGTACCTTCTGAATTTTTCTAGTACTATCAAGAACAAAAATAATATTAGTTCCATTTTTTTTATTTTATTCATTTATTTTGAGTCTCTAAGCCTTAAAATTACCAGGGTTTTGGATGACTAAGAATTTATTCTCCGGAAATGGCGGTATATGATATTTCACTGGCTGCGCAGACCTTTGGCTTTGAACCTCACTCTGAGAGGCTACGGGGGTATCCACCATTGGTTTTCTCTTTATAGGAATATTGCAAGCAACCTTGCGCAGAAAACATTGCTTGCATTTGCCTCAGAGAGCTCTTGCCAAAGTAAAGCCAGGGACACATCATTCATTTTGACAAATGCATTTTTCACCATAAAAAGATGAAGATGAAAAAATATTTCAAATACAAATTTATTTGAGAGACAAAGAAGTAGGATAGTAACTAGGGGTCAACAGTACTCACAAAAATTTTTGGAATCATGGGAAAATCATCTGAACGCTTGCAGGAGCTGTAGAGTTAAGAGAGGGACAAACCCTCTACAGAGGAGTGGGAAACGGATCCCGCGGGTATCATCACCACTGCGGACACTCCAGTTAGAGTGAAGCTCTAATTCTACTGGTCTTTTTGCCAGAAGGTCTTCTTGGCGAGGATCTTATTCTTTATCTGACGATCATCACTCTGTTTTTGATCTCATCATACTCAGTTGTTTCATCTCTTTCATTCTGTTTCATTCTCATTATATTCATTTTCTTCCATATCTTGCTCATCTCACCACGTTTGAAAGGCGTCACTCCAAACTCATCACTACCAATCACAACCAGGGACTCTCTACCTGTCAAAACCATCCTACTTCTAACTGGTGAGATCAATCTATTCCAACTCAAACACACCTGGCGGTTCAACTCAACTTGACACTTTCTCAATCAGAAACACCTTCTTCTGTCCAGAAAATAATGCCCCTTTCTCATCCAGCCCCTCAAAAATAATCAATCTTGGAATCTCAGTTGCAGTGTTGGTATTTCTATATGACTTGATTGTCCTATCCTTTCTAATTGTTGTGATTGTTGTGTTCCTCATGTGTTGGTCCCTATCTTAGCTTGCTGGTTTGTCAATAAAGAAATCTCTCACAGCTTTCACGGTTAAAAGCCAAAATCTACCATGACCAGCAAGACTTAGGACCATGGCACCAGGATTGGGATTTTTTGTACTTATTCCAACAAGCTATGCTCAAAACAGCTCTCAAAACTACCCTGCATCTGACAGAAGATAACTATGGAGTAGGGATAAAAAGATGAAGGCTCTACTCAAACTCAGGGGAGTGCTGGACACACTCAAATCACCCTTGGAGCACCTCTCACCGCAAGAAAACAATGAAATCCAGTTGCTCCTCATATTGAAGGTTGATTCCATCACCCACAATAAATTCATCAGTTTTGCCAACATCAACTGATCCAAGGACATATGGCTAGCCATCAAGGACAATTCTCCTCCTCTTAACCATCTAATCAAGCCAGAATCTTCAACAACTTCTTGCACCTGAGTTTCAAAGAAGATGAGATCCTGAAGTTTGTCACAGACATCAAAACCGCTATCAAGAAGATGATTGACATAGGTATAGAACTACCAAAAGACATCTTGGCATACCTAACCATGTTCAAATTCCCATCAAATCTCCAGGATCTTAAGCGCCAACTCATGCACTCAGACAAGAAAATCTTGGTTGAATTTGTGTGCAATCACCTGGTTCAATATAACAACAAAGTCAAGGCTAAAATCATCAAGAAAGGTATCCTACGGGGTACCAATGAGACTGCTCTTGCCACAATGAGAACCAAGTTAAAAAATCAACTGTCTAATTGCTGTTTCAAAGGATATCATAACCCAAAACAAGACAAGAATCACTCGGAATTGGAATTTTCTCACCTCCATCCAGATAAGGCTCCCAAGTGGTGGAGAGAAAATCAGACTAGATGGAAAGACAAGAAGAAGAAGACTCAGGACTTGGCCCACTTCCATGCTTTTGTGACTAGGTGAATAGAATCAAATATTTGGGCCAAAAAGAACATCTTAATTTGTAGCTGAGCAACGTTGCACATCTTCAATCAGTCAAGATTCTTCACCACGCTGGAACCATACAATTTAGAGAACGTCACTACAGGAAAAGCTGGAGCGGACCTGCCTATCCAAGGGGTGGGAACCGTCAAGTTGGAATGGAAGACTCATACAATTATGCTGTCCAACTGCCTGTACGTCCCGGATATCATCTTCAACCTAGTCAGTCCAGGAAAGCTCCTCAATCAAGGGTGCACTCTTGAGGCCAAATCTGAACACTTTGAGGTGAAAATAGACAGGAAAAGAGTCTGTCAAGGCATTATCATCAATAACCTCTTTGTCCTTGACATGCCAAGCAAGGTTGGTAATCAAGAGTGCTACTTAACAAATGTGGAGGAGCCAGGGACCCTGAAGAATCTTCATCTGTCCTACGGTCACGCCTCACTCGGTCAATTGTCCAAAATCCAGGGAGTGCAATATACATTGGCGGAGAAAGACAAGTTTGAATGCAAAGACTGTCTTCTATGCAAGATAAGCAAATCTCCCTTCAAGTCTATCTCATCCGGAGCCACAAAACCCTTCAATAGGATACATCTCAACATTTTGGCTCCAATCAGTCCAGAATCCCACAGACACAAAAAATATATATTGATGATTGTGGACAATTTTTCTGGGTAAATCTCTTGCATTCCACTGACTCAAAAGGATGATACAACTCCTGTGTTGATATAGGTTATTGAGAAGAAGAAAAACATCTGTGATTACTATCCATCTATGGTCTGCTCCAATGGTGGAACGGAGTTTGTAAACAACAGGGTAGTAACATACTTCAAGGAAAGGTTCATCAATCATCTTGTCACTGAAACCTATCATCCAGAATACAAAAGCAGAGCCAAAAGGGCCAATTGGACCATTGTTGAGAGCATGAGATCAACTCTAAGCTCAGAAAAACTTCCTAGAAAGTACTGGTTGGAGATTCACAAGTCCTGGTGTACTGGTCTAAATCAGATCCCCAAAGACAATCTTGAACACTCCCCCTATGAACTCATCAAAGGAAACAAGCTCCCTCTCAACTTTCTCCAGCCCATTGGTTTCACAACCATTGTTCTAAACCAAAGAAGATTGAAGGGAGACAAGTTCTGGCCTAAAGGTAGAGAAGGAAAACTCATTGGCTACAACACCAACATACTTTCCTACCGGATTCTCATGTCTGATGGGAAAATTATCAAATCCAAAACATTGAAATTCTTGAAGAACTTGGTAGATGATCCAGGAATCAGCTCAACCTCAGATCTTGACTTCTACATGAACAACTCAAGCAAATAATATCCCTCATTAACCAAGGAGAATCCTGTGTCTTGAATGAACTATTGGGATCCGCCTGTCAAAGTGGACTCCTCAGACAAAGAAGAGCCACTCTTGGAAGTGGAATCTAGTACAAGAAAAATGGTGGAGAATCCTTCCAAAACTGTCAACCTAGGTGTCAATCTGAGGGTTAAGGAAGCGGCCAAAGAACCTGTGAGAAGATCCCTTTGAGATTGGTCAACCATCAGACCCCCTCAACGCTATGGATCCCACCACCACTTTGAGCCCAAAACCTTTGATCAAGATTGTTGGTGCGCGGAAATGATGACATTTTGAGAAAAGGAGCTTGATTGCTAGTAATCACAAACCAACTAGATACGACAAATCAGGAAATGAACATCAGATAGGATAAACTTGAAATGTGACCATACCACCAATCGACATCAGAGATAGCTAGGATTTGATGAACAAGACTAGAGTAAGTTGTAGTTGGTTGAAAGTTGGCCTTGAGATGAGAGTTGACGACTGAGAAAGGAGATTGTTGAATGAGTCAAGATAGAATTTGGGATAAATAGAATTAGAGATAAAGAGAAAGATATAGGGTGATCTTCTCACCAGATGAAGAGACAATACGTCTTAGTATTTAGAGAGATTGGTTGGAAAGGGAGTTGAGGAGAGAAGGAAGGAAGTGAGTATGCAGGAGATTGAGAATAGAAATGGATTGATCGGAGCAAGGATGGAGATTGAAAGATAAGTGATGATAGTATGAAGGAGTGATGAACAAGGATAGGAAAGTAATAGAGAGCGATGAGGAAGAAGAACAAAAAGGGATAAGGTGAGGTCAGAGATAGGAATCAGAAGAAATAAGAGATGAGAGCGAGTGTTGAGTTGAGGAGAGATGTGAGTGATACTTGAGTGATATCAAAGTGATATTGAAAAGGTCGCAACATTAATTATTCTTTATTTTCAACACCCCCCGGAATCTGATGAGAAGAGAACTTAAGAACACAGAATTTAGAATAGTCTAGATGTCAACAGCTCCAGAGATTTTTGAGGAGCAGCTTTGGTGAGAGAGTTGGCAAGCATTTCAGAAGAAGTGATCAGTTTGACCTTGATTTTTTTATTGGAGTACATGGTTCAAAGATATTTGATCTTGATATCCAGATGTTTCATTTTGGAGTTGGAGCCAAAATTTTTTAGCTTGTAGAGTAGTCCCTTGTTATCAACATGAAACACATTGGGTGATAGTGGTCTGCCCCAGAGTTCCAAAATCAAATGTGATAGCCAAAGATTCTCTTGCACGCCATCTGATAATGCTGACAATTCTGATTCAGTTGAGGAAATTGTAATGTTACATTGTTTCTTGATATTCCAGGATACAGGACAATTTAACCAAAAAGCTAAGTTTCCACTTTGCGATATTTGAGTTATTGGATCGTCAGCCCACGTTGCATCAGTGTAGAATTCAATTGATTCATTGTTGGTTTTTGAGGGAGCAAGAGCAAGCAAATAGGATCTCTTTCCCTTGAAATATTTCCAGCAATGAATCACTTCTCTCCAGTGGTTAATACCGGGTTTGTGATTGTAGAAAGAAATTAAGGATACTGCAGCAAAGAGATCAGGTCTAGTCCTGCAGGCCAAATAATTTAGGATTCCTGTGAAGGTTCTGTAATTGACATTCAACTTTTTGAACTCTTCTTTTTCTGAATCGGTAGCCGGTTCCAAATGACAATTAGGATTTAAAGGAGTGGCAACGCTTTTGCAGTCTCCAAGATTGAGTAACAAAACACCCTTATCAATCGGGGTGCATTGATTTAAAGAGGCTCTACTTCCGCTTATTTTCAAGTCCATACCCAGTAAAGTGTCCGGATCGTGAGCTGAAGAATCAGGGAATCTAAGAAGAAAATATTTCTCGAAGGCTTCAATTCTTCCAACTACTATCAAATCGTCAACATGAAAGAAGATGAAGGAATTGTGATCTTTATGTATGAAGACACAGGCATCAGCGGTGGATTGATAATAACAGAGATCTTTGAACCAAGAGGTAAGTGTATGATACCAGTTGGCTGGCGCTTGCTTTAGTCCGTACAGCAATTTGGTCAACTTAAGAAATGGTGCCGTTTGTTTTGATTCCTTTGGTGTTTTGATATAGATGTCTTCTTCCAAAGGTGCAAAAAGGAAGGCACTCTTTACATCAAATTGTCTGATAGATAGTCCTTTTTCAAGACTGAGAATTAGTAGTAGAAGAAGAGATGGGAATTTACCCATGGGGGCAAAAGTGTCCAAATATTCAAGTCCAGGAAGTTGGTTAAAACCTTGCACACACAGACAAGCCTTGACCTTATCTCTTTAGGAAAGAGTGGCTGGTTTCAGTGTTGTAGCCCAATTTGTATGCAAGAAGTGATTAGGAGTTTTGAAACAATCTTCCCAAACTTCATGAGATTCTATATTGTCAAGTTCAGTGATTTTGGCTTCTTCGACCAGAGAAGGATCTAGAGAAGTGGAGTGATAAGAGTATTTATCAGGCTTAACTTTCAGTGTTCGAGGTCTGAGTGTTTGAGCAACAAAAATTGAGGATTCTGCTGGAGATGACTCCTTGGTAGGGAGGATCAATGGTTCCATGGTAGATTTGCCGTCATAGGTACCAATAGAGGACTGATTGTTCTTGTTCGTGGATTCTTCTGGCACAGTCAATTCAGCGGGCTCTAGCAATGCGGCAGACTTCTTCTTGAATTCAATCCCTTCAGGAAACCATTTGTCGGAATTAGAGAGAATTTTATTTTTCTTTGGTTCAAATGACAAGAACTGGAAATTTTTTGTCTTGACAATTGTGTTGGAGAATGTGAGTATTTGGTAAGAGAGTAATGAAGGATTGTATCCAATTAAGGTTCCTAGTCCTCCGGGAGGTAATAATTTTGATCCGGATTGCTTTGGTAACAGGAGATAGGATACTGGTTTTCCAATGGGCTTGAAATAAGATAGTGGAAGAGAATGGTTTTTAAAAAGTTCATAAGGAGACTTCTTGCTCTTATGAGTGGGAATTTGATTTAGTGTAAGAGTGACTGCTGACAGAATTTTGCTCCACAAGTTTTTAGTTAAGTTAGAGTCAAAGAGAATGGTTCGCAGTGATTTGAGGATAGTCCTATTAAACCTTTCAGCCAGCACATTCTGTTGGGGAGTGTAAGGATCTGAGAAGGTTTGATTATTAAGATTTTTCTTTCAGAATTCACTTAGACTAGTGTTCTTGAATTCGGTTCCCTGATTGGAGTGAATAATGGTTGGATAGTATCCAAATCTTTTTGCTTCAACATCTACCAAGTTTCTAAGTGTAGTTGAGATGGTGTCCTTGCTGGTGATTGGAATTGCAGCGCAGAATTTGGTACTACCATCCAAAATAGTGAGAATATACCGATGTCCCCATCTGGAAAGTCGAAGCGGTCCAATGGTATCTAAATGAATCTTGGAGAACGGCTTGTCAGCTCTAGAGGTTCGCGTTTTGAAGGAAGCTTGTGTGATTTTAGAAACGGCGAAAGCATGAAAGTCAATTTCCTTTTTCACTGGTAGTTGAAGTTTATGTCTTAGTCTATGGTAATTGACGTGTCCCAACAATTTGTGAAGAAGCTCAGAAGTCGATAAGAATGAATAGACGGACGGTGAGGAGAATTGTGTCAGCTCTCTGATACCAGGAACCTTGCAGTCCTTTAGCTACAGAGAGTGATAAAAGAACTTGGAGCAATAATATTCCAAAGAATAAACACTTTAAAGCTCCAATAATGGTATGGTAAGAGCAAGTTCAAGGTTTATTTGGTTTGTTTATAAATATTTTAAATATAATATAAAAAGAGGGGCCACAGTATTATACTACTGGGGATCTTTACAGAATAGCAACCTCTCTTCAAGGGGCCTCCTTAGGCAGTTTAAGAACCTTGGAATAAATATGGGTGCCTTAGAAAGGACTTATTCCACTAATGGCCGGGCTTAACAGCACAAGTGGCCTAGAAAGGAAGGGAAACACTCACTCCGAGCACTTGACCACGAAAATCCTGGAATAATTGGAAGGGTTTCAGAGCAGATGGGGTAGATTGCTTGACTAAACTTCAATGGTTGATTGGTTAATAAAGGTGAATAATACTACTACAGACTAAGTCATAAATCACTTGCTTATCTTCATATAAGCACTTGATTAACAATGACACTGTGTCTGATTGATAATAAATAATTCCTGATAACTGATTAACTTATTCAAAACAGAAGGGCAAAAAGAGCCTGTTTAAATATTCTTTTTTGGGTGCTTGAGGGCCTCTAGAAGGGGTACTAGCCATGGGCTGAGGCTAGGGGGGCAATCAGGGCAAGATTGGCACGTCTTCAAGGTGCTGTTAGCCTGCTGGCCTTAGATCTGTCAAGGAACATCTCCTTTTTAGCTGCAGGATCTGTTAATCAATAGATTAGTCATTTTTCTGATCCTGCACTGATCCTCAATTTGTACAGTAAGTACTGGTCCAAAGTGAGCAGACGTGGATATTTATTGATTCTCCATCCTCTGCTGATTCTGTATGTAATTTTTAATAATTTTTACGACCACTCCTTATGTAGTTTTGTGGTCTTTGAAGGTTCTGATCAACTTATTTCGTGGTGAGTCTGGATCTTTATTTAATCAAATAAAAAAATACTAAAAATTAGTTACTAACTAATTTTAATTGATTTTTAAGGTTTTTGAACTATAATCTATGCTTGTGTGGTAGCTTTACATATGTAGTGTAGGTCATACTATATTGTAGCTCCTCTGAGCGGTACCTGGATGTCAAACTGATCACGGCAGGAGGCGCGGGGATCAGTACTCCATTCAAATGCGCGCAGGGACTGATCCGCTGCTCAGATGCGCGCGGGGGACTGTACCGCTGCGCGCGTGACTAGGTCACGGGATTACCTGTGCGGGAGTCCGGCGCTGTAGGGACGCGGGGCTGCGTGCGGGAGTTGGCGTACGCGGGAGTCCAACGCTGTAGGTACGCGGGGCTGCGTGCGGGAATTTGCGTACGCAGGAGACCAGCGCTGTAGGGACGCGGGGCTGCGTGCGGGAATTTGCGTACGCGGGAGACCAGCGCTGTAGGGACGCGGGGCTGCGTGCGGGAATTTGCGTACGCGGGAGACAAGCGCTGTAGGGACGCGGGGCTGCGTGCGGGAATTTGCATACGCGGGGGACCAGCGCTGAAGGGACGCGGGGCTGCTTGCGGGAATTGTGACAAAACACAATTTTGTGTGTAACTCCTAAACTACACAAAACACCTGGATTTCGACTGAAATTTAGGTGTGAAACCTATACATGACATATCATGTGAAATATTAAAATGGCTAAAAGGTGCCATACTGGTGCCGTGGTCATTTACCATTTTCTATTGAATTAAAAAATATATAAGAAGTAAGAATTCAAGGGTGGGGTCAGTGAGTGACCCTACCTTATTTTGGGTGGGGAATCCATTTCTGCAATAATATTTATGGATTTCCTACTCCTTTATTTTATAATAATTTTATTTATTCATTTATCTTTGTTCCTTTTAATTTTGTTAATATTATTATTGTTGTTGCTTTGTCAGGTTGCTCTGTGCTAAGTAGCAGGCTGACAAATTGAACGCATGGAATTTTGTTATAATAATAACCCTTTATTGCAAGCTGATCATTGATGTTGATCTTAATGAAATTTAAATTGAAGTCTACAGTGAAACCATTGAGAAGGAGCTGGAAAAGAGATAAGAGATTGACAGACAATTTGGGAACATACAGCACCCTTTTTAGGGTCAGTTTACCGTTCTTGTGATGTAAAACAATAGGTCCTTCTCCCTTGATTTCCAAGGTTCGCAATCCGCAAATAGTGTTGATTAACCCTCCTTCTTTTGATACTTTGATATGTGCAAAGAGGGATTGGTTAGCTGTCATATGGTCTGAACAACCTGAGTTGAGGATGAAAAGGAGAGAATCAGAGCGAAAGCACGAAGGAGTGCTAACGTATGCTATAGGTCTTGGATTGAATTTAGGACGGAGCTGTGGGTATAGCATCCAGCATTGATGTTCTGGGTGATTGGCCAGAGTGTTGTGCTTTCTTGGTTTGCATTTCCCGGAAGAATCAGTAAAAAGAGTAGTAACGACAGGTCCTGAGGAAGAGCCTTCTTTGTTGGAGGGATTAAGTTTCTGTTTGTTAAGATGAATGCAAAGATGATCTAATACAGCTTTGGGAGTAACTTCATTAGCATTCCAAGAATGATTTACCTGCTGTTTTATAACCTTGAACGTATTGGGAAACTTTTGCAAAATCATGTACGCCAGAATGTCTTGAGGCAAAAGAATTCCGATCTCTTGCATTTGATTAATAGCAGATCTTATCTCCAGTATAAAAGATTGAATGTCATTTTTGTTGAAGATTACATTTTTGAAGGAGCTGTACACTCTTGCTTGATTTGCTGGTTGAGATGAGACGAAGTGTTCAAGAATGTCGCTCCAAATGAGCTTGGCATTCTCTTCATTATTTGCATTAATGATCGAGGTGTGAACAGAGGCGGATAGCTTTGAAATTATAATAGATGACAGAATTGTATTGTCTTCAGAATTGAGTTGAGCGTTTTCAGAGGACATAATGTCCTTGAGCTTGGCCAAATTGAGTAAAGCGTTCATTCTAGTCTTCCAAATAGTGAAGTTGCCATCGGTAAGTAAGGGGATAGCTTCAATTGTAGTTTTTAGAATGGTTGGGTTGATGTTGTCCATATTGGTAGTTGGTTTGTGAAGATATATCACCGGTAAGCGCGGTTTTGACTATTAATCCTGATGAAATTTTGAGAAAAGGAGCTTGATTGCTAGTAATCACAAACCAACTAGATACGACAAATCAGGAAATGAAAATCAGATAGGATAAACTTGAAATGTGACCATACCACCAATCAACACCAGAGATAGCTAGTATTTGATGAACAAGACTAGAGTAAGTTGTAGTTGGTTGAAAGTTGGCCTTGAGATGAGAGTTGACAACTGAGAAAGGAGATCATTGAATGAGTGGAGATAGAATTTGAGATAGATAGAATTAGATATAAAGAGAAAGATATAGGGTGATCTTCTCACCAGATGAAGAGACAATACGTCTTAGTATTTAGAGAGATTGGTTGGAAAGGGAGTTGAGGAGAGAAGGAAGGAAGTGAGTATGCAGGAGATCGAGAATAGAAATGGATTTATCGGAGCAAGGATGGAGATTGAAAGATGAGCGATGATAGTAGGAAGGAGTGATGAACGAGGATAGGAAAGTAATAGAGAGCAATGAGGAAGAAGAAGAAAAAGGGATAAGGTGAGGTCAGAGATAGGAATCAGAAGAAATAAGAGATGAGAGCAAGTGTTGAGTTAATGGAGAGATGAGTGATACTTGAGTGATATCAAAGTGATATTGAAGAAGGTCGCAACATTAATTGTTCTTTATTTTCAACAGGAAAGCTTCAAGTGGGGGGGGCAATAAAGAAAGAAGTTGACCAATGCAAACTACTTGAAGTTTGGGAAGGCTATGAAGGAGACACACCACTGAACCCGCTTGATACAGTATGGGTATTCAAAATCAAAGAGAATGCTCATGATGATGCTTTCATCCACAAGGCTTGGATCTGCATCAAAGGATTCAATCAAGTCCATGGCCTAGAATTTTATGAAAAATTTGCACTGACCAGAAAGATAGCCTTGCTAAGAGCGATACTTCTGTACGCCTTGAAGAACAAACTGAACATTAGACAATATGGTGTAAAGGCAGCCTTTCTCCGCGCGCCCATTGAGGAAGAAGTAATCATTAAGACACCCCAAGGATGCCAACATAAATTTCAATACTTAAGACTCATGAAAATCCTATATGGAATCAAACAATCCCCAAAGAATTGGTACGGTACACTCAAAAACTGGATCAAATCAGTAGGCTTCAAGGAGTCGGACAGCAACCCCTGCCTGTACAAACAAAAAGACAACAAATCATTCCTGGTCTTCCATGTTGAAAAACTAATCCTTGTGGGTGATGGTAACAACTTTGACAAAAAATTCAATTCTTGGTTCAAAGACTCACAAGCTCATGAACCAGAAACCATACTTGGAATGAGGTTTGAACAAAGGCCAACAAGCATTCTTCTGAGCCAAACCAAAAATATTGCACATGGCTTGGAAGAACTCAGGCTCCTTGAATCCAGACCTTGCTTGATGCCATTGACTCCGCATTTACAACTGTGCGAGGCATCAGATGAAGAATTTGACAAGTTCAAGAAGCTCAATATAAACTACAAGTCTTCAATAGGACTCCTCAATTATATTCAGGGTCAAACCAGACCAGATCTCAGCTAATCTGTCTCAAGCCTGGCTAGGTTCCAAAAAAAACCTGGACTGACACACGGGAATGAGCTCAAGCAAAGGTGGCAATATGTCACGCTTCGCACTTACGGATTATTGTCTTCACCACTTCGACATATCCTCTCCTCAGTACCATCTACCTCAGTCTAAAAGCGTGACACAAATAAAAGCACAACATCAATGGTGCAATCCGCTATTTCCTCTGGCTTGCGCTGACCTTCCAATCTTGGCAACCAACTCAGTATATACTTGCAAACCTTGCAGTTAACTCCATACCGGTTGGTCATCCATTATGAGATCCAATCTCCTTCCCTGGCCAATCAACAGCCTTGGACTTCCATCTTCAGTCATGCATTTTTTGTTAGTTTGCATCTATGTCTAACCAAGCCATCAATACTGTATAGTTTGCAATTGGACTAGTCCCTAGCCTGCATACACTATTACCTCTCATTTGAATTACCTTCAACATCACTTGCTCTTATCCCAAATTTGTCATGCAATTGTACGCTCAGATTCTATTGTCTTGCACTTATGCTAAGAACTTGGATCTATACCACTGCTTCATTTCCTATTCCATTCCTGTCATTCATTGCCTCACCGCTTCACCTGTAGTTAGCTCATCCACAGGTTGTATCTAGTCACTTCGGATTACCTTATAAGGGCTATCTATCCCCTTGCCTGATGATTGTCTCCTCAGTTAGTTAATTTCATACCTTCTTGCATTTTGCTGCAACCTAGTTATCAAATCAGACACAGGTTGAGTTTCCTCCTTTAGAACACCTTCCATTCATCTTGCCGTTTGTTGAGTGGCATAACCAAGTTTGCACTTTGCAACTGGGTCTTGCTATTTGCACTTGCCCTTGCACTTGGTATTAATTCACACTCACCATCATCTAAGAATTGCCCTATAGTACGTGGGGTGGTCGTGTGACAGTAAATTAACTAACTCAACTCATCTATTGTAGCCTGCCAACCTATAGTAGACTTCTTCTTTTTTCAATGTCATGTACTCGCTCAACTGGGAAAGCTTCCCTTGCTCCTTACAATGATGAGATCCATTGGGTAGGGAGAACCAGCACTCCTTGGGCCCGACAACCCTTAGATCCAGTTCCTCCTTCCAAATTGCCATCTGTGGAACCTCTCTATGATCCTGGGGCTCCTCCACGGGATGCTCCAACGGACCCTCTTGGGGAATTTGCAGACTCCAACCATTCTTCCAATGAAACCTTGACTCGTGGTAGACCAGGGGTTTGCACTACTTCTCTCAAGCCTGATGCTCCAACAATGCTTTCAACCTTGATCCAGGCCCTCACTCATGGTGCCCAGTGATCTAGTCCAAGCACTCCTACTTTTTGCACTCCGGGAATGAAAAAACCTGATCACTTTACAGCAGAACACCCTCATAAGCTTAGATCCTACCTACAGTCTTGTAAAATAATCTTTTCAAACAACTCCAACAATTTCCCTTCCAATAGACATAAAGTTATGTATGCTTCATCCTTTTTAGGAGGTAGAGCCTCGCAGTGGTTTGAACTGTACCTCAAACTTTTGTCCAACAACAATCCCACTTGTATTCTCAACAACTGGGAAAAGTTCAAGCAACAATTTTTCACCCTGTTTGGCAATCCCAATGAAGTTCAAAACGCCAAATACAAACTTAATAGTTTAGTTATGAAGGTGAATAGTAGAGCTTCCGTTTATATTTCTCATTTTTGAACCTTGCAGTCTTGCATCCAGTGGAACAAGGCCGCTCTTCTATTCCATTTCCAAAAGGGTTTACCAGCACGCTTAATCAAACAGCTCGCAGTTGGGGGTCATAAGACAACCTTGCTTCAGCAGCTAATCAATTGAGTGATTGAGCTTGATAATGGCTATCATGACGAGAATTGCTCTTGGCGAAACAACCATGGACCATCCACCTTGGCTCCAAGGGTGGACAACTCCTCAAAGCAAAACATGAGGAACCCAAAACCATCCAAAAACACTCCAACTTGAACTCCAACTTGAAAGGGAAAGCCGTTGCCAAAACTCCGAAGCTCTTGGACAAGGAAACCGGGATGCTTCAAAGTGAGGAACAGCTGCAAAGGGAAAAGAAAGGGCTGTGTATGTATTTTGGAGGTAAACATGATGTTGACAGCTGTGCGAAGCGGTTAGCGCGTGAAGCGGCTAAGCAGTCAAAAAATTAGCTTGTAGTTTTTCTGATACTCGCAAGGAAAACTACACATTATCTAAATTACCGCAAGTAAATCTTCGCACTTGCGAGTAACTAGGTGCTCTGAGTTCAAGATTTATCCTATTTCATTCCTAAAACACTACTTATCAAGTATTACTTTATTCTGGCGCTAATGTTTCCTTCATCAGTGAATCTTTGGCCACTTCCAAAAATCTTACGCGTTCGGAGATAGATAAATTTCCCATCTATCTGGAAAGTAGTGCTACTGAACCGTCTTATTGGGTTTCCCAGAAGGCAAAATGGACCTTTGCATTTTCCAATTTCCCCAGCTTCAAATGGGATTTATTTGTCTTAGCTATACCCGGAATGGATGATACCATTCTAGGCCATGAATTCCTAGTTTACTGGAATCCCAACGTGAATTGGCCAGAAGGAGTAATTAACCTTCAAACCTTGCACCCCCAGAACGCTAACCTTTCCGTGAATCAGGAATTAAACAGCCTACCTGACACTGTCATTGAGTTGGATGAAACTTTTCCGCCAGGAGATTTGCAATACCCTGACCTTCATTCTCAAATTCCTTCTTCAGATTTAGGAGTTATTGCTTACCTATCCAGCTTACCTCTTTCCTGTTCCTTCGAAGAGAAACAGACACCAACAAAAAGGTGTATTTTGAGCTCCCTAATCCTCTCGCACCATGCAAGCACCTCAAACCCGGTGCTTGAAGATGACGAGATTGAAGATTTAGAAATCATTCAAGAGTCTTTACCTTTGGTTTAGCTGACGTCTTTTTAGCTGCAAAAGCAGATAAACTGTCTCCATAACGTCCTTAAAATCACAAGATCAAACTTACTGGCCCACCTCCGGCACCAGGACCAGTTTACTCTCTCTCAACGCAAGAATCAATTGCGCTTCAAGACTACATTGCGGAAAATTTAGCAAAAGGATTTCTTCAACCAAGCAATTCAAACACCGGTTCCCCTGTCCTATTTGTACCAAAGAAGGACGGCGGACTTTGCCTCTGTGTTGACTACACAAAACTGAACCAGGTAACCCGGAAGAATGCCTATCCAGTACCGCCTATGTCACATATTCTTACCCTCTTCCATGGAGCTACTTATTTCTTGAAGTTAGACCTTCAAGGTGCCTGTAACCTAATTTGCATTAAGGAAGGTCATGAGTATTTGACCGCAATGAGAACCCGGTTCAGCAGTTATGAGTATACCGTCATGCCTTTTGGCCTCTGCAACACTCCTTCCACTTTTCAACATTTTGTCAATGACATTTTCTCCGATCTCGTAGGTAAATACCTTGTGGTATATCTCAATGATATACTAGTCTACTCAAGAAACCTTGAAGATCACATTGCACATGTGCAAGAGGTGCTACAGCGACTTTGCAAGAATGACCTGTTTGCAAAAGCTTCTAAGTGCGAGTTCCATTCCTCTTCTCCTCATTTTCTAGGTGTTGTAGTCTCGCAGCAAGGACTATTGATGGACCCAGCCAAAAGCAAACGCATATTGGACTGGGCCCCACCTTCTTTGGTTAAATCTCTTCAAGTTTTCCTTGGTTTCAGTATTTTCTATAGAAGGTTTATTGCGCATTACGCCGAAAAAACCCTGAATCTTACTAACCTTCTTCAAAAAGACACTCTTTTTATTTTCACCAAACAAGCTGCTTCAGAGTTCAAAGCTCTGAAGAAAGCTTGCAACACTGCTCTGATACTCGCTCACTTCAACAAGCTAGCTTGCACTATTGTGGAAATAGACGCAAGCCACTATGCAATCACAGGAGTCATCTCGCAGTTTTCTTCTTCCACTTCTCTCTTTCACCCTGTAGCTTTTGAGTCTCGCAAGTTGCTTGCTGCAGAGCTTAACTATGAGATTCATGACAAGGAACTTCTCGCAATTTTTTATTGCTTAAAGAAATGGCGTTCATACCTTTTGAGTCTTAGGGAATCCTTTGAGGTTTTAACTGATCATAATTCTTTGAAGTATTTCATGAGCTCAAAAGTCCTTACACGTAGACAGGCACGTTGGGCCAAATACCTCTCCGAGTTCCACTTTACAATCACGTACCGTCCTGAGAAACAAGCAGTAGTTCCTGATGCTTTGTCACTTTGGGACAACATTTACCCAGGGGGGGGAGCACCTTTGCCAAAAACAACCCTGAAAACGTTAGGAAACTCTTCTCAACCCAATCTGCCCAACTCAGTTCAATCATCGCTTGCTTACAAGATTTGGCTTCCAAACTCCGAAAAGCTCAAAGTTTGACGACCCCAAGTGCATCAAACTTTGCAAAAGTGCAAACTTATTAGATAGTAGTTACAGCATAGATGATAATGACTTTTTAGTTTATGATAATTGTATAGTAGTACCAGATAATTCTTGCATTAAGTTAGATATCTTTGAGTCATGGAATCATTCTCTGCTTGCTGTTCATTATGGGAAGGATAAAACCTACCAATTGATTGCACAAGACTTCTACTGGCCTGGTATGACCAAAGAAGTAAAAGACTATGTTAGCGCGTGCTATGATTGCAATTGTAACAAGTCCTCAAAACACCGGAAGTATGGGCTTCTCCAGCCACTTCCAATTCCACCTTGTCCTTGGCACTTGCTGTCTATGGATTTCATCTCTCAATTACCTTCTTCTAGTGGATATGATGCTATTCTAGTAATAGTAGATCGCTTCTTGAAGATGGCTTTATTTTTACGCAGTAATTTGACGGCCTCTTCAGAAGACTTGGCTAACTTGTTCATAGAATATGTATTTTCGAAACATGGCCTCCCTGATAATATAGTTAGTGATTGTGGATCTTTGTTTGTCTCAAGCTTCTGGACCTTGCTATCCCAACATTTGAAGATCACTTGCAATTTATCAATGGCTTACCACCCGGAAACGGATGGGCAAACTGAGCGAGTTAATCAGATCCTCAAACAATAGCTTTGAATGTATGTTGCCTATCAACAAGATTACTGGTCGCAATGGCTCCCACTAGCCAAATTTGCCCAGAACAACTCCACTCATTCCTCCACCAAACAGTTGCCCTTCCAAACTCTTTATGGTAGAAACCCAACTTTCTCTTCCCTTCACGTAGCACCTTCTCAACCTGCTACCAATTAGCTCAAACAAATTCAATCCCTTCAATCTCAACTTTGAACCAACCTTGAAGAACCAAACCAGCGCTATAAGGAGCAATCAGACAAATCTTGCACTTTTTCTCCAACCTTTGCAGTAGGAGATCAAGTGTGGCTCAATGCTAGCAACATTTGCAGCACTCGCCCAACTCGCAAACTCTCCAAAAGAAAGCTTGGCCCCTTTAAAGTAGAATCAGTCATCTCCTCTAATGCCTTTAAACTTACTTTAACTGCAAAATGGCAAGGTATCCACCCGGTCTTTCATGTGTCTCTCCTAGAGCCAGCTGGAGTCCTATACCCGGGCAAGACTCATCCCCCTCCTGAACCGGTCACTGTCCTAAATCATCAAGAGTGGGAAGTAAGCCATATTCTGGATTCCAGGTTACACAAAGGAAAACTTCAATACCTCGTCAAATGGTCTGGCTTCCAGTCTGACAAAGATCACACCTTGTGGGAACCAGCCCATCACCTTTGCAATTCACCCAATCTGATTTGAGAATTCCATGCAAGCTACCCTTGCAAACCTCGGCAATCATGATTCTTTCCCATCCAATTCCATTCCATTTCACTCCACATTTCATCCCATCAAATTCCATTCCATTCCACTCCACATTTCATCCCATCCAATCCCATTTCACTCCATTCCACATTTATCTTACTCAATCACATTCCATTCAATATTCCATCCTATTAAAACTCATCTTATTTCACCATCATTTCATCAGTTACTTCCTCCATCTCACTGTGTTATTCTTTTCTCATTTTCCTTTCATTTCCACTTATTATTAAAAAATAATAATAATAATAATAATAATAATAATAATAATAATAATATTTCCAATTTTAATAAAAAATATATATATATATATATATATATTAAAATTACAAAGTTTCTTTTATTTATTTTTCCGCATCCTCCCAATTCGCTGTCAATTCCGCAACCATGGACCAAAAGGTATCAAGGTCTTCATCATTGATCAAGGCTGACATTCTTCAAAGTACCAGCACCTCCGTTACAATGTGCCTCTCAAAAATCTCCTCACACCTTGCAACCCAAGCTTGCTTTGGCGGAGCATTCCATCCACCTTCCTCCAAGAGCTCTTCATACGCTCTCTTCCTTTGGCCACCCAACGTGCCTTCTCCAATATTGTCCATCAGGCGCCTCGCATCCGTTTTGACCGGCAATACAATTCGCACTGGATCCGCTTTGCCTTGGCCCTCCATCCCTTCCGTCCCAGCCAATTCCTCCCTTCCATCTCCTTCATTTCCTTCTTCTAATTCACCCGCTTCCTCTTCATTCTCTCCACTTCCATTTCCTCCATTTTCATCTTCTCTCTCCGCTGCGTTTTCTTCTCCCTCCCTCGCTTCCTTGGTTATAACTCCTATCGGTTCCGCACCAGACACCTCACCTCGCACCTCGGCATTCATCTGGGTCCCCGGGATTTCAGTCGGCAGTCCCCAGTAAGGTGGTGGTGGTGGTGGTGTGTTGGTAGTATATCTTCAAAAACAAGGCAACACTAGTAAACAAGCAAACAATTAGTTACTATTTCAAGTTCATTAGTTAGTCCTGATTAGTACTCACCAGGAACTTGCATCCCCAAGTATTCAATCTCTGGCAATGGTGGTATCTTGTAATTAACCCTTGGCGCGGACCTACAACTTCGCATCTCCCTCAATGATTCCAAAGGACCCTTGACAGTTGACTCGACATTTATAGGGAAGTTAGACGCCACCTTGCAAAGGCAACATTGCTTGCATTTGCCTTGGAGACCTCGGACGGCAGTACTGGGAATACATCGCTTGTTGCGGCAAATACAGTTTTAGCAACGGCTGGATGACAATGACGACATTCTTACAAAATTTATAGAAATCTATTGGGAAATGAATTAAGTAATGTATAAGGGTATACAGTGATAATTTAATGACTTAAAATCAATGGGAAAATTTACCTGAACGCTTGCAGGAGCTTGCGTCTTTATACCCGGGCAACTGTCATGCTTTGCACTTACGGATTATTTTCTTCACACTTTGACATATCCTCTCCTCAGTACCATCTACCTCAGTCTAAAAGGGTGACACAAATAAAAGCACAACATCAATGGTGTGATCGGCTATTTCCTCTGGCTCGCGCTGACCTTCCAATCTTGGCAACCTACTCAGTATATACTTGCAAACCTTGAAGTTAACTCCATACCGGTCAGTCATCCATTACGAGATCCAATCTCCTTCCCTGGCCAATCAACAGCCTTGGACTTCCATCTTCGGTCATGCATTGTTTGTTAGTTTGCATCTACGTCCAAACAAGCCATCACTACTGTATAGTTTGCAATTGGACTAGTCCCTACCCTGCATACACTATTACCTCTCATTTGCATTACCTTCAACATCAATTGCTCTTATGCCAAATTTTTCATGCAATTGTACGCTCAGATTCTATTGTCTTGCACTTACGCTAAGACCTCGGATCTATACCACTGCTTCATTTCCTATTCCGTTCCTGTCATTCATTGCCTCACCGCTTCACCTGTAGTTAGCTCTTCACCAGGTTGTATCTAGTCACTTTGGATTACCTTATAAGGGCTATCTATCCCCTTGCCTTATGATTGTCTCCTCAGTTAGTTAATTTCATACCTTCTCGCATTTGGCTGCAACCTAGTTATCACATCGGAATCAGGTTGAGTTTCCTCCTTTGGAACACCTTCCATTCATCTTGCCGTTTGTTGAGTGGCATAACCAAGTTTGCACTTCACAACTGGGTCTTGCTATTTGCACTTGGTATGATCATCTAAGAATTGCCCTATACTACGTGGGGTGGTCATGTGACACAATACCTCAATCACACTAGAGAATGGAAGCTGCTTGCCCTTTGTTGATGGCATAACCAAGTTTGCACTTTGCAACTGGGTCTCGCTATTTGCACTTGGTATTCCTTTGCGCTCACAATCATCTAAGAATTGCCCTATAGTACGTGGGGTCGTCGTGTGACACAATACCTCAATTACACTAGAGAATGGTAGCTGAATCTCACCTAAAATGAATCAAAGGGGCCGCTGGAATGCTACAGCAACGCCTCCTGGGGAGAGGACCCCACTATTTGCAAATCACAATCAGTTTACTTCTTTCTGTCCTTTGGTTCCCTTCTCTCCTGGAACAGATACAAACAGCGGAATATAACCTACTCATTCACAGAAGCCAAACTCAACCCGCTATTGGACTCTTTTCTAGAAGGAAAATGGCTCCGCAATTTGCTAAAATAAATTTTTCAAAAGTATCTCCCGTCATCCAAGCACTTTATTGACAACAAAGGGCTAGACGACAAATTCAAAAAGTTTGGCTCCAATGCCAAAACCAGACACATGGATCTCAAGACAAAAGGACTTCAAGACAAACTCAGAGAAGGATCCTTAATGGTGCAGCTAACTGATACTTTCCAGATGCTTGCAGACCCACTAACCAAGGAAGTCAATGAGAAGCAACTAAAAAAATTCATAGATCTTGTTTTTAGGAAAGAATAGGCTTGATCTCCAGTTAGGGAAAGTGTAGATTTAAGAGAGGGAAAAACCCTCTACAGAGGAGTGGGAAAAGGATCCCGCAGGTATCATCACCACTGCAGACACTCGGGTTAGAGTGAAGCTCTACTTCTACTGGTCTTTTTCCCCGAAGGTCTTGTTGGGGAGGATCTTATTCTTTATCTGAGGATCATCACTCTGTTTTCAATCTCATCATACTCAGTTGTTTCATCTCTTTCATTCTGTTTCATTCTCATTATATTCATTTGTTTCCATCTCTTGCTCATCTCACCACGGTTGAAAGGCATCACTCTGAACTACTCACTACAAATCACAACTGGGGACTCTCTACCTGTCAAAACCATCCTACTTCAAACTGGTGAGATCAACCTATTCCAACTCAAACACACCTGGAGTTTCAACTCAACTGAACACTTTCTCAATCAGAAAGACCTTCTTCTGTCCAGCAAATAATGCCCATTTCTCATCCAGCCCCTCAACAATAATCAATGTTGGAATTCTGCTGTTTTCTGCTCTCACTTAAGTCCTCCAAATCTCAATCAACTACACTCCTTATATTTTCATTATTCAATCATTGTTATAGCCTCATAAAAGTAGTAGCATTATGGTAGATGTCTCCTCTTGCTGCTCTAATCAGTTGTTATCCTTGATTGTTTAATTCTAGGTTAAGTTATGATTATGTCTGAAAGAATGCTAGTCTGAGTAGTCTGATTATCTTTCTATGATCAAATCTTGTAGCCATGAGCCCTGATAACTGTCCATCTATAGGTCTTTTTATCCCTAATGACCTCCTTTTGTATCATCTTCTCTCTTAACTACAATGTCTGTTTAATATGCCAGATCAGCTTGAATTAACGCCTCAGTTGTCTGTGATATCCACTCCTCTTTTGTCACTCTCATGTCCTGTCTTATGTCCTTGAAGTGTCTCTGACCTGTGCTTTGTGTGTCACTGATTATGTGGTATCTCTCTGACTATTATTTCATTCATTATTCATAATATTTATCTTGCCCGTACCACAAATTGGTCTGTGCTACTTTTGGCTTGTATCTAGTCTATTTAAACCAAGTACTAGTCCAGCCAATTGATCATCATCAGATCTTCCTCACTTTGAACCCGGAGTGCTCCCTTGACTCTCCTCTGATCCTCTTCCCTTGGAAACATAAGATCTCCTCATCTCCTCTTCATCATTCTCCCATCGGATTCCTCGACTCTGACTTCATCACAATTAACACTCAAAATCATGCTCAACTCACAATTTCTCTTAGCTTGTCCATCAGCTCATCATGGACCAAAAGATTGACACCTCTACTCGTCTCCTTCTTGCTTCAGATAATTATGCGATTTGGATTGTTCCGATGGAAGCAAAACTAGAGGACATGGAAGCTCTCGAAGTGGTCTCCGGACGATTCTCTCAAGAACAAATTGAGAATGAGGTTGAAAAGACGCTGTTCATCAAGAAGAACAGTAAGGCGTACACAATGATTTGTAAACATCTCGACGCAGATAACCTCGCTCTCATCAGCACCACACTTCCTACAAGTGACAGATTCAATGGTTGAGCCGTCTGGAAATTGCTTCAAACAAAATATGCCGGAAACGACTTGGTGGCTCACTTGGCTTCTCTCAATGCGTTTCTAGACTTGGAGTATCAGTCAGTTGAACAATTTTGCCCATCCATCCGAATGGCTAATCAGAGATTAGTGCTTGCTGGAGTTTGCCTTGATGATCATATTAAAATCCTACTCATGTTGCGAAAGCTACCAAGAGACAACTTTTGATCTTTCCAGGACGTTGTAGCAATGGGATTTACCTCTGAATCCTTTGAATCAATTGTCAAGAGACTCAAGGTTTACGCGGTCACCAGCAAAGAAAAGGGCAATGATCCACCCGCGAATGACTATGGATCTTTGATACAGGCCCTTTATACTTCATCAAGAAATCATCAATTGACTGAAATGTCAGCCACCTCCAGTACCGTGTCCATCTGTGCGTACTGCAAAAAGCCCGGCCACCGCTCTTCCAACTGCTGGGTGAGATTTCCAAAAAAAGCTCCAAAGGCCGAAGCCCACTGTGCCCAGGTTGCAAACAACAATGACAATCACACCGTGCAATCAGGCGATTCCACCTATTTCCGCACCCCTGATGGAAACCGGTACCACTACAACGACATCCGCTTCAAAGATGTCAAGTACCATGATTAAGGTTGCAAATTAGCTCCTCTGCAACCCTTTGCTCACTCTTGGTCTCCACTACCCCTCCGACCACCTCGCCTTTGCCAGTCCGTCAATCACCTTACCACCCATCCTGCCGTGCGACCTTTATCAAGATCCCACCTATTCCGCCGCGCGACCAGTTTACTTCACCACTCATCCCTAAAATAAATTTTCTGTTAGTTCTCTAGTCCTTAAGTATGAGCAGAGGGGGCGTGTTGGAATTCTGCTGTTTTCTGCTCTCACTTAAGTCCTCCGAATCTCAATCAACTACACTGCTTATATTTTCATTATTCAATCATTGTTATAGCCTCATAAAAGTAGTAGCATTATGGTAGATGTCTCCTCTTGCTGCTCTAATCAGTTGTTATCCTTGATTGTTTAATTCTAGGTTAAGTTATGAATATGTCTGAAAGAATGCTAGTCTGAGTAGTCTGATTATCCTTCTATGATCAAATCTTGTAGCCATGAGCCCTGATCACTGTTCATCTATAGTTCTTTTTATCTCTAATGACCTCCTTTTGTATCATCTTCTCTCTTAACTATAATGTCTGTTTAATATGCCAGATCAGCTTGAATTAACGCCTCAGTTTTCTGTGATATCCACTCCTCTTTTGTCACTCTCATGTCCTGTCTTATGTCCTTGAAGTGTCTCTGACCTGTGCTTTGTGTGTCACTGATTATGTGGTATCTCTCTGACTATTATTTCATTCATTATTCATAATATTTATCTTGCCCGTACCACAAATTGGTCTGTGCTACTTTTGGCTTGTATCTAGTCTATTTAAACCAAGTACTAGTCCAGCCAATTGATCATCATCAGATCTTCCTCACTTTGAACCCGGAGTGCTCCCTTGACTCTCCTCTGATCCGCTTCCCTTGGCGACATAAGATCTCCTCATCTCCTCTTCATCATTGTCCCATTGGATTCCTTGAATCTGACTTCATCAATCAATCTGGGCATCTCAGTTACAGTGTGGGTATTTCACATATGACTTGATTTTCCTGTCCTTTCTACTTATTGTGATTGTTGTGTTCCTCATGTGTTGGTCCCTATCTCAGCTTGCTGGTTTTTCAATAAAAAAATCTCTCACAGCTTTCAGGAGCTTGTGTATTTATACCTGGGCAACTTTCACGCTTCAAGCTGAAGGGTAATTTTCTCCCTCACTTTGACATATCCTTTCCTCAGTACCATCTACCTCAATGCATACGCATGACACAAAATAGAAGCACAACATCAATGTGCCTTCCGCTTATCAACTCTGGCTTCAATAATGACCTTCCATTCTTTGCAACTGAATCAGCACGTACTGGCAAACCTTTCAGTTAACTCTACTCCAGTCAACCATCCGTTCAAGGTCTACTCTTCCACCCTGGGTATCCCTAGCTGTTGGGTTCCCATTCACGGTCATGCACTCTTGCTAGCTCCCAACCATGCTAGTTAGCCACAACAACTGTATAGTTTTCAATCAGACTAGTCCCTTACCCTGCATAAAATAGATCCTCATATTTGCATTGTCTTTCACATCACTCCTTCCTATCTCATCTGTTACAACCTGGTACGCTCAGACTCTATTGCCTTGCATCTACGTTATGACCTCAGAATAGTCTATACTGTTATTTAATTTCCCAATATGTTCATGTTGTTCATTGCCTCATTCCTTCTTAACTTTTGTTTTCTGTCCATCGGGTTAAATCTAGTGACATTGGATTACCTTATAAAGGCTACGCAGCTGGTCTGAAGATTGTCTCCCCAGTTAGTTAATTTCATACATTCTTGCATTTTGATAAATCCATTCAACACATCAGGCTTGGCTTTAGTTTCCTTTCCATCAGAACAATCCATCCCTCTCACTGTGTTTCAGGTCACCCAACCATAATTTTGCACTTTGCAATCAGCTTTGATACCTTGCACTTGCCCTTGCACTCAGTCTCTTCCTTTGCGCTCACAATAATATAAGATTGGCTTATAGTACGTGGGGTGGTTGTGTGACACACACAGGCAGAATCTTTATTTCATGTTTTTTTCCAGAATTCTATTTTTTTTTCTGAGAAAGCATTCCAGTATCTTGGTATCTTCAAGCCTTAAACAAAATTTTTGGTAATTTCTTGAGGATCAAACCCCCTTGAAAAAATCAATCAAAAAATCAAAAAAAAATCATTGCAATTTTGTATCCATTTGTTTGCCTACTTAATTATTTTTTTTGGTTACTCACACTTTCAAAAATAATAAAAAAGAATTGATTTTTATTTTTATTTTTATTTTTATTTTTATTTTTATTTTTATTTTTATTTTTATTTTTATTTTTATTTTTATTTTTATTTTTATTTTTATTTTTATTTTTATTTTTATTTTTATTTTTATTTTTATTTTTATTTTTATTTTTATTTTTATTTTTATTTTTATTTTTATTTTTATTTTTATTTTTATTTTTATTTTTATTTTTATTTTTATTTTTATTTTTATTTTTATTTTTATTTTTATTTTTATTTTTATTTTTATTTTTATTTTTATTTTTATTTTTATTTTTATTTTTATTTTTATTTTTATTTTTATTTTTATTTTTATTTTTATTTTTATTTTTATTTTTATTTTTATTTTTATTTTTATTTTTATTTTTATTTTTATTTTTATTTTTATTTTTATTTTTATTTTTATTTTTATTTTTATTTTTATTTTTATTTTTATTTTTATTTTTATTTTTATTTTTATTTTTATTTTTATTTTTATTTTTATTTTTATTTTTATTTTTATTTTTATTTTTATTTTTATTTTTATTTTTATTTTTATTTTTATTTTTATTTTTATTTTTATTTTTATTTTTATTTTTATTTTTATTTTTATTTTTATTTTTATTTTTATTTTTATTTTTATTTTTATTTTTATTTTTATTTTTATTTTTATTTTTATTTTTATTTTTATTTTTATTTTTATTTTTATTTTTATTTTTATTTTTATTTTTATTTTTATTTTTATTTTTATTTTTATTTTTATTTTTATTTTTATTTTTATTTTTATTTTTATTTTTATTTTTATTTTTATTTTTATTTTTATTTTTATTTTTATTTTTATTTTTATTTTTATTTTTATTTTTATTTTTATTTTTATTTTTATTTTTATTTTTATTTTTATTTTTATTTTTATTTTTATTTTTATTTTTATTTTTATTTTTATTTTTATTTTTATTTTTATTTTTATTTTTATTTTTATTTTTATTTTTATTTTTATTTTTATTTTTATTTTTATTTTTATTTTTATTTTTATTTTTATTTTTATTTTTATTTTTATTTTTATTTTTATTTTTATTTTTATTTTTATTTTTATTTTTATTTTTATTTTTATTTTTATTTTTATTTTTATTTTTATTTTTATTTTTATTTTTATTTTTATTTTTATTTTTATTTTTATTTTTATTTTTATTTTTATTTTTATTTTTATTTTTATTTTTATTTTTATTTTTATTTTTATTTTTATTTTTATTTTTATTTTTATTTTTATTTTTATTTTTATTTTTATTTTTATTTTTATTTTTATTTTTATTTTTATTTTTATTTTTATTTTTATTTTTATTTTTATTTTTATTTTTATTTTTATTTTTATTTTTATTTTTATTTTTATTTTTATTTTTATTTTTATTTTTATTTTTATTTTTATTTTTATTTTTATTTTTATTTTTATTTTTATTTTTATTTTTATTTTTATTTTTATTTTTATTTTTATTTTTATTTTTATTTTTATTTTTATTTTTATTTTTATTTTTATTTTTATTTTTATTTTTATTTTTATTTTTATTTTTATTTTTATTTTTATTTTTATTTTTATTTTTATTTTTATTTTTATTTTTATTTTTATTTTTATTTTTATTTTTATTTTTATTTTTATTTTTATTTTTATTTTTATTTTTATTTTTATTTTTATTTTTATTTTTATTTTTATTTTTATTTTTATTTTTATTTTTATTTTTATTTTTATTTTTATTTTTATTTTTATTTTTATTTTTATTTTTATTTTTATTTTTATTTTTATTTTTATTTTTATTTTTATTTTTATTTTTATTTTTATTTTTATTTTTATTTTTATTTTTATTTTTATTTTTATTTTTATTTTTATTTTTATTTTTATTTTTATTTTTATTTTTATTTTCATTTTTATTTTTATTTTTATTTTTATTTTTATTTTTATTTTTATTTTTATTTTTATTTTTATTTTTATTTTTATTTTTATTTTTATTTTTATTTTTATTTTTATTTTTATTTTTATTTTTATTTTTATTTTTATTTTTATTTTTATTTTTATTTTTATTTTTATTTTTATTTTTATTTTTATTTTTATTTTTATTTTTATTTTTATTTTTATTTTTATTTTTATTTTTATTTTTATTTTTATTTTTATTTTTATTTTTATTTTTATTTTTATTTTTATTTTTATTTTTATTTTTATTTTTATTTTTATTTTTATTTTTATTTTTATTTTTATTTTTATTTTTATTTTTATTTTTATTTTTATTTTTATTTTTATTTTTATTTTTATTTTTATTTTCATTTTTATTTTTTATTTACATTTATATTTATATTTATATTTTTATATTTATTTTTATTTGTATTTTCATTTTTTGTTGGATTTTTTTCTTGTATTCTTTAACCTTAAAAAAGGATTCAGAAAATCAAAAAAATGATGAAATTCCCATTGGACTTTTATTTGCTTTTATTTTTCTTTTTAATCCTGTTCCTTTGCTTATTCAAGCTCTCAGAAAGTTTTTAAAAAAATAAAAGAGCTTTTTTATATATTTTTGTATTTTTTGGATGTATTCTCTTAGCTTAAATTACTGATTCAAAAAATAAAAAAAATCCAATTTCTCATTGAACTTTTGGATTTTTTCAATTTCCTTTCTATTTTTTTCATTCAATCTTTTATAAATTTTATTGAACCATTGAATATATTTCTAATATTTTATTCAATTTTTTGGGATGTTTTCTGGGCCTCCCAAAAGTAATTCAAATGTAAAAACACTTCAAATTTACACATTTATTTCAATGTTTTTTTTTACATCTACCTTCAAAATTTCTCCCAATTTATTTTTGAAAGAACTTTAGAACGGAATGCAAAGATCCAACTGAAAATTTTTTCTGAATACTTTTCATATTTTGTACCCATGGAAGTTTATATTACGATGAAAATAATTTAGAAGAAAAGGTGTGGTCCACATTTTTCATTCTCCTTTTTGTCATATTTTAATTCATAAAAAGAAAAAATATGGATACAAGTATTAAATTTTATTTAACTATTATTTGTTTTATGTTCCTCCTGGGTTTTCTTGGCGGAAAAAAAAATTTATAACCAAGCTCTCAATTTTTCTGAAAAATATATGTCACAAAATTGGAATATTTGGTCACAAAGCCTTCCCAAAGTGGATTTAATTTGGGAGATGGCCAATGATCAGAAATGAACTTTGAGGAGACTATATGTTTGAAATCTTCTAAAAAAATGAGGAAAAAAGGAGAAAATTTAAAATTAGGGGTGGGAGGGGAATTTACAGGAAGATAATTTCCAGGAATTAAAGAAGAAAACAGAATCACTGGACACTTATATTTTTCGCCAGAAGGAAACAATTGCATTAGAATTTCATCCACATATTTATGGGAGCTGGGAAAGAAAGGTGGGAGTTGCCTTTTTTCTTCTTGGAAATTTTCACAGCAGATTTCATGAAGTAATCTTGGGTCCTTGAAAATTGCCTTTTGTTGGAATTTCTGTCATCTGCTTGTTCTGCCTGAATCTTTAGTGCATCTCAGTGTGACTCCTCACCCTTATTTTTCTTATCCCTGCTCCTGAGTGTCTTTGCCCAGTGTGTACTCTATACTTTACAAGATTATTTACTGTTCCAGTTGCACCTCTGACTTAGATCCTAGTGGCTACCCTGTCCTATGTTGTCCTCCAATCAGTGCGGACTCCAAGGCTTATCTTGAATACTTATTATTCATTATTACCATTATCATGTCAACCACTAGTCAGACCTGCTTGTACCTAGTCTACTTAAAGCAGCCTGCTATCATGTGAATGACAACCCATCAGTTCTGACTCACCTTGAACTGGAGTGCTCCCTTGAGTTTCCCCATTAGGCTCCTTGATCTGCCTGTCTTTGCGTCATCAGAATCTCTCGCCTCCCTCTTCTTAAATTCTAAACCTGAGCAACTCTCTTAAGTTTTCACACGGTTAAAAGCCAAAGGCTCCCCTCTGAATCATGTCTGCTATTGTCTTTAATCAGAAACTCTTTCTCACCATTGATAATTACTATACATGGTCCATTGAGATGGAAGGCAAACTTGATTCCATCGATGCCTTAGAGATAGTCCTTAAGGAATTCCCTTGACCCTTAGAGTCTAATGATGCAAAAATGTTTGATAGAATTAATTGCAAGGCCTACAACCTTATCTTAGAACATCTTAATGAGGAAAACCTCCCTTACTTTGCAGTTTCCTTTCCCTTGGCTGAAAGACGCAATGGCATTGCTCTGTGGGATCTCCTTACAACTCGCTATATTCCCGAAGACTTTATCAACAAAACCCTTGCTTTTGCCCAATTTAACAATATCAGGTTTGAACAAAACATCAACAACTTTGTGTCAAAAATTTGTTCCTCGACTCAAAAGATGAAATTGGTTGGTTTAAAATTAGAAGAGGAATTAACAATTATCCTCACTCTCTCAAAGCTTCCTTCTGAATTCAAATACTTAAAGAAGTCCAAACAATGCGCAAACAAAACGATTGACTATATCTTGAAGAGACTCAAGAAAGATGAGGCCCAAGCAAAGATCAATCCAATTGATAAAACGCCGGGAGACACTCAGCTTGCCTTGTACTCTAAAGCTCCCAACTTTCCATACTGCAACAAACCCGTCCATCAACCAAACAATTGTTGGATTAAGTATCTCAAGAAGGCCCCCAAGTCAGCACCTCACAAAACTGAAGAGTCCAACTTTTACTCTTTTTAGTCTTATTCTCCACCATCTTCTTATTGCTCAATGCTTCCCTCTCCATTTTTCAATCTCGCGCCATCGGGTCTATAGCTACCTTAAAGTTAATTACTCCCTTCATCCACCACTCGCTTCTCCCGGTCATCATCTTAGCTATCATTCTGGGCTCCTTGACCCTAAAACTTCATCACCATCTTCTTGCTCGCTTGATTCCTCCATTCTCAGCTTTCTCAATCAATCGCTCTCTCATTGCTTACATCACCAGCTCGCTTGGTCAATTCATCAAGTCTTGACCTTACAATTGTTTGGACCATAGCTATCTCACCTTGACTACTCCTTCTTAATTTTCTCCATTGTTTTCTTTGAGCTTGGTTGCCGCCATCTTAAAGTCTTCCATGTTCCCCGGTTTATCAGCTGTATCTAGCCTTCACCTCCCTAAAGCTTCAGGAAAGGGGGAGTTTTGGAATTTCTTTCATCTGCTTGTTCTACCTTAATCTTTAGTGCATCTCAGTGTGACTCCTCACCCTTATTTTTCTTATCCCTGCTCTTGAGTGTCTTTGCCCAGTGTGCACTCTATACTTTACTAGATTATTTACTGTTCCAGTTGCACCTCTGACTTAGATCCTAGTGGCTACCCTGTCCTATGTTTTCCTCCAATCAGTGCGGACTCCAAGGCTTATCTTGAATACTTATTATTCATTATTATCATTATCATTTCAACCACTAGTCAGCCCTGCTTGTACCTACTCTACTTAAAGCATCCTGCTATCATTTGAATGACAACCCATCAGTTCTGACTCACCTTGAACCAGAGTGCTTGCTTGAGTTTCCTCATTATTCTCATTGATCCGCCTGTCTTTGCGTCATCAGACTCTCTCGCCTCCCTGTTCTTAACTTCTAAACCGTAGCAACTCTCTTAAGTTTTCACACCTTTGAATCCAGCCCTTTTAAAATTTCTTTCCTTACTTCATTCAAGTCTTCTGATTTCCTCCACAAGAAAATGGATTCTGCCTTAAATTCACAGTTCCCATCCCCTATGACATCTTTAACATGTGCTTTATGTGGAATTGCTTTTGTGGGAGAGATCAAGTTTTTTTATTGGAACTAAAAACAAAATTTGGAAAAAAATTTTAAAATACAATATGATCTAAAAATACCAATCACCTGTTCTATTGAGACTTGGAAAAAAATTCCACAGGAATAATAAGATAATTTACAGGGGGGGGGGAGTAATTCTTCACACTGATATGTGATGTGCAAAAACCAGGAAAACATTATTTTTTTGAAATATAATAGGCAAATGAATGGGTTAAATTAAGCTCAAACCATTTTCAATTAACATATATATGCAAAGACTATCAATTTCCTACCGTTTATTTTTGAATATAGATGAATCCCTTCCCAAAAAATCAAATGAAAATTATGCTCAGATTTCTTTCAGATTTTTTGCTAAGTCCTTTCAAAATTTGATTTTTTGCTTTATTTGGATCTTTCTTATCTTTTTAAGGTATAAAATAATTTTTTACATCAATATGATTTATTAACTATAGTATTTTATTCCATTTGAAAATTTGAACTAGTTCCAAGGCAATGGGATGAGCCCCTACTCAAAAACAACCAAATTAAACATTTTCAAAAAATTCTGGAAGCTCTAAAAAGGGAAACATTGAATCTTTATCATATTGAAGAACTCAAATAGAATCAGAAATAGTTTTTCTTTGAATTTAACTCTCAGATACCCATCTTGCTTATTTAAACCAGATATCATCAAACCCACCAAAAAATCAATTTAATATAATTTGATTTTCCCATGAATGGAAAAATTAATATTCACTAGTTTTCTTTTTGGTTTTATTCCAATTCTTTCCTAAAATAATAGATTCTAAAAATGAAATTAACTGAAAAATAATGGTTTAATTAATTCTCTTTCTGAAACATCTATTTTGGATTATTTTTTTATATTTTGGTGTTATTTTTCAACAATTTCTAGAAAGATTATTTGACTCATCAATCAATTCTCACCTCAAAGAAAAGATACTGAAATAAATTATCATACAATTTAAGTTGAATGTATTTTTTATTTAGACTGGATAATCTGGCCTTGAAAAGGTTTCCCAAAATCTAACTTCTGATTGTGTTAAATCAGTGGGAAGATTTACTTTGCTCTCCCCAGTTACAGGAAAACCTGTGGAAAAAGAAAATCTGAAAAAATGAAAGAATGAAAAAATGAAAAAATTAAAAAAATTTAAAAACAAAAAAATGAGAAATTATCCAATGTACTCACTTTATTATTTATTTTGATTGCTTTTTTTCCAAATTAAATCTTCAAAGAGGATGTTCAGGAGCATTATAATCTTCATTTTATTACTTTTTTCTCTTGATCATTTTCTCAGGATTTTACTCAGGAGAAGCAACCTGCTTATTCACAATTGTTCCCGAACTCTTTGAACACATTTTTAATAAAAAAATTTATAAGAAATAATATCAAATAAACCATCAAAAATAAAGGAAGATGAAATCTTTCCATCTTAGACCACAGAAATCTGCATGTAAACTCCTAGAAAATAGCATCAAGGATCTCATTTCCAATGTATTACCAAGCTCAGGTCAAGCTCCCGCCAAGCATGGGTAAATATTTATCCAAGCTCCAGTGCACAGGCATTGTTAACTTTACACACTGACTGTGCACAAAAAACATGTTAGAGCATGAAACCACCTTCAACTAGAGATTGAAGATAGCTTCAACCAGAGCATCCTTGATTGAACCTGCTAGCAAGTGCCATCACTTTTTTTGTGGTGTTAATCACATCAAACTCTTGTAGCTCTTCATCTTCTGAATCTTCCTCTTCAACCAAATCTGGAAGCTCTCCGTCTTCTGAATATTCCTCTTGAGTCATAAAAGCATCCTTTTTTAAAAAAATGACAGGAAATCATTAAAAAGAAAATCCCATTTTTCAGAAAAAATGATTATATATATCTAAATTTACCTCTTCCTCTGATTCCTCCTTATTTTTTCTCTTCCTCTTTTAGTTTTTAACATTTAAATTCCTCAAAACCTGAACACATATATGAAAAATATTAATTATCAAATTGAGGTCATTATTTTTCTCACACAATGAACCCTTTATTTCCTGCATTTTGACATTGTCATGCTGTTGAACCCCTTCAATATTTCACGCAAAAAAACTTTATTTCAAGCAAGTTTTAAGAATTATTTTTTTTTGAATTCTGACTGCGCGGCCCTTTAGCAGGGTTTTAGAAATGCCTAATAAAAATATTTTGTGATTTTGGAGCCATTAGAGCCACTTCAAAAATTCAATCAAACAATGAAAAAATTCCATAAAAACATTTTTTTCATGGATTTTTGAATCCTTATTTTAGCTATTTTAATTTTTTTGTTTAACTATTCTTCCATAAACCTTTAAAAAAATTAAAAGAGCTTTCAAAAGTTGCTTTTATATTTTTTGGATGTATCCTTTCACCTTAAGAAATTCCTTCCAGAAATACAAAAAATCAAAGAAATCAAATTTCTCTTTGGACCTTTTGATCCTTTTATTTTCCTTTTTGTATCATGTTTTTGGCTGATTCAAGCTATCAAAAAGTTGAACCCACTATCAAGGATTATCCAATTATTTTTTACAAATTCTTGGGATTTATTGTTTTACCTTAAACACTTACATCAAAAAAGCAACAATTTCAAAAAATTCAATTTTCTCATGGACTTTTGGATACTTTTGTTTGCTTTTTTGATTAATTCTTTGGGTTTTTCAAGATTTTATGAATTTCAAACAACCATTGAAGATCTTTTCAACTTTTTCTGAATAATTTTTGGATTTCATTCTTGACCTCTTAAAATTCCATCAAAAAAAAATGAAACATGAAAAATTCACTTTTCTCACTGGTTTTTTTGAATCTATTTTTTGGCCTCTATAATTTATTTTTTTTGGGTGATTCAAGCTTTCAGAACCTGTAAAAGAAAAAATATTATTAAAAATTTTTAAAGATCATCTGCATCCTTGCATACACCTTAAAAACTTCATTCAAAAAATTAAAATTAAAGAACAAATATGGTAACAAATATTAAAATTTATTCAACTATGATTGGATTCATTTTTCTACTTGATTTCTTTGGATGGAATAAAAACTCATTAAAAAGATTGAAATCTCTCTGGAAAATGATTTTCCAAGATTTGGAATGCTTTTTCACAAAGCTTTTCAAAATTCAATCTAACCTTGGAGCTGGCCAACGATCCAACTTGAACTTGAATGAAACTTTATGTTTGGATTATCATAAGAAAAAAAATCAAATAGGAGAATTTTTGGAGTTTTTAGTTGGAGTTAAATTCAGAAGAAGATAAGTGCAAGGCATTAAAGGAGAAAAAAGAACCACTGGACACTTATGTGTTTCAGCCAGAAGGAAAAAATGGCATGGAAATTTCATCCACATATTCATGAAAGCTGGGACAGAAAGGTGGTCAAGTTTCCATCATTTTTTGTGAAAAGTTTCACCCCAGATGTCACGCAGTAATGTTGTTCCCTTTAAAATTGGGTTTAAATCCAGCTCTTTCACCATTTCTTTCCTGAATTCAATCCAGTCTTCTGAGTTCCTCCCCAAAAAAATGGCTTCTGCTCTAAAGTCCCATTTCCCATCCCCTATGACATCTTGAACATGTAAGATATTTGGAATGGATTTTTTGGGGGAAATGACATGATTTTATTGGAACTAAAACCAAATATCAGAATTTTTAAAACAGTAAAATATGGACTAAAGATAATAATCACTTCTTCAATTGATACTTGGTCAAATATTCCAGAAGAAGAATACAATAATCTTCAGGAAACCTAGAGGGAAAACACAAAAGAAATAAGGCAAATTAAAAATGAGAAAATACCAAATTCAATCACTTTCTCACTGATTGTTGGGGCTACTAAAACCTTCCTCCTAGGAGGATGGTAAGAATCATTCCCATCTTCATTTGATACATTTAGTCTCTCAATTCCTTTCCGCCAATTTTATTTTGGAGAGGAAACCTGCTTATTTACCATGGTTCCAGAAGTCTGATAAACTTTTGAATTAAAAAATTAATGAAAAGTAATATATCCGAAAAGTTAGCCAGAAATAAAAGTAATTGAAAGCTCACAATCTTAATTTTATCCACATCTTGCAGATCTTTGTCTGTTGAATCTTCCCCTTCATCCATATCTGGCACCTCATCATCTTCTGAATATTCCTCTTCAGTCTGAAATTCACTCTATGTTAAAAAAATGACAATTACTCATCAGAAAAAACAACCCATTGCAGAAGAAATAAGTAAAGTTACCAAATTACCTCCTTCACCCCCCAAATACCCGATCTTTTCAAAAAATTCACTGATACCCTTAAAGGACATTTGGTATTTTTTTTATTTTTTGTAATTTGGCGGTATCTTTGCTGGGTTTATATTCCCCAGATTTATCACATTGATAAGTGTAGTCCTGATTCTTGTAATTTGATACTCTGGTATACATGGAATATGCATGGGACTTTTACCATGATTGGATAGCATCAACCATCTCCTCCTTTTCATTATATGATAGCTCAGGAGAAGGGGCAAGAGGGTTGGAATCAATAGTTTGATTATATGAAGAAGGCGCAAGAGGAGTTGAAACAACACTAGTTTGATTAGATGAGATAATGAAGGATGGGCCTGGTGAAACATTTGAAAAATTTCTGAAAGTGGTTGGTTTCTTTTTTTAGCCAATAAAAAAATGGATCTTCTTATTTGGAAGTATTTGGATTTTTGAGTTGTTTTGATGAGTTGTTGGTCATGTGGTGTGGTGTGGTGTGGTGTGGTGTGGTTTGGTTAGAGTTTGAGTATATGAAGAAGGAGAAAGAGGAGTTGAAACACTAGTTTCATTAGATGAGATAATGGAGGATGGGCCTGATGAAAGAGTTGAATAATTTCTGAAAGTGGTAGGAGTTGTTTTTTAGCCATTGGAAAATGAGAGCTTCTTGTTTGGAAATATTTGGAGTTTTTAGAATGTCAAAACCCAAGGGGCATACTTCCAACAACCACAATCTTAAAGCACACTCCCAAAACAACCACACCTGAAGCAACTTCCCCACAATCTCAATCCTGGACCAACTTCCAACCTTTGACCTCTAAATCAATCCTCAAATACTCAATCCTCCTTCAATACTCAGTCCTTTATACACCTACTTTCAAACTTTCTCCTTTACAATACTCAATCTTCCTTCAATACTCAATCCTCTATACACCTCCTTTCAACCTTCCTCGATCACTCAAATCACACCCTCACCTATTAATCTCCAATACTCAATCTCAGCTAACTCAGCCTCTTCATCCTTATACCAACTATGAAAACTCATGTGCCATGCCTGCCTGGTGAGACTCACCTTTTTCCTTCCTCTATCTTGACTAGGTTACCATTTAAATTCTCTGTGTCTTTTTTCTTTCTAATTATGCTCCTGTTCTCTCAGTCTGCTATCTGTTTCTTGGTTTCTGGTAATTCAACTCTAAATATTTATTCACAGTTAAAAGCCAAAGGATCTCTCTATCTACAACCCAAAACCAAGGGACATCTTCTCAATTCTTTAATCGCCCACCATGGACCACTTTAGACAAGCCATGCTCAAAACTGCTCTGGAAACAATTTAAATGCTTTGTGATGACAACAATGGAATCTGGAAAGATCAAATGGATGCTATTCTAGAAGTCAGGGGATGTGTAGATACTTTAAAAAAAGAAAATTCTCAGCTAGATCCAAATTTCAATCATGAGCCTAAACTTCTCATAATCTCAAAACTCAAATCTTCAACTCAAAAAATCATAGTAACTCCTGTCAACAAAAATTCTGCAAAGCTTCTCTTGAAATCAGCCATCAAAGATTACGCTTCCTCACAAGCTTCTAATTGAGCTAGAGTATTCAACAATTTCCTAAATCTTAGATTTCATGGCAATCAAATTGATGACTTCATGACCAAGGCAAAAGTGTGTCTCAAGAAAATGTCCGAAGTTGGAATATCCCTTTCAAAGGATATCCTTGCTTATCTGTTTCTTTTCAAATTTCCTGACTCAATGAAAGACTTCAAGCGTCAAATTATGCACACTGATAAGGATCTCACTGTAGAATTTTTATTTAATCACCTGTATCAGCTCAACAAAAATCAAAAGCTCAAAACTCAATGGAACCAAAATATGTAGAGATTTTGAGTTAGATGCCCTGGTGAGATGGTTGAAGAAGATGGTATGAAGTCTTTGTAAAATCAAGAGGAACGGATCTAGGGAGTCAAGAGAGGGGCACTCCGGTTCAAAGACAGAACCAATGATCATGATTCATTGACTTGGAAACCAGAAGCTTAAATAGACTAAGTACATTAAGGCTGACTTGTGGTTGATAAGATGAATGGAAAAAATGAGTTTGATAAGCATAACTGTGAAACAGAAGATGTCACAAGATAAATAAATGTTAGGAATTTAGGCCACAATAGATAAAAGATAAATAAAGCACTAGAGTTGATACTGGTGGAACAACATAAAGACTTTACTAGAATAGTATACTTGTGAGGAGAGCCACTTTAGGTTAAGATAAAGATTATACTGGAAATAAGACTTGAAAAGCTTATTATAGAGATAATACTAGAAAAAAAACTTAGAGAAAGACATGAGAATATAAAGCTTTATAAATGGTTGCACTCTAGTGTTAGGCAACACAATATAAGACTAGAATTCTAACAAAATACACTTTAATTAATGAGGTAGCTCTCATGTCAACCACTTCTAAAACTTCCCTCAAAAGTCAACCTAGCAAAAGAAGACGATGTATGGATGGCTTTTAAAATATCATTCAAGATGAATCCCACTCCAAGGATAATTAATGGCATCTACATCTGGAGATTGCTCCAGAATGGTGGTGGGAAGAGCAGGCTAAATGGAAAGAAAAGAAATCCCAAAAAAATACAAGTCTTCAACTGCGCATTATCTGGCCTTTGTTTCTCTTTGGATTGATCATGGAAACCCTTGAAAAAAATTTCTCTTGGATAGCAGTGTGTTGGTACATATGATTAAAAATAGCAGGAACTTCATTTATATGACTCCCTGCAAGGAGAACTCAATCAAAACTGGGAAAGAAGGTTCTAGCTTGAATAGAAAAGTGAGAGGAACCTTTGTACCCAATTGGAATAATTTTCCTCTTCAACTCTCCAATTGCTTTCACCTCCCCAAGGGAAAAAATCAATCTCCTGAGTGCTGGAGCTCTCAATGAAGCTGTCTGCATTCTCAATGCTAAAAGGAATACTTTCTTTGTCCTCATAACAACTCAAAGATTTTGGTTGCTCAATTTTCAACAATCTTTGCTCCATCCTTACCCCTTCCTTCGATCAAAATCAATCAAAAAATTCAGCTGAATTGTGTTTTCTTAATATGGCCAAAGCTGAAGTGATGAAAATTCATTGAAAGTTTGGACATTCTTCTATTAATTGTCTCAATAAATTTGTTCAACATATACCTAGAGTTCTTCACGCCAATTTCCAATGCATAAATTTCATCAGAAGCAAAATAACTAAATCTAACTTCAACCAGTCATCCAACGCCGTCAGCACAGTGTTTGAAAGGATTCACCTTGATTTAATTGGAACCCTCAAACCACAATCAAAATGAGGCTGCCGTTTTGCACTTACTTTGGTCAATAATTCCTCTGGTTACTTAGCGGCCTTTCCTTTGACATCAAAGGAAAAAACTGTTGATATCCTCATTTATCTAATTTAGAAATAATTCAAAAACAGACATTACTACCCCTTGGAGGTCTTCTTGTATGGAGGAACAGAATTTGGAAATCAAAAACTAACCTCTTACCTAAGTGAAAAAATATTTTTCAGATCATTTCAGAACCATATCATCCTGAAAATAACAACTTTGCAGAAGAAGCAAATAGAACAATAGTGGAATCTGCTAGTTCAATCATGAAAGATGGAAAAATACCTGCAAACACTTGGGACAAAATTATCAAAGGAAGTTGACTTGTGTTAAATCCAATCTCTAGAGGTGAAGACAAGATAACTCCCTGGGGAAAGGTACATGGTTACTCACTCCAGAATTGATTTGTTAAACCTCTAGGGAATCAATATGTGTAACTTGTGACTAAATGGAAGAAATATCTCTAATTTTATCAAAAAGGGAAAGAATGAGTTTTTGTTGGCTTTAATCCCCTTGTAATTTCCTATTGAATCTTGACAAAAGAACACGCACTAATTTCCACAAAGCACGTCCAATTTTTGAAGATGAACCACTCTAACTGGAGCACACCATGGTATCCTGAAGAATAAGATCAAGTAAATGAGCCTTCCTCCAATACAATAGTCCAAAAAGATGCTTCAACTCCTGCTCATCTCAAAACCAGCGGAATGCACCAGCCAACCTGGTGGAGAAATTACTGAGATCAGGGATAGAAAGACTCTGATAGCTTGTCCTCTGAACAGGATATCAATGAAGCATTGATAAAAGACAAGCCTGAAATTCTAGGTTCATTGGAATCAGTCCCAATCAACGGATCTCCAAGCATAACCTTACAACATCCTCACGCCACTCTTCCAACTCATACTCTCCAAGAAGGCTCTTTGATCAAACCTCCTCAAAGTTTAGATTTTATCATTACCAAGAGCAAAAGACATATGAACAATCCATTTAATGCAAAGAAATAGGAAAATGGAAAAAACAATAAATTTGGAACTTTCAATTGTAGAAAATATAAATGTATGGGAAGACTACTATGGTCCTTCTCTGATTAACTGCTTGAATACTACTTGGGCTTTTCATATCAAAGACAAACTTCACAGTGATCAAGCCAAGTGTAAATCTTGACTGTGTGTCCAAGGCTTCAACCAAATCAAGGGGCTGGATTACGCGGAAAACATTTCCCCCACAGGCAAAACCTCAACTCTGAAACTTTTACTCCTGTTGGCTCCCAAATAAGAATCTTCAATCTGGCAATTTGATGTAAAAAGTGCTTTCCTTCATGAGCCTATTGAGGAGGAAGTTGTTATTTGAACTACCAAGGGATCTAACCGCACCTCTGTATTCCTTAAACTCAAATGGTTTTTATATGCATTGAAACGGTCTCCAAAGAATTGGTATGAAACCTGAACAGAATGGTTCAAATCTGTAGGAGCACCAAATCAAGCTGAGACCCATGCCTATATATTTCCAATGATCAAAATTTGGAACATTTCTTTCATGTGGATTACTTAGTCCTTGTAGGACCTGGTCTTGACTTTGAAAAGAAATTCCTCTAAAGATTTCCAGGGTTTTCTGCCCACACACCTCAAACTATTCTTGGTATTAAAATAGATCTGCAAGACAATGCAATATTTTTGAGTCATCCAAATCACATTGACTCTGGGTTGGAAAAACTTGGCCTGTCTGAAGCTAAAGTGACTTCCTTGCCCCTTTCTCTGGCACTGCAACTCAAACCAGCTAGCAACATGGAACATGAAAGTTTCAAGGCTCTAAGCATCAACTTTTTCTCAGCCATTGGGATGCTAAACCATGTTTCCCGGTACACTCAGACTAACTTAAGCTTTGCAGTACCAATTCTTTCTATATTCTCTGCTAAACCTGGAATCACTCATTGCAATGAACTCAAACAAGCTTGGAGGTAATTAAAGGGCACTAAGGATCTCAAACTAAAGCTAAAATTCAATTCCACTGGTGCTCCTCTCAAAGTATTTACTGATGAATCCTGGGCTGATGATTGTACCGCTCAAAAATCTCAATCTGGATACATTTTCTTAGTGCATGGTATCATAGTGTCTTGGAACAGTAGCAAACAAAGAAACATTTCTTGGTCATCTACTGACGCGGAACTAAACGCTCTGGTGTATTTCTTCCACAAGACAAATTGGATCAAAGAAATAATGTAGGACATCCTTGGGCTCAAAATCACATGCATTCCCCTCTCAATGGACAACAGCGGACTTGAAGATAAGATTCAAAAATTTTGATTGAACTCAAAGACTTGTCACGTTGATCTTAAAACAAAAGGGATGCAAGATGAAATCAACCAAGGTAACATCAGTGTGAATCCTATTATCTTGCAAAATATGCCCACGGATGCACTAACTAAAGCCTGCTCTGCCCAGAGCCTCAAACTCCTTGTGATGGTGTGGTGTGGTGTGGTGTGGTGTGGTGTGGTGTGGTGTGGTGTGGTGTGGTGTGGTGTGGTGTGGTGTGGTGTGGTATGGTGTGGTGTGGTGTGGTGTGGTATGGTGTGGTGTGGTGTGGTGTGGTGTGGTGTGGTGTGGTGTGGTGTGGTGTGGTGTGGTGTGGTGTGGTGTGGTGTGGTGTGGTGTGGTGTGGTGTGGTGTGGTGTGGTGTGGTGTGGTGTGGTGTGGTGTGGTGTGGTGTGGTGTGGTAGTGATGGGGGGTGATGGGAGGGTGGAAAAGGTCAAGGAGATGGTTTAGAAGATAATTGTAGTGCCCCAAGATGGGTGGTGGTCCCAGGAAGAAAATCTCAGTCATACTGAATGTATGCATGTGAAGGGTTCAAAGAAGAGTAAATTTTTCAAATTTTTTGGTTTTTTGATGGAATTCTTCAATATCAAAAATGACATCCGAAAATTGATAAAGAAATTTTCAAAACCTCTTTGATAATTTGTTTAAAACTCTCAAACATTGAAACACCAAAAAAAATTAGTAAAAATGGAAAACATAAGGATCTCAAATTCTAATGAGAAAATTGAATTTTTTGCTGTTTTAAAGGAATTTTTTAAGGGAAAATAATAAATCCAAAAAATCTGGGAAAAACTTTTGAATTCTCCTTAAATGTTTTTTTTAACTTTGCAATAGCTTGAATCACCAAAAAACTGAAATAAAAAGGAAAATAAAAGGATTCAAATTTCCAAAGAGAAAGTTTTTTTTTTCAAATTATTTTTTGTGTTATTTGAAGGAAATTTTCAAGGTGTAAGGATACATCACAAAAATGTTAAAAAAAATTGAAAACTCCTTGAATTTCTTCAAAATTTTATGGAAGCTAAAATATCCAAGAAAAAAATTAAAATAGCCAAAATAAGGGTCCAAAAATACATGCAAAATTTGTTTTTAAGGAATTCTTTCATTTTTTCATTGCATTCTTGAAGGGGTTCTAATGGCTCCAAAATTACCAAATTTTTTGGGTAGTGTTTAAATAACCGCTGCTACGGGGATGCGCAGTCAGAATATTTTTAAAAAAAAGAATTCCTCAAACTTGCATAAAATAAATTTTTTTGTGAAATAAAGTTTTTTTTTGGGTGAAATATCAAAGGGGTGCAACTGCGCAACAAAGTCAAAATGCGTGAAATTAAGGGTTGGGTGAAGGAGAAAAATAATGCCCTAAATTTGAATTTGTTATTTTTATTTTCCAAAACATGATTACTGACCTTTTAATTTGCTTTCAATTTCTTCTTTGGCCTTCCCCTCCTCTTGGCTTCTTCTAAATATTCAAAACAAGATGGATTTCTTTTACTTGAACTTATTGGATTCTCCTTTGGGTCTTCCCTTTAATTTTGATGTTTTGTTGAATTGGGCTCTTGAATAAGAACAACTTCATATATTTCACTTTATAGATTCTTGGTTTCTCCCAGATAATATTTGTGTTCCCCAGGTGGAAAATTGTAGAATTCTTAAAATATTTTGGTGAGATATAGGTGTTCATTACTGTTTTTGGATTGAAAATCAAGGTTTGCTGATTCTTCAGTTGAATCAGTTTTTAGATTATAATTGAGAAGAAAAATCAAAATCAATCAGGAAACTATTCTTTGGGCTTGAATCCAAATAGAAAATTAAAAACAATACTGAGAAGGGGGCTTTACATGCCATTGAGGATGGAAATCTTCAAGTTTAAATATTTTAGCTTTTCTGATAGCCAATTTCACTTTGTGAATACATGGTATACCCATGTAAGAAAAGCAATCAAAGTTGGTGCAAGTGGTGGAACATTCAGGAGCTTGATGGAATCAACAAATTATTTTGATGGAAAAGGTGCTGATTGTTCCAGAGAGATGATCCACCAAGTGAGGTGAAACAATTAAATTCTGGAGTTATTTCTGATGAAATTCTGGAGTTATTTCTGAGGTGCTTTGATATCCCTCTCATGGATTTGAAGGGTGATTAAATTGTAAATACTCTGAACTACATTACAATAATAGCAAATAGATCAATTGTTGAAATTTTTGATGTAAGATCTTAGTCCTTCTATTCTTGAGGTAATTGTATTCCCAAATTGAAGTTTTTGTTGGCCAAATAAGAGACAATTTTTCTTTTGTTGGGGACAAAAAGAGAAATTTTGGTGGAATTTTCATGAAAAAATGATTCAGATTTGGAATGTACCAAATGATTCCATTTTTCCCCAAAAAGCATCCATTCATCTACAGATTTGAATTGCTTCCTGAAATGTGTTTTAATATCTTTGACTATATGCCAGAGAAAAAGAAGATTATTAAAGGAACGGAAAAATCTTTCACTGGAACTACTTAGAGATTTCTATTTTTATTTAAAAATGAACCTGGTTTTTTGAGCATCCAAAATGTACTGAATGGGAGTCAGGCCCATGCATATTTATCTTTTTTCTCTTGAGATAGAAAACAGAAAGCAACTGAAACTTTTCTTCAAAAATTGTTTACCCCAAAAATATGCAGAAGGGGAATTCCAAACTGTTTTTGATACAGGTTCATTCCATCATTAGAAGATTGGGAAAAATATTTATAATTTCAATTCCATTGAGGTTAGAAATGAATAATTAAGTGATTAATCCATACATATTTTTTATTTTGTAGGAAAAATCAGACTTAAAGAATTCCAGGATGGTTTATTCAAAGGGAGTTTTTCCATCAAGGGAATTTTTTGTAATTTTTGGCCTTTTATTTTACATAGCATTCAGATTTTCATTGAAAGGATATGATGAGTTTTGTTTAAGAGAGTTTGGAAGTTTAAAGGGTGGAATCCAGCTTTGGTTAAATTTTCAACAATCTCCTTCTGCTTCCCTTGAATTCTTCTGTGGATGGGATGAGTCAAAGGATCATTGGAAGCTGGCTGGTTTTGGTCTGGAAATATAAACATTACCAGCCAGAGACCTCATCTTTTGGAAAATTTCCGGGTAATCTGAAAAGAAAATTGGTATTTCTTGATTTTTCCAACCTCTTGGTATCTTTTAATCCCTGGATTTATCACATTAGGGCGCATCAGAATTAAAATTTTTAAAAGATTCAAGGGCTGATTTCAGGCCTATCAATTTTTTTACAAAATTTTATTTTTTCTCAGCTAAAAAAATTTGTTCATTTTTTATTTTGATGGAAAATATTTTTTAAACAATTGATATTTTTCCCAAAATAGGCTGTTTAAATTTTTCATAATTTTAAATCTGATATGTCCTATTGATATGTGTAGGTATGCTTATTTCCATTGGATACTCTGGTAGGTATTTAATATCCCTGGGAATGTTCCCATGATTGGATAGCCTCACCCATCTGCTCCTTTTGATTCTATGATATCTCAGGAGGAGGGGCCAGAGGGGTGGACAAGGAGTTTAAGCAGACAAGGAAGGATCAAGAGGAGTTGAATTACCAGTTTAATTAGATGGGATAATGTGGGATGGGCCTGGTGAAACATTTTGGAAAAGTTGGTGCAGGTTTTCTTGAGCTATTGTGAAAATAATTTTTCTTTTTAAAAATAAAGTGAAGATGAGATTTGATAGTTGAGAAATATATTGAGCATAAATTGAGTGAAAAAAGGCATTCAAAGACTTGATATAAGATGGAAAAGAGTTTTTTGAGAGAATCCATTTAGTTGTACTTATTAGATGAAGATTTGATGTGTAATTTGATAATTTTCCTGAACCATTATTGAGGATATGAATAATTGAATTTTTGATGGGAGCTTTGAATTTAGTGTGATTCCTTCTTTATTTTTGAAGTTTTTAGTTGTTTATATTGAGTTGTGGTAATGGATGATGAGTGTTGTGTGGTTTGGTGAGTGTGTGGTGTGGTTTGGTGATTAGTGTAGAGTGATGGTGTTGTTTGATATGGAGTGGAGTAGAGTGGTGTGGTTTAGTTTGGTGTGCTATGGTGTGGTATGGTGTGTTTTTGTGTTCTGTAGTGTTGTGTGGTGTGGTATGGTTTGGTGTGGTGTGGTGTGGTAAGGTGTGATGTGGTGTGATATGGTATGGTAGTGGTGTGGTGTGGTAGTGGGGGGTACTGGATTGGTGGAACAGGTCAAGGTGGTGGTTTTTAATATGATTTTATAGAAAACTGTCCTGTTTTTTTCATCATTCTTGTCAAAATTTTCCGAATTTTTGTCCTCTGTTTTATTTTATTTTTTTGATAGTTTCAATTTGTTGTCCTGTATTAAATTTTTATGTCCTCCTTTTTACTAAATATTTCATGCAATGAAAAAAACCTGTCCTTGCCATAAAAAAAGGCTGCCCAGTCTGGTAATGTTTTTGTCCTGAATTTTCAGGTTTTTTTCCACCTGTTAATTTTGGAAGACAAGTTTTTTTTTTTGGATGAATTTAGTATAAAAAATATGTCAAAAATTTCAAATTTATTCTAATTTTGGGCAATTAAAACAGTCAGAATGGCACTTACCCGTCCAAGCTACAAAGAGGATACCTCACTTCTCTCTGGATTGTGTAAAATGCATAAAGAAAATTGAAAATGGTCTCATCCTACTCCCAAGCTTGATCCTCATGATTCCTCATCCCCTTGACTGATTCCTTCCATTATGTCCCAATCCAACCCTCCCTGCAATTTTCCTTCAACCAAAGGATCACACAGGTCTATATTGCCTGATTCCATCTGTTTTCAGTCTCAAACTTCCATCAATCCTGATTGTTGAGCAACTTTTTCTATCAAGACCATTCCTACAGAAGAAATCTTCCACCTATGACTCAACCTGCCTTAAATCTTCCAAAAATCTTCATTTGGAGGTCAATATCAGAGGTCAATGTTGGAGGTGGATGTTGGAGGTATATCTTCATGGTGAAGGGTGTGGTGTGAAGGCCCATGTAGTTTCCTGTCGGGTTGGGAAAAACCCAGACAGGAAACCTGATTCAGGTGACCTTTCACTAAAAAAATCAAGGAAAAAAATTTGCCCTTGCGCATCTAGGTTTTACCCCAGGCTTCCCAGTCATTTTGAAATTTGGTGCAGCTTCAATTTGGCAATAAAAACTCCAGAAAACTTTCTCAAAAATGATAGTAAGATGATTGGAGCGCTCCAAGATGGGTGGAGTTACAAGGAAAGATTTATTAGTAATTTAATTTATGCATGCCAAAGGGCTCAAAGAAGAGGGCCAGAACCAAAAAGGGGTTTATTCTGATGATTTTTTGTTTTTTTTTCTGAGACAAAAATGGTGCCTCAAAAATTACCAAAAGGTATTTTTTAGAAATTTTCAAAGAATCTATTCAAATCTTCAGCTTCAAATATTTAAAATCATCCTTCATTTATTTAGGGAAAAAAATGTATAAAAAAGGATAATTAAAGAGAGACCACCCCTTTTCTTTTAAATTTTTTTCATGGTGATATATAATAGGGCGTATCAGAGTTAGAAAACCTGCCATTAGAAACCTGCCATTATTTTTGACAAAACCCCCCATGTTGAATGGCCAGTTTGTGAAATACACGTACCCCCTAACTGGTGTATTTCAAAGTGGCATTTTTCATGAAAATGGAAGGTTTCAAACATCAAACCTGTTATTTTCATCCATCTACCATCCATTGCATGCAAAACACCCATCCACACCTCAACCGCAGCAAATCCATAACAATCCCATCTCCATCAAATCACACAAATCTCTTCTCCATTGCTTCACATCTCAATTGCTTCACATCTTCATTGGTTCACATCTCTTGCTTCACATCTCCATCTTCACACAAATCCCAACATCATCTCATCAACCCACATCACATTTCCATCTTTCTCAACATGTCCAATCAAACTTCCTGGCAGCAAGTTGAAAATTCAAAAAACCTGACCAAACTTTTGTTACTATTTGACTCCCCTTTGGACTCTGATTCAGACTCCAATATGGAATCAACTTGGTTGGCTTTGAATGCTATATTAAAAAAGCAATAAATGTTTCCAAGAAGACAAACTCTCCACAAACCTATTTATGAAAGGCAAAAGCTTCATCTCCTCCCCAACTTAAGCTTCCAGCAACTGTTCCGAACTCTATTTCCTTCATTCATGAAACTTTTGGAGATGATTGAAGACCACCACATCTTCCAGAAACATTCTTGGAATCCTCAACACAATCCAGCTATCCAACTGGCTGTTGCTCTTTCTAGATTGGGATCAAATGGAAATGGAGCAGAGATTCATCAATTATAAAATCTATTCTCAGTTGGTTATCAAACAATTGACTCAGACACAAAAAGAGTCATTATTTCTATCCTATCTTTCCATTGCTCAGTCCTTTTTGGCAAACCAAAGAAGAAATTCAGGATATATCTCAATTAATGGAGACTGAAGGCTTTCCAAGTTGCATTGGCTTTCTTGATGCAACCACCATCCCCTTGAGTCAAAAACCCAAGCTAGATGGCAACCAAAATTTTGATTGGAAAAGGAGGCAATTTATTCATTCTTTTCCAATTAATTTGATAAAACTTTGCATCACACACTGACCACATACGTTGCATTGCTTAGTTTAGATACTCTGTTTCCCCAAATCTTGTTTGAAATATAATAAGATTGCAATAAAATTGACTGGAAATAAGAACCAACAGACTGCAGACAGAGTTAGAAAGAAGAACAATTTGAACAAAGATGAAAAGGAAGAAAGGGAAGAAGAAGAGACAAACAGATCAAGCGTTGCTTTAGAGAGTAAATGAGAAAGGACCCTGGGCAGCATAGAGGTGATAGAAAAAGGAAAGTGTAGGAGAATGGCTGCAGATATGGCACTAGAAGGTCAGATGTGTCAAACTAGAGTGATCTTGAGGATCATATTCTTACCAGACACAGACTTGAAGATGACTATTTGGTTGGATGACAAGTAAGACAAGGTTGGATTAAATTGGTGAAGATAGACGGTTGAGAGAGAGAAGATGAGATGTTGGTGATTTGAGAGGAGAGATAATTTGAGAGGGTAGAACAAGTAGACTGAGAAGAAGGAAGGAAAAGGAAGAAAAGAAAAGGGAAGAAGGTAAGAAAGGTATTATTTGGGAAAGAGAAGGGGAGGAGATGGTTGACCAGAGGAGGAGGCCGCCAGAAGAGGAGAGAAAACCCGGGATCTGAGATGATAGGTAATGGGGGTCGCCTGAGTCTCACAGGAGGGATCATCGGGGGAACCCTCCCAGCTGGCGCAATCTTTGAGGAAAAGTCTGTAGTATTCAAGTGTTAGGCAATACTTAACACCCCACATGGCTGATTAGGAGATGGTCAGAGAGAGAATTTGTTCGGGGAGGCAAAGATTTTCTTTTGAAGGAGTTCCAAGGAACTCATTGAGGAGGCTTTTGTGAGATGGTTGGCAACCATTAGCTGACTTTGAATTAGGTTGAGATTAAATTCCCCTTTTTAAAATCCTCGCGCAACCCTTTTGCTTTGATATCTATATGCTTGGACTTTGAGTGAGATCCAAACCTTTTAATCTTGTCATCCAAGCCCTTATTGTCAATGTGTAAGATAGGCTTGGGTTTTTTGGTTTGGTATATTTTGCCAATGAGGTGCTTGATCCATTTGAGTTCCAGGTATCAATCTAGTAGAGCATTCAATTCAGATTTGGTGGAGTAATAATTAATATTTCTTTGTTGAGTGGAGTTCCAGATAATTGGACTTCCTTGGTGAAGAATAATGTATCCAGTTTGTGACTTGCGGAAGGTTGGATCATCTCCCCAGGTGGCATCACTGAAGCTGGAGAGAGTTTCTTGATCGCGATTGTAGCTGATGACAATTTTGAAATGTTTTGTTGTTTTGAGGTATTTCCAAACCTTCCTCACTTCCCTCCAGTGATTCATCCCTTGTTTGGCGTTGAGCCTAGCCAGGCTGGACACAGAGAAGGAAATATTGGGGCGTGTGTATTGAGCTAGATCATTAAGGAGACCAGTGGCTGATCAATAGTTAATGTTTAACTGACAGAATTCATCATGATTGGCGTTGGATGCAGGTTCAAGGTTCAAATATTGAGTAAGTGGAGAATTTACGTCTTTACAGGACATAAGTCCTAGTTCTTCTAAGACGCAAGCGATGTGATTTGGTTGACTCAGGAGGATTTTTTTTTCTTTGAGCTCCATAAGCATTCCAAGGATGGTGTTGGGAGGATGACAGGACAAATTCTTCAATTGTTTGAGAAAGTTGAGTTCAAAGACTTGAGAGTTACCTACATGAATTAAGTCATTGACGTGAAAATAGATGATTTCCTTTATCGTAGAGTTGAGATACAGGCAGGGATCACTAGTTGACTCTTTGTAGCCTTGAGATTTGATCCACCAAGTCAACTTTTTGTACCAGTTTTTGGGGGATTTTTTCAAACCATAGAGAGTTTTCTTGAGTTTTAGATAAGGAGACCTTTTGTTGGACCCTTCTGGTGTTTTTATGATAACTGTTTCCTTGAGAGGGGCGTGTAAGAATGCACCTTTCATGTCAAACTGGGTCAATTTCACTTTTTGTTTTAGGCCTTATGTGAGAGCAACTCAGAGTGATCCTAATTTGCCAGTTGGAGCCCAAGTTTCATTATAATCAATCCCTAGAACTTGATTAAATCCTTGGACGCAGAGTTGAGCTTTGTAATTTACCGGGTCGCCATGACAGTTCTCTTTTACTTTGAAGACCCAGGTTGTGTTCAAGATGTTGTCCGGAGTGCCATAGTATTCTTCCCAAACGTCCTGGAGTTCTATGGAGTTCAATTCATTGTCAGCTGCCTTCTTCCATTTTGGCCATTCAGAGCATTTTTTAGCAGCTTTGTGAGAAGGGGGTTTGTAATAATGTTGGAAACCATATCTTTGAGGTTTTCTTTTTTTCAGCTTGGGTCTTTGAGAGGTACATTGGACAGGGAACTGTGCAATTTGAGAAGGCATAGAAGGAGGATTGGGGGAAGATGATGCTACCAATGTCGCGTCTTCCTGATCCAACTCAGATTCTGAAGAGTTGTCCTGCCATTCTTGTATAGTGTATTGTTTTTCAGCTGAGGAGAAGTCAGATTCTCTGGATTCTGTGTTAGTTTGGCTGAAGAGATTGGTCCCAGGCAATTCAAAGAATGGAAAGTTGTGTAGAGAGTCCTTGAGAAACTGAATGTGTTTGGTTTCAACAACACCACCCGATGAGTTGAGAATAAGATAGGAGTGAAAGACAGGATTGAACCCAATCAGGACTCCTTCCAGTCCTTTCTCGTTGAAATTTCTTCCCTTTTGTAGATGATTTGCAAGGTAAATGACCAGAGATCCTACAGGTTTCAATTAGTTAGTGGGTAATTTCTTGTTGAACATCAGTTTCCAAGGGGATTCATCATTACCTTCCCTGGGGACTTGGTTGAGCATGAAGCAACAGCTTCTGACCACAATGTGCCAGTAGTTCTTACTCAACCTAGAGGATGAGAAGGTCGCACGTGCCAACTCAATGATTGTTTGATTGGCTTTTTCTGCTCAACCATTGTGCTGAGAGTGGTAGGGTTTGGACGTCAAGAGTTTGATGTTTTTGATTTTGGCAAAGCTCTTCAGGGTGTCATTTGTGAATTTGGTGCCCTTATCCAAAAAGATTTCTTTCAGATAGTAATTGAGTTGTTTATGTTCTGTCTTGAGGATGCTGATTATGACGTCTGGGGTTTCTTCTTTGGTCATGAGGGGAAAGGCCAAGAGATAGCCCGTGCAGTTTTCCAGGAGCGTTAGAATATATCTGTGGCCAGCTTTCAATTTGGGAGTGATTGGACCTATCAAATCTAGATTAATTCTCTCGAGAGGCTTCAACGACAGTCTGGAAGTAGCTGAGAATGAAACCCTTGTGATTTTGCTCTTCACGCAACCATTGCACTGGAAGTCATTCAATTCATCTTTAGAGTATTGGTCTTTGAGAATAGTTTTGAGTTTCCAGATTGAGGCATGTCCGTACATCTTATGGATGTTGGAGAGCAGTTGAGCTTGTGTTGGGAAAGTCAACAAGAATTGATTTGTGAGATTGACCAATAGGTTGCTCCCAGCAGTTTTGCGTTTCTCAATAACAAATAGGCTGTCGCGGATCAGTCCTTTAAGTACCGTCTGGCCAGCTTGAGTTATGCTGAATTTATCTTGTTCTTGGGAGAGATTACAACCTTTTTTTGTCAAAAGGCCGGGACTGATAAGATTAACTACAATTTTGGGTACGTACATGCATTCTTCAAGAGTGATGATGGAGTCCCTCCATTCCAGTCAAACAGTTCCTATTCCTAGTATCTTAAGATTGGCTTCTAATTTGGCAGTTCTGATCTTGTCCACCTCATTCTGCAAGTTGATTGAGATGAAATACTTTGGTTCATTGAATATGTGAGTTTTGGCGCCAGAATCCAAGAGAAGGTTAGTTTTATTATGGGCATTGATCCAGAGTGTGAGTAGCACATGATAGTTGATGGTAGGAGTTTTCTTGATTTGGCTCTTCCATTTGTTCTGTTGTTCTATCCACCAAGCTGGAGAAATTTGAGGATGAAGGTGAAAACAAGAGGATTTGGGGTGCGGATCATTAGGGTTGTGAAAACCTTCTTTGCACCAAATGTGGGTATTTCTCTCTCCTTTATCTGTTTTATTTTTAGTGGTCACTAGGGTGACATTGGAGGTGGATTTTCCCGTTTTGAGTTGTGCCTTACGCTTGTTATTGTATTGAGTTAGATGATTGAATACTGCCTCTACTGTTACAGATTTTTTTCTGTGCATTATTTGTTGCTTTAGGTTCTGATAAGATTTGAGTGCAATTTCTTAGAACAGAAAACCAGCAGACTGTAGGCAACAAGTTAGACTCTTGATAGATCAAATAAGAATTGAGAGAAAGAAGGGAAAAGTGAGAGGACCAACAGCTTCAATTTATTCAGCAGATAAGACAAAGATTAGACAGCATAGAGTTTTGGTAGAGTGGAAGTTGGAAGAGTTCAGACGTAGAAGACGGAGGCTACAAATTAAGCTAGATTGTCAGAGAGATCATGTTAAGACGGTGTTGAGGATTGGATTCTTACCAGGCAGAGGTTATTTCACAAAGAGGCAAGTAGGATAGGAGAATTGGATTGAGATGGATTTGAGCATAGAAGAGTTCATCGAGCATGGAGGAGAGAGTTCATCAAGCGAGGAGGTACAAGCGAGATTATGAGAAGAAAAGATATAAAGAGAATAAAGAGATTAAATAGAAAAAATAACAAACATTGAGAGACCAAAGAGATCTTGCTGAGAGAGAAGATACATTGGAATCTTCAGTAGTTGACCAAGCCGGGAGTTCACCCGGGTCACCTGGTAAAGTAAGAAGACCCTGGTGATACAGACATGTCGGGCGGACTTGCCTCAGTTTATTGCACAGAGAACACGGGATAAGGTACCTCTACAATCTAAAAAGGTTCTCTAGAGTGGGTGGAATCTTGAAGAGTATGAGATACACCAGGATGTCCTTAGGCATCTCTATTCCTACATTGGCCATACAAGTGAGTAATTTTGGAATATCTTTTATAAATCCCTTGATGGTGTGTTCATTGAATGGAGCGTGGAGGAATTGATTGAAGATGCGGGCTCTGTTGGCCGTCTCAGAAGAAGCAAAACTTTGTGTGATCTCGGCCCAGAGTAGCTTTGACGATGTTATGTTTACAGCATTAACAACGTTGGCGTGAGTTGTACTATTGAGTTTAGATAGAATCATTGCCCTGATTTCTCAATCTTGCTTCACAGGTAATTGGCCCAAATTTCTGGTTATGGCATACTTAATGTCTTTGAGATCAAATAGCATCATCATTTTTTCTTGCCAGATGGAATAGTCATGGTTGTTGAGAGGAGGGATAGCATCCATGGAGGCCTTGAGCGCAACCTGATAGAAATAATTGTTTGCTCCCGTTGGTTTTTTCATTCTTGGCTAGGGAGAGTCATCCTTTGGCTTTTAACCATAATAAGATTGCAATAAAATTGACTGGAACTAAGAACCAACAGACTGCAGACAAGAGTTAGAAAGAAGAAAAATTTGAACAAAGATGAAAAGGAAGAAAGGGAAGAAGAAGAGACAAACAGCTCAAGCGTTGCTTCAGAGAGTAAGTGAGAAAAGAACCCTGGGCAGCATAGAGGTGATAGAAAAAGGAAAGCATAGGAGAATGGCTGCAGATACGGCACTAGATGGTCAAATGCGTTGAACTAGAGTGATCTTGAGGATCATATTCTTACCAGACATGGGCTTGAAGATGAGTATTTGGTTGGATGACAAGTTAGACAAGGTTTGATTGAATCTGTGAAGATAGATGGTCGAGAGAGAGAAGATGAGATGTTGGTGATTTGAGAGGAGAGATAATTTGAGAGGGTAGAACAAGTAGACTGAGAAGAAGGAAGGAAAAGGGAGAAAAGAAAAGGGAAGAAGATAAGAAAGGTATTTTTTGGGAAAGAGAAGGGAAGAGAGATGGTTGACCAGAGGAGGAGGCCGCCAGAAGATGAGAGAAAACCCGGGATCTGAGATGAGAGGTAAGAGGGGTTGCCTGAGTGTCACAGGAGAGATCATCTTGGGACCTGTCCCCGCTGGCCCAACCTTTGAGGACAGGTCCATAGTCCTCAAGTGTTAGGCAATGCTTAACAAAATAACAACAAGAAGTTCATATCCTTCCATGCTGGCCTTCCTATTTCTTGTCATGATTCATATGTTTTCAATTGGATGCCAATTGCACAACAACCAGAGAACTACTTTGACCAAGATCAATACCTTCTGGTTAATTTGGCTGATGCTAGCTGTAAATATGTAGTTTAAGCATATTGGAATTTTTCAAATGTTTTGTCCAATGATCAAGGAAAAACTAATTTCAACTATCATCCTGCCCAATCACAAGTTTGGATTGAGCATGCCATAGGAATCCTGAAAGTAAGATGGTCCAGCTTATGGGAGATGCAAAACCAGCTTCAAAATTCAAAGGACATGAAGATCCTCATCAACTGGATTATTGCTTGTGTAATCCTTCACAACCTTCTTGCCAACATCAAGGATGAATGGGACGAAATGTTTGAAGAAGATATTCCTGATCCTCCTCAAGTCATCCCTGTCTCATCTTCTACCTCATCTCCGGGCATGAGAGAGAAAATTCTATCCCTCACACTTGCTCACTTTGATGTGTAGCATTTGGTTTTTAAATAGGTGAAATATCTTCTTTGGTTTTAGTTGTTCAACCCACAATCCAATTGGTTTTTTTTTTGGTGGAATTAGACAAAAACAGAACTGAAACTTCCAAACCACCCACCTAAACCCACCAAACCACTGGTCTACTCTCCTCCTCACCCACCACCGGTCCACTCTCCACCTCATCCTCCATGTAAGCCTCTTGGATGCCAAGACCCTTGCTATCCTTTAGCTACAAGAGGTGATAGAATAAATAATGAATATATTATTTAAAAAATGCAGCAAAAATCCATAAAATATTTGGACAAGGCTTATTTCAAGGTAAATTGGTTTGGATATGGTTTATTATTATAAATCAATATAGATCAATTGATTATTAAATATTTTTATAGAGGGGCCACAATTATATTGGGGATCTTTAACACCTCTCTCCAGGGATTTCAGTTTGAAAACCAGTGGGCCTGGTTACTTTGGGCCCTTTAGTTTAAAGGATATTTTGCCCAAATATAATATGTATATAAAATACAGGGTGGAGTGGCAGGGCTTTTTAACCAAGCTGCTACGACAGAGAAAGGATAATAAGACTCACTTGTATATTATGAAATCCTTTGGGTATCTGTTTGGGACATGCACTGATGGGTTAAACCTGTATACTGGGGTTATAAGGTTTTTCAGCAGTTTAAATTGATAAAAAGAGGGTTGAGGACGGATATCATTAATCAGACTAAGCCATAAATCACTTAATTATCTCTTATAGTTATTTGATTACCTTGGCATGGTGTCTGGATAAAAATATAACTGGGTCTCTGGGTATCAATATCCTCTAAAGAGGTCTTTATTTACAGATTTTGGAGTCCTAATATTGTCCTTCCGAGGGGTACAGGGTCTCAAAGGAACGGATACTGAGGCTAGCAGGGTAACCAGTGGTAGCCTGTCTTGTATTCTTGGTGCTGTAACATGGGTAGCATATAATTCCACAGGGTATGGGAGTTATTCTACTTTATAATTGATATTTGGACGTGTGAATAACACTAATCTGTCCTTTTTATTTACTATTTAATTAATTATCCTTAGTAAATGTTCCCAGTGAGTTAAAAATAATTTTGATGGAAATTTCTATTGATATTCTTATTGCAGGTGAGTTCTCATTGTGTATTTAATATTTGGAGTAAACTCATGATATTGATTTTACTCATTCTTTTAGAATTTCAGTTGATTTAATAAAATAATTACTTAAAAATGTAATTCATGGGTATTCATGTAATATTTTTACATCATAAGTTTTCTTAATATGTCACGAAAATTTTGATGTCTAGAAAGTCTCATAATAGTATATTAAAGTATTTTAATATAATTTTAGAAGTAGTGATTATCTTGCACCACAAAAAATAGGGTGCCACCTTTATGCAGGTGGCAAGTTGTATCTCACCTTTATCCAAGCTATATTGCAAGAAGTATCTCTGTTGTACCTCCAGTTGAACTCACATCCCCCCCTCTGTCATTGACAGAGGTTGTCACATCACCCTCAACTCTACATCCACATATCTTTACCCTACTAAACCTTCAATCTCCTCTGGTCCTGGACAGCATCCATGAGTGGAGTTCAACCCACATTGCTCCACAAAGTTCCAGGGGAAAGTGGAAAACCCATTCAACCTCCAAATCATCAGAAATCCTACCTCCAATTACATAACTATGTAATTGCTGGATTGGGAAAATGAACTGAGGAGTAAGCCACCAACCCCAACACACTGTTGGAGTGAAGAATTCACTTTTTCAACCACCAGGTTGCAGTAATAATTTTACTGCCTGTTGAACCAGGGGGATAAAAATTCTCTTGCAGGAACATAGTTTTAAATAACACCCTAGTGATCAGTAACCAAATTTTAGTTCATAATATGACCAAATAGATATAAGCATTATTTGTGCCTTTGAGAATTGAGCTCAAAAGTTGAATTGGATTACAGAATTTGGATATTTCTTTCAAATTTCTTTTTGATTATTTATTTTTATTTTATTTGTATTTTTTCTCATAGTTTTTTATATTTTTATGTGAGAGGTACTCATTGGATGATGTGGGAGAAAAGTAAATGAGTGGTATCTGCTGGGAAACCCATCCTGGTATGGTGTGCTCTGAAATATATATATTTGTATTTGATTGTTTTTTTTCATGTTTTTTTATCTTCTCCTGCTTGAGGGACAAATTGTATGATGTGGGGGAAAAGTAAAGTGGGTAGAAAAAAGTCGTGGGAATTTTTCTTCAAAGCATATTTAACAAGGTAAGTTTTTTTTTCAACCTTGTTTAAATTCATTCTATTAATTTATGCACAGTTATTTAAAGTAAAAAGTAAAAACAAAAAATAACTTTTTGAGTCAAAAAAAGGGAAACAATACAGTTGAGAATTGGTTGCACAACCAGTTTTGATTGACACCCAAACCAACTTGGCAAGGCACCAGGCCAATTTTGGGATGGTCCAACTGGCACTTGAAAGGGCACCAAGATCACTTTGCTGGGTGCAAATCTAGCTTTTTTGGGCACCACACACACTTTACAAAAAAAAACCTGGAACTTTGCCAGGCCCCCAGATGGGCTTTATACACCATCAATTTGCAAATGGGGGTGTATATTTCAACCCAAAGTTTTTTATTTTTGATGAAAAAGGTTGTTTTAGGCCTCTCCCATGGTCATATACACATATGTTGTGTAAAGCGGATCTGGGCGCCTGTCCATGTTTGACTTGGCATGTGCCTAGCGGGACTTGGATTGGCGCCCAGGGAGCTTGATTATGTTTGGCTTGCAGGGATTAAAACTTGGCACCTAATCAAGCTCCCCTTGATACCAATCAATGCTGGTTGTACCATGATTGACCAGACTCCCTCCCCCCAACTTGAAGCCTTTTTTTTTTCAAGTATGATCATGAGATTGGTGGGTCAATGCAACCAGCTTTGATCTGCACCAAGATAAACTTGGCCAGGCACCAGACCAATTTGGACAGGCGCCAAGTGGAAATTGGCAAGGAACCAAGAAGGCTTTGCCAGGTGCCAAGATGACTTTGCTAAGTTTCACGTGGGCTTTAGCAAATTTTGGAAAAACTTGGCTCAGCACCCAAACATGCTTTAAAGACCATACACATACACCACGGGGCCAACTTGCTGTTGATCCCCCAGCTCGGCCAATGCTGGTTTGACAGAACTCCCTTAGTGGGAGTGTGTCTGTCAGAATAACATTGGTGTTAGCATGGTCAAGGGCTTGCTAATGCCTCGACGCCAATTCCACCTCTGCACGGTTGGGCCCTTGTTGAATTTCTGTCAAGTTTTATCTGACAGAAATTCAACTAGAGGGTCAGAAGGTCCTCTTGGGTCAAATTATTGTCATTCTCAACAGTGATTCAACTTTTTTTTTTTTGGTTTCCATTGTTGCTACAGGGGGCCTGCCAGATACAATAAATCATTTATATTTATTTTATTTTAATTGCTAATTTTATAATCTGTTATAAATAATATTACATGTTTTTTATTTTTTGTGCGAGAATTTTACAGTTGTATTTTAAGAATGAAATAGGAAGAAATTTACAAAAATTAAAAAAAAAACTTTTGTCAAGTTTTCTCATGGGATGGGAATTTTAAAACAATCAGTTTTTAATATTGATACCCTCCAGCTCCCCAGTACTGTTGATTTAAATCAATTTTTTCAATCAAATCAAGGTTTTTCACAGCTTTCAATGGGTGTGAAGAGGCATGAGATTGAAGGTGTGAATTGATTTATTTTTTGATGATGGCAGGGAGACAACAGACATGTGTTATGGATAGATGAGGAGGGTGAAATTACCACCTGCAATGGGACAATGAGAGACTGGGTAGCAGAGAGAGGAGAGAAGGAGATCAGAGGAGTCAACCAAAGGGAGAGGGAGGGCCAGAGTAAAAGTACCCAACTCATTTCACCCAGTGACACCATGACGTTCCAAACTACTGGTGGTAGTAATCTGAGTGATGATTGAGTGGTGTCAGTGGATCAGAGAAGGGAAGAAGAGAGGGGGAGTAGGTAGGGAATGAATTGCTCAACCAGTTCCCATGACCAAGAATTCCATCAGGAGACCAAGGGGACCACCAGTGTTGGCAAGTTATTGAGTGGTACCCAAGAAGAGACCAGTACCTGTGAGAGGGAGATTCAAGTGAGAGAGAGAGGGGGGTGTTGGATGGATGGATGGATGGATGGATGAGAAGGGAAGTAGGTTTCACACCTTGCACCTAGGGATTATTGTCTTCATCACTTCAACATATCCTCTTCTCAGAACCATCTACCTCAGGCTATAAGCGTGACACAAATAAAGAACAACATCAATGGTGCAATCCTCTTGCTTCCTCTGGCTTGCGTTGACCTTCCAATCTCCGAAAACAACTCAGTAGATACTTGCAAACTTTGCGGTTAACTCCATACCGGTTGGCCATCCATTACAAGATCCAATCTCCTTCCCTGGCCCATCAACAGCCTTGGACTTCCATCTCTGTTCGCGCACTGTTTTTTAGTTCGCATCTATGTCTAATTAAGCCATCATTACTGTACAGTTCAAAATTGGACTAGTCCCTACCCTGCATACACTACTACTTCTCACTCGTATTACCTTCAATGTCATTTGCTCCTTTCTCAATTCATCATAAATTTGTACATTCAGATTCTATTGTCTTGCACTTACGCCATGACCTCGGATATGATTGTACTATTGCTCTATTTCCTATCCCGTTCCTGTCACTCATTTGCCTCACCGCCTTCAACTGTAGTTGGCTCCCCATCAGGTTGTATCTAGTCAATTTGGATAACCTTATGAGGGCTACCCCTGGCCTGATTATTGTCTCCTCAGTTAGTTAATTTCATACGTTCTCCCATTTTACTACAACCCAGTTATCACATCAGACTTGGGTTGAGTTTCCCTCCTCGGAAAACACTCCATTCCTCTCGCCATTTGTTGAGTGGCATCACTAAGTTTGCACTTTGCAACTGAGTCTTGCTATTTGCACTTGCCCTCACATTCAGCTTTCCTCCGCGCTCACAATCATCTCAGAATTTCCCTATAGTACGTGGGGTGGTCGTGTGACAGTAAATTAACTCACTCAACTCATCTATTGTAGCTGGCCAACCTATAGTAGACTTCTTCTTCTTGATGTCACGTACTTGCTCAACCGGGAACGCTTCCCTTGCCACTTACAATGACAAAATCCATTGGGTAGGGAGAACCAGCGCTCCTTGGGCCCAACAACGCTTAGATCCTGTTCCTCCTTCTAAATTGCCATCTTTTGAACCCCTCGATGATCCTCGGACTCCTCCATGGGATGTTCTGGAAGACCCTCTTGCGGAATTTGCAGATTCCAATCATTCTTCCGATGAAACCTTGACTCGTGGTAGACCAGGGGTTCGCACTACTGCTCCCAAGCCCAATGCTTTGACCCTGCTTTTGACTTTGATCCAGGCCCTCACTCATGGTGCCCCGCGATCTAGTCCAAATACTCCTAGCTTTTGCACTCCGGGCATGAAGCAACCTGATCACTTTAGGGGAGAACACCCTCATAAGCTTAGATCCTACCTACAGTCCTGTAAAATCATCTTCTCAAACGACTCCAAAAATTTCCCTAACAATAGACATAAAGTTATGTATGCTTGGTCCTTCTTAGGAGGTAGAGCGTTGCAGTGGTTCAAACCATACCTTGAACTTTTGTCCAATGACAGTCCCATGTGCATTCTCAACAACTGGGACAGGTTTGAGCAACAACTTTTCACCCTGTTTGGCAACCCCAATGAAGTTCGAAACGCCAAATAAGAACTTAATAGTCTAGTTATGAAGGAAAACAGTAGAGCTTCCGTTTATATTTCTCACTTTCAAACCTTGCAGTCTTGCATCCAGTGGAACAAGGCCGCTCTTCTATTCCATTTTCAAAAGGGTCTACCATCACGCTTAATCAAACAGCTTGCAGTTGGGGGGCATAAGACAACCTTGCTCCAGCAGCTAATCAATTGAGTGATTTAGCTTGATAATGGCTATCACAACAAGAATCTCTCTTGGCAAAACAACCATGGACCTTCCACCTTGGCTCCAAGGGTGGACAACTCCTCAAAGCAAAAAGCGAGGAACCCAAAACCATCCAAACCAACCCCAACTTTGAACTCCAATTCAAAAGGGAAAAATTTTACTGAAACTCCAAAGTTCTTGGACAAAGAAACCGGGATGCTACGGAACGAGGAATGGCTACAGAGGGAGAAGAATGGGCTGTGTATGTATTGTGGAGGAAAACATGATGTTGACAGTTGTTCAAAGCAGTTAGCGCATGAAGCGGCTAAGCAGTCAAAAAATTATCTTGTAGTTTTTCTGATACTTGCAAGGAAAACTACACATTATCTAAATCACCACGATTAAATCTTTGCACTTGCAACTCACTAGGTGCTCCTAGTTTGAGATTTATACTATTCCATTCCGACAACACCCTTTATCGACTTTTACTTGATTCTGGCGCTAATGTTTCCTTCATCAGTGAATCTTTTGTCACTTCCAAATATCTTACACGTTCTGAGATAGATAAATTTCCTTTCTATTTAGTAAGTAGTGCAACTGAACCGTCTTATTGGGTCTCCCAAAAGGCAAAATGGACCTTTGCATTCTCCAATTTCCCCAGCTTTGAATGGGATTTATTTGTCTTGGATATACCTGGAATGGATGATACCATTCTAGGCCATGATTTCCTAGTTTACTGGAATCCAGATGTGAATTGGAAAGAAGGAGTAATTAACCTTTGAACCTCGCACCCCCAGAACGCTAATCTTTCCGTCAAACAGGAATTAAACAGCCTACCTGACACTGCCATTGAGTTGGATGACACTTTTCTGCCAGGAGATTTGCAATATCCTGACCTTCATTCCCAAGTTCCCTCTTCAGATTTAGGAGTCATTGCTTACCTATCCAGCTTACCTCTTTCCTGTTCCTTTGAAGAGGAACAGAAACAAACGAAAAGGTGTATCTTGAGCTCCCTAATCCTCTTGCACCATGCCAGCACCTCAAATCCGGTGCTCAAAGATGACGAGATTGAAGATTTGGAAATCATTTGAGAGTCTTTACCTTCAATTTATCATGACTTTGCTGAAATCTTCTCAGCTGCAAGAGCAGATACACTGTCTCCATCCCGTTCTTACAATCACAAGACCAAACTTACTGGCCCACCTCTGGCACCAGGACCAGTCTACTCTCTCTCAACACAAGAATCAATTGCGCTTCAAGACTACATTGCCGAAAATGTAGCAAAAGGATTTCTTTGATCAAGCAATTCAAATACCGGTTCACCTGTCCTATTTGTTCCAAAAAAGGAGGGTGGACTTTGCCTTGTGTTGACTACACAAAACTGAACCAGGTAACCCGGAAGAATGCCTATCCAGTACCGCCTATGTCACATCTTCTTACCCTCTTCCATGGAGCTACTTATTTCTTGAAGTTAGACCTTCAAGGTGCCTGTAACCTAATTTGCATTAAGGAAGGTCATGAGTATTTGACCGCAATCAGAACCCGGTTCAGCAGTTATGAGTATACCGTCATGCCTTTTGGCCTCTGTAACAATCCTTCCACTTTTCAACATTTTGTCAATGACATTTTCTCCAATCTCATAGGTAAATACCTTGTGGTATATCTAGAAGATATACTAGGCTACTCGAGGAACCTTGAAGATCACATCGCACATGTGCAAGAGGTGCTGCAGCAACTTTGCAAGAATGACCTGTTTGCAAAAGCCTCTAAGTGCAAATTCCATTCCTCTTCCCTTTGGTTTCTAGGTGTCGTAGTCCTGAAGCAAGGACTATTGATGGACCCAGCCAAAGGCAAACACATATTGGACTGGCCCCCACCTTCTTCCGTTAAAACTCTTCAAGTTTTCCTTGGTTTCAGTAATTTTTATAGGAGGTTCATTGAGCGTTACGCCAAGAAAACCGTGAATCTTACTAACCTTCTTCAAAAATACACTCCTTATGTTTTTACCAAACAGGCTGCTTTGGAGTTTGAAGCTCTGAAGAAAGCTTTCACCACTTCTCCGATACTTGCTCACTTCAATGAGCTGGCTTGCACTATTTTCAAAACAGATGCAAGCAACTATGCAATCTCAGGAGTAATCTTGCAGTTCTCTTCCTCCACTTCTCTCTTTCACCCCGTAGCTTTCGAGTCTTGCAAGTTTCTCGCTGCAGAGCTTAACTATGACATTCATGACAAGGAACTTCTTGCAATTGTTTATTGCTTAAAGAAATAGCGTTCATACCTGTTGAGCCTTAGAGAATCCTTTGAGGTTTTAACTGATCACAATTCTTTAAAGTATTTCATTAGCTCAAAAGTCCTCACACGTAGACAGGCACAATGGGCCAAATAACTCTCCAAGTTTGACTTTACAATCATGTACCCCCCTGGGAAACAAGCATTAGTCCCTGATGCTTTATCATGTTGGGACAAAGTTTACCCAGGAGGGGGGAGAAACTTTGCCAAAAACAACACTGAAAACGTTAGGAAACTCTCCTCAACCCAATCTGCCCAACTCAGTTTGATCATTGCTCACTTACAAGCTTTTGCTTCCAAACTGCAACAAGCTCAACGGGAAAACCCCAAGTGCATAAAAATTTGCAAGAGTGAGAACTTATTAGATAGTAGTTACAGTATTGATGATAATGACTTCTTAGTCTATGATAATCGTATAGTAGTACCAGATAATCCTTGCATTAAGTTAGATACCTTTGAGTCACCGCACAATTCTCTGCTTGCTGGTCATCATGGGCAGGATAAAACCTACCAATTGATTTCACGAGACTTCTACTGGCCTGGTATGACCAAAGAATTAAAAGACAATGTTAGCACATGCTATGATTGAAATTGTAACAAGTCCTCAAATCACCAGAAGTATGGGCTGCTCCAGCCACTTCCAATTCTTCCTTGTCCTTGGCACTTGCTTTCTATGGATTTCATCTCTCAATTAACTTCTTCTAGTGGATATGATGCTATTCTAGTAGTAGTAGATTGCTTCTCAAAGATGGCTTTATTTCTGCGCAGTAATGTGACAGCCTCTTCAGAAGACTTAGCTAACTTTTTCATAGAATATGTATTTTTGAAACATGGTCTCCCTGATAATATAGTTAGTGATCATGGATCTCTGTTTGTCTCGAGCTTCTGGACCTTGCTATGCCAACATTTGAAGATCACTTGCAATTTATCAAATGTGTACCACCCGGAAACGGACAGGCAAACCAAGGGAGTTAATCAGATTCTCAAACAATATCTTTTACTGTATTTTGCCTATCAACAAGACGACTGGTCACAATGGCTCCCACTAGCCAAGTTTGCCTACAACAACTCCACTCATTCCTCAACCAAACAGTTGCCCTTCCAAACTCTTTATGGTAGAAACCCAACTTTCTCTTCCCTTCATGTAGCACCTTCTCAACCTGCTACCAATTACCTTGAACAAATTCAATCCCTTCAATTGCAACTTTGAACCAACCTCAAAGAAGCAAACCAGCGCTATAAGAAGCAAGCAGACTGACTTCACACTACGGCTCCAACCTTTGCACTAGGAGATCAAGTGTGGCTCAATGCTTGCAATATTCCCAGTACTTGCCCAACCTGCAAACTCTCCAAAAGAAAGCTTGGCCCCTTTAAAGTAGAATCAGTCAACTCCCCTAACGCCTTTAAACTCACCTTACCTGCAAAATGGAAAAGTATCCACCCGGTCTTTCATGTGTCCCTCCTAGAGCCAGCTTGAGTCCTATACCCGGGAAAGACTCACCCCCCTCCCAAACTGGTCACTTTCCTCAATCATCAAGAATGGGAAGTAAGCCGTATTCTGGATTCCAGGTTACGCAAAGGAAAACTTCAATACCTCGTTGAATGGTCTGGCTTCCAGTCCAAGGAAATTGCACTTTGTGGGAACCAGCCCATCACCTTTGCAATTCTCCCAATCTGATTCAAGGTTTCCATGCAAGCTACCCTTGTAAACCTTGACAATCATGATTCCATCCCATCCAATCCCATTCCATTCCATATTAGATCCCATCCAATCCCATTCCACCCCACATTCTATCTCATCCAATCCGATTCCCTTTCACATCACCATTCCATAAATCAACCCCTCCATCTCATTGCATTATTCCTTCTTCTCATCCTCCTCTCATTCTTACCAAATAAAATTCCCATTCCTTATACAACAAAAAAAAATATAAAAATAATTACAATTTATGCTTCATTTCTTTCTCTGCATCTTCCTAATTAGAATTCAACTCAGCAACCATGGATCAAAAGGCATCCAGGTCTTCATCATTTATCAATGACAACATTCTTTGAAGAACCAGCACCTCCGTTACAATGTGCCTCTTGAATATCTCCTTGCACTTTGCAATTTAAGCTTGCTTCTGCCAAGCATTCCATCCACCTTCCTCCAAGAGCTCCCTGTATTCTCTCTTCCTTTGGTCTCCTGACAAACCTTCCCCAACATTGCCCGTCAATTGCCTTGCATCAGTCTCTATTGGCACTTCAACTCGCAGCGGGTTTGCTTTGCCTTGGCCCTCCATTCCATCCATTCCATCCATTCCATCCCTTCAATCTCCTCCATTCCCTTCTCCCATTCCTTCCGTTACAGCCCCCTCTTCTTGTTCTGTTCCCTCTCTTCCTCCACTTCTGTCTCCATCTTCTCCATTTTCTGATTCCCTTTCCGTTTCATGTCTTCCTTCCTGCCTCACTTCCTCGGCTATGACCCCAACTGTTTCCAAACCTAGCACTTCATCTGGACTCCCGGAAATTCAGTGGGCGGTCCCCAATAAGGTGGTGGTGGCAGTGGTGTGTTTGTGGTATACCTCCGGAAACGGGGCAACACTAGCAAGACAAGTGAAATTGAGTCACTGCCTTTATTATTACTAGTCAGTCCCAATTAGTACTCACCAGGAACTTTAGTACCCAGGAATTCAATCTCCGGAAATGGTGGTATCTCTTAATTAACCCTTGGCGCGGACCTACAACTCCGCATCTATCTCAATGACTCCTTGGGAGCATCAACAGACAACTTGCTATTTATGGGAAAGGTACAAGCAACCTTGCAAAGACAACACTGCTCGCACTTGCCTCAAAGACCTCTGAAGGCAGTACTAGGGATACACCACTTGTTTGGCAAAATACAGTTTTTGCAAAAGCGGGATGACAATGAAAACATTTTATCTAACTTATAAGTCTAACAAGTAATGAAGTAAATAATAATAAATGGTATACAGTATTATCAAAGATTTCAAATCAATGGGAAAATTTATCTGAACGCTTGCAGGAGCTTGCATCTTTATACCCAGGCAACTGTCACGCCTTGCACTTAGGGATTATTGTCTTCATCACTTTGACATATCCTCTGCTCAGTACCATCTACCTCAGTCTATAAGCGTGACACAAATAAAGCACAACATCAATGGTGCAATCCGCTTACTTCCTCTGGCTCGCAATGACCTTCCAATCTTGGCAACCAACTCAGTATATACTTGCAAACTTCGCGGTTAACTCCATACCAGTCGGCAATCCATTACAAGATTCAATCTCCTTCCCTGGCCCATCAACAGCCTTGGAATTCAATCTCCGGTCACCCACTGTTTGTTAGTTTGCATCTACGTCTAATTAAGCCATCATTACTGTACAGTTCCCAATTGGACTAGTCCCTACCCTGCATACACTATTACTTCTAACTTGTATTACCTTCAATGTCATTTGCTCCTGTCTCCATTCATCATAAATTTGTAAATTCAGATTCTATTGTCTTGCACTTACGCCATGACCTCGGATATGATTGTACTATTGCTCTATTTCCTATCCCGTTCCTGTCACTCATTTGCCTCACTGCCTTCAACTGTAGTTGACTCCTCATCAGGTTATATCTAGTCACTTCTGATTACTTTATAAGGGCTACCCCCTTGCCTGATGATTGTCTCCTCAGTTAGTTAATTTCATACTTTCTCCCATTTTACTACAACCCAGCTATCACATTGGACTAGCGTTGAGTTTCCCTCCTCGGAACACACTCCATTCCTCTCGCCATTTGTCAAGTGGCATCACTAAGTTTGCACTTTGCAACTGAGTCTTGCTATTTGCACTTGCCCTTGCATTCAGCATTCCTCCGCGCTCACAATCATCTAAGAATTGCCCTATAGGACGTGGGGTGGTTGTGTGACAGGTGGGAATAGGATGGTCAGGTCTTGGTTGGTCTAGAGAGAGGGAAGTAGTAGTAGCAGTCCAGCATGGTGGGATGGATCAAGAGAGGTGGAGTGAGTGAGAGCAATGATGATGATCATTGTTTGATCAAATCAATATTCAACCGGTAAACAGCTGATGTCATGGGTCAGAAACCATGCTGTCACATGGATCCACCCTGTGCATCCAGCTGGTGAATCAACCGCGGGGGTGAGGTGATGTTGCCTTGACCCCAACAGCAAGTCACTGACAGCTGCCTTTGCTGGTGATTCAACCTCAGGGGAAAATTGCTGTTACGACAACTCTGGCCACCCTTCACCAACCAGGCAACTGGTGGATTGACGCATGGTTTGGTCAACCATTATTTGTTGGTTGGTTGACCGTTGGCCAACCAGGTTGTCAAAATGTCAGGTGGTTGACGCGCGCTTTCAAATCAACCCTTGTTGTTTGCTCAGCGGTCCTCAACGGCCAAAATTGGCCCCATGGTGTACACATACATGTGCATGGTTTCCAAAAGCAGTTTTATATGTCAAAGGTATGTACCACATCAAATCATTGCATGAAGGATCTTTTATGTCAATGGTATTGGTAGAGTTATGTTGATAATAATTGCACAATTTAAAGTGTATTTTGATGCAGGGGAAGATAATTAAAACACTTTGGACATGTTCAAGATTTAATGATATTTATGTGATTTTAAAACACAGGTATGTCTGATGAAAAAAATATTTCAAGTAGGATATTCTTGCAAGAGTCTGTGGATTAAAGTAGTGAGAGTTGAAAATTCTATTATCACAAGAATCAATATTGAAACATGACTTTAGATCTAAAAATAATTTAAGTTATGAGTTTAGAAATTATGAAGGCAAGTTCAATTGAAGGCTGCATATCCAAAAGCTGTTTGCTCTCTGGAGAAAGGGAAGAAATCAAATCAGGATGATAACAGTTGCTGGGGAGTCTTGTTGGCACCTTTGTGAGTTTTTCTTGGAGGTTGGAAGGTTTCCTCATCATCCACATTGAATGACCATGCTTGTACCGTCTACCCAGTCTCTCAGCTTTCATTTTTTCAAATGTTTTATCTATTTGGTGACCAAGGGAGGAGAAACCTTGAGATTTCCATTGGCACTGGACCTTCTGGAAGACCTTTTCATTGGAGACCTCAGTTTCAGAGCAACATTGTGTTTCACTGGATATACTGGACTGATTTTCTGGTAATCCAAGTGATTCCAAGATCTCTGTTTTTTGATTTGAGAGCTGTAGGCGGAGAGGAAAAACCATGTGAAAAAAATGGGGTAAAAAATACCATGGGATGATAGGGAGTAGTTGCTTACTTGTTTGCGCCATCTGGATTTTCTTTTCTGATTTTTTTTTGCTGCATGGGCTTCTGAAAAATATTTTCCAGACTTAATATTGGATCTCCTGCCCATGAACCACCTCTTGAGGACAATGGTAAGGTTGAATTTGGTGTTATGCACTGAGTTGAATGGGTAGTTGCAAAATGCACAATGTGCATGGGCATGGTTCCAATTTTTAATGATGAGTCCCATAAACAGATGGTTCCAATTCCATTCCCAAGGCTCAGACAAATTTAAACCACAGAAAAGAAAGTTGATTTGTGCAAGGTCTTGAAGAAAAAACTCTCTTTCTAGGGTTGATATGACATGTAGTAGACATGAAGACTTGGATGGGACTATAGAGGTAGTGGAGTGAATCTGTTGATGAATGCAAGATGATGGCAGGGATTGAACCTGGGATTGTTGTAGGGAATTGGGGATTTATTTCAGTGAGTATCCGTTGACTTGGTGATATTCATCACAACTAAACAGTAGGATGACAGACATCAAGAGAAGTGGGAGTTGGAGCCAGGGATACTTCTGGAAACAGCTTGATTGAAGAGTATGGGTTTTTTTGATGGGGCTCAATTCAAGAGGTATTGTACCATGATAGGTTGTTTTTTGTTTGCACTGCATGATTATCAAAGTAGGAGAGCAGGTTCAGCATTCCATCATTGCAAAGCACAGGGGGATGATGACTTGAATGTTAAAAAAGATGGAATTTTGCCAATGGAAAGCCACCATTGCAGCACGCTCATGGTCAGCAACCACTGGGGCAACCTTTGGGAAATTTAATGGTTGGCAACAATGGCGGAAGGATAATGGCCAGCAACCATTTGGGAATGCTAATGGTCGGTGACCATTGGGGCAAGCCAATGGTTGGTGACCATTGGGGAAAGCTAATGGTTTGCAACCATTGGGGCCAGCTAATGGTTGGCAACCATTGGGGCAAGCTCATGGTCACCAACCATTGTGGCAAGCTCATGGTCACCAACCATTGGGGCAAGCTCTGTTCCTGGCCAAAATTCAGGGCTGAAAAAGCAGTCTACAATAAGCTGCACTATGTAAGCATTTTTGCACTTCCATACTTGTTCCTTGATGTCCTTGGGCTCTATCTCTTTGGCTTTGAAGACAAGGCTCAGGAGCTCGAGGGATTGAACCATGGTAAATTTCCTAATTTCTGATGGTATCAGCAAGAGGCCACATACTCCCGCTACAATGTAGGCCACAAGAATGTGGTAGTAGGGTTGGGATGTGATGGTGACCATGATGGTGTTGAAATCAACCTTCTGTGCTGCCACTGCTGTGGAGGACCCCTCCAATCAAGTTTTTTTCCGCAGGAGAGCAAATGAAATGAGAAGGCGGTAGATGTTTTCAACCAATGTGTCCAGGGAGTTGAAGCCAGATTCATGACTAGGGCTGTCAACTGGCTGTCCTTCAATTGGGGCCATGTCTTCATGTGAGCCAAGACAAGCGGCAAAATACTTGATGATTGAGATATCACAGCTTCCCTCATCTTCATTACCTGGTGGTTGGATAGATGCTGGTGGCTGGGTGAGTTCTCTTGAGACCAGGAGGATTGATTGGAACCATAATTGTGCTCATCTAACCTGTGAAAACTCTGGAGGGTAAGTAAGGTGGATCCAGAGATTGTGCAGCTTAGACCCTATGTTTGAGGCGGGTGGGGGTGATGACCTGGGCAGAAAAGGCAGATAAAATACATCTGGCATGTAATATGGCTCAGATGTGCAAGTTGGGAAGGGATTTGCATCTGTAGGAATGGGGAGAGGTTGGCTACTGTCAGGGCAAAAGATCCACTGGAATCAAGCTTACCACTTGTAGCCAATTGACGGATCCATTCCTCAATACCAGCACTGATGGTGTTGAAACGGATTGTGTGAGATAGCAATTGAGGGTAAGATCCCCATTCTTTGTGGTCTTTTGCAAGTAATCCAAAGTGGTGCACTTCTGTCTCAAAAGCGCTCTTGTAGCACTTTTATTTGATGAAGCCATTTGCAAAGGGTTGAATGGCTTCCTGGAGTTCAGCCAGGTATTTTTTGACAGTGTAGGTGAATCTATGGAGGGATCTAAGTGATTGGCAATCAGGGAAGGTATTTGGATGGATGTGATGGTAGTGACTTCACAGGGTCATTTACAGGATCAGCGGCGGAGGGGGGTAGCGCCCTTGGTGTGTTGGGATTCTGTTACCATTGGTGTAGCATTGGGTTCAAGGGGAGTGGTGATGGAGGCCTGCTCTGCTTGGACTTCAGGGGTAAAGAGTGGATGTTGAGATTCTTTGGAGGGAACTTCATTTGGAGCAGCTTGTGTGGGCGGAGTAGCGGGGCCTGGGGTACTTTCCTCTTCATCACTTTCCATCAAGGGCGCAAATTTATGCCTCTTCTAGTTGGGATTGGCAGAGGCAGTTGCAGCCCGTCTTTTGGGGAGAAGTTTCCCTGACCAAATCTGATCCTCCTTCTCAGGAGGGAGTTCATCACCGTTTTCAACCACTGGTGAAGGAAACAATGAGGATCAGCAAGGGATTAGACTAGAGTTCAAGTGTTTCAACTCACAGGCCATTGCATCTTGAAGACCCTTACAGGCCTTGACTGCCATGTCTTGCACTGATTGTGGAAGTGATTTGTCATTGGCCATTTTCAGGAGCTTTTCCATTTTCTGCTTGCTATTAGCCAAGAAGTTAGACTTTGAGACAACCCAAGGCTTCCTGTGTGCTCATCAATCCACCAGTATGGGCTGGGGGTGGGGGTGGGGGTGGGGGTGGGGGTGCAGCATGGCAGCTTGATGATGATTCCATGCCAACAACTTCAACCAATGGTGGGAGTGGTGGAAGAGAGGCTAATGGAGGTCTTGTCAGTACTTGAGGCAATCATGAAAAAGTGAAAAGAGGACTCACGTTCTGGAGTGATGATTGCTGGGAAATCAGCATTTGGTTGATCTCCAGTGGGCTCAGTGGGCTGGGCAACCAGAATTGAGGGTGGGGGTTTGGTGTGTACTGTATCAGCAGTTGGTTGATCTCCAGTGGGCTCAGTGGGTTGGGCAGAGGGAATTGAGGGTGCAGGTTTGCTGTGTGCAGGTGATGTAGACATAGCGGAGAAGTCTTGCGGTGATGGTATGGATGGATGGATGGTATGGATGGATGGATGGATGGATGGATGGATGGATGGATGGATGGATGGATGGATGGATGGATGGATGGATGGATGGATGGATGGATGGATAGATCAAATTATGGAGGGATGGAGGGATGGAGGGAGGGATTGGTTCTTCAATTGGGTGCACTATCCACCCACACCTTATACACTACCTTGTATGCATTTAAGCATTGAGTGATGACTCACCCTCAATGGTTTCCATCCATTACCTTAGCCTCATTGTTGCTGTTCATTAGCTTAGGCTGAGCTTGCCCCAATGGTTTCTGACCATTAGCTTGCCCCAATGGTTGCCAACCACTAGCCTTCCCCAATGGTTTCCAACCATTAGCTTGCCCCAATAGTTGCCAACCATTAGCATGCCCCAATGGTTGCTGACCATTAGCATGCCCCAATGGTCACTGACCATTAGCTTGACCCAATGGTTGCCAACCATTAGCTTGCCCCAATGTTTATCAACCATTAGCATGTAACCCAATGGTTGCCAACCATTAGCTTGCCCCAATGGTCATCAACCATTAGCGTGAAACCCAATGGTTGCTGATCATTAGCATTCCCCAATGGTTGCCAACATGGTCACTGACCATTAGCTGGCGCCAATGGTTTCCAACCATTAGCTTTCCCCAATGGCTGACAACCATTAGCTTTCCCCAATGGTTGAAAACCATTAGCTTTCCCCAATGGTCGCCAACCATCAGATTTCCCCAATGGTTTCCAACCATTAGCTTTCCGCAATGGTTTCCAACCATTAGCTTGCTCCAATGGTCATCAATCATTAGCGTGCAACCCAATGGTTGCTGACCATTAGCTTTCCCCAATGGTTTCAAACCATTAGCTTTCCCCAATGGTCGCCAACCATTAGCTTTCCCCAATGGTTGCCAGCCATTAGATGGCCCCAATTGTTGCCGACCATTAGCTTGCCCAAATGGTTGCCAACCATTAGCTTGCCCCAATGGTTGCCAACCATTAGCTTTCCCCAATTCTTCTCAACCATTAGCTTGCCCGAATGGTTGCCAACCATTAGCTTGACCCAATGGTTGCCAACCATTAGCTTGACCCAATGGTCCCGTACCATTAGCTCTCCCCAATTCTTGTCAACCATTAGCTTGCCCCGATGGTTGCAAACAATGGGCAAGCTTGAAGGTTGTCTGTCAACAAGATGCCTGCACCCTACTGTTTCTGTTTGCAATTCTGTGAAAGCAGATTGAGAACACAACATGCATAATATCTATGCCAACACCCCAGGAGGTGTTTCAAAATGAAGCTTCAAAACAGGTGTCTCTTGAGTTATTCCCACACCCTTGCACAAGCCAAAAAAAATTGCAGTTGAGCCCTTGTAGGCACAGATTGCACAACCTCATTATGTCCTATGCAACATCATCCTTTCAGGAGTTTTACGCTGGCTGCCCAGCCCACAACTCCATTTTGGGTTCCTTCACGAGGCCTTGGGAATATTAAGCAAGTTTGGATCTACAGCTTATTTTATTCCCACACCCTTTTGTAGCACTCAAACGCCAAGCTGGACCTTGGCCACCCACTTGCACAACCTCATTATGTCCTATGCTCCATGGTCCTTTCAGGAGTTGTATTCTGGCTGCCCAGCGTACAACTCCAAGTTATGTTCCTTCACAAGGCTGTGGGCATATGAAGCCAGCTTTGATCCAAATCTTATTTTATGCGCACACACTTGTGTAGCACTCAAATGCCAAGCTGGACCTTGGCCACCCACTTGCACAGCCTCATTATGTCCTATGCTCCATGGTCCTTTCAGGAGTTGTACGCTGGCCGCCCAGGGTAAAACTCCATTTTGGGTTCCTTCACAAGGGTGTGGGAATATCAAGCCAGTTTTGATACACAGCTTATCTTATGCCCATACCCTTGTGTAGCACTCAAAAGCCAAGCTGGACCTTGGCTACAGGATTGCACAACCTCATTATGTCCTATGCACCATGATCCTTTCAGGAGTTGTATACTTGCGGCCCAGCGTAAAACTCCATTTTGGGTTCTCTCACCAGCATCCTTTCCATTCACCCCATGTAGATCTGTTAAAAATGGAGCTGTAAGCTTGCCACCCAGCACACGGGTCAATTTCAGACCATCTCAAATCAATCTGTGGCAGACCATTTACCACAATTGATGCAAGTGAGACATCAACCCTCCCACCCTTATGCATACTTCCACAATGAGAATTTGCATAACCCTGAATGTAATGACATCATATTCCACTCATTTCAAGAACTGTATATAGTTTGATAAACAACGGTGTCCATCATCCGCATGAGACTATGCCATGTGTTGACACAAATTCCTACCACAGAGCCACCTCCTGGTCAGCTCAAAGATATAATTACTCACCTTCACATGCTTTTTTTCCCCTCACAATCATTTCTCTTCTCACAATCTCCCAAATATTCCATCCATCTGTCCATTAAATCCCTTACTCATCACATTACTTCATCAAACCTTATACATGGCTTCCTTCACTGGTAAATTTCTTGGCCTCCTCAAAACCACCCTCTCCTTGATTCCTGAAACTGTTCTTCCCTATCTCATTTCCAACCCATCAACTCATTGGGTCTCCCGTGTTTCCCAGATGGGAAACTTGTTATCAGAATCCCAACCCTAGATCAACCTGTGGGCTCCTAACCACTTCCCCTGTCACATCTCCTTCTCCCTTATATCCCCAATCAAACATCATTTGGCCCTGCTGGGAAATGCCCTTTGGAATTTCCCAAACAGAAAGCTTCAAAGATCTTTTTTGAGGCAGTTCTGCATGTCTCCTCCCAGACTGTTGTCACATTCAATTTGTCATTATTGATATTTTTCAGCAAACGTGATCACATGGCCATCAACACCTCCATTGTTTCCTCATTCATTACCCTTGAACGCCCTCCACAATACAATCCTGCAAAACACAACTCCGTTTCCCTTTCCAACCTTGCCAGAGAAATTTTAGACCTCCCGTCTGCTATCAAAGAGCTACATTAAAACCCCACTCTACTCAAGGTGCCCAGTTGGTGTGATCTGGACCCTGTTTCTCCTCCTGCCAATTTAATCACAACCCCATTGCTACCACATCAGTCTCAAGGACTTGCTTTCCTCCTTGATAGGGAATCACCACGTGCTGCATACGCCTTGGATTTGTGGAAGAGGACCTCAATTGATAGTGGTGCACTATGGGAGAACAAGATCACTGGTGGGAGCATAGATCTTGCAAGGGGTGAGGACATTCCAGAATCCCCACTTGGATCTATCCTGGCCAATGACTTGGGTCTTTGTAAAACAATACACTCAAATTCACTTATTGCAAACACCTTGCCCCAAGCCTGGACCTATGGCCTTCCCCTGGATCCCCCCTGAAAAACCTCCACATCAAGCCACACTGGTGATAACCCCCCCACGCCTCCTGAAGAATTGGAAATGAGAGATTATGAAGCATACACAGTCAAAGGCCATCAATTTTCTCACCTACCATGGAAAATGGCGGCATCAGACCATGGATTGTCAAGTGGAACATGCAGATTTCATTCTCACATCATATCACCTGGTGTCATTGGAATAAAACAAAATGCAAGCCAACCACAACACCCCACACTCCATTATCTTCTCCAGAAAATGGTTCAGGATTATTTTGGATGAGGCACCGTAAATCCAACCTTCATTTCACCATCTTTTCTACCCAAGTATTTTTTTTGGACCAAACTGACTGCAATTCCCTTGCATGACAGCACTATCCAAAATACCAAGCCAAAGCTTTCCCAAGCAGTCACCCAGGTTGCCACCAATTATAGAGTTTTTCTCACAGGAATGCCAGTGAAAAACTTCTTTCAAGATCTCCTCTCTCTACTTAGCTTCCTGGGTATCAGTCTAGAAAATGAGTACAGTGACTGGGGAACTACCCTTTTGCCCCACCTAAAAGCAGGGGACTCTGCCCCAATACAAATGGTCCTCTGACACACCACCCTTTGAAGGACCAAGGTTGATGCGCTGTCAAATCTCCCCAGTATTACTCACAACTACATCAAGACACCACTCTCACCTGCAGGGGAAGACTTCTACTGCCAACTCCAGGACCAATTCATTTCCAAGATCAGGAATGAGCTGCCTGCTGATGGATCCAAGCCAATGAGGTTGTTGATCCTCAAAGATTTTGGCCAGCTCATAGGAGCATGTAATCATCCGGTTTTGGCAGACCCCAATGTCATCATGGACCAAAATGGATGATTCATCCTCCCAGAAGAGTCGGGTCTCAAGGATCACAGCAAGGGAGTTTAAACAATTTTCCACCACATTTATATTGGAACCTGCCTTGAGAGCTCCAAAATCAAACAGCTTGTAGGGATTATTCAGCCAGGATCAGTGGTGGTAGCTGGAGCAAGCAAAGTTGTGGTCTTCTTGTGTTGGACACTTTATCTTGATCTGTAAGCTGGCTATCTTTTTCTCCTGTTTCCAATGAGAACCCACTCAAAAGTCCATTTTCTCCCCTCATGTTCAGGATTGGAATGACACTAGATGAATATTGAATATCCTCCTTTCGTCTGGATGGAGGGTCAACTGCAACAAAGCAAGAATCAATTCTTGAGCAGTTTTCAGCAAGTAGCACAACTTATGTGATTCTTGCCTCCATTCAACCGGCTGGTGTTGGAATCAACATCACATCAGCCAATGTTGTATTCATCATGGTAAGCACCCAATACTTCCTAGAATTTTTCCATTTACTTAGTCTACATTCATTTGATCTACATAGGAACCCCCTTGGAACCCCCCAACCAAGATACAGGCAGTTGATTGGCTGCATTTAATGGTTCAAAAAAGGCCAGTGCAGGTTTATTACCTCATTTCACCCAATAACATTGAGGAGAATATTCAAAAGGTAATTTCCTCATACTCCACTCATCATATGCACCTCACTGAATTTTCCATCTCTCCTTCAGATTCAGAAACACAAGGAGCAATTTTCCCAGTAAGTCTTTTTATGCTGGAAATATATCCACCAACCTTAAAGTTGGCTGATTCAGAAAATTGTCCTCATATCATATTCAGGTCAACTATTCTCACCACCAGGGATTGGAGGGAAGTTTTCCAATCCCTGCAGGATGACACCTAAATCCCGTTTCCCTTAGCTTCTTATCTCCTTCTTCCCAATCTCACTCATATGGTTGTTGTCTTACCTACTCACTATCCTGTACATTACTTTTGCATCACAATTCTTGAGAAGTACAATTATTCCTCTATGCAATGAGTAACTTTTCTCAGAATTCACATCACACGTGTTGTGCCACCGTGTTGGAGCTTTTACATCTCATACTCTTTCCAGCTCACTTGTTTCCATTCTCATTTCTTTCTGCTTCCTGTTTACATCATTTCTCTTTCTCATTTAACTCTGTTCCATGTTCACATCATTTCATCTCATTCATCAAGTCTCCTTCAGCTGTCACTCTCAGTCTGCTTCTCACATTCATCTAGCGCGCGCTCCCAGTTGTCATGTCAGCTTGCCCATAGTGGCTCTGTCACACTGTCTGTGACATCTACCAGTTGTACCTATACCTGAGAACAGAATGGGAGCTAGACAGACGGATTCTTCTCTCATCCTTCTGTTCTGACTCTCATCTCTGAATATCCTCAGGTAAGTTGTCTTTTCTGTTTTGTTTTTTTCTTCTTATCCTTCTGTTCTGACTCTCATCTCTGAATATCCTCAGCCCAACACACCCCATGTCACCAATACTCCCGTATGTGTAGATAATATGTTACACTGTGTGACATTGTGTGGTACACTCTTGTCCTTGATGTGACACTGGCAGGAGAATAAATGGTTGGAAACCATGAAGAAGAACATTGGTCACCATCCTTGAGGCATTCTAATGGTTGCAGTTGAGAATCAATTCTTTCCATCCATAAAGAACTGCAATGGTCGGCAACCATTAAGAAGAAAATTGCTTGCCAACCATGAGGCATTCTAATGGTTTCAGTTGCTCATGATAATCAATTTTCATCATCCATAAAACAATCCAATGGTTGCGGACCATTAAGAAGAACAATGGTCACCATCCATGATGCATTCTAATGGTTGCAGTTGCACATGAGAATCAATTGTCATTATCCATAAAGAACTGAAATGGTTGGCAACCATTAAGAAGAAAATTGGTCACTTTCCATGAGGCATTCTAATGGTCACAGTTGCTCATTAGAATCAATTGTCATGATCCATAAAGAAATTCAAAGTTCGGCGACCATTAAGAAAAACATTGGTCACTGTCCATGAGGCATTCTAATGGTAAAAGTTGCTCATGAGAATCAATTTTCATCAACCATAAAGAACTTCAATGGTTGGAAACCATTAAGAATAACTTTTTCCTTGATGTGAAACTGGCAGGAGAATAAATTGGCGGCAACCATTAAGAAGATAATTGGTCACCATCCTTGAGGCATTCTAATGGTTGCAGTTGCTCATGAGAATCAATTCGTGCCATCCATAAAGAACTGCAATGGTTGGGGACCATTAAGAAGAACATTGCTTGCCATCAATGAAGGCATTCTAATGGTTGAAGTTGCTCATGATAATCAATTTTCATCATCCATAAAAAACTGCAATGGTTGGCAACTATTATGAAGAAAATTGCTTGCCCTCCATGAGGCATTCTAATGGTTTCAGTTGCTCATGAGAATCAATTGTCATCATCCATAAAAAACTGCAATGGTTGGCAACCATTCAGAAGAACATTTTTCACCATCCATGAGGCATTCTAATGGTCGCAGTTGCTCATGAGAATCAATTGTCATCATCCATAAAGAACTGCAATTGTTGGCGACCATTAAGAAGAAAATTGGTGACTGTCCATGAGGCATTCTAATGGTCACAGTTGCTCATGAGAATCAATTGTCATCATCCATAAAGAACTTCAATGGTTGGCAACCATTAAGAAGAAAATTGCTTGCTTTCCATGAGGAATTCTAATGGTAATGGTTGCTCATGAGAATCAATTGTCATCATCCATAAAGAACTGCAATGGTTAGCGACCATTAAGAAGAGCATTGGCCACCATCCATGAGGCATTCTAATGGTTTCAGTCTGTCATGAGAAGCACCATAAATGTGCTAGATTATTTTTCAGCTAATGCAGCAAGTCAGCAAGGTTTACATATGCACAGGTCTATCCCCAGATAATTCAAGCCACATGCATCACACCAGCATGACACACAAATGACTATGGATCTGCATGTTGCATCATGTAGAGATGGTCAGCAGCCATGTTTTTTGGTGGGTTTCAGCAAGAAAAATGAAACAATTCTTCTTGTCAATTTCTATAAATAACCCTCCCTTCCCTCAGGTTTTTCCCCTTTTCTCCATTCCCCAATACCCCTCAAGCCAGCTTCACATATTTTTCCCATCTATTTATTAGTCCATTCACAATGGCATCCACTGCTCCTACACAAGCAATCCCACCTTCAGGTTTTTTAAACCATTGTTTTTTATTTCATCAAATTGAAAGAACAATCCCTACCAACCTTGGCATCCATTGACTAATGCTTTGGCATAATCAACAGAGTCCTCACCATCAAATCATGAAGATGAATGACTCTCAGCGCCTGCAGATGAGTCCAACCCCGCATCAGTAGTTCATGAATTAACTGAGGAAGAATTCTATCAGAATGTTGATACTATTCAAGAGATGGTCACTACCTGTGCTTGCCTCAGGATCCCCAGGTCAATCTGAGATACTTTGAACAGGTTAAACTCCATCTTGAGTGATATCCAAAAAGGTTAGTTTTTGCCCCACTTTAATTCTTCACATTTGCAGATTTTGAGGTCTGATTGGTTTGTTTTACCTTAGAATACAATTGTAAAAGGTGTCTCACCCGCAGAGAACGGCTGAGCATTGCACCCAGATCCTCATTGTCCCAACAGCCCCATTAAAGCCACCTCCAAAACGTCCACACTTGAATCATCCACCTGTGGACATGACCCCACATCTACAAATCATGGGAAATCAAAATCAAGCCCCCTCCTCCCCTGATGCAGCATCAAATCATGAAGCCATTGCACCCTCTCCTCAACCAGAAATTAAAATAACTCCTGAACCTTCCCTATGTGCCCAACCCACTGCAACCATGGAGGAACCCCAAGTCACTGCTGAGCAATCCCAGGTGGCCCCAGATCAACCTGAGACATCCAATCAAGCATTAGTGATTGAACCAGACCCAACCTCTCCCCAGCCCATTGTTTCTGGTATGGATGCTCCCCAAGATGAGGAGCCCACTTATGATTTTGATGATCAAGCAAGTAGAGGTTATTTTACCATCATTTACCACAAAAGCATATGCAAGGAGCTTCATTCAATCACTCAATCTTTCAAGGGTAGGAAATCTCCAAAGAAACTCCTAATGGAATGGGATGCAGTGAAGCACTTTATGGATTTCTGTCTCCAGGCCACCACTACTATGGAAACACCAGAAATGTGGTATATCTCCCATTCAGCCAATTTTGAGTATGGTAACTGGGTTTGGCAGATCCGTGAGCAAGTTTAGTTTTATTTGAACATCCCATCAACTTGCAAGATTTCCTTTTGCTAATGACCACTTTTTCATTTCACAGAAACAGAGTTTCTACGCTTGGATGCACATGAGCCATGGTGGGCACCAGAAATCATCAATTTTCCTGCCCTCAACCGCCTGCAGAACAGCCATTGTTTTCCCACTGGTGAACCCCCCCTAGATCAGAAAACTTCTCATCTAGAATCCAATCTGGTGCACTTTCTTCATGCCTTGGACCATCCCACTGGGAAAGAAATCAATAAATGGGCTAAGACAGTGGCTTTCTCTGTGCAAACAGTTGCCAATGAACTGTGTGCCCAGCCTCCCCATCCTCTCACATCTCCAGTCTCCAATTTCAAGGCAAACCTACTAATGGTTATGTGGCTCCAAAGCATCAAGACATTTCCAAATTCACTGAAGCCCTGCTCAATAGAGCATCACAGGGTTCTAGACAATGAGGCCTACACCAATCAGTCAGAGGCTATTCCCACCAATCAGTCAGAGGCTATGCCCATTGAGCCAAGGGACTGTCTTCAAGAGCTATGCGGCATCATTATTGATATCATTATCAGCTTCACCTTACTTCAGGCTCATTCCCAGAAAGACCCAAAGAAGCCCTCCACCAGAAAGAAGAAAAAGCACAAGTGCAAAGACCCTCCAGCATCCACTGTTGACCACCCTTCCCTCACTGTCTCAGAGTTTTCAAATGAACAATGTCGCACTGAATTGACTCAACTAGAATTCTGCCACAATTTCCTCCCTTTTGTCTTCTACCTGCTTTCTGGAATCCAGGGGATCTTCATTGCTTCAAGAGACAGAAGGATTGCTTCTTTATGTGATTTTCATGAACTCCTCTGTTTAATTCAAAAAATTCAGTCTCTCTCAGATGGAAGACCTTCAGCCAAGGAACCCATATGGGCTCACCTTCAAATGTACATTCAATCCATCATGCTCAGTATATCTGGGAACACTCAAGATACTGGAAAATTGAAATTACCCACCCGGCATGATCTAGCCAAGGCTATTGCTCATGACTACATGAACCACATGAACAAAAATTCCTGTTACAACATGCCTTTCAGCCTAGAACCCCCTCCAATCTCTGAGTTACCAAGCTCAAATGGTTGATATGAGTGCTGTCTTTCTTCTCTGAGTTTCTCTAGCTTTACTGTGTCATCTTGCAAGTGATTTGAATACTTTTTTCATAATTTTAGCTGTATTCTTAATCTTCCAAATTTCTTAAAATTTTTATTTGCATGATAATTCATAATTCAATATTTCAAAAGAGTGATTGTCGCATTGTTTTCAATACTGCAAGCCCCAGTCACAAAACGTTTTCTATCATCAAACTTCAAAACATCACTGGTCAAGTGTCATTGATACCAAAATTCCAAAAAATCAGTCCCCAAACATTTTCAAATCTATGAACAGAAGAAACCCCTCAAGTAAGCCACTAAAAGAAATGACCAGCCCTGTGAGTAAAGATCTTGTTCAAAAGTATGTTTCTTTTTTTTATTTGAACTGGGGTTCTTTTATTTATATACCCTATAATTTTTCACATTCAAGCCATCAATTGAAGAGTTCCATTTGTTTTGTTTTGTTTTCTTTTTTTTTTTTTTTTTTTTTGCTTTTTGATTCTTTTTTTTTTTTGGTTTTTTTCCTGTTTTTTTTTTCTTTGTTTTTTTTCTTTGTTTTTTTTCTTTGGTTTCTTTCCTTTTTTTTTGGTTTTCTTTATGGTTTTTTTTGGTTTCTTTCTGTTTCTTTCTTGTTTTTTTTGTTTTTTTTTTGGGGGGGTTTCCTTTTTTTTTTGTTTTTTGTTTTTTTCTTGTTTTTTTTGGCCTTTTTTTTTTTGGTTTTTTTTTTGTTTTTTTTTTTTGTTTTTTTTTTGTTTTTTTTTGTTTTTTTTTGTTTTTTGTTTTTTTTTTTGTTATTTTTTCTTTGTTTTTCTTTGTTTTTTTCTTTGTTTTTTTTTTTTGTTTTTTTTTGTTTTTTTCTTTGGTTTATTTTCCATTTTTTTTGGTTTTTGTTTTTGTTTTTGTTTTTGGTTTATTTTTTTTTGTTTATTTTTGGTTTTTATTGGTTTTTTCATTTTTTTATCTTGGTTTCATTTGTTTTTGGTTTTTTTTGAAGTTTATTTCCAATTTTTTTTCTTTTTGGTTTATTTCCCTTTTTTTTGGTTTATTTTCCTTTTTTTTTTGTTTTTGTTTCTTTTTTGGTTTTTTTTTGGTTTATTGTTTGGTTTATTTTTTGATTTTTTTTTGTTTTAGTTTTTTTTCTGCTTTGCTTTTGTTTTTTTTCCATTTTTTTTGGTTTTTTTTTCAGTTTTTTTCTTTCATTTTTTTTGAGTTTTTTTTTGAGAAAGCGAGCAGGCCTGGAGGGAGGGCATGGCTCAGTGGGGGGATTTCATCACCCCCCAACCAAGCAAGCAGCAAAGGGGGGGGGCAGCCCGGTGGGGGGATTTCATCACCCCCTGACCAAGTGAGTGGCAAAGGGGGGGGGCGGAGGGGCTCGTGGTGGGGGGATTTCATCACCCCCCCACCAAGAAAGTGGCAAAGGGGGGGGGGGGCAAGAGGAGCTAGAGGAGGGGGGATTTCATCACCCCCCAACCAAGCAAGCGGCAAAGGGGGGGACCAGCCCGGTGGGGGGATTTCATCACCCCCCAACCAAGTGAGTGGCAAAGGGGGGGCCGGAGGGCCTTGCGGTGGGGGGATTTCATCACCCCCCAACCAAGCAAGCGGAAAAGGGGCGGGCCAGCCTTGTGAGGGGATTTTATCACCCCTGACCAAGTGAGTGGCAAAGGGGGGGGCAGAGCGGCTTGTGGTGGGGGATTTCATCACCCCCTGACCAAGCGAGCAGCAAAGGGGGGGGCCGGTGGGTCTTGCGGTGGGGTAGACTTGATCACCTCCCCGCCCGGCAAGCGAGAAAGGGGGGTGCAAGCCACCGCCTTGCGGTGGGAGCAAGGGGGGGGGGCGGTGGGGCTTGCGGTGGGGGGGACTTGATCACCACCAGCCTGGCAAGCAAGCAAGGGGGGTGCAAGCCAACTCCTTGCAGTGCGAGCAAGGGGGGGGCCAGTGGGGCTTGCGGTGGGGGGGACTTGGTCATCCCCCCGCCCAGCAAGCAAGAAAGGGGGAGCAGCCAGTGGGGCTTGCAGTGGGGGGGACTTGATCACCCCCCCGCCCAGCAAGCAAGCAAGGGGGAGCAGCCAGTGGGGCTTGCGGTGGGGGGGACTTCATCACCCCCCCACCAAGAAAGCAAGCAAGGGCAACATTGAGGAGGGTGGGAGGGGGGGTGGATTTCAAATCTGCTCCCCACCTAGCAAGCGTGCAAGGGGGACATTGAGGAGAAAGGGAGGGGGGGTGGATTTCAAATCTTCTCCCCACCTAGCAAGCGAGCAAGGGGGGAAATCTAGGGGGGAGATCAAGGGGGGAGGGAGGGGGGGGATTTCAGATCCGCTCCCCACCTAGTGACTGAGCAAGGGGGAGGTGAAGGGGAGAGGGAGGGGGGGATTTCAAATCTGCTCCCCACCTAGAAACCAAGTAAGGGGGGAGATCAAAGGGGGAGTGAGGGGGGATTTCAAATCAGCTCCCCACGTAGAGATCAATCAAGGGGGGAGGGAGTGGCTTGGTGGGGGGGGATTTCAAATCCTCTCCCCACCTAGTGAGTGACTTAGACACCTGCACGACACTTGGGGTCTGTAAGCTCCAATTTATGGGTCTGTCCTACTATGAGGTGAACCACCTCACCCACCCACTGACACCCACCACCACCCACCAACACCCACCACCACCCACCACCACCCACCGACACCCACCACCACCCACCACCACCCACCACCACCCACCAACACCCACCACCACCCACCAACAACCACCGCAACCCACCACCACCACCAACCTCATCAACCACAACCACCACCCCATTTGTAAGTAACCTTTTTTGGTTTTTCTTTTTTAAAAAAAGAGGATATTTATTTTTTTTAGATATCAGTCTTTTAGATATCAATCTTGATGGAATTGAACGAAGGCATGTCTGTTAAAAATTGATATGGGATTTAAATTTTATTCCTCAATATTGTTCAACAATAAAATTACTAATTGAACTTTTGATTCTGCATTATTTTTCTTTTGGTTTTCCATTCATGTTGTGATTCCTGGGTGTCATCCTGAAACACGGTTTGTAGTTGTGATGAGCTTGGAGTTTCAGGGGATGCCAAGGAGAAACAACATGCATCAAAACCCTTTGTAGTAGGAAAGATACACAGGCAATTGAACTTGAATGTTACTTCAACATCCACTAGTAACAAAAGGTTCAACTGTGCCAGGAGACATTTTTTACAAGAATGTGATGAGCCAAAATACTTTGTGACACTGCAGGACAATCTTGCACCCAATCATTTTGTCTTACCACGCATGTGCCCTCACATGCTGGTTAATGCTGTCACAAACCACCAGTTTCAGCGCTACTTCATTTTTAAATACCACAGTTTGAAGGCCACCAAAAGCACTCCACAAATCAATACTTTGTGCAAAATTGTCTTGGACTTGTACCAGATGGCAAAGAACCACCATTCACTCAGCAAGACAAACACAGCAGCATTGACTGGCTGCATGCATGCCATTGCTTTTTGTGCTGGAAGTGATAGAGGTTCCTCTGCAGGTTTGTCCTGTTTATGTCAGGTTTTGTCAGAAAATTCAAAAAATTGATTGATGTTGAATTCATTTCAAAAATAGGGGTCTATTCTTGCAAACCAGGTTTGAATGAAGAGATCATCAAGAAGCATGATGAACTGTGGGACCGTCTCCCTGCTCACAAAAAATTCTTCTTTGGAAGGATCCAATCACTGTGTACTTCAGCTCATGCTCAAAACAAGAAAGTTTCAGATGAATATCTAATCCCAAACTAGTCTTCATCTGAGTGGATGGAAAAGGAGCAAGTTTTCTGCATGTTTTCAAATGTGTTTGTCACATTTGATGACTTCTCAAACAAGCTCCATACTGATAAGAACAACTTGAATGGTTTTACATATGGGATATTTTCATACATCAACAGATCTACAGGACAGCCTATCATTCCTACCTGCAATTATTTGGGTCATGGTTTATCTTCTCCAAAACTTGGTTGTATTTTTGACTTTGCAAAAGCTGAGGGCATTATTGAAGTTCTTTGGCAGACACAATTTTTTGATCATCAGACTAAAACATTTCCTCCTCCTATTTTAAAAACCTCTTCAACATACACTCACTTTGGCTGCTCATTCCAAATTAATAAAAAACTATCCAATGTATCTTTAAAACTCCAAGATTTTAGTCCTTCAAAAATTGATCAAAGAATTTTGGGAAACAAGGACCAATATGGTTGATGTTGTTTCTATTGTTTCTATTGTATTTTTTTCATTTTTGAAAGTTTTATCCAATCAATAAATCAAATTTATTTACAAGCCCAGTAATTGAGCGATCTACTTGAGTGCCTCCGCTGTTAGGAAGCAATGAAGCGATGAAGGGATGTGATGAAAGTGGGGATGAATTGATGAGAGCATGGATGTGATGGAAGCCATAATGTGATGAGGGTGATGAAGCTTTGTGAGAATTCAAGTGGAGTGATGAAGCAAACAGGATAGGAATGGAGGTTGAAACTAGGGTTGATGATGTGAAATGATGGATTGAGGTGGTGAAACCCTTTAGATACTTTATTTGAAAAAAACCATTTATTTTCAGGTGACTCTGACAGGTCTGATGGGAAATAAGATTATTTTTTGGATTTACAATTGTGGGTTTGAAGTGGTGGATTTGGGTTGAAACCCACCATTAAAAAATGGCAGGTTTGATTAACTCTGATATGCCCTTATTTGACTTTTTTCCTGTGGTAAAGACATGTCCTCTCATGGCTTAATTTTAAGAAATCAATTTTTGATTGAGTGACACTTTGTTATGTAACCAGGGCTGGTATTCAACATATCTGCAGTTGTTGATTCCATGCCTTTGTGACTAGCCCAATTACCACTCAATTCATGTCTTCCTTTTCTTCAAAAAAGGATTCCCTTCTGCTCAGTCCAGAACTAGTTCAATGCATTTTTCTATTTTTAGAAATTTCACCTGCCCTGGCTTGTCTAAATTGCAAAATGAAGCCCGCCTCTTGCCTTGGTTTCAACATTCTCCCTCAAAAAATAAAGTAACCTGCCCTTATGTGCAGACCGGGGATGGTGATCAACACATCTAAGTGAGGATGTTGACTTTTTTTTCTTCCTTCTTTTCTTCTTTTTCCTTTCATTACTCCCTTGGTCTTTGGTCATCTTCCATTTCAAATATTCTTCATTTTTTGAAATTTGAAAAAACAATTTTGGCTTGGCTTTCTGTATTTTCCCTGATAAAAAGTATAATTATAAAAAATAAAATTACAACAACATAGGCTATTGAATAAGAAACCAACATAAAAGAAGCCATCAATGGCTCATTTATATAATAAAAGTTTTTTACATTTCTAGAAGCATGGTGTGTTAGTATTATACTAAATACATGTTTATGCATTTTATTTTGGGCTGTGAATAAGAGGACTTACTCAGTTTTTGACCAGTTAATGGAAATTCCAGTTTGGAAACAATCAGCCTCTTCTGGAATTTTGCAATTTCACTTTAAAGGAATTCCCAAACAACCACTGCAGTAATTTGTGGATGATATGTGCACTGCTTGTGAAGCAACAGCTTTGCTCATATCTAACGTTCCCTTGAAAATCTATTATGAACTAATAAGCCAGAAGTTCAGCAAATGCTCATCGCCAGTCACAATATTCCACCACCTACTGAAAGTTAATGATGAGATAAAGCATCACATAACCCTGAGATATCAATGGGATACATAAATGCCACCTGCATACAGGTGCCTTCCATTTTTCTGTGGTGTTGTTTTTGACATTTTTGGTACTTTGAATTATATTTAATAAAAAATACGTATAAAGGTTATTTAAGTATTTTTATATAATTTTATGTATTTTTAGACTATGTACTATCCACGGGAACATTTATTACATATGTAGAATGTTCCCATGTAGGCTGTAGCATTTTTACGTGGTACTTAAGTTTCTCAGGCCGTCTGTCACTTTTTCAACCTGTAGTCCCGTGGCTGCTTACTTTTCAGAGGCCCAGGCCTGCGTACAGAACTTTGACAGAGTGACAGAGCTGTAGCTCAGCCGCACGCCGGTGCATTGGCTGCCGCGGCTGCGTGCCGGAATTGTGAAAGAACACATTTTGGTCTGTAACTCCTAAAATATACACATAACCTCAATTATGACTGCATTTTAGGTGTGAAACCTATATGTGACAATACATGTGAGATATTCAATTGGCCAAAAAGTTCAATAGTGGTGCTGTGTTATTTTGTCTTTCTCTCCTTAATTATTCAAAAATATAAGGAGTTGGATTTCAAGGGTGGGGTCAGTGAGTGACCCTACCTAATTTTGGGTGGAAAATCCATTTTTGCAATAATATTGATGGTTTCCCTTCTCCTTCTTAGGTTAAGTTTATTATTATTATTTTTATATTATTTTTGTTACTTTTGCAGCTTGCTCTGCAATAGTAGCAAGCTGACACTCCACCTCCACCTCACCCTCCACCTCCACCTCACCCACCATCACCACCTCACCTCACTCATTGCCTCCACTCCTCCTTTGGTTTGAAACCCTGGTAAGCCCCCTCCCCCCTTTTCCTTTTCCTGCCCCTCACTGGTTGCTGATCCTTTGATCAATCAACTTTAGTTCCCCCCCTGACCACCTTTCTCAATCCCTCAGGTGAGCCCCTTCCCTCCTCCCTCCCCCTTGTTAGAATCAACGCTCACTGCACTATCTTATTATGCTTTAACTCTCTCTCTTTCTAAGAATGTTATCAATGCAGTTATCACAACATATGTCCACATATTTTCAAGAGCACACAACTGCATTAGTGCGTGCTCTTCTTTCCTCATTTCTACTTTAATTGTGTACCGAGCGCGCTTCCTTTGTTTTATTTCCTTATATTTTCTCATTCACCTTTCAACTTCAATTGTTGTACCGCGCGGCTACCCGCACTCCACTTCCCACGTGAACCAGTGCAGAAACTCTTACCATCAAGATGCGTAGACTAAACTCTTCAAAGACTGAATCAATCAAAGTTTGACACACTTCAACCATCACACCACCAACTCCCACTTTGATTTTGCCATCAACAATTCTCAAGAAACAATCTCTATCTCAACTCAACTCAATCAAAGGTACTCTGCAGCCAGCTTGTATAATTGTAAGGATGTTAACATCAACATCAACTCAACAATCAGCGATCACTCATCTTTTCCTCCTTTCAGATTGTTCAAGGCGCTTGAGTTCATAATCTTCTGATCACAGCTGGCTTCTCCGGTTAAATCAATTGGCAAACGTAATTGCTTTCCACGCTATTGCCGGTATCACGCCAACTGCTTATTCACATTTTTTCTTTTCTACAGTATGGGAGTTTGTTTCCTCATCATCTTCATCAACTGATCAACTCCATAACTTAGCCAATCTTCTCACCTGTTGGTTTATCTTCTTGATGCTCTCTTCAGTTCATATTTACATCTTAGTTATGACTCATCGTGTTCTTCTCTTATATGCAATTAAAAAACAGTCTGGTCTTGGTTTCCACCTCAAATCTTCACACGGTTAAAAGCCTTCCGCTCGTAATGGACAATCAACCGGGACCTTCTTCTCAAACGCCAGGACCAGGGGGGGACTCAACGAACTACAAATCCTTAGCCATCAAGTCTCTAATCAAATCCACTCCCCTTCTATCAGCCGACAACTACAGTATGTGGCGAAAGAAGTTTGAAAAGTTGTTCAAACTACGGGGCATTTTTTCCACCATGGACAATCCTGACCCTTTGAATCAATTAGAGGATGATACGAACCAGGAATTTGTGGCACACATCATGGCAAAGTTAGACTCAAATACGTACGACAACATCATTGAAGATGTCAACAAGGATGACGCAAAGTTAATCTGGATCTTGACTTAAGAGCATTTTGCTTCCTCACAATCAGCTAATAGGGCAAGGGTCTTTAATGGATTCTTGAACCTAACCATGGGCGCCAACATCAATACGTTTGTTACTTCCATTAAAGTCTACCTCAAGAAGTTGACAGAAGTTGGCATAGAGCTACCATCAGACATCATTGCCTACCTCGTGCTCTTCAAATTCCCGGCTTTGATGCAAGGAATGAAATCTCAAATCATGCACACCACCACCAACATGAAGATTGACATGGTGCTCAATCATCTTATTCAACACAAGAATGAAATCATAGCTCAAGACGATCGGGCTGAACCAGTCAACGTGGCGCTCTATTGAGGACCTAGATGTGAAAATGGCAAACATAATCCCAAGGTCACAACACATTTGGCCAAATCATGCTGGTTTGAATTTCCAGAACTCAAACCCCCCAATATGCACAATTGTGGCAAGAAATCTAAACCAACTCAGGAGAAGGAGGCGTATTTCTACTCATTCTTCTGAGGTCTGAACTCCGATGTTGTTGTTGCGCCAACTCGATTCATTTTGGACTCAGGATGTTCCGTACACATGATAACTGATAAGGATCAATTCAATCACCTCACCTTAAGCGATGGAGCTGGAAAAATCCAAACTGGCAAGAAAGATGCGGCCATCACTATTGAGGGATCCGGAGAGGTGTCACTTGCTACCAGTGACGCCTTAATCACACTATCAGATGCCGTTTGGGTTCCTGAGTCCACTTTGAATCTAATCTCACTTGGAGCCCTTATGAAAAAAGGAGCCTTGCTACGTATCGATTCTTCAATCAATCCAAGCACTTTCAAGCTGTTAAAAGGCAATCGCTGTCTCCTCTCGGGTTTGATCATCAACAATTTATTCGTGATTGATATGGTGCAAAAGTCAAACTCATGTCATTTCTCCCAAGCCGAGCTGTCTGAAATACACCATTTGTTGGGACACGCCAGCATTGCAAGGATGGAGAAGTTTCTGAATCAGACGATTCCTCCCAACCTCAAAGACGAGTTTGAATGTCTGAGTTGTCACAAATCCAAGATCACTGCTCAGCCCTTTAAGTATCAACAGGGCGTTGCTGAGAAAGTCTTTGACAAGATTCATCTGGATCTCATGGGACCCATCTCGCCAACTGCCAAGGGAGGGTACAGGTACATTATGAATCTTATTGACTCATTCTCTGGCTATATCTCCCGCTTTCCTCTTAGATCCAAAAGTGACGCGGCAGACTTGATTATCTTCATCATTTAAAATCAACATTGGAAAACCAACCGGTATCCCAGAGAGGTGTGCTCCGATGGAGGGGAAGAGTTTGTGAACACCAAACTCCAATCCTTCTACAAACAACACCACATAAATCAAATAACGAGCAAACCCTACCACTCACAACACAATGGAAGAGTCAAACGCGTTAATCGCACAATCATGGAGTCCACCCGAGCAACTATATCCAACACTGGACTACCTAAATCAATCTGGCACAAAGTTGGGCGAGGATGTTGTTTGATTCTCAATCAGATCCCTAAAGTAAAAGGCAATGATTCTCCTTGGTTCAAGATGCACGGAAAGCTCCTACCTGACGGCTATATCAGACCTATAGGCACCTTGCTCACTTACAAATTGAATCAAACTGAAGTTTGGTCCAAACTCGATGAAAAGGGAGCGCCCGGCATCTTGATTGGATTTAATCCCCAACTGTTATTGTACAAGATTGTCAACTCATCTGGCAAGATCATTGACTCTAAACATGTAATCTTCAACAATCAACAACCAATAACCATCCCTCTCATAGATCTGGAAACCAAACATCCAACACTGACTCTCAAAAAATCCACACAAGAGCCCAAGGTCAATCCAGTTAACCAACCACCGCAGGTCATCAAAGAGGAATCCAAGGCACCACCCTCAGAATCAGAACCAGAGTTGGACGAATCTACGGATGACAGCTCATCCATCAAAAACAATCTCCGACAAATGCTTCAAGACCAAAGCCAACTATCCAAACCAGAGAGGTATGGCTTCTTATCTGAAAAACTTCCCAAAAATTTGCAAGAAGCCATGAAGATCCCCGTATGGAAGGATTCAGCTCTTCGCAAGTTCAACTCAATTGAAGATCAAGAGGTATGGGAAGAAGCAGAAGATTATGAATTCACCAATCCATTGAACACCGTGCCAGTATTCAAAATCAAGCAAAACACCCACGGAGAGCCAGTCACCTACAAGACTCGACTGTGTGTTCAGGGTTTCAATCAACGCTATGGTCTCAACTACTTGGAAACCTACGCGCCTATGGGTAAGGTGGCCTACTTGAGAGCTATTCTCACTTACGCAGCTGACAAAAACCTACAACTACTTCAACTTGATGTCAAAGGCGCCTTTCTCCATTCAACTCTCAAAGAACATGTCTACATCAAAACACCATTTGGCTGTAACAGAAAGTCCAAATATCTCCAACTGTAGAAATCCCTCTACGGTCTGAAGCAAGCACCCAGAAACTGGTACTGTATGTTAAGCGATTGGATCAAATCTCAAGGATTTGAGGAGTCAAAAGGGGATCCTTGCTTGTACATTGGCACCGACAAGACTTCAGTGGTGTTCTTCCATGTCGACGACCTCATTGTGACCGGAGATGTAAGTCGCTTCAAGGATGCTTTTCTATCTAAATTTCGCAACTCTTCATCCCACAAACCCAATACCTTACTTGGTATGAAAGTGGAACGTTGTGACAGCCTAATCCAACTTTCACTGCCTCTACACATTGAGAAGGGACTGAATGAACTCAACATGACAAACTGCCGACCCATATCCACGCCTTGCACTCCAGGACTCCACCTCCAGCCGGCTGACGATGAAGACCATAAAAAGTTTTTGGAGCTCAATATAAATTATCGGTCACCTATTGGGCGACTGAACTTCATTGCAGGCCTTGCAAGACTGGACATCAGCTTTGCCGTCTCCAGTCTGGCCAAATATTATGATTGACCCGGTCTGAGCCACTGGAATGAAGTTCTACACGTGTGGAAGTATCTCTCAAAAACCAAGGATCTCACCCTGACTCTTGGTCCTTGTTCAATCTCCGGTAGAATCGTGTGTTTCAGCGACGCCACTTGGGGCAATGACCCGGTCTCAAGGATTTCCCAAAGCGGGTTCATCTGTTCATTCAAAGGAAGTCCGCTGTACTGGACCAGTAGGCGTCAACAATGCATCACGCACTCCTCTACCGAATCGGAATGCGTGGCTCTATCAAGTTGTCACTTAGAAGCGCGTTGGTTGAAAAAACTAATTGAGGAAATATACAGATTGAAATTCAAATGTCCTTTGCACCTCATCAACAACAAAGGGCTAGATGACAAGATAAAGAAGTTCGGCTCAAATTCAAAAGTTAAACATATTGACCTAAAAACAAAAAGCTTGAGAAACAACTACGAGGATGGGCTTATAGACGTTTGGCTCATTCCTTCCCTCTCCATGACTGCCGACGCTCTCACCAAAGCAGCCAACAAGGTTTCAATAACACGACTTGTAAATACATTTAGCTCTCTATATCACTGATTCTTGAGCTGAGGGGGGGTGTTAGAATCAACGCTCACTGCACTATCTTATTATGCTTTAACTCTCTCTCTTTCTAAGGATGTTATCAATGCAGTTATCACAACATATGTCCACATATTTTCAAGAGCACACAACTGCATTAGTGCGTGCTCTTATTTCCTCATTTATACTTTAATTGTGTACCAAGCGCGCTTCCTTTGTTTTATTTCCTTATATTTTCTCATTCACCTTTCCACTTCAATTGTTGTATTGCGCGGCTACCCGAACTCCACTTCCCATGTGAACCGGTGCAGAAACTCTTACCATCAAGATGCGTAGACTAAACTCGTCAAAGACTGAATCAATCAAAGTTTGACACACTTCAACCGTCACACCACCAACTCCCACTTTGATTTTGCCATAGACAATCCTCAAGAAACAATCTCTATCTCAACTCAACTCAATCAAAGGTACTCTGCAGCCAGCTTGTATAATTGTAAGGATGTTAACATCAACGTCAACTCAACAATCAGCGATGGCTCATCTTTTCCTCCTTTCAGATCGTTCAAGGCGCTCGAGTTCATAATCTTCTGATCACAGCTGGCTTCTCTGGTTAAATCAATTGGCCAACGTAATTGCTTTCCACGCTAGTGCCGGTATCACGCCAACTGCTTATTCACATTTTTTCTTTTCTACAGTATATGAGTTTGTTTCCTCATCATCTTCATCAACTGATCAACTCCATAACTTAGCCAATCTTCTCACCCGTTGGTTTATCTTCATGATTCTCTCTTCAGTTCATATTCACATCTTAGTTATGACTCATCGTGTTCTTCTCTTATATGCAATTAAAAAACAGTCTGGTCTTGGTTTCCACCTCAAATCTTCACACCCCTTGCTCCCAACTAACACCCCCCCTCTTATTCCCCCCCCCCTTGGCTTGCCAACGCCCCCCTTTCCTCCTTTGGCCAACCAACAAAGGCCTCACCGCCCCCCCTTGCCTGCTCGGCAGCCGCCCCCCCCCCTTGCTTGCTTGGCCAACTGCAAACCCCCCTCCCCTCCCTCAGCCATCCAACCAAACCACCCCTTGCCTCGTTTGGCCACCCAACAATGGGCCGCCTCCCCCTTGCTTGCTCAGCCAACTGTACCCCCCCCCCCTCCCCTCCTTCAGCCTGCCCACTGAACCCCCCCCCCCCTTGCCTCCTTCAGCCAACCAACAACGGGCTGAACCCCCCTTGCTTTCTCAGCAGCCAGCCCCCCCTTGCTTGCTTGGCTGACCACCCAACAATGGGCTGCCCCCCACCTTCCTCTCTTGGAAGCGGCCCCCCCCCCTTGCTTGCTCGGCCAACCCCCCCTCCCCTTACCTCCTTTGGCCAACCAACAACAGGCAGCCCCCCATTGCTTTCTTGGCAGCTGGCCCCCCTCCCTTGCTTGCTTGGCGGCCCGCCCCCCCCCCCTTGCTTGCTTGGCAGCCATCCCCCCTCCCTTGCTTGCTTTCTTGGCCAATCTAAACCCCCCTTCTACTCCTTTGGCAAACCCACCAGCCAAATGACACCCCGCCCTGCCTCCCTCCATTGGCTGACCAATGACGCCCCCCCACTTCTTTGGAGGACCGCCCCCCCCCCCTCCATCAGCCAACCCGCCCCCACCCCCATTGGCTGACTGATCCGCTGTGGTTCCCCATCCTGGACACCCTGGCCATTGCGGAGACTTTAATTTTTTTATGATTTTTCCTTATCATCATTCAAATGCATCATTATCAAAAAAAAAAAAAAAAAAAAATTGATCTGGAATAGGGTTCCATTTGGTTCCCAGCTTCCCAAATTCTCATTCTCTCAGTTGGCAAGGACAATATCTGGGTGGTCGTATCGCCGCTCTTGTGTTCAAATCCCTGCTGCTCCGCTATTCAGCCTTGCAACTTTTTTTGCCAAGCGTGCGGCCAAAAAAACCGCCGGGCTCGGCTCCTACACCTACCTCCATCCAAGTGACCTATTGATCCATCCTAAAGGCTTATGGTCCATCCGATCCCCTTACCTATCAACTCCTTGACAATCTCACCATCCTCAAAGATTTCATCATCATCCTTGATTGATCCATCTCCTGTTCTCCTCTGATCTAATTCCTTATGATCTCAAGCCTACAACCTATCCTCCTCCATCATGGTCATGCTTCCACTCAGTATCATACCGCCATCTGAGCCATTCAAGATTTTCTCTCCATCATCCTTGACAATTGCTCCTTGATTGACTCCTTCAAATTGATCCTCATTGGTCTACAGCTCTTGGATCCCAACCAATCCATCTACTCACTACCCCCAATCCAATCCACGCTCTTATCACTCACCGGTTTCCTGCGCGAGTCTTCTGTCGCCTGTGCGGGTTGGTGATGTGTCCCGCGCCCCTCAAGGATTCTGACCGCGCGGTCATCCACGGGCCAGCGGTTGCTAAGGGGCGTCAGCCTGTCGGCGCGGCCCGTCACCTCATCCTCACCTGCCTGTGCCCACCATTGGCACGGGCTGGTGTTCCTTTTCATCCCCGCTCATTCATTTCCTTTTATTATTTCATTCATCCTCAAAAAAAAAAAAATCCGCTCTATTTGTAGTATCTCTTGTAAATAGTTTACAGGGACCCATGGCCCATAAAAGGAGGGGCTCTCCCCAGCCTTTTGTTCATCGTCCATGGGAGTCTGTGCTTTTTTCCCCCCCGTTATTGTGAAATTAGATCCTGATCCTTATCCTGGGTATATCTCTGATTGCCCCCTGATCCATTTTTGACCCTTAGTCTTTGCCCCTCTGTGGCCTGATCCTTATCACCAACCAATAGCCTTTCTGGTTGAAGAAAATTCTGTCTATTGGAATTTTTGAGTGTGTTTTACCACTCCTTGATCCCTTTATCTGACCATACTGGTCCGGATCCCTGATCATCTTTCTGGAGCCAATCACGATTGATTGAAGAGGTCTTATTAAGCTTAAGACCTGGAGTGTTATACCTCCCTTTATTTTCTTTGGATTTGCATTCTGCCAGCCTACTCTTGAGTCCCTTGAGAAGTTTTGAGGTTATCCTTGCTTCAAATCAGTTACTGTTTGCTTTTAGAGCTTCTTAAACATTGTGCTTTGTCTTGTACAGCCACCCTCAGTTATCTGGTACCCTTCAAGCGCTTGATTGCAGAGGATTGGGCAGGTTGATTGAGAACCTGGAGGTTGGTTGGGTTTTTGTTGATCATCCCCAATCTTCTGCTGAAGACCAGAGTTATTAGCTTGTGGGCGTTGTTTACATACAACAGCTTTTGTTCTTTGAACTCTAAGCAGACTTTAAATTCTTTTGTTCAAGTTTTTCCCTGCATAATCTTGTCTCAGATAGTGCTGTTCCATTGCTACCAAATTATTATCATCTTTATCCTCTACTCCTTGATTCCTCATTTACCAGTTTCTGGACCTTGATCTTGGTTACATCTAAATATTTTTGTAACACTCAGGAGGGCAGCCTAAACAGCACCTTTCCCCTCCACAGAACTGCCACGGCCTAGCACTGTTTGGAGTCTAACACTGCTGCCTCCCCCCGTCCTTAGCCAGGTGACCAAATGTGAGCCCTGTGACCCCTTTCTCCTTCTCCTCCTTCTACTTATTGATTGATCAATGACTCAGCCCAAACTTTTTTTTTGGGGGGGCTATCATCATTGATGGACCAGTATTTTTTTTCAACTTTTGTTCATCTACCACAATGATTGAAACATGGCTGATGATAGTTTTTTTTTTTTTTTTTTGGATTCCCCAAAATGCAACACCCATTTTGACTCCCTTTTCTTTCCATGCCTTCCATTTTCCATGATTCTCCCACCATTCTCCCAATGTTATACAACAAATAAAATCCCTTCTTAATCCTCACGCCAAGCAAAGCAGTTGCATTGGAGGGAAAAAGGTGGAAGGAGATGCGTTGAAAAGCATGAAGAGAGGTGGAAAGCAGAGGGATGGCCCTTGCTTCTCCAGCCATGCTCCAAATTTTATAAAACAAATCAAATTCTGTCTTGATCATCACCCCAAGCAAAGCAGTTGCATGGGAGGAAACAATATGGAAGAAGATGTGTTGAAAAACATCAAGAGAGGTGGAAAGCAGAGGGATCTTTGGCAAAAGAGGGCCCAAATGAGATAATCTGAAATCTCTTTGGAAGTGGCTGAAGAATAATTTTTGGAAAAGATTCTATGGTCTGGAAAAAAACTGAAACCTTTGGATTTGTACCCTGCTCTTGCTTCCCAAAAGAAAAAGAATAAACAAAAGCCCACCCCTGAAGAGTTTGAACAGGCCAAACAGAAGATTGAAAAGTTCCATTTCTTCAATGGTGGAAAAGTTGCCGTTCTGGACCAAACCAATCATCAAGACTCTCTTGTGGCCATCATTTAATTTCTCCCTTTCAATAAAATCTATGAGGAAGAGAAGAAGGAAATCAACTTTTTGACAACTTTCCTTCACCAATCAAAAAAATTTGTCAAAACTGTTGGCCCCTCCAGATCTTGGGGTGGGAAGATGTGGGCTATTGGATGGAGAAAATTGATGCACCCTTCTGAACTGTTTGTCCAATATTTGAATAAAAAAGCTATTCAAACTTCCCCTCAAGAGTATGCTTTTCTCAAACATAGGTTGGAAAAATTCTCTCAAATCCTAGGCCAAATTTTTCAAAACTTAGCCAAAATTGCATTTAATTCCAACCTGGAAATAATACTGGACCACCAATCCCCTCATTCTCTTCTTTGGAATTTGGATCCTGCCTCACCGCTTTTGACTTTTCACCATATATCCCTTTCACCTCCAATGGCTTCTACAACTGTCCCAATATTGACAAAGGCCACCTCTTGGAATATTTCTTTTTACTCGTGGTTCCAACAAAATAATTCAATGGACAAAGGATTGAAAAAAAGTATGAATATCAAGTATCTGCTGGGCAATTTGTTTTTCCTGACTTAGGTTTTGCTATTGATTTCAAAGAAAAAGGTATTTTACAAGTGGTTTGGGCGGCAAAGAAGTAAAAATACTGTACTTTTCCTGCCATGGACACTGCCTCTCATACAACAATGGCTATGTCCATGAAAATCAACAAAACCACCAGGAACACCTGCGGGAACTTAAAATGTGGGGCAATATGATCTAGAAAAAAATTAAATAAAAATAAAAAATATTTTTTTGTTGGTGGATTTTCAAATAGTCTCAAACATTGTAGTAATCAAAAGTGGAATTTTAAATTCACCGCTCATTGAGCCGTGTACACAACTCTGTACACAGATCTTTGAGTCTTGTAAAAGGCTCTTTGAGTTGTTTACACTGCTCTTTGAGTTCTTTAGACGGCTCTTTGAGTTGTGTAGAAGGCTCTTTGAGTGGTGAACACGGCTTGTGGAGTTGTGTACACGGCTCAATGGGCAGTGTGGCACCCTACACGACTCAAATGAGCCCTGTGGAATGCTACATGGCTCAAATGGGCCGTGTGGCATGCTACACAACTCAAATGGGCTGTGTGGCATGCTGCACGTCCCATTTGAGTTTAACGGCATGCTCAACAACTAAAATCAAGTTTTGTAGCCTCCACTAAATAATAAATATTGAAAAATAAATAATAAATAATAAATAATAAATAATAAATAATAAATAATAAATAATAAATAATAAATAATAAATAATAAATAATAAATAATAAATAATAAATAATAAATAATAAATAATAAATAATAAATAATAAATAATAAATAATAAATAATAAATAATAAATAATAAATAATAAATAATAAATAATAAATAATAAATAATAAATAATAAATAATAAATAATAAATAATAAATAATAAATAATAAATAATAAATAATAAATAATAAATAATAAATAATAAATAATAAATAATAAATAATAAATAATAAATAATAAATAATAAATAATAAATAATAAATAATAAATAATAAATAATAAATAATAAATAATAAATAATAAATAATAAATAATAAATAATAAATAATAAATAATAAATAATAAATAATAAATAATAAATAATAAATAATAAATAATAAATAATAAATAATAAATAATAAATAATAAATAATAAATAATAAATAATAAATAATAAATAATAAATAATAAATAATAAATAATAAATAATAAATAATAAATAATAAATAATAAATAATAAATAATAAATAATAAATAATAAATAATAAATAATAAATAATAAATAATAAATAATAAATAATAAATAATAAATAATAAATAATAAATAATAAATAATAAATAATAAATAATAAATAATAAATAATAAATAATAAATAATAAATAATAAATAATAAATAATAAATAATAAATAATAAATAATAAATAATAAATAATAAATAATAAATAATAAATAATAAATAATAAATAATAAATAATAAATAATAAATAATAAATAATAAATAATAAATAATAAATAATAAATAATAAATAATAAATAATAAATAATAAATAATAAATAATAAATAATAAATAATAAATAATAAATAATAAATAATAAATAATAAATAATAAATAATAAATAATAAATAATAAATAATAAATAATAAATAATAAATAATAAATAATAAATAATAAATAATAAATAATAAATAATAAATAATAAATAATAAATAATAAATAATAAATAATAAATAATAAATAATAAATAATAAATAATAAATAATAAATAATAAATAATAAATAATAAATAATAAATAATAAATAATAATTTATAATAATTTATAAATTTTATGGAGTAGTGTATGGGCCCTACACAACTCCCACAGGTTGCATCGGGCCCTACACTACTCCCAAAGGCCGTGTGAGGCCCTACATGGCTCCCACACAACTGGAGCAATGAATTGAACATCACTCTAATCAAAAATAAATTTTTATTTTTTTTTATTTTTAAAATTTTTAAAGTAAATACATTTACAAGCCAGGCAAATTTTTTTTATTTTTAAAATTTTTAAAGTCAATATATTTACAAGCCCAGAAATTGGGTGATTTCCTCAATTTCATCCACAGTTCTACTGCTACCAATCCATGCCATGGCTACGGATAAATTATCTTGTTTTTCTGTGGCTAGCCTTTCCCTCTCCTTTTGGAGTCTGACTTCCTCTCAATTCTTCTCCTTTTCCTCTTTTTGAAACTCCAGCTCAGCCTGTTTAATTTGCAAATCAGCATCCAAATTTTTTTTATGATCCAAACTCTCAGCTTTTTACTTTTGAAAATCCACAGCCAGTTGATGATCCCACTTCTCCTTTTTGAACTGAAGTTTTTCACATTCAATTTGCAATTTCACTGTTTTTCAGAGGCAAATAGGAATGAGCTCAATTTCAAAAGAAAAGAGAATCAAACATGCTTACTTGAATCTGGCTTCTCCATTATATCCTCAAATCCTGAAAATCTTGAAGTATTTCTCCTCTTTTGAAGGCTATTTGGGTTGATGTTTATTGAATTTGAGACCTTTTGCTTTCCCTTTGCAGAGGAGGTTTTTGTGAAAATGGTGTCGCTCTCATTTGAAGGGCATGTGGGAGGACCCATTGGCTTGAGTTTTTGGCCAATCAGGAATGGATGAGCCTGTTTTTTTAAAATCTAAATCAGTCAGGATTAAAAAGACAGAAGAGAAAAGAACTTTGGTGCTTACTTGAGCAGATGTTGATGGTAGTGCCAATAAAGGCATAAAATTCTCCTCATTGGCCAAGTTCTCCGGTTTTTCTACCCCAGGAAGAGAGAAATGAAAAGAAGGAAGTGAGGGGTCCAAGTTCCTGTTTTACTCATCAATCAATGCTGAAGTAGATCTGATTGGAGCTGAATGTGTTGGAATATTCTCCTGGGAATGAGATGGGGGGCCACTCCAAGGCAAAGGTGTCATCAGGGTCCTTATTGCTAGGCTGAGCATCCAAATTCAAGACCTTGGCATCAACTGAATCAGATTTCTGGGAATCAAAAGAAGCAAGAGGGGTGATGTTGGCCTTCGTTCCAAAGATTTCATCCATTTTAATATAAAAAGGACAAATGGAGTCAAAATTATCAACCACTGAGTTGATTCCTTTGGCTTTGTTGAAGACAGTTATACCAAAGCCAGTGGAGATTGACATGGAGTGGGCCTTATTTTACTTGTCTCAATAATTCTTGAATTGCTCCCTCATCTGTTTGGATTACCTACCTTTTGTTTTATTCTTGAGTTCATTGACCATCAGGAGATAACCATTTAGATTTTTCCTGAAATCTGATAAGCCCGAATTTGATGGGTAAAACATGTGACAAGCAGTCAGAAAACTCTTTATTTGGATCCTTGGATTCCCTTCTAAAGTTTCTTCATAAAAAATTGGGGGAAAGTTTGATGCCATATGTAAAAAAAATGTAAAGAATGTGTTAATTTGAAGTTTTTGTACATTGTATTCAATTTTTGGAAGCCTAGGATACATAAACATAATCCCAAAATAACATTAGTAAGATCTTTTATATGTTGATAAAATTTCTAAGATATTTTATTGTTATATTGCTAAGAAGGATTTAAGAATTCAAGAACAAAGAGGGCTAAGACAAGCAAGGAATCAGTTAACAGAAGTGATAAAATGAAATAAAAGAGATTTGAGAGAAAAGAAAAATAGAATTTAGTGAAAAGAAGAAAACCAACATCCGGCTATATAATGACTTGAGACATTCAACAAGATTGGGTGATTTTAGGTTTTAGGATTGAAAGAGTAGTAAGCAGAGGCAGATGGCAATGATGAACTTTAGGAAGATATTTTTGATGGAAAGTCAGACTTCTGAGAAAAGGAAAAAGATAACGCCGAGTTCAGATCTTACAAGTCAGTTCTTGTTGAAGAATAAACTTGAGAGGTTACGTTTGAGCTGATTTTAGTTGAGCATTGTAAGAAGAAGTTAAGAATAAGAAATAAAGAAATAAAGAATTAAGAAAAAGAAAGGATAAAAGAAGAATGATGAGGAGTTCAAAATGATGAGGAGTTTGTCAAGTGAAGTTGAGTTTTTGGTTTTGGGTTTTGTGTACGTGGAAGATTGCCCATCATCCAAAGTTGTCAGGCGTCAAGTCTTAGAGTCAAGAGATAGAATGAGATGGGTGAACAGTAGTGTGAAAGAGAAAAACATTCATGACATTGATAGAGGTCGCGCGGATGTGTCTGATGTAAATAGAGAAGCGCGGATGTGACATTTAGGAGTACAAGAAAGATAACTAGAAAGGTAACAAAGAAAAGGAAAAGAAGAAAGAAAGAGACAGGAAACAGTAATTTATTCAACACCCCTAGTGACTTTTATGACTGAAGTTGGTGTAGAGAAGGATGGGCTTATAAGTTTAAGAAGTGAGATAAGTGAGCAAAGAGGAAGAGCCTTGGTAAGTCCATCAGCCTTCATATTATTAGCAGGAACCAGTTTGACAATCAGATTGCCAAGCTTGAGTCCTTCTCAAAGTGCTTTGGTTTTAATATCAATGTCGCGGGTTTTAGAATTGCAACCAAGCTTTTTGAGCTTATTGTCAAGTTTTTTGTTATTGATGAAGTGATGACTAGGAGAAATTTCTGTTTTCCAGAGTTTGGATACTAGACCTCTCATCCAAATGGCTTCCAGAAAGGAGTCAACCAGAGGATTCAATTTGGCTTTGGTAGTGGAATAAGTGACATTGCGCTGGAAATAGCTTCTCCAAGAAATAATAGAATTAAAAAGCAGGGATAAGTGACCAGATTGTGATTGTCCTGTATCTAGATCATTGCTCCAAGTTGTGTTGCTGAAGCATTGGATTTGAGTGTCGGAGTGGTTTTTTTGCAGGGTGAGTTTAAGATCTTTTGTAGCTTTCAAGTACTTCCAACATTGCTTAACCTCCCTCCAATGCCAAATTCCAGCCTTTTTGCAGAATCTTGCAAGGGTGGAGACCGCGAAGCTTAGATTGGGCTGAGTCAGACATACTATATAATTCATGAGAAAGACTGCAGAGCAATAATTAATTTTTAAGGTTTTGAATTCTTCATGTTTGTCTTCAGTGGCTGATGAAAGGTTGATGTTGGCAGTTAGTGGAATTGAAGATGGTTTGAACTTGGTCATTTTCAATTCTTCTAATCCATGTTTGATGTGTTTGGGTTGAGATAAGAGGATCTTGTTTCCAATACGTTCATACTTCATACCTAGTATTGTGTTGGGTTCATGATGGCTAGAGTTAGGAAAACAATCAAGGAATTCCTGTTTAAAATCATCTCCAAGACCAGCTAGGATGAGATCATCCACATGAAAGAACAGAACAGAATTGGAAGCAGAATGAATATATTAAGAAGGGTTGGATATGGATTTGTGAAAGCCCTGCTCCCGGATCAACGAGGTGAGAGTGTGGAACCAGTTTGCGGGGGCTTGTTTGAGACCATAGAGTGATTTTTGCAGAATTAGAAACTTGTATTTTTGATTGGAGCCTTTGGGTCTTTTGATGATAACCCTGTCTGACAGAGGAGCGTGTAGAAACGCACTCTTCACATCAAACTGAGAAATAGGAAGTGAGTGAAAAAGTCAAAAAAGATGAGAGATTTGAAGAGAGGCAGCTTTTCCCTTTTGAGAGAAAGTGTCTTGATAGTCCAAGCCATAGATTTGATCAAAGCCTTGCACGCAGAGTCTACTTTTGTAAACAAGAGGGTCGCCATGGCAGTTGTGCTTGAGTCAATACACCCACGTAGTATTGAGAGGATTTTCTGGCTTGGGACCATCATAATCCTCCCATACATCAAGGGCTTCAATTCCATTTAATTCGGCACCCATGGAGGATTCCCACTTCAAGTGATTGAAACATTGTTTGGCTTGTTTGAATGATTGAGGTACAAAATAGTGGTGGTACCAATATTGTTTGGGGGGATTCAAGCTAGATCAATCGCGAAGCGAGTAACCAGGGATAAGTTTGTCAGCAAGTTCAGTCAAGGGATCAGATTCAGAGTTGGATTCCAAATTGTCTGATGGGTATATTGAAGAGCTGGAGATAGGCGCTTGTTCTCTGATTGAAGAATCAGAGAATTCAGCAATAGTTGGTCAATTTTGAGAAGAAAGTTCAAGAGAAGAGTGTAAAAGATTGTCATTGAGATAAATTCAAAGCTGATCCAAATGAGAATTAGAAACCAAGGGAGTCTGGATTGGATCGGAATTTTTGATAAATTTTATGTGTTTGGAGGAAATAATTGAGTTGTCAGGTTTTAAAATTTGGAAAGACAAGAAGTTTGGGTTATAACCCACAAGGGTACCAGGAAGCCCTTGGTCTTTGAATTTTCCACCGCGATTAATCTTGTTTTTGAGATAGGCCACCTTGGATCCAATTGGGTGAAAGAAGGAAATGGGGAGAGATTTTCCGGTAAACAGTTGATAAGGAGAAGGGAGATTTGGAGACTTAGGAATTTGGTTCAAGGAAAGAGAAGAGGCCTTGGCTACTTCCTCCCAAAGATTGAGCGGTAATTTGGAGCTTTGAAGAATAGCCCTGATTGATTTGGTGAGAGTTTGATTTGCTCTTTCAACTTTGCCATTATGTTCATGGTGGTAGGGTTCTGAAATTAGGTGCTGGATAGAGTTAGTTTTGAAGAAATCTTTAATTTCTGAGGATGAGAATTCTCCCCCGCCATTGGTACAGATGGTAGCAGGGAATCAATTTTGTTTTTTCCTTTCGTGATTAAGAATAAGTTTGAGTTGAAGGCAGGCGTCAGACTTGTGCATAAGGGTATCGCAGAGATGTAGCCCAAAAAATTATTGATGACAGTCATGATGTAGTTCATTTCATTGCGTGATGAAGGATTAATTGGTCCAATCAAATCTATGTGAAATTGTTTGAAAGGCCTCCTTGATGGACTGGACGTGCCTTGAATGGAGATTTGGAAATTTTGGAGAAGACACAGTCTTTGCATTGAAAGTCAGAGAGAGCTTGAGAGGAAAGAGAAGGAAGTAGATTTTTGAGATGGTATGGACTAGCATGTCCAAAGGATTGATTTAGGAATGAGATGGAATTTGAATTTGTATTGTTGAGTGATAAGTGACACAGCTTATTATTGTTCCCGATTAAAGAAGGAGGATTGAGGACAAAAAGATTCTCGTGGATGAATCCAGTGAATGCCAGTTGAGAGTCAGAAAGCAAAGTGAATTGATTTTTGGAGGAGGTGAGTGAGCACTTCTTGGTGGAGAGAATTTCACCGGGAATTATTAAATTAACCACCAGATTGGGTACAAAGAAACAGTTACTGTGTGAGACAGAGGAGCCGTTTCAGGTTAATTTGACTTTTCCATTCCCCTTAATGGGGCTTTTCGCGTCCTTCTTCCCAGTGTTGATGTATTTGTTGCCAGTGAGCTCGTCAAGATGCGTAAAGTATTCTTGGGAGTTGAACATATGGCATGAAGCGCCTGAGTCAAGAATAATTTGATTTAAAGGATTTATGTCTTCAATCCACGTGGTTAGAAGAGACACATAGTGAGAAACCTCCTCGGCTTTCAATTGAGAGTTGAGCTGCGCTCTCCAGCAAGCTTGAGATTCCTTCCACCAGTCGGGAGCAAGGTTCTTGTGAAGATGCCAACATTTACTTTAGGGATGATCTGGAGATTGAGGTTTATGATATCCCTTTCTACATCAAAATTCAGCGGGGACAGGTTTCTTTGGAGGTCGAGATGAAAATAAAGCTGTGTTGCTTAGCTTAGTTTCTTTAGATTTGAATTTAACTTCATTCTCCAGTTGAGTTAGGTGGTTGAGCACAAGATCTAGAGTAACTGTTTTATCCAAATGCATAATTTGTTGCCAAAGGGAATGAAGTGATGGAGGAAATTTGAATAGAATGAGATAAGACAGAATGTCATTGGGTAGATCAATCCCTACATCCACCATCTTCTTAACGGAGATTTTAGTTTCAGTAATGAAGAGGTTGATTGCGTCGAATTTGAGCTGCTGGTATATAAATTGATTAAATACACGGGCTCTGTTGGCGATTTGTGAGGATGCAAATCGTTCCTTTATGGTTTGCCAGAGCAGTTGAGCTGAAGAAATGTTTGAGGGGTTAACCACGTTGTTGTGAGTTATTTAATTGATTTGAGAGAGAAGAATGACTCTGGTTTCCATGTTGTCGGCTGTGCTGAGATTTTTGGAGTCATCCTCTAGAGCTTCCTTTATTCCTTTGAGCTTGAGTAGCATGGACATTTTGTCCTTCCAGATGTAGTAGTTCTTGTCTGAGAGAATGGGTACTGCTTTGAGAGCTGCCTTGAGGATAATCTGTTGGAAACCATTGTTGCTGGATCCCTCCATGGCTTTGATTAGGTTTGTCGGATCAAGTTTGGCTTTTAACCGTGTTAAATTGCTAAGAAGAATTTAAGAATTCAAGAAAAAAGAGGGCTAAGACAAGCAAGGAATCAGTTAAGAGAATTGAGAAAATAAAATAAAAGAGATTTGAGGGAAAAGAAAAAGAGAATTTAGTGGAAAGAAGAAAACCAACATCCGGCTATAGAATGACTTGAGACATTCAACAACATTGGGTGATTTTAGGTTTTAGGATTGAAAGAGTAGTGAGCAGAGGCAGATGGCGATGATGAACTTTAGGAAGAGATTATTAATGGAAATTCAGACTTCTGAGAAAAGGAAAAAGATAATGCCGAGTTCAGATCTTACAAGTCAGGTCTTGTTGAAGAATAAACTTGAGAGGTTACCTTTGAGTTGATTTGAGTTTAGTGTTGTAAGAAGAAGTTAAGAATAATAAAGAAAGAAATAAAGAATGAAGAAGGAGAAAGGATAAAAGAAGAATGATGAGGAGTTTGAAATGATGAGGAGTTCTTCGACTGAAGTTGAGTTTTTGGTTTTTGGTTTTGTGTACGTGGAAGATCACCCATCATCCAAATTTGTCAGGCATTGAGTCTCAGAGTCGAGAGATAGAACAAGATGGGTGAACAGTAGTGTGAAAGAGAAAAAGATTTGTGACATTGATAGAGGTTGCGCGGATGTGTCTGATTGAAATAGAGAAGCGCAGATGTGACATTTAGGAGGACAAGAAAGATAACAAGAAAGGTAACAAAGAAAAGGAAAAGAAGAAAGAAAGAAACAGGAAACATTAATTTATTCAACATTTATGACCAAAAAAAATTGGATAAAAAGGCAAAAAAAGGCAAAAAAAGGACCCAAAAGTCCAATGAGAAATTTGATTTTTTTCGAATTTTTTAAATTACTGAATGAATTTTTTAAGGTAATAGAATACATCTGAAAAAATTAAAAAACAATTGGAAATTTCCTCAATAGATAATTTTAAATTTTCAACCCTACACGACATGTTCACACCACAAAATGGGTTGCATGGCGCAGTTTTCAATACATCTGGGTTGGAAATGGTCTTTGGAAACTCATTTAAGCTTTGAACAGCCATTAACAACCCAGATTGGTCAAAAAAGGCGCCATGCAACCCATTTTGAGGTGTGAAAGGGCCATTTAGGGTTACAAAATTTTATTTTTGGATTTTATTTATTTACAAATTTATTTATATTTTAATTTTAAATATATTTTGGGTATTTATTTATTTATTTATTTATTTATTCATTTGTTTATTTATTTATTCATTCATTTATTTATTTATTTATTTATTTATTTATTTATTTATTTATTTATTTATTTATTTATTTATTTATTTATTTATTTATTTATTTATTTATTTATTTATTTATTTATTTATTTATTTATTTATTTATTTATTTATTTATTTATTTATTTATTTATTTATTCATTTATTTATTTATTTATTTATTTATTTATTTATTTATTTATTTATTTATTTATTTATTTATTTATTTATTTATTTATTTATTTATTTATTTATTTATTTATTTATTTATTTATTTATTTATTTATTTATTTATTTATTTATTTATTTATTTATTTATTTATTTATTTATTTATTTATTTATTTATTTATTTATTTATTTATTTATTTATTTATTTATTTATTTATTTATTTATTTATTTATTTATTTATTTATTTATTTATTTATTTATTTATTTATTTATTTATTTATTTATTTATTTATTTATTTATTTATTTATTTATTTATTTATTTATTTATTTATTTATTTATTTATTTATTTATTTATTTATTTATTTATTTATTTATTTATTTATTTATTTATTTATTTATTTATTTATTTATTTATTTATTTATTTATTTATTTATTTATTTATTTATTTATTTATTTATTTATTTATTTATTTATTTATTTATTTATTTATTTATTTATTTATTTATTTATTTATTTATTTATTTATTTATTTATTTATTTATTTATTTATTTATTTATTTATTTATTTATTTTTTTATCTATTTATTTATTTATTTATTTATTTATTTATTTATTTATTTATTTATCTATTTATTTATTTATTTATTTATTTATTTACTTATTTATTTATTTATTTATTGACTTATTTAATGATTTATTTGTTTCCTTATTCATTGATTCATTCATTCATTTATTTTTTACTGTCTTTTCTTTTGTTTTTTTTCCACAAATCGATTTGAGCCACCATTCACAACTAAGATGAGTTTTGAGTGGCCATTCACAACTGAGAAATTTTGTGAGCGGCCATTGACAACTAAGACTTGTTTTGAGAAGCAGCAGGTTGTGAGAGGCCGTTCAAAACCCAAAATGGGTTGCAAAATTTCTGCATGTAACCCTTTTCATGTTTTGAGGTTTCAAATTTAACATTGCCTATAAATAAATAATAAGCTTCTTTTTATTTATTTGTTATTTATTTGAAATATCTTTCAATTTAATCCAAGAAAAAAATTGAACTTTTGCAATTGTTGAGGGAAAAGTTATTAGGAAGAATTCACTTCAATTTATTAAATTATGTAAGGTCTTATCAAGACTTTTGTTTACATATTTATTTTACATTTCAGAAATATTATGATCTTCATTTTTTTCTTCATTTTTTGAAAGTTTCAATGATTAATTTTTTTAAAGCAACACACCATTTTTTGGTGTGCACAGGTCTGCATGCCAAAATAAATGTTTTTACACTTTCCCTTTGCATTTGAATGTGTTCATTCCAAAAGTTTAGGTGTGTGAAACTTTGCATGCAAAAATTATGGGTTTTTGGGGCGCATAAACCAAAAAATTGGCATTTTATTAGTATCTTTGCGGCCTTGGAATAAACTTGGTCATAATATGATTACCATTTTGTCAATGATTCCCCAAAGAACTGGAAAAAACTCAGTAAGCTTGAAGCCTTATAAAAATTATCAAGAACAAAAAAATCATTTGTTCAAATAATTAGGGACTCAAATGAAATCATCCTAAATTTAATCACAAATAGATTTCCAGATGCGAATTCAATTACAAGAAACCCAAATGAATAGTGTAACTCAAAATTTCATTTTTTTTTTCTGATTTGATTTTTGTTTTTAGGGCATTATTGTTTTTATTCCCTTAATCTTTATTTTTGCACAGTTTTGATGTCCCCAATTGGTGCCCCATCCATATGGTTCCCTAAAATTCCCATTGTTTTAAGATGTTGAAGAAAAAAGTAATGCCTAGAGGGACATCTAAAACCTCTTCAATAATTTTTTGATATTTTTTGGTGGATTAAAAGCCCTTAAAAATTAGAATAAAAAAATTGAAAGAAAAATTATGTTAAAAATCTTCTAACTTCTTGTAATAATACTATATTTCTAATTACTGTGGAAAATCTGAAGAGCCAGAAATTTTCCAAATACAACACGCAATTCAGATATGATTTTTGAATATTTTTGGCGCTTAATTTTCCCACCAAAATTGGATTAAAATAAAAGAAAATAAATTCTTTTGAAAAAATATTTCCCATATCTTTCTGCAGTATTTTCCAAATTTTGAGCTCAAAGAATTTTAGTGGGAATTGAAAAGGGCACAATGAACTTATGTTGGGATTTGTTTTAGTTTTTCTTTGCCAAAAAAATATAATTCAACACAAAATAGTTGAATTTTTTGCTCTGAATTATTGAGCCAATAATAAATAGAAAAAAACATCATGAAAAATTCAGGAAAAAAACAAACAAATCATTCAACCCATATCAATCTTTAAAACTTTCCTTCCTAGACATGCAGAATTTTTAGGTGGAAACAAAATTTTCAAACCAAGTTCTAACTTATTGTGAACCAAATCCTCAAATTGTTTTGATTCATTGTTTGCAAAAGCCTTCCAAAGGGTATCTAATTGGGGAGCTGTAAACAGTTCAGAAATACAGCAGAAAGAAACTATGTGCTTAAAATAGTCCAAAAGAATTAAAAATATGGGGGAATTCGGAGAATTGGAAGTTTTAGGGGAATTGAAGGGGACATAAGTTGATGGCATCAACTTATATAAAAGTACCACTTCCCCTTTTTATGTATCTGCAAGCAGGAAACAATGGAAAGGGAATTTCATCAATTGAATTTGAGGGGGACGTCAAAAAGCGTGGTTGAGATTTTTTCTTTAATTTCCAAAATTTTCATCCTGGACTTGATCCATCAAATATGGGTCCTGGAAGAGAGAGTTTTATTCCATCTCCTTGATCATTTCCTGACATATTGAACTCCAATCTTCAGATTTATGGCCCAAACTAACTGCTAATGATCTAACCCCACAGTTTACAGCACTCATCATGTCAAGCACATGTGAATTTTTTTGTATGGCTGTCTTGGTTAAAATGAAGTCTTTTTATGGATACTATGGAAAGAAAAAATTGATATAATTTAAGATTAAATGAAACAAAAATTTATACTCAATTTTTCAATATTTAAAACTGCCAAATTATCAGAATATGACAAAAAATGTTTTTTTAACTTCAATATCATTACAAAAAAAAGGATATGTTCATAAATAAACGATAAAGCAAGATTATTTGAGAAAAATATTCACCTTTTAAGTTTCATAAGCTGTAACTGTGGAAGAAGAGATTGAATTCCCTGGAGGCCTATAAAAATAGGGTGTATCAAAGTTAACCAAACCCGCCATTTTTAATGGCAGGATTCAACCCAAATCCACCATTTCAAACCCACCATTAAAAATCAAAAAAAACCCAATTATTTCACACCAGACATGTCAAAGTTAACATGTAATAAGTGGGTTTTTTCAAATAAACTATTCAAAGGCTTCTTTCACCTGTCAATGTCATCCACCCCTGGCTTCCCACCCCCTTCTACCTCCAAAATCATTGCAAATTCTTTTACCTCCAGCCTCATCATGAAAAGATTCACCACTCTCATTATAACTCTCATCAATTTATCACCCTAATCACTTGATCACTCACCACTTTATCACTCTCATTGCTTCATCGCTATCATTGCTTCATTGCTATCATCACTTTACCTCCAACAAGAACTTGTACGTCCATCCTCATCCAAAGAATCCAATCATTGTTTTATTGCTTATTTCACTTTATTGCTCTCATCACTTCATGTATTTCATCACTTTATCTTGTTTTTCACTTTATCCATCTCATCACCTTATTGCCCTTACTCTTTCCAAATGGCCCCTCAGCAAACCTCCCCCTGCAAGTCCACACAAAAGTCCTACACACCAAAGGAAACATTGCCAAGGAATTTGAGAACAAACAATCCTCCCCCATAATCTTCCAAGGGCTCAAAAAATCTTCCCCCATCAGCTTCCAAGGGCTCAATTCAGCTCAAGAAAGCTGATCACATCATCCTGGTCAACTGGCTCAAAATTCCCTCAAAATATGATTCCTGCTTTGGATTGGACAACAAAACACGTGTTGCCTGACCTCCATCCTCTAAAGTCAATGGTTATCTCCTGATGGCCAGTGAACTCAAGAACAAAACAAAAGGTAGGCTGTATCTGTAATCCAAACAGATGAGGGAGCAATTCAAGAATTATTCAGACAAGTAAAATAAGGCCCACTCCATGTCAATCTCCACTGGCTTTGGTATCACCAACTATGACAAAGCCAAGGGAATCAACTCAGTGGTTGATAAGTTGGAGTCCATTTGTCCTTTTTATATTCAAATAGATGAAATCTTTGGAAAGAAGGCCAACATCACCCCTTTGGCCGCTTTTGATTCCAACAATCCAATTCAGTCCACGCTGAGGACTTGGCTGGGGATTCTCAGCCTAGCATTGGTGATCCTGAAGAAACCTTTTCCTTGGAGTGGCCTCCATCCAATTCCAAGGAGGATATTCAAAAGAAATCAGCCCCAATCATGTCTAATTCCACGTTGATTGATGTTTCAAACCATACCTTGGACCCCTCCCCTCCTTCTTTGGATTGCTCTCTTCCTGGGTTAGCAGATCTCATCAACCTTGTTGATGCAGAACAAGATGCTCCTCATTTTCCATTACCCTCAACATTGGTTCAAGTAAGGAACCAAGATCTTTTCTCTTCTTTCTGGTTAATCCTGACTGATTTAGATTGTAAAAAAACAGGCTCATCAATTCCAGGATGGCCAAAAACTCAAGCCAATGGGGCCTCCCACATCGCACTTCAAAAAATAGTGACAATTTTCAGACTCAAACCTCCTCTGCCAATGGTAAGCAAAAGGCCTCCAATTCCATCAATGTCAACCCCAAAAGTCATCAAAAGAGGATAAACACTTCTGGTTTTTCAGGCTTTGAAGAAATCATGGAGAAGCAAGATTCATGTAAGTCCCTTTGTTGAATATCCTTGCTTTCAAAATAATGCTCATTGCTTTTCCGCTGCAAAAAACAGTCAAATCACAAATTAAATCCAAAAAACTTGAGTTTGAAAAACAAAAGTGGGATTTTCAACCGGCCATGGATGTTCAAAAGCAGAAAGCCAAGCTTTTGGCTCATAAATAAAAATGGGATGCTGAGTGGAAGTTGAAACAGGCTGAGCTAGAGTTTCAAAAATAGTAAAAGGAGAAGGATCAACAGCAAGCCCAACTAGAAAAGGAGTGGGAACAAGTTGCAACCAAAAAAAAAAGGATATGGTATCAGTAGCCTTTGCTTGCATTGGTAGCAGTAGAACAGTAGATGAAATACAGCAGATAACTTGAATTCTGGGCTTGTAAATATATTTTCATGGGTGAAAGAAAAACAAAAAAATTGTTTTGATTACAATGTTTGAGAGTTTTCTTAACCCCACCAACATACAGATGTTTTTTTTATTTATATTTTTTTCTAGAGTAAATATGGCCATTATTCTGTTGAATTACTGAAAAAGATTTAAGAATTTAAGAACTGAGAGGGCTAAGACAAGTAAAAATATCAGTATAAGGAAATGAGAAAACAAGACAAAAGAAATTTAAGAGAAGGAAAAAGAGAAGATAAAAGAATAAAGAAAACCAACATCCGGCTAAAGGATGACTTGAGACATTCAGCAAGGTTGGGTTATTTCAGGTTTTGAGATTGAAGAAACAGAGCATAGAGATGGATGGCCGTGAAGAACTTTTGGGAAGAGATTTAAATAAAGCGTCAGAATTCTGAGAAAAAGGAAGAAAAGATATCGCCAAGTTCAGATCTTACGAGTCAGGTCTTGCTGAGTTATAGACTTGAGAGGTTGAGTTCGATTAGATTGAGGTTGAGAGTTATTGGATAGAGATTGGAAATGAGAAAGAAAGAAATCAAGAATGAAGAAATAAAAAAGGATTGAAGAATAGCGCTCAGAGATTTGTCAAAAGAAGATTCAGGTCGAGGTTTTTGAGTACGTGGAAGATTGGTTGATGTAGAACGTAGAGTTCTTTGAGTTTGACGAGATTGCACGAGTTGAGAGAACAACCGTGTGAAAAAGAAGTGGATTCGTGACATAGATCAAGATCGTGCGCGGGTACAAGTGATGTGAGAGTAGAGGCGCGGTTGTGGCATCTAAGAGACAGGAAGAAAAACAGGAAAAAGAACAAGAAAAATATCAAGTGAAACAGAAAAGTAAAGAGAGAAGAAAAGAATAAAAAGAAAGGAAAAGAATAAAAAGAGAAAAAGGGGGACATTGAGATTTATTCAACACCCCCGGTGACTTGTATGACTGAAGTCGGTGTAGAAAATGATGGGTTTATGAGCTTGAGAAGAGAGGCAAGAGCGCAGAGAGGAAGAGCCTTGGTAAGACCATCAGCTTTCATATTCTCGGCAGGGATTAGTTCAATGATGAGATTGCAAAGCTTGAGTTCCTCTCGAAGTGCTTTTGTCTTGATATCGATATGGCAGGTCTTCAAATTACAACCAAACTTTTTGAGTTTATCATCAAGTCCTTTGTTATCGATAAAGTGTTGGCTTGGAGATATTTCTGTTTTCCAGAGTTTGGATACTAGACCTCTCATCCAGATTGATTCCAGAAAGGAGTCAACCAACGGGTTCAATTCGGCCTCGGTGGTGGAATGAGTGACATTGCGCTGGCGATAGCTGCTCCATGAGATTAGGGAGTTGAAGAGAAGAGATAGGTGACCGGATTGCAAATGTCCTGTATCCAGATCATTGCTCCAGGTCGCATTGCTAAAACACTGGATTTGAGTGTCAGAGTGGTTGATTTGTAAGGTAAGTTTAAGATCTTTTGTTGCCTTCAGGTATTTACAACATTGCTTAACCTCCCTCCAATGGTGAATTCCCGGCTTTTTGCAGAACCTAGCAAGACTAGAGACCGCAAAGCTTACATTGGAGCGAGTTAGGCAGGCAATATAGTTCATAAGAAAGACTGCGGAGCGATAGTTGATGTTTAAGATTTTGAACTCTTCATGTTTGTCATCGGTTGCTGGTGAAAGATTGATATTAGCGGTGAGTGGAATTGAAGTTGGTTTACATTCTGTCATTTTCAGTTCTTCTAATCCATGCTCAATGTGTTTGGGTTGGGATAAGAGAATTTTATTTTTGATACGTTCATACTTCATACCTAGTATAGTATTTGGTTCGTGATGACTTGAGTTTGGAAATCGTTCAAGGAATTTATGTTGAAAATCATCTCCCAGACCAACCAGTATGAGATCATCCACATGAAAGAATAGAACGGAATTAGAAGCTGAGTGAATATATAGACAAGGATCAGAAATAGATTTGTGAAAGCCCTGTTCTTGGATCCATGAGGTGAGAGTGTGAAACCAATTCTCGGGGGCTTGTTTGAGACCATAGAAGGATTTTTGTAAAATAAGAAATTTGGATTTTCGATTAGATCCTTTTGGTCTCTTGATAATGACCTTATCCGACAGAGGGGCGTGTAGAAAGGCACTCTTCACATTGAATTGAGTGATGGGAAGTGAATCGAATAAACCAAAAAGAAGAGCAATTTGCAAAGAAGCAGCCTTTCCCGTTGGAGAGAAAGTGTCTTGATAGTCTAAGCCGTAGATTTGATCAAAGCCTTGCACGCAAAGTCTACTTTTGTAAACGAGTGGATTGCCATGGCAGTTTTCCTTGAGTCGATACACCCACGTTGTATTTAGAGGATTGTCAGGCTTGGGGCCATCGTAATCATCCCAAACACCAAGAGATTCAATTCCGTTTAGCTCGGCGTCCATTGAGGATTACCACTTCAAATGATTGAAACACTGTTTGGCTTGTTTGAATGATCTGGGTACGAAGTAATGGTGATATCTGTATTGTTCGGGGGGATTTAAGCTGGATCAATCGCGAAGAGAATATCTAGGGATAAGTTGTTCAGCGAGTTCAATTGAGGGATCCAATTCAGAGTCGGAATCCAAGTTATTTGGTGGATTGATTGAGGAGCAGGGGATATGATCTTGTTCTCTGATTTGAGAATCAGAGGATTCAACCGGAGTTTGAGGATTTTGGGAAGATGGATTATCAGAAGAGAGCACGAGATCATCTTCAAGATCAATTCAAAGTTGTTCCGACTGAAAGTTGGTGTCCACAGGAGTTTGAGTAGGATCGGGATTTTTAATAAATTTTAAGTGTTTAGAAGAAATAATCGAGTTGTCAGGTTTCAAGATTTGAAAAGATAAGAAGTTTGGGTTATAACCCACAAGGGTACCGGGAAGCCCTTGGTCTTTGAATTTTTCACCTTGATTAATCCTGTTGTCTAGATATGCAACCTTAGATCCTATAGGATGAAAGTAGGAGGTGGGAAGAGATTTGCCGGTAAACAGTTGATAGGGAGAAGGAAGATTAGGAGACTTGGGGATTTGGTTCAGACAAAGAGAAGCGGCCTTCGCTACTTCTGCCCACAAATTGAGTGGCAATTTGGAGCTTTGAAGAATAGCTCTAATCAATTCGGTAAGAGTTCAATTGGCTCTTTCAACTTTGCCGTTGTGTTCATGATGATACGGTTCTGAAATTAAGTGTTGAATGGAGTTGATCTCGAAGAAATCTTGAATTTCAGAAGAAGAAAATTCCCCGCCCCCGTCGGTACAAATAGTGGCAGGAAATTGGTTTCGTTTTTGATGTTTGTGGTTGAGAATGAGTTTGAGTTGAAGACATGCGTCAGACTTGTACATGAGAGGTATTTCAGAGATATAACCGGAAAAATTATCAATGACTGTCATGATATAGTTCATATCATTGCAAGAGAAGGGGTTGATTGGTTGGATTAAGTCGATGTGAAGTTGTTCGAATGGCCTTGTAGTAGGACTGGATGTAGCTTTGAATGGAGATTTGGAGATTTTGGAGAAGACACAGTCTTCGCATTGAAAGTCAGAAAGAGATTGAGAAGAAAGAGAAGGAATTAAGTTTTTAAGACGGTACGGACTAGCATGTCCAAAAGATTGATGAAGGAAAGAGATAGAATTGAAGTTCGTATTGTTGAGTGTTAAGTGGCAAAACTTGTTGTTGTTTCCAATTCAAGAAGGCAGATTGAGAACAAAAAGATTCTCATGAATGAATCCAGTGAAAGCCGGTTGAGAGTCAGCGAGCAAATTGAATTGGTTTTTGGAAGAAACAAGTGTGCATATCTTGGAGGAGATGAGTTCACCGGGACTGATTAAATTGACCACAAGATCAGGTACGAAAAGGCAGTTACTGAGTGAAACGGAAGAACCATTCCAGATTAATTTGACAGTTCCATTTCCTTTAATCGGTAGTTTCGCGTCCTTCTTTCCAGTGTTAATGTGTTTGTCTCCAGTGAGTTCCTCTAGATGCGTGAAATATTCTCGAGCGTTGAACATATGACATGAGGCGCCTGAGTCGAGGATAATTTGATTTAAAGGGTTTAATTCGTCAATCCACGTGGTGAGAAGAGATACTTAGTGCGCAACTTCCTTGGCCTTGGATTTAGAGTTGAGCTGGGCTCTCCAACGAGCTTGAGATTCCTTCCACCAGTCGGGAGCGAGATTCTTGTGGAGATGCCAGCATTTATTTTTGGGATGATCTGGGGATTGAGGGTTATGGTATCCTTTTCTACATCGAAATTCCGCAGGAACAGGCTTCTTTGGTGGAAAAGATGAGACTAGAGCTGTGTCACTAAGTTTAGTTTCTTTAGATTTGACTTTGACTTCATTCTCTAGTTGAGTGAGGTGATTAAGAACTAAATCAAGAGTGACAGTTTTATCTGAATGCATGATTTGTTGCCTAAGGGAATGAAGAGATGGAGGAAATTTCAATAGAATGAGATAAGAAAGAATGTCATCGGGTAGGTCAATTCCTACATTGACCATCTTCTTAACGGAGATTTTGGTTTCAGTGATGAACTGGTTGATCACATCGGGTTTGAATTGTTGATATAGGAATTCATTAAAGACACGAGAACAATTGGCGGTTTGAGAAGAAGCAAATCGTTCCTTTATGGTTTGCCAAAGTAATCAAGCAGAAGAAATGTTTGAAGGGTTAACAACGTTGTTATGAGTTATTGAGTCCATTCGAGAGAGAAGAATGACTCTGGTTTCCATATCGTCCGCTGCACTGAGATTCTTGGAGTCATCCTCTAGGGCTTCTTTTATTCCATTGAGCTTGAGTAACATGGACATTTTGTCCTTCCAGATGGAGTAGTCCTCGTCCGAGAGAATGGGTACCGCTTTGAGAGCCGCCTTGAGAATAATCTCACGGAAGCCATTGTTGCTGGATCCCTCCATGGATTCAATTAGATTCGTCGGATTGAGTTTGGCTTTTAACCATGTTGAAATATTGAAAAAGATTTAAGAATTTAAGAACTGAGAGGGCTAAGACAAGTAAAAATATCAGTATAATGAAATGAGAAAACAAGACAAAAGAAATTTAAGAGAAGGAAAAAGAGAAGATAAAAGAATAAAGAAAACCAACATCCGGCTAAAGGATGACTTGAGACATTCAGCAAGTTTGGGTTATTTCAGGTTTCGAGATTGAAGAAACAGAGCACAGAGATGGATGGCGGTGAAGAACTTTTGGGAAGAGATTTAAATAAAGCGTCAGAATTCTGAGATAAAGGAAGAAAAGATATTGCCGAGTTCAGATCTTATGAGTCAGGTCTTGCTGAGTTATAGACTTGAGAGGTTGAGTTCAAGTAGATTGAGGTTGAGAGTTATTGGTTAGAGATTGGAAATGAGAAAGAAAGAAATCAAGAATGAAGAAATAAGAAAGGATTGAAGAATAGCACTCAGAGATTTGTCGAAAGAAGATTCAGGTCGAGGTTTTTGAGTATGTGGAAGATTGGTTGATGTAGAACGTAGAGTTCTTTGAGTTTGACGAGATGGCACGGGTTGAGAGAACAACCGTGTGAAAAAGAAGTGGATTCGTGACATAGATCAAGATCGCGCGCGGGTACAAGTGATGTGAGATTAGAGGCGTGGTTGTGGCATCTAAGAGACAGGAAGAAAACCAGGAAAAAGAACAAGAAAAATATCAAGTGAAACAGACAAGTAAAGAGAGAAGAAAAGAAGAAAAAGAAAGGAAAAGAATAAAAAGAGAAAAAGGGGGACATTGAGATTTATTCAACATATTCAAGTCCCTACAAGTGTTTCTAGTTGTTTTATTAATTTGAAGTGAGAGGGGCATTCTGGTATGGGTTGCTGTTTCCACAGCAGGAAAGGTAAAGTGCTTTTACTTATTAGCTTCCCAAACCATTTGTACTATACATTTTTGGTTGAAATCAATTCCAGATCCAAGGTCAGGAAAAACAAATTGGCCATCCAATAATTTATATTTGTCTGTATTTTCAAAAAGTTGACCATTTGATTTCTTGGTTTGAAGCACAAGTAAAAAGGAGTAGCCAGAGATTTTGCCTTTGTTAATATGGGGAGAGTTGTAAAAAGAATCCAAGGTGAAATAGATTTGTGGGGAGCAATCAAAAGGTGTAGGCTTGGAACCGAATTCCAACAAATAGAAAGAGGGGATTTTGTTTTCCTTCATGGTATCACGGTTTGATTCAAAGGAAAGTTTGGCCAAATTGCAAAACATTTGACCTAGAATTTGGGATACTTTGTTGGCCTTAAGGTTGAGGAGAGCATACTCTTGAGGAGATGATCTAATAGATTATTTCTGCACATAATGTCCAAATAACTCCAAAGAGTGCATAAATTTTTGCCATCCAACTGCCCACATCTTTCCACCCCAAGATCTTGAAGGACCAACTGGGTTGACAAAGGTTTTTGAAACATGAAGGAAATTGGTGACAAAGTTGATGTCCTTCACATCTTGTTCTGAGAGTTTATCCAAGGGCACAAATTCAATTATTGCAACCAGGGCTTGGTGATCAGTTTGATCAAGGACCATTTACTTTCCATGGTGGAAGAAATGGAACCATTTGATTGTTTGTTTTGCTTTCTCAAACTCTTCCTGGGTGGTTTTTTTAATGTCCCTTTTCTATTTGGGAAAAATTGAAGGGTACAGATCCAAAGGATGTTGTTTCCGACCAGACCAGACCACCTTTTCATTGATACCTTCCTCAGTAACTTCCAAAGACATTTCTGAATCCCAATATTAGAGCCTCTTTTGGCAAGCAGCCCTACTCTTCCCACCTCTCTGTATGTCTTTCAAGCCATCTCCTTCCATCTTTTTCCCTCCCAATCCTATACTTAGATTGGGGTGAGCAAAAAGGCGGCATTTGATTGTTTGTGTAACATTTTGAGGGGGGTGGGAGAAGAATTGGATGTATCCCAAAAGCGGTCAAATTTTTTCCAAAAAAAAAACCAAAGTCAGTCCAATAGACATCATTGGTGAAACATGATTGAATAAAAAAAATAAACCAAACCTGGATCAATTGATTAGGATTAGGTTGATCAATTAATTGATTTGGTTTCAATCAATTGATTGAAAACAAATCGATTGACCAATCAATTAGGATTTGATTGACCAATTGATTCCTAATTGATTGGTGGAGGTTGGTCAAGCAAGGCAGGAGGAGGAGGAGGAGGAGGAAGGGGGAAGAAAGAGAAGGGAGGGGCTTACCAGATGAGGAGGGGAATGCAAGTGAGATGAGGTGGATCTGAGAGAGAAGACCTGGCAGGAGTTCAAAGGAGAGGTAAGCAAGGGTGGTTTAGTGAGTGGAAAGAATGAGGGAAGGGGACTCACTGAGTTGTTGGTGATAAAAATCAAACATTCCTCATCAAAGCAAGCAAGGGTGAGAGGAAGAATTGGCTCTCTCATAGAAAAAGATGAGTGACAAGATGAGACAGGGATGACTTGAGGTTGGTCAGGAATATCATCTTAAAATATTTTTTCCCATTCATCTTTGATGTTGGCTAAAAGATTGTGAAGGATTACACAAGTGATGATCCAGTTGATGAGGAGCTTCATGTTTTTGGGATTTTAAAGCTGTTTTTGACTTTCCCTTAAGCTTTCCCATCTTCCTTTCAGGACTCCTATGGCATTCTCAATCCAAAATTGCGATTGGGCAAGATGATAGTTGGATTGGTTTTTCCTTGATTGTTAGATGAAACATTCCGGTATGCTGGACCCACATATTTCCCACTAGCATAAGCTGAATCATCCAGAAGGTATTGATCTTGTTCAAAGTAGTTCCCTGGTTGTTGGGCAATTTTCATCCAATTGAAAACATATGAATCATGACAAGAACCTGGAAGGCCAGCCTGGAGGGATATGAACTTCTTGTTGTTATCACAAACAAGTTTTAGGGACACGTAGTATCTAAACAAAAAGATGAAACATATTTGTTCAGTGGTGTGATCAAAGGTGTTATCAAAGTCATTGGGAAAGAAATGAATCAGTTGCCTTTTTTTTGAAATCAAAATAGTGGTTGCCATCTAGATTGGGTTTTTGACTCAAGGGGATTTAATGGCGGGTTTGAAATGGCGGGTTTCAACCAAAATCCGCCATTTCAAACCCGCCATTAAAAATCAAAAAAACCCACTTATTTCAGATCAGACGTGTCAAAGTTAACCTGAAGTAAGTGGGTTTTTTCAAATAAATTATTTAAATGCTTCCACCACCTGTCCGCGTCATACACCCCTGTCTTCCCACCTCCTTCTACCTCCGACCTCATCAGAAAAATTTTTACCCCCACCCTCATCATAAAATTGATTGACCACTCTCATCACTTTATTGCTCTCATCACTTGATCACTCTCATCCACTTCATCGCTTTCAAAACTTCATCACTCTCATCGCTTAACTGCTCTCATCACTTGATCACTATCATCCACTTTATTGCTCTCAAAACTTCACCACTCTCATCACTTTATCGCTCTCATCACTTGCGTAGCCCAAACTCTTTCAAATGGCCCCTCAGCGAACCTCCCCCCACAAGTCCAACACACCCAAGAGAACATCTCCAAGGAACTCCACAACAAACAATCCTCCCCCATCAGCTTCCAAGGGCTCAAGTCAGCTCAAGAGAGCTGAACACATCATCCTGGTAAACTGGCTGAAAATTCCCTCCAACTACGATGCCTGCTTTGGATCCGACAACAAAACACGTGTTGGCCAACCTCAATCCTCTAAAGTCAATGTTTATCTCCTGATTGCCAATGAACTCAAGAAAAAAACAAAAGGTAGGCTGGATCTGTCACCCAAACAGATGAGGGAGCGGTTCAAAAACTATCAAGCCAAGTACAAAAAGGCCCACTCAATGTCTATCTCCACTGGCTTTGGTAACACCAACTTGGACAAAGCCAAAGGAATCAACTCGGTGGTTGATAAGTTGGACTCCATTTGTCCTTTTTATATTCAAATGGATGAAATCTTTGGAAAGAAGGCCAACATCACCCCCCTAGCTGCTTTCAATGCCCAACAATCCGATTCCGTCGATGCCAAGGACTTGGCTGGGGATGCTCAGCCTACCAACGGGGACCTTGATGAAACCTTGGCCTTGGAGTGGCCCCCATCTGATGACGAGGAGGATATTCAAACACAATCGGCTCCAATCACTTCTACTTTGGTATTGATTGATCAGTCAATCCCAACCTTGGACCCCTCACTTCCTTCTTTTGATTGCTCTCTTCCTGGGGCAGAACAACTGGAGAACTTGCCCAATGAGGAGGATGTTATTCCTGGATCACCGTTGCCATCAACATCGGATCAAGTAAGGAACTAAATTGTTTTTGATTCTTTCTGGTTGCTCCTGACTGATTTACATTGTAAAAAAACAGGCTCATCCATTTTTGATTGGCCAAAAACTCAAGCCAATGGGGCCTCCCACATTGCCTTCAAATACTAGTGAGGACTTTAAGACTCAAACCTCCTCTTCCAAGGGTTAGAAAAAGGCCTCCAATTCCATCAATTTCAACCCCAAAAGTCATCAAAAGAGGAGAAACACTTCCAGTTTTTCGGGCTTTGAAGAAATCATGGAGAAGCAAGATTCATGTAAGTCGATTGATTCAATATTCTTGCTTTCAAAATCATGCTCATTGCCATTCCCCTCCAAAAAACAGTGAAATCACAAATTGAATCAGATAAACTTCAGTTTGAAAAGCAAAAGTGGGATCCCCAACTGGCCATGGATGGTCAAAAGCAGCAAGCCATGACTTTGGCTAATCAACAAAAATTGGATGCTGAGTGGAGGTTGAAACAAGCTGAGCTAGAGTTTCAAAAAGAGGAAAAGGCAAAGGATCGGCAGCAAGTGCAACTGGAAAAGGAGAGGGAACAACGGGCAAACAAAAAAAGGATAAGGTATCAGTAGCTTTGGCTTGCATTGGCAGTGGTAGATTGGTAGAAGAAATACAGCAGATTACTCAAATGCTGGGCTTGTAAATATATTTGCATGGATGAAAGAAAAACAAATTATTTTTTACTACAACAACGTTTGAGAGCATTCTTAACCCCACCAATATACAAATCTTTTTTGTTTTTATTGATATTTTTTTCTCTAGATTAAATTTGGCCGTTTTTCATGTCCCTACAAGTGCTCTGAGTTTTTTTATTAATTTTCAGTGAAATGGCCATTCTGGTATGGGTTGCTGTGTCCACAGCTGGAAAGGTACAGTGCTTGTACTTGTTAGCCGCCCAAACCATTTTTACTATACCTTTTTGCTTGAAATCAATTCCAAAGCCAAGGTCAGGAAAAAAAAATTGACCGTCCAAAACTTGATATTCATGCGTATCTTCAATAAGTCAACCATTCAATTTTTTGGTTGGGACCACAAGTAAAAAGGAATAGCCACAGATATTGCCTTTTTCAATACAAGGAGAATTGTAAAAATAATCCAAGGTGAAAGTGAGTTGTGGGGAGCAATCAAAAGGTGTAGGCTTGGAACCAAATTCCAACGAAGAGAAAGAGGGGATGTTGCTGTCCTTCATGGTATCACGGTTTGATTCAAAGGCAAGTTTGGCCAAATTACAAAAAATTTGTCCTAAAATTCAGGATACTTTGTCAACCTTCAGGTTGAGGACAGCGTACTCTTGAGGAGAAGATCTAATGGATGATTTATTCACATAACGTCCAAATAACTCCAAAGGGTTCATCAATTTTTACCAACCAATCACCCACATTTTTCCACCCCAAGATCTTGAGGGACCAACCGGGTTGAAAAATTTTTTTGAACAGTGAAGGAATGTCATCACAAAGTTGATATCTTTCTTATCTTGCTCAGATAGTCAATCCAAAGGCACAAATTCAATGACAGCAACCAGAGAATGGTGATCAGATTGGTCAAGAACAATAACTTTTCCATGGTGGAAGAAGTGGAAAGCCCCAATTTTCTGTTTTGCTTGCTTAAATTCTTCCTGGGTGGGTTTTGGAGGGTTGTTTTTCTTGTCAGCCATGATAGCAGGGTACAGATCCAAAGGGCATAGCTTTCGTCTAGACCAGGCAAACTTTTCCTTGATCAAGTCTTCAGTCACTTCCAAAGAAATTTCCAAATCCCTCATTTGAGCCCTCCTTTTTCTAAAATTCCTCTGCTTGCCACCTCTCTTTATGTTTTTCATACCATCTCCTTCCATCTTTCTCCCTCCCAGGCACTTGCTGCACCCAAGGTGAGGATCAAGGTGAAATTTGAATGGATGTATAACATTTTGAGTTCGGTAGGCAGTGAAGGAATTGATAGATATCAAAAGAATAGAATTAGCTGGGGAGGAGTGGTAATGATGAGGAGCCGCGGCCGGCATCATACTAGGCAAACCAGACTGTCCCAGGACGTAGCTTGGTTGGTGTAATACTTGAGAGAATGTGTTCTGGCAGAGCTAGAAAACCTAAAAAAAAAAAGAAACAAAAACAAAGAAAAAACAATGGGGAAGTCAGTTCCTGTACCCTACAAAAACCCTGCATCAATTGACCCAAACAATTGGCCAATTAATTGCAAATTGATCGCGCGATTGATTGCCAATCGATTGCCCAATTGATTCGCAATTGATCGCTCAATTGATTGCAAATCAATTGGGCAATCAATTGGCAATCAATTGCTTGATTGATTGCAAATCTATTGGGAAATCAATTGGCAATTGATTTCTTGATTGATTGCAAATCAATCGGGAAATCAATTGAGCAATCAATTGCTCATTGATTGCTCAATTGATGAGAGGAGGAATTGGAGGAGGGGAGGGGCTCACCTTGATGGATTGAAAAATGGATTCAGGGGGGGACTAAAGGTTGAATGATCAAAGGATCAGCAACTGGTGAGGGGAAGGAAGAGGAAGAGGGTGGAGGGTGCAATCAATTGAGCAATCAATTCACAATCAATTGCTCAATCAATGAGAGGAGGAATCGGAGGAGGGGAGGGGCTCACCTTGATGGATTGAGAAATGGATTCAGGGGGGGACTAAAGGTTGAATGATCAAAGGATCAGAAACTGGTGAGGGGAAGGAAGAGGGAGAGGGTGGAGGGGGCTTACCAGGATTAGGATTAGGGGATTCAGTGAGTGAGGTGAGATGAGGTGGTGGTGGTGAGTAAGGTGGTGGTGATGAGTGAGGTGGTTTGGTGAGGAGGAGGCAGGGTTTGACCGGTGAGTGAGTGGGTTGAGGTTGAAGGGGTTGAGTGGTGAGGGGGAGGGGTGTGGCATTTGGTGAGTGGCAGGGTTTGAGGTGGAGGTGTTTTTGGATTCAAGTCCACTAAAAAAAAAAAAAAAAAAAAAACTCAGCCTATGAATCTTGGGTGAACAACCAAAACCAAAAAAATACGGTGAAGGGAATTTTTACCAATTTAAAAATCAAAAATTACTCATCAAAGCAAGCAAGGGTGAGAGGAAGAATCTGCTCTCTCATAGAAGAAGATCAGGGACCAGATGAGACAGGGATGACTTGAGGCGGATCAGGAATATCATCTTGGAATATTTTTTCCCATTCATCTTTGATGTTGGCCAAAAGGTTGTGAAGGATTACACAAGTGATAATCCAGTTGATGAGGAACCTCATATCTTTGGAACATTAGAGCTGGTTTTCCATCTCCTGTAAGCTGGCCCATCTTCCTTTCAGAATTCTTATGGCATGCTCAATCCAAACTCGTGATTGGGCAAGATGATAGTTAAAATCGGTTTTTCCTTGATCATTGGACGAAACATTCCGGTATGCTGGAAATACATATTTCCAACTAGCATAAGCCGAATTGGCCAGAAGTTATTGATCTTGGTCAAAGTAGATCTCTGGTTGTTGGGCGATCCGCATCCAATTGAAAACATATGAATCATGACAACAACCTGGAAGGCCAGCATGGAGTGAGATTAACTTCTTGTTGTTATTGCAAACAAGTTGTAGTGCCACGGAGTATCTAAAAAAAGAGATGGAACATATTTGGTCAGTGTGTGATCCAAAGTTTTATCATAGCAATTGGAAAAGAAATGAATCAATTGCCTTTTTTTATGATCAAAATAGTGGTTGCCATCTGGGTTGGGTTTTTGACTAAAGGGGATGGTGGTTCCATCAACAAAACCAATGAAACCAGGAAAGCCTTCTGTCTCCATTACTTGAGATATCTCCTTGCGTTCTTCTTTGGTTGGCCATGAAAGGACCGAGCGACAGAAAGATAGGATAGCAATCATGACTCTTTTGGTGTATAAGTCAATGCTTCCGTTAATGACTGAGAATACATTTTCCAATTGATGGATTGCTGCTCCATTTCCATTTGACCCCAATCTACAAAGAGCAACGGCAAGTTGGATGGCTGGATCGCGTTGAGGATTGCGAGAATTGTTCTGGAAGATGTGGTGGTCTTCAATCATTGCCAAAAGTTGCATGAAAAAAGGCAACAAAGTTTGGAACAGTTGCTGGAAGCTTAAGTCAGGGATGAGATGAAGCTTTTGCCTTTCATACATAGGGTTATGGAGAGTGTGTATTCTTGGAACCATGTATTGATTTGCCAACAGAGAATTCAAAGCTAACCAAGTTGATTCCAAATCGGAGTCTGAATCAGAGTCTGAATGGGAGTCAAACAGTAGCAAAAGTTCAGTCAGCTTTTTTGCGTTTTCAACTTGCTGGCGGGATGTTTGATTGGACATGTTGAGAAAGGTGGTGAGTGATGTGGGGTGATGAGATGATGATGGGATTTGTGTGAAGATGGGTAGGTGAAGGTATGTGAAAAACAATAGAGATGTGTGTGATGCGATGGAGATGGGACCGGTATGGATTTGCTGATGTGGATGGGTGTTTTTGATGTGATGGATGGTGGATGGATGATGATGCATAAATGGTGGGTTTAATGGCGTGTTTGATGATTGAAATCCTCCATTTTCATGAAACACGCCATTTTGAAATACACCAGTTAGGGGGTATGTGTATTTCAGAAACCCGCCATTAAAAATGGCGGGTTTCCTCAAAAAAAATGGCGGGTTTCTAATGGCGGGTTTGCTAACTTTGATACGCCCTAATGAAAACTAGAAAAATTAGACTGACCCCCCCCCTTCAAAACAAATTAATAAATTTCTTGATTATATCAAATTATTCAAGCTCTGTTAGTTCTTCTCCACTTAATAAATCTTCTGTTATAAATTCATTCTCATCAGAATCAAATTTTAGCCTAATTAAATACAAAAAAAGAAATTTCAAAAAAAACTAAACATATCTTCCTCTGAATCCTGTCTCTTTTCCCCCTTTTCCTTTTCTTGGGATTCCTTTCCTTTCATTTTCCTCAGAATCTTAAATTATAGAAAACTAACTTGCCACCAAATTCTGTTAAAATCCATCCAAAAGAAAGGTAAAAAAAAGAAAGAAAAAACTTGGATTCTAAATCAAGAATAACCTATAGTCACTCAGCCAAATTATCCCCCTATCTCTCATGGACTAGAAGATACAGCCAAAGAAACCTTAAGCGGTTGAAAACTCATACCCAAACATGTGTCACAGCTCTGTATAAGGCACAAAGAAATACCTTTGAAACACTCAAGTACATACCTGTAACAGCTTACCCTCAAAACCAGGACCATACACCAACCCTGATACCTCAGCCAGAATACAGAAATACAGATAAATGAGGCATTGTGACTAGTTCATCTCCTGTCATTTCACCCAGAATGCATTCAAATAAAGATACAGAAGTCTGTGCAGAAGAATACAGGAACAGTATACATCACTAAAAATAGGGCGCCACCCTTATGCAGGTGGAAATTTGTATTTCACCTGTATCCAAGCTATATCTCAAGAATTATCTCTGTTGTATCTTCAGTTAATATCACCTCCACCCCTCTATCATTGGCAGAGGTTGTCACATCACCCTCAACTCTACATCCACCCATCTTTACCCTACTATACCTTCAATCCCCTCTGGTCCTGGACAGAATCCATGATTGGAGTTCAACTTTCATTGCTCTGCCAAGTTACAGTGGCAATTTTACAACCCATTCAACCTCCAAATCATCAGAAATGCTACCTACAACCACATAACTATGTAATTGGTGGATTGAGAAAATTAACTGAGGAGTGAGCCACCAACTCCAACATACTTTTTGAGTAAAGAATTTACTTTTTCAAACACCAGGTTGGAGTGAGCATTTTACTGCCTGTTGAAACAGGGGGATAAAAATTCTCTTTCAGTAACATAGTTTTAAATAAAACCATACAGATAAGTAGCCAGATTTTAGTTCATCATGAGACCAAATAAATATAACCATTATTTGTGCCTTTGAGAAATGAGCTCACAAGTTGAATTGCATTATAGAAGTTGGATATTTTTTTCAACTTTATTTTTGATTGTTTATTTTTATTTTTTCTCCCAGTTTTTTATCTTTTTCTGCTTAAGGTACTCATTGGATGATGTGGGGGGAAATTATATGAGTGGTATCTTCTGGCAAACCCATCCTGGTATAGCGTACTCTAATATATATATATATTTATTTATTTATTTTTTCTCATGATTATTTATCTTCTCCTGCTTGAGGGGCCAATTGGATGAAGTAGGGGCAAAGTACATGAGTGGTATGTGTTTTGCAACCCACCCAGCCAAGGAGTGCTCCAGAATGGAGTTTTACTTGGGCGTTCAGCATACCACACCCAAGTGAATTTTACCCATGCCCTTGTGAAGTGCTCCAAAATTAATTTTCACCCTGGGGAGCCAGCATTCAACAACCAAGTTCATTATGCCTACACCCTCGTGAAGTGCTTAAAACAAGATTTGTATTGTGAGGGGGCAGCGTAAAGCACCCTTGTGGTCTGAAAAAATGGGGTTGTATTCTGAGCAGCCAAGGTACAACACATTGATTACATCTGTTCAACACCCATGTGGAGTGCACTAAAATCAGTTTTTACACTGAGGGGCCAACATATGGTTCATCAAGCGCCTCTGGGCGCCTGTCCAAGTTTGACTTGGCGTGGTCCTAGGGGGAATTGGATTGGTTACCAGGGAGCTTGATTAGGTTGGGCTTGCAGGTGTTAAAACTTGGTGCCCAATGAAGCTCCCCTTGACATTTATCAAGCTCAATTCACACCAAACCAGCCAGCCTGCCTACCCCCCAACTTCCAATGGTTTTTTTTCCCAAATATTATTATGTTTTTCATGGGCCAATGCAACCAACTTTGATGGGAGCCAAAATTAACTTGCCCAGGTGCCAGACCTATTTGGCCAGGCGCCAACTTAACCTTGGGCTTGTGTTGAGGGCGCTTTGATTGGCGCCAAGAATACTTGGATCAGCGCCATGTGCACTTTAAAAAAATGGGGAATAAATTGAGGAGAAACCCAGATGTGCTTGATACGCCAAACAATCCTGTTTTCAAGCCCTTTCCAAGGGTGTCAGGATAAATCACCTACACCTTGTTTTTTGATCACCCAGAACACAATACTTTAGGGTGGCTTTGGCTTCCATGTGTAGCTGTAACTTTGTAAAAGTCCCTGGGGCCCCACAGCTGAAAATCCTGCCCATTTGTAACTGTAACCTTCAAGAATGGGCAGGAAACGCAAAGGTTACAGCTATTTACAAGGTCAAAACCTTTAACTTGCCATTAACTTTTTTTGCAGCTGCAGCACGGGAGTGTAGCTTCCATAGAAGTTACACTTGATGGGTTACAGTGCTTGCCAAACACCCAAAATTGTGTAACTGTAACTCAAAACCCCTGTAAATCCCTGTAACTTCAATTTGTCATGTTAGCAGGCGGGGGGGAGTTACGGTTACATATAAACCTGGCATCCAAACAGTACCTTAGGCTCTGTTCAGAAGCTGGGTTTTAAGTTGCGCTAGCATGCCAAAAAGAAGTTACACCCTGTATGTCACATATGCAACATACAGGGTGGTTCAACAAAGTGTATCTGTGCATTTGCATCACTATGCACACTGTTTCTTGTGGCCCATAATCCTGGTGGGCCCCAAAATTCAGGTTCAACCCTTTATATATCCCCCTAAAATCTGGGGTTGCATATACATTGGCAAATGGGGGTGTATATCTGTCACACAACAACCCCATGTACTATAGGGAAATCTTATATGATTGTGAGCGCAAAGGAGACTGAGTGCAAGGGCAAGTGAAAAGACGCAAAGCTAACTGCAAAGTGCAAACTTATGGTTGAGTAACTCAACACACAGTGAGAGGGATGAATTTTTCCAATGGAAAGGAAACTAAATCCAAACCCAAGGTGATGACTGCATTTAGCAAAATGCAAGAATGTATGAAATCAACTACCTGAGGAGACAATCTTCAGGCAAGCAGCATAGCCTTTATAGGGTAATCCAGAGTGATTAGATACAAAATGATGGAAGGCCAACTACAGCTAAGAGGCAATGAGGCAATGAATGACATGAAACGGATTGCGAAATGAAATAACAGTATAGATGTTTCCAAGGTCATAATGTACATGCAAGGCAATAGAATCTGAGCCTACAAGGGCGTAAAGGATGAGATAGGAAGGATTGACGTGAGAGAAAATGAAAATATGAGGATGTAGATTATGCATGGTAAGGGACTAGTCCAATTGCAAACTAAACAGTTGGTGTGGCTAACTAGAATGGGTGCAAGCTAGTTAGAGTGCATGACCAGGAATGAAAACCCAAGGGCTATTGATACCCAGAGTGAAAAACAGGAGCTCAAATGGATGGTTGACTGGAGTAGAGTTAACTGCAAGGTTTGCAATTAGGTGCTGAGTCATTCGCCAAGAATGGAAGGTTGTTATGCAGGCCAGATTTGATAAGCAGAAGGCACCATTGATGTTGTGCTTCTATTTTTGTCACACGTATGGACTGAGGTAGATGGTACTGAGGAAAAAATATGTTGAAGTGAGAGAGAAAATAATCCTTAAGCTTGAAGTGTGACAATATTGCAACCCAAAGGTGTATATTTTTGAGGAAAAATTTTGTTTTAATCCTCTCATCTGGCCATATACACATACACATACATGTTCCCAGTTTCCAAACGCAGACTTATATGTTGCAGGTATTTACCACATCAAATCATCAAAGGATATTTTATGTAAATGGTATTGGTGCAGTTATTTTGATCATAATTACACAATGTAGAATTTATTTTGATGCAGGGGAAATTAATTAAAAAACTTTGGACATTTTCAATCTTCAATGATATTTATGTGATTTTACAACACAGGTACCTCTGATGACAAAAATATTGTAACTAGTATATCCTTGCAGAGTCTATGGATTAAGATAGTGAGAGTTGAACATTCTGTTGTCACAATAATCAATATTGAAACATGAATTTAATTATAAAATAATTTAAGTTATGATTTCAGATATTATGAAGGCAAGGTTGATTGGAGCTGGCCTGTCAATAAGCTGTTTTCCCTCCAGTGAAACCAAAGAAATCAAATCAGTATGATAACAGTTTCCGGGGAGTCTTTTCGGCACCTTTATAATTTTTTCTTTTAGGTTGAAATTTTTCCTCATCATCCACATTGACTTACCCCAATTTAATCATCTAGGTAACTTCTAAGCTCTCATGTTGTCAAATGTTTTATATATTTGGTGACCAAGGGCAGAGAAACCTTGAGATTGCCATTGTCACCGGACCTTCTGGAATACTTTTTTGTTGGAGACCTCAGTTTCAGAGTAACATTGTGTTTTGCTGAATATACTTGACTAATTTTCTGGTAATGCAAGTTATTCCAAGATCTCTTTTTGTCAAATTGAGAGATTTAGGCAGAGAGGAAAAACCATGTGAAAAAATTGGGGTCAGAAATACCATTGGATGATAGCAAAGAATTGCTTACTTGTTTGTGCCATCTGGATTTTCTTGTCTGATTTTACATTTCTGCATGTGCTTCTGATAGATATTTTCCAGAAATAATATTGGATCTCCTGCCCATGAACCACCCCCTTAGTACAATAGTAAGTTTGAATTTGGTTTTATGCACTGAGTTTAATGGGTAGTTTCAAAATGCACAATGCTTTTGGGTATGGTTCCAATGTTTAATGATTAGTCCCATGAACAAATGATTCCAATGTGATTCCCAAGACTCAGATCAATTGAAACCACAGCAAGGGAAGTTGATTCATGCAATTTCTTGAAGAAAAACCTCTCTTGCAAGTGTTGATATGCAATTTAGTAGACATGAAGACTTGGATGGGACTAGAGAGCTAGTGGAGTGGATCTGATGATGAATTCAAGATGATGGCAGGGATTGAACCTGGGATTTTTGTAGGGAATTGTGGCTTTTTTGCCAACGAGTATCTGTTAACTTGGTTATAATCATCAAATTTCTACAGTAGGACAAGAGACCTTGAGAGAAGTGGGAGTTAGAGCCAGGGATACTTCTTGAAACAGCTTGATTGAAGAGTCTGGGGTTTCTTGATGGGGCTCCATTCAAGAGGTATTATACCATGATGGGTTGTTTCTTTTTAACACTGAATGATCATAAATAGTAGGAGAGAAGGGTTAGAATTGAAGAATTGCAAAGCAGAGGCGGATGATGACTTGAATGTTAAAAATGGTGGAATTTGGCAAATTGCAGCAAGCTCATGGTCAGCAACCATTGGGGCAAGCTCATGGTTGGCAACCATTGGGGCAAGCTAATGGTTCTTCAGCCTCCTGGATGCCAAGATCCTTGAAATATTTTAGCTAACAGAGGTGATAGAATAAATAATAAATATATCATTATAAAAATGCAGCAATAATTTTTAAAATATTTGGATAAAGGAAATGCAAGGCAATATGGTTTGGATATTAATGATTCTAATTAATCAATATTAATAAATTTATTATTAAATACATATAAAGAGGAGCCACAATTATATTGGGGATCCTTAACACCTCTTCTTCAGGAAATTCACTTTGAAATAAGTAGACCTGGTTACTTTTGAACCTTTAATTTATATTCTTAAAGGAGATATTGCCCAAAGATAATATATATATATTATATATTATGGATTTGCAGAGCTTTGTAACCAAGCTTCCACAACAGAAAAAGGATAATAAACTCACTGGTATGATATTCAATCTGTTGGGTAACAGTTTGGGACGTTTAGTGATGGTTTGAACCTGTACCTGGTGTGAAAAGGTTTTTCAGCTGTTTCAATTGATAAAAATTGGTTTAAGACAAATAATATGAATCAGATTGAATCCATAAATTACGGACCTATCTATGATAATTAAATGATCACTTTGGCATGGTTTCTGGATGTATACATAACTGGGTCTGGTGGATCAATAACCTCAAAAAGGGAACTTTATTTTACTATTTTTGGGTCCAAAATCTGTACTTCTGAGGGCTCTAGAGGCTCAAAGGGACAAGTTACAAGGCTAGCAGAGTAACCAATGGTAGCCCACCATGTGCTTTTGGTTCTACAACATGGTTATAATCTAATTCTACATATTAAGAGAATTATTCTTTTATTTGATTGATTGATTGATTGGCATCTGAATGACATCACATTTATTCACATGAACTTTATTCAATTATTTATTCCTGGTAGATATTCCCAGATCTTTAGAATTTCTTCTTAGAAGACCTTCCTACAGTCACTCTGATGTAAGTTAAGTTCTCAATAGGTATTAGCTAATGGGAGAAAAATAGGAATAATGATTTTGGTCCTTATTTTCAAATTTTTGTTCATTTACTTGAAATAATTAATAAAAAATACATTCTGTGGGATAATATGTAATATTTCTACATATTTCATTTTCTTGGTATTTCACGGACATACTAATATCTTGAAGTTCCCTCACTTGTAAATTTAAGGTATTTTAAAATATTTATCAAGCTCTGGTTATCTTATTTCTGACATAATATAGTTTGTTTATTATATTTAGTAAAAATATGTAAAAACTTTATTTTAAGTATTTTCATATAATTTTATGTATTCTTATACTATATACTAACCAAAGGGACATTTATTAAATGTTTGATGATAAATTCATGGCTAAAATGAGCCGTGTGGCTGGGCTACACAGCTACATTTGAGCCATGTAGAGTTCCACATGGATTAAGTGTGGTTGGTGTGGAATTCAGTAAAAGAATTCTCCTTTAATGGTTACCAAGTTTGGAATTTATTGATCCCTTGCGTCTGTAAACCCTGAGTGCAACTGTTCACCCTACAACTGAGAGATAGAGAGATGAGCTTAAAGTGTTCTTCCAACCTGATCTGATCCAATGATCTCCTTTGATGATGATGCCCTCCCCTCTGATCTGCCATCTGGGTTAAGGGTGCGGCTTAAGTAGCCTTCCCCTCAACCCTAACCTAGGTACAACTGAAAGTAAACAAGAGTAATGAAATTCAACTCCTAAGTGCAGAACCCTAGCCCAACTCTATCCTTCCAACCCCATCCCATTATCCATATCCCATGCCCCATATCCCATCTGTATTGCCTGCCTGCCATTACTTCCACCCGGTTTTTCCTTCTCATGATGCAGCCCTTGTGCTGCACCCAACTTGGAGCCCCCCTTGCATTTCCGTATCCGCCCAACACGCCATTCCAGATATTCAAGGTTTTAAAATCTTATTCTCACACTCACACACGTTGTATGATCTCTTGTCTCATCTTAGATAATATACTTTGATGTTTGTCAAGCCAATCTTGTTCTTTCATTCTTCAGTCAAATGCATCTCACAGGTGCGTGTTCTAGTTGTTCTCTTCCTATCACTTGTTCATTTGTTTACTCCTGCTCCTTTCCTGTTCTGCCCTTTACTGGTTGTACCTTTCATCAACACTGCACAACTTGCTCCATTCCCAAGTACCTTGGTGCAAATAATCCAATCTGCAACTCGTGCAACCATTCAACCACTCAATCCAAGGACTGTCAGCTTTAGCTTATCAATTAACTCAACTAATCTTGCAAATACTCATCCTGGATTAAAGAGCTCTCCTAAATAAAAACCTCAACCACTACCTCAATCAATACCTCAAATCAACACTCCAATCAAGACCTCAAGTCATACCGCAATCACAACTCAAGTCCACAACGGATTAGTCAACAATCTGTGGTAGCCAGAGTAAGATTCAACTCTCCAACTCATCAATCAACAAATACTCATCTGACTTCCATACAGATCACTCAAGGGAAATCTTGACAACACTCGACATTTCTCACAGGGTTTCAATCCATCCTATCTGACCAATCTCCTTCAATCTTTTGACTCTTATTGCCACGTCTTATCAGTGTCAGAATTGACCTCTGTTGGTTAACACTTTTTTTTATACTTCCATATTTTTTTCCTTGTTCAACTCAATAATCACTTTTTTCATTCATTTATGCAATTCATTCCAGTCTGGTCTTGGTGTCCAAATCCAAATTTTTCATGAGGTACATCCGTTCAATCCGTCCAATCAAATCTGACCCACCCTGCGTCTCCAGATGCCAAGCCCGATTTGATTGCTGCTGAGCCTGCAGCACGTCTTGCTGCGGCAAAGCAACAGCCATTTTTGAGTGATCTGCCACTGCTGATCCTGCTGCTACTGCTGAGCACGCAGCGCGCAGCCCATTCAAACTTGCGTCTATAAAAGACCACCACATCCCCCACCAACCTGAGTTCTGTCCCCAGAGATCCACCACTATCTCACCTACCCCCATTCATCCCTTCCCCTCACCGCACCACTACACAACAACCAAGAAACACCCTCCACATCCCTTTCCTCAAAATTTCCTGCATGTTCTGCAGTCAGAATGGCCTCACCTGCTGAATTCTTCCGCATTGGCATGCCTGCGTTGCATGCCAAGCTGGCCACCATTGTTGCTCCCTATCCAATGGTATGCCTTGCAACAGTCCTCAAGGTTTTCCGCGCAAGAGGACCCAACGCGACTTGTTCATGGTCTTGAGTGACAAGGAAATCCCCACCAATGAATGGACCCCGCCCAGCTCACCTTGCAACCAACCACAACGTGCTTCTCCTCACCCTCCTTTGTGCCATCTACATCCCCAGTTCCCAGGTTGTCACGCAACCCCCACCCACACCAACTCCCTTGGTCATTGAGTTGTTGCCAGAACCCGTGGCCGCTTCTACTCCCAAGATTTGGGAAATCCCCCTTATTCCGGCACTTCTGCTTGCAAATTTTGACACAATGGTGAGCAAAGCGGACAAACTACTCAAAGGCTTCCTTGTGGTTCCCCACGCTTGTGCCACTGGTGCGCAACGCAAACTCATAGCAGCCTTCCAAAACCTGGTCGCAGACGCAGAGGAGGTGATGAGGACTTGTCCAATGTAGACGGATTGCCCCCCTCTTCTTTCTTTCTATGCTGTATCAATTCCCGCGCCTATCTTGCAAATAGAATGGACTTTTGCCGCGCCAACCTAAGTAGCCTTCTTCTGAGAACCTTCAGAGAAATGAGAACCCATGCTGACCCGCAAGAGTGAGAAAAATCTGCTCCAAATGAGAGTAAACGCAAGAGTGAAAAAATCTGCGCCAAATGAGAGTATCCGCTGAAGGTACCTGGACCACCCCAGACAAACTGACTGACAGTTCCCCGTACCAATCTACAGAATAGAGAGAGCACAAAGAAAACCTGCTGCCCGCGCACATCCTTGAGAGAGAGAGTACAAGAAAAAGAGTATCCACCCCACCCATCTATACCTTCCGTCTATAGGATAACCAAAGAAAACCTAAAAGATAGATTTTTTTCTTTTTTTTTTATTTTTTTTTATTTTTTTTTTAGTACCAACCTGTTGCCAAGCCCGCACCTTGCTCTTTAACCCTGTCAGGGATTTAACCTCTATTGCTATACCTAGCCGTGGTTAAACCTGAAAAAGAATAAAGACAAACCAATATTTAAATTAGTTTTTACTTATATATTCCAAACAGCAACTTTAAAAGTTTACAGACTCGAATAATACCAAGGTATTATGAGTAAATAGCCACACCTTAAACCTTTATAAAAGGTAAGGGGCCTTAGTCTTAAAGGAGTAAGACCAAAAGGAGCTTTGCTTATAAATAAGCTCACACCCTTTAAAGAGTAACACACAGGGGTTACTTATCCAAGTGAGACCTTCCACTCGAAATTGGTGTTGCCAAATAGGTTATTGATTGAATTTAATACCAAAGTTTATAGCCCCAGTCAATCTTCTTCTTGAGATTAAGGTTAATGGGCTTGTTAACTCTTGCTTGTATTCTTGTTCAAATAATAATATAAAATGGATGATGAAGGGGCTATAGGGTGAAGACCCTGCTCTTTTAAGATAACAGGAGCCCTCAGGGGACTCTATTAATCACCAGGGGAGTGTCAGGCTCTCCTTGGTTTCGTCCTCAAATGCCCAAGACATCATTACATCATTCCCGATGGGTAATGAAGAACTAGTACCCATTGGGAAGGATTTTCAAGGTAAAGTTTTCATTTTACTTACTAAAAGGTTACTTACTGGGTCTTAGGACTTATACATCACTCAGATGGACGGTATAGAAGCCTTAGATTCCATCATAATGATTATTTATATTTATTTAATGTAGCTTAATACCTTGGCAAATAATTTAATTTTAATTATAAGTATCTTAGCTCATACTATACACATAGAGTATGTATACTCTTTGCAATGTTTATTAAAAGGTTTACAGCCTACAGATGAACTCTGAGCCCTCTGAGTGGACGCACTCAAGGCTCATTGAAGTATATTAAAGCATTATCACATCCAAAAGGGGATAGTATTAAATAAGTAATTAATTTATAATTATACTATACCTATAAGGGGAATATACTCTTGGCAGTGCTACTAGAAGGTTCATAGCTTACAATTAAGTTCTAAAGCCTCTGAGTGAACTCTCTCAAGGCTCAGTAAGGTGTATTAAGTGTAAAGAGGGAGTATTACTTATAATTACATCCCAAAGAAGGATAATGTGTAATTAATTTATACAGTATAGAGAGTATGGGTTAATATGATTACTGTAACTCCTTCCCAAAGAGAGGAAACACTTTGGGAACTTCTATATCAATAATTGGGACGCATCTGAGTCCTCATAACTTAATTTAAAGTTATATTGGGTCCCCTTCTTGATAATATAAATTATCAAGGTTTTAATTCCATAATCCATACTCATAAAAACATACTTATACAACATTATATAATATTATTAAGATTTAATATATAATTACAAAACTATTCAACATTTTCATTATTGTCTCCATTGTGGTTTGAACCAGTGACCTTGGTATCAGATACTGGGAAGTGAGCCTAGTACTTAGCCACTATACCAGCAGGACATATGAGTTTCCAGACATTTGGACAAATCTAGCTGTCTCATGGCTGACAAACCCACATCCCTTTTTTGCCACACACATTCCTAATTCCTTTTATCATCCATCATAAATTGTTCTTTCCCCAAATGCGGGGCTTGTCCTTGAGCCCGCGGACCCAGCTTTGCCCCGTGCCTGTACCTAAAAGAAACTTATAACCTAGGCAGTAATAATGCCAAAAAAACCAATCTAGAGAGAAGGAAAGTAAAAGAAAATCTGGGGTGTCTAGTTGTTCTGTCTGTGAACTGGCTAGAGCACCCCCTCACCAAATCCAATCATATCCCCTATTCATCCATTGTTCCCCCCCCAACTTTGCTGCTGTCCCCAGATGTCTGCAGTTGTTTACTCTGCCAGATGCAAAGCGCAAATGCAGGCTTGTCCTTGGACAAAGGATCCTTGTTTTCATCCCCTTTGCTATTCAAACCATCCATCTTGTTGAATGAAGTTGAGCCCTGTTCCAAAAATTTTCCACATGCAAAGCTGCGGCCTTCTGTTTGAGCTGAGTTCCATTGAATTCCTCCAACTGGTAACTTTCTCCAGTGAACTAGGACGTTACGCAGAAAGGACCATTCCATCAATTTGCAAACAGTTTCCCCCATTGAGTTTCCAGGCTCCATTTGTAAAGCAGAATCAAGTCCCCCTTCTGCAATAACTCCTGGATTTTGTGAGTGCAGCGCTTGTCCCAGTAACAGACCAACTTTGAGCAGGTTGCCTTCAGCCTTCCAGTGGCTTTTTCCAACATCTTGTCCCATTGAAGGAGCTGCTTGGCCCGGGCCTTGACTAGATCCGCGGCCATCTTAACCTTCCACCAATAAATACCCAGAAAGGTTTACAGCTCAATGTCCATTGGCAGAACGGTTCTCTGCCCAAATAGCAGCTTGTACGGCAAATAAACTGTCAATCTCTTCACCAAAATCTGATCTGCAAAGAAGACTACCGGAAGGGTTTCCTGCCACTGCTTGCCATCCTCCCCACCCATTTTCGCCATTGCGTCCTTGATTGGCTGGTGACCCTGCGCAATCATCCCCGCACCTTCTGGATAGTACTCTGTCACTTGCCCAAACTTTGCTCCCCAAATTTGCACCAACTCTGCCAACCGTCCCCGGAACTCCACACCCCCATTGACCGTTACCAAGAAATTTGATCCGTAATGTGTGAGCCAGTCTTCCTCCAGAAACTTCCCAACTTTGTCCTCCAAGATTTTCACCAGCGGCTGCTCTTTAACCCATCCTGACCAATCATCATGTGCAACAAGGAGATACATGAAATTACCTGCCTTGATGTGTACAACATCCAAGGAAACCCTCCCAAACAAAGCGCCTTCTCCAGGGGGAATACCTACTTTTCAAGGAAGCATTGCACTCTGCTTCTGAAATGCTTTGCACAACCCTACCCACTCCTGCACTGCGCGTACCACACCTGTCCACCAGAACCTTTCCCTCACCTGCTTCTGCGTTTCAAGTTTGCCGCCATGGCCAAGATTGTCATGCAGATTCCCCAGGATTACCTCCTGATTGGCCCTCAACGTGGTGACCACAAGCAGTACTGGTGCGCTCTTCTGCCACAGCTGTCCTTCTTGCAGGTAGAAATTTCCAGCTCTTTTCCAAATCCATCTAAAGATCTTGGCTGGCGTATCATCTGGAAACCAAAGATCCTGCAAATACAAAATCAGGACGGCATACCTCCTGGACTGTTGGAGCTGAAGTCAAACACCTACTTTTATTACTGCCATCTTGACCATTGGAGCCTCCACATCCAGTGGCTCTGGGCCTTTGTATGGATCATTGCGCCGGTACTGCAAAAGCGCATCTGGAATTTTAAAAGCCTTTTCTGGATCATTTACCACTGTGAAAGACAACAACTAAAGGAATGCAACCCACCTGGTCATATGCGCATTTGGCAGAGTTGGCAAATTTATCATCCATTCCAGTGCCTCTGCATCTACCAGAAGCATGAAGTGAATCCCCCATAGAAAATGCTGCAACCTCCGCACAATTTTAGTAACCCGCAAAGATTTAACTTTGGCTGCAAATACCAGCTCTCCCTCAGCGTAAATGTAACAAACTCCTAAAGAACCGGTTTATCTTTCCCCTCATTGTTCTGCATCAGCACCGCCCCTGTGCAAAGCTCTCTCAAATTCATGGCCAACTTAATTCCCCCAGCATTTTAATCCAAGTCCTGCAGCACAATATTGCATCCAACAATCTCCTTGAGTTTGCCAAAGGCCTTGTCACATTTCAAACCCCAGGCCCATTCCACGCCCTTATGTGTCAATGCTCAAAAAGGACTAGAAAACTCCACAAACTGCTCAATGAACATCTGCACATAGCTACACAATCCCAAGAACTAGAGGATGTGGGATACAGTGTTTGGCGTTGGCCACTTGAGGACTTTGTTGCGCTTCTTTTGCGCAAAAGGCCTTCCGTTGGAATCCACCACATGCCCTAGAACCTCCAGCGCAGGTACGCAGACTTCTAACTTTCTCCCCAACCCTGTGAGCCCTGCTTCCTTAATCCAGAACAAGATCCGTTCCAGCTTTTGCGCAAATTCCCAGACAAATTGGCAAATTCCAGGAGAATTGATAAGTTTTTCCCATTCATAATCCGTCTTTGGGCATTTGGTGCCCGCATAGTTGATGAAAATCTGCACCCCCTTTGGAATATTGTCCTTCAGAATCCAGGTCATCTGCGCTTGGTAAACCGTGACCAAGTTAGTTGCACCGTGAGGCAGCCGCATCAGTTGCATCCTTCCCAATCCAGTTTCAAAGGCAGTCATCAGCCGCAAACTCCAATTGAGTTTGTGCTGATCATATCCGCCCATCACATCCACCAACACGTATACGCGCGCCCTGCCATAGATTCCAAAAACTCATCCACGCGCAGAGGTTGTCCTGCGTCTTGGATTGTAATCAAATTAAGCCGCTGTAAATCATTAATGAGCCGTAATGACTTCCCATGCTGCTTAACCATCACAAAAATTGGACTTGATTAACTTGATGTCAATCACTTGTAAAGGCCCGTCCCTACACGCTTGCCCACCAGCTCCAAAAAGGGCCCCCAAACCGCCCTCAGAATTGGAATCAGCTTGATCTTCCAAGGCTCATGCAGAACCTTTGGACTCACGTAAGGGTCTCCTATCTTGCTCTTGAACAGTACCCGCTCTTCAGGTCCAAACGCAAGTTCTCTTTCCCTGAGAACAAGTGCAAACATCAGCAAATCCCATTCCTCTGCTCTTAACCAACCCAGCGCCCCAAAGTTAAGGCCTGCAACTTGCTCATTGGTAATCCATTCCAACACCTTCAGTGAATATTTCCAGGGGATTGGTTGCAGTGGTCAGTTCAGATCCTGGGGCATTGCTTCATTGCGGGGAAAGACCTTCTGCAAAACCGGCTTTTACTTCCCAACATTGCACTGCACCATCTGCACGCATCCGTTGCAATAAGTCTTAGTCAAAACCAAACCACGGCTTTTGCCTTTTCTCACAAGCGTGGCACAATCATAGTGTTTTTGTGAAGTACCTCCTGGCAATGCAGACTGAGGAAGGGGACTTACTTCCAGCAACCGTGCTTCCCGCACTTGTTCCCTACTTCTTCCAACCTGCTCCTTGCTATTCAACCCCCTGCAAAAGACTGGAGTTTTCCCCCTGAGGTAACCTTGGCTGACTCATCATAATCCACCTCGGGCTTTCCCTTGCAGAAAAACTCCACAATGGGGTTCTCCTTCTATTCTCTCACCAAATCCCGCATCCACTTCCCCAACCCTTGATTGCAGATTGTGCTTTTGAATTTCCCGCTGGAGAAATCTTCCACTGTCAACGCTTCCGTCCCCTACTCTGGATAAAACATCATTCTTGCTTGGAACCCAAACATGAATGGCTGCCCTAAAATAGCCTCCCCACAATCAACCATTAGAAAAGAAAGTGGTTTACAGACCCTTGAGACCTCAACCTCTTCCTCCTCCACAATGCCATCAATGTAAAATGCCCTGCCATTGATCCAGCAAAGCCCCATTGCGCATTTCCGCCAAACCAATCCCTATTCATCAACCAATCTAGACGGAAGGAAGTTCACCATGGAACCGCTATCCACCATTGCCCATACATTCCTTCCATAAATCCTCATTGGAAGGTAAGCCAGTGGATTTGAAACCAATTTTTTCCCCGCTAGTTTGTGCTCTGCGTCATCCCAAGCCACATTCACCCGCTCCACCGTTGGAGGAATCCTATTCTGTCCGCAATCCTTCAGCGCTTGAACCATCTCATCCAGAACCACTGGCAACACCGCCCCCAACTCCTTCAAGGTCAAGGGAATAGTTGTTTTGTTCCCCATCACTCTGCGCACAATCTCCACCACCTTCTTCTCCCCTACTGGATTCACCGCCCCCCGTCCGTTTCCGGAACCCGCACTACTGGCTTAAGAGCTACTGGAGGTACCCGCTCTTTAGGATCCACATCCATCCTTTCCACCGCTGCAGGCTCCTCTGTTGCTACTAACTGTTGAAGTTTGAGTTTGATGCTCCGGTTGAAAGACTTAAAAGGATGAGGAAGAGGTCTTATATTGCTAAGAGGAGCGGATCTTGGGAGTCAAGGGGGCACTGCAATTCAGTGTAGGTAAGAACGGATGAATGAATTCCACTTGATAAAGCATCAGTATAAATAGACTAGATACATGATGGCTGACAAGTGGAAGAAAAATGTAATGAATAAATATAATGAGTATTCAATACCAGACCATTTAGAGTCCGCACAACTTGGAGGACCACTTCAGGCTGGATTGAGACAGGGAATAGCATCAAGGATTCAAGATAAAGAACCCACTAGAACTGTGACTACCTAGCACAATATAAAGAGGTCACTAGACAAGAACACTCATGAGCAAGATGATGGTGACCCACTTAGATTTAAGATAAAGATGTCACTAGATCTATAACAAGCCAGTATAGAATAAAGAAAACACTAGACTTAAACACTTAAGGGGTGATAATATAATAAAGAATATAGAGCTTGAAGAGTGATTGCACTCAAGTGTTAGGCAACACATATCACAAGACCAGAATTCCAACACTAACCTCACTTCTTCTTCCACGCGCGGTGGTTGCCATACCCCGGGACCAGTGAAAATCCCAAGGGAAGCTTGAGCAGTTACCCCCAATTTGTCAGCTTGCTAATATTGCAGAGCAAGCTGCAAAAGTAACAGAAATAATATAATAATAAATTTAACCTCAGAAGGAGTGGGAAAATCTTAAATACTATTGCAAACATTGATTTTCCACCCACAATTAGGTAGGGTCACTCACTGACCCCACCCTTGAAATCCAACTCCTTATATTTTTAAATAATTAAGGAAAGAAAGACCAAAATACCACGGCACCACTATTGAACTCTTTGGCCAATTAAATATTTCAAATGTATTGTCACGTATGGGTTTCACGCCTAAAATTCAGTCATAATTGAAGTGTTATGTATATTTTAGGAGTTACAGACAGAAATGTGTTCTGCCACAATTCCCACATGCAGCTGCGTCAGCCAATACACCTGTGCGCGGCTTAGATATAGCTCTTTCACTCTGTCCAAGCTGTTTACGCAGCCCTGGGGCCTCTGAAAAGTACGCAGCCGTGGGACTATGGGTTGAAAAAGTGAGAGGCGGCCTGAGAAACCTAGGTACCACGTAAACATGCTAAAACCCACACAGGAACATTCTAAATATTTAATAAATGTCCCTGTGGATAGTAGATAGTCTAAAAATACATAAAATTATATAAAAATACTTAAATAACCCTTATACATATTTTTTATTAAATATAATTCAAAGTACCAAAAATGTCGAAAATAAGATAATGAAGACTTCTAAAAATATATTAAAATACTTTAATATACTATTATGAGACTTTCTAGACATCAATATTTTTGTGAAATTCTAAGAAAACTTATGATGTAAAAATATTACATGAATACCCATGACTTACATTTTTAAGTTATTATTTTAGTCAATCAACTGAATTTCGAAAATAAGGAGTAAAATCAATATCATGACTTTACTCCAATTATTCAATACATAGTGAGAACTCACCTGACATCAGAATATCCGTAGGAATGTCTATCAAAATAATTATTAACTTAATGGGAACATTTACTAAGGATAATTAATTAAATAATAAATAAAAAGGACTGATTAGTGTTATTCACACGTCCAAACATCAATTGTAAAGTAGAATAATTCCCAAACCCTGTGGAATTAGATGCTACCCCTGTTACAGCACCAATTAAACGTAAGAGGCTACCACTGGTTACCCTGCTAGCCTCAGTGTCTGTCCCTTTAATCCCCTGTACCCCTCAGAAGGACAATATTAGGACTCAAAAATCTATAAATAAAGAGCTCTTTTAAGGATATTGATACCCAGAGACCCAGTTATATTTACATCCAGAAACCGTGCCAAGGTAATCAAATACTTATATAAGATAATTAATTGATTTATGGCTTCAGTCTGATTAATAATATCTGTCCCCAACCCTCTTTTATCAATTTAAACTGCTGAACAACCTTATAACCCCAGTATACAGGTTTAACCCATCAGTGCATTTCCAAAACAGGTACCTAAAGGATTTAATAATATAACTGTGAGTCTTATTATCCTTTCTCTGTTGTGGCAGCTTGGTTACAAAGCCCTGCCACTCCACCGTGTATTTTATATACATATTATCTTTGGGCAAAAATCCTTTAAACTAAAGGTTCCAAAGTAACCAGGCCTACGTGTTTTCATACTGAATTCCCTGAAGAGAGGTGTTAAAGATCCCCAATATAATTTTGGCCCATCTATAAAAATATTTAATAATCAATTTATCTATATTGATTTATAACAATAAACCATATTTAACCCAATTAACCTTGCAATAAGCTTTATTCAAATCTTTTATGGATTTTTGCTGCATTTATTGAACAATATATTCATTATTTATTCTATCACCTCTGGTAGCAAAAGGATTGCAAGGGTCTTGGCATCCAGGAGGTTGACACAATTCCTGACCTTGCGTGCGCAATTGCTCCATGACAGTTGGATTCCCAGGTTCAGTGGAGATCCCCTTGCTCGTCAGAAACATGAATCCCATTTCCACTGGTCAAACCAATCCCGCCTTGAGGTCCCTTGTCATGTCATTTCACCCCAACAGCCAATGCCCCTTGTCCCTGCAGTAATTGCATAACTGCGGCGCAGGTGGATTGAATGGTGGAAGTGGTCCCCCAATCTGAGGAGGAAGTTTGCGCGGGGCTGACAACATTTGAGTCAGGAATATCCATAAATCCTTCATCAATTCCATCATCTTGCTAATCTCCGGACTCATTGTTGGTGGTGTTGCCGGAGCATGTTCTGTCTTTGATGGGCCTACAACCGGAGCCTGCATGAACTCTGCCGAAGGGTGAGAAGAGGAGTTCTTCAAACCCATTGAGAACAACCTTGACGTGTCCTCCATCAGTTCCTCCAGGCCCAACTTGCTTTCCACCGCCTGAAGGATGATCAGGATTTCTGGGAGAAGCACAATACTCCCATCCAACAACCTCTTTACCAAGTTGCTCTGATAAAAGTGCCGCTGCACCCAGGCGTGGAGCTGGGGACTGAGTCCACCCAAAAACTCCCTCTTCATTGCGACCGCATTCCCCACTATCACCTTGTTCTTTGCCAGGTAGTGGTAGATCTGTTCAAACATTTCTACATACTCCCCCAATTGCACTCATCTTGGCACTCCACCATTTGCGCTTGCTCAAAGTTGCTCTCCCAAAAACAAGGTTCAGGCCTTCCCCCCCGCACCAAGATTTCTGCCTTCATTTTTGGCCAATTGAGTTCTTTGTATCCTTCCATATATTCTGTATCCCAAAGCTTCTCCTTTTCCATAATGAAAACGAGGACAAGACAAGCCTTATCCAAATCCGTCGCACCTTCCGCATTGAAAATTCCTTTGTATTGAGCAAGGAATTGCTCAACGTTGTCAGTGTTGAACCAAATGTGTGGATATTCCTGCGGCCTGATGCAAAAGGGCTTGTCATTGGAGCAAGGGACACTGTATCCCGCCCATGATGAAGTTTGCTTCCAAGTAACTGGAGGAGGAGGAGGAAGAGGAGTAGTGGTAATGCTAGACAACCCTGAAATGGTAAATGGGTGGTACAGGGACATTGCACTTGTTAGTTTTGAGAGACAAGGAACAAAAGGTTACTTCCCGGCCAGACCACCAGATGTGGAATTCAGAATAAGAATTCTCCTTTAATGGTTCCCAAGTTTGTAATTTATTGATCCCTTTAGTCTGTAAACCCTGAGTGCAACTGTTCACCCTAAAACTGAGAGATAGAGAGATGAGTGTAAAGCATTCTTCCAACCTGATCTGATTGGATGATCTCCTTTGATGATGATGCCCTCCCCTCTGATCTGCCATCCGGGTTGAGGTTGTGGTTTCAGTAGCCTTCCCCTCAGCCCTAACCTAGGTACAACTGCAAGTAAACAAGAATAAAGAAATACCACCCCTAAGTACAGAACCCTAGCCCAACTCTTTCCTTCCAACCCCAACCCATGATCCATATCCCATCTGTATTTCCAGCCTGCCATTACTTCCACCAGGTTTTTCCTTCTCATGACACAGCCCTTGCGCCGCACCCAACATGGAGCCCCCCGTGCATGTCTGTATCTGCCCAATGCGCCGTTTCAAATTTTGGGGGTACATTGGGGCGATCCATCCAATCCAATCAAACCCACCCTGCGTCTCCAGGTACCAAGACCAATTCAACTGCTGCTGAGCCTGCAGCATGGCTTGCTGCGGCAAAGCCACACACCCTTCTGAGCATGCAGCGCGCAGCCCATTCCAAATTGTGTCTATAAAAGACGGCCACATTGGGCTGTACTTCATGCAGCCCAGGAATGCCGTGTGGTGTCTGCAGGACTACATATGAGCTTTTTAGAGCCCCACACAGCTCAAATGCAGCTTTGTAGCCGTGTGGCATGACTACAAGTCTGGTGGCCCAAAAAAAATAAAAATTAATGAGTAAAAATGAATCAATAAAAACAAAAAGGAAAAAAAAACTGAAGACAACCAACTGGTTGCCTTCCAACTTGACTAGCCCTCAATTGAAAGGGCCAAAAAATACAAGAAGTCTTTTGATAAGCCCTAAGGTAAAAGTGCCAAAACAAATTCAAGTCTTTTGAACAGCCCTAAAGAAAAAAAACCAAAAAAAAAATAAGTTCAACTTGTGTTAAGCCAATCCCATCACAAGCTTAGCTACAATTTCACCTTGTGATGGGATCAGCCCAACACAAGTTGAACTGACTTACAATTGAAATCTCATTCAAAACACTCATCATAATGATGTTAACTCAAAACACTCAACATAATGATGTTCAAAATTTTATCACCCTTTATATTAATAGAATTACAAGATCAGCATCAGAACCCAAACCTAAATGATTAAATTAATCAATAATTTAGAATACAACTCAAGTTGATCTTTGAGGTGATCAACCTAACAAGCTGTGTTTTAGAAAACAAGGTACTGTCACGCCCAAGCTTAAGTATTATTGTCTCCCTCACTTTGACATATCCTTTCCTAAGTACCATCTACCTCAGTCCATATGCGTGAAAAAAATAGAGGCACAACATCAATGGTGCTTGCCAATTATCAACTCTGGATTGCATAACAACCTTCCATTCTTGGAAACTGACTTAGCACCTACTTGCAAACCTTGCAGTTAACTCTACTCCAGGCAACCATCCATTCAATCTCTGCTCTTCCAAGCTGGTTACTAATAGCCCTTGGGTTCCCATTCCGGGTCACACACTCTAGCTAGCTTGCATCAAGGCTATTCAGCTACACAAACTTTATAGTTTTCAATTGGACTATTCCCTTACCCTGCATAAATTACCTCCTCATATTTGCATTTTCTCTCATGTCACTCCTTTCTATCTCATCCTTTATGCCCTTCTATGCTCAGACTCTATTGCCTTGCATCTATTTCATGACCTTGGAAAATTGTATAATTTTATTTCATTTTTCAATCTGTTCATTTCATTCATTGCCTCATTGCCTCTTAAATGTAGTTGGCCATCCATCAGGTTGTATCTAGTCGCTTTGGATTATCTTATAAAGGCTATGGCACTTCCCTAAAGATTGTCTCCTCAGTTAGTTAATTTCCTATGTTCTACCATTTGACTAAATCCATTCATCACATTGGGCTTGTCTTTAGTTTCCTTTCCATTGGAAAAATTCATCCCTCTCACTGTGTGTCAGGTTACCCAACCATAGGTTTTCACTTTGCAGTTAGCTTTGCTAGGTTGCACTTGCCCTTGCACTCAGTCTCTTCCTTTGTGCTCACAATCATCTAAGATTTCCCTAAATTACGTGGGGTGTTAACCTGACAGTAAATTAACTAACTCAACTCATCTTTTGTATTTTGTCAACCTATAATACATTTCTTTTACAATTTCACGTAATTGCTCAACCGGAAATGCTTCCCTCACCCCTTACAATGATTATACCCATTGGGTAGGAAGATTCAGCACTTCTTGGGCAAGACAACCTTTAGACCCTGTTCCTTCTTCTAAATCCCCTTTGGTTGAACCTCTTGATGATCCCTTTTCTCCTCCTTGGAAAGAAGTGGATCCCCTCAAAGAAATCAAAGACTCAAACCACCCTTCCAATGAAACCTTGAATTTTAGTAGATCAAGGGTTTGAACTAATGCTCCCAAGCCCAACGCTTTGACCTTGCTCTTGATCCTGATCCAGGCTCTTAACCAGACTGCCTTGCAATCTGGTCCAAGTGGCCCTAGCTTTTGTGTTCGGGGAATGAAGCAGCCTGATCATTTTACTGGGGAACATCCCCATAAACTTAGAGCCTACTTACAGTCCTTTAAAATCATTTTCTCAAACAATCCTCATAATTTTCCTACTGATAGACCCAGAGTTATGTATGCTTCTTACTTCCCTGGTTGACAAGCCTTGCAGTGGTTCAAACCTTACCTTGAACTTTTAGATAACGCTAGCCCCACTTGTATTCTCAACAACTGGGACAAGTTTGAGCAACAATTGTTCACCCTGTTTGGCAACCCTAATGAAGTCCAAAACACAGAATATGAACTTAATAACTTATTCATGAAGGAGAATAGTAGAGTTTCCTTTTATGTATCCAATTCCCAAACTTTTCAGTTTGGCATCCAATGAAACAAGGAAGCTCTCCTATTCCACTTTTGAAAAGGTTTACTGGAATGCCTAATTGAGAAAATCACAGTTAGGGGACATAAGACAACCTCCCTTCAGCAGTTAATTGGCCGGGTGATTGAGCTTGATAATGGCTATCAAAACAAGAACTTCTCTAGAAGAAACAACCATGGACCGTCAACCTTGGTTTCAAAGGCAGACCAATCTTCAAAAAAATCCTCAAAGAATCCAAAACAATCCAAACCCAATCCAAATTTGCACTCAAACCTGAAAGGGAAGGAATTACCAAAACTCCAAAGTTCCTGAAAGAAGAAACTGGGATTCTCCAGAACAAGGAACGGTTAAGGAGGGAAAATAATGGGTTATGTATGTATTGTGGAGGAAAAGATGATGCCAATAGTTGTGCAAAGCGGCTTGCACATGAAGCAGTTAGAAAGTCAAAAAATTATGTTGTAGTTTTCTAACACTTGCAAGGAGAAATACAGATTATCTAAATTACAGCAAGTCAATCTTGGCACTTGCAAGTCACTAGGAGCTCCAAGTTCAAGATTTGTCCTTCTTTATTCCAAAAACTTCCCTTATCAAGTTTTGCTTGATTCTGGCGCTAAAATTTCTTTTGTAAGTGAATCTTTTTCCACTTCCAAACCCTTACGCATTCCAAGAAAGATACATCTCCTCTCTATTTAGTAAGTAGTGCAATCAAGCCATCACATTGGGTTTCCCAAAAGGAAAAATGGACCTTTGCATTTTCTAATTTCGCCAGATTCAAATGGGACTTATTTGTCTTGGACATTCCCAGAATAGAAAATACCATTCTAGGCCATGTTTCCTAGTTGACTGGAATCCAGATGTGAATTGGCAAGAAGGAGTAATTAACCTTTGAACCTTGCAACCCCAGGATGCTAAACCTTCTTTCAATCAGGAATTAAACAACCTCCCTGACACTGTCATTAAGTTGAATGAAACTTCTCAGCCAGGAGATTTAAAATATCCTGACTTCCATTCCCAATTTCCCTCTTCAGATTTAGAATTTATTGTTTATTTGTCAAACTCACCCCTTTTTTTTCTTTTAAGAGAAACAGGCACCAACCAAATGGTGTATCTTGAGCTCCTTAATCTTCTTGCATCATGCAAGCACTTCAAACCCCATGCTCAAAGATGAAAAGATTGAAGGTCTAGAAATTATTTGAGAGTCTTGACCTCCAGTTTATCATGACTTTTCTGACTTCTTTTCAGCTGTAAAGGTAGATAAAATTCCCCATCCCGTTCTTATGATCACAGGATCAAGCTTAATGGCCCACAAATGTCACCTGGAACAGTCTACTCTCTCCTGAAGGATAAATCAACCAAGATTAAAGAACACATTGCTGAAAATGTATCAAAAGTGTTTCTTTGACCAAGCAATTTGAATTCCAGTTCACCTGTCCTATTTGTTCCAAAGAAAAATGGCAGACTCTTCCTGTGTTTTGACCACAGGAAATTGAACCAGGTAAACTGGAAGAATGCCTATCCAGTACTGCCTATGTTGCACCTCACTCTCTTCCATGGAGCTGCTTATGTCTCAAATTTGGACCTTTGAGGCGCCTAAAACCTAGTTTGCATTGCAAGAGGTCATGAATATTTGACGGCAATGAGAACACGGTTTTGTAGTTATGACTATACTGTCATGCCTTTCTGCCTCTGTAATGCTCCTTCCACTTTTCAACACTTTTTCAACAACATTTTTTCTGACCTTTTAAAGAAATACCTTGTGGTGTATCTTGAAAATATACTAGTCTACTCAAAAACTCTTGAGGATCACATTGCACATTTGTGAAAGGTGCTACAGAAACTTTTCAAGAATGACCTCTTTGCAAAAGCCTCTAAGTTCAAATTCCATACTCCTTCTCTTCAGTTTCTAGGTGTCAGTCTTGAAGCAAGGACTATTAATGGATCTAGCCAAGAGCCAGCGCATATTTGACTGTCTGTTACCTTCTTCTTTCAAATCCCTTCAGTTTTCCTTGGTTTCAGTAATTTTTAGGGAAGGTTTGTGGAGCATTATACCCACAAAACTATAAACCTTACTAACCTTCTTCAAAAAGAAACTCATTTTGTTTTTACAGAACAATCTGCTTTAGATTTCAAAGCTCTGAAGAAATCATTCACTACTGCTCCAATACTTGCTAACTTCAACAAGCTATCTTGCACTTTTGTGGAAACAGAGTCAAGCAACTATGTGGTTGCAGGATTAATCTTGCGGTTTTCCTCCTCTTCTTCCCTCTTTTGTCCTGTGGCTTTCAATTCTGGAAAATTTCTTGCTGCAGAGCTTAATTACCAGATCCATGACAAAAAGCTTCTTGAAATCATTTTTTGCTTGAAAAAATTCTGTTCATACCTTTTGAGCCTTATGGAACCCTTTGAGGTCCTAACTGATCAAAATTCTTTAAAATATTGCATGGGCTCAAATTTCCTTACAAGCAGAAAGGCACAATGGGTCAAATACCTCTCCAAGTTCAACTTTAAAATCATGTACCATCCTGGGAAACAAGTGGTAGTCCCTGATGCTTGATCACCTTGGGAAAATCTTTACCCAGGGGAGGAGCACCTTTGCCAACAACAACCCTGAAAACGTTAGGAAACTCTTCTCAACCCAATATGCCCAACTCAGTTCAATCAACACTCACCTTCAAGATAAAGCTTCCAAACTACAAAAAGCTCAACTCAATGATCCCCAGTGTACCGAACTTTACAAGAGTGCAAATCTGTTAGATAGTGGTTACAGTATTGATTAAAATGGTTTTTTAGTTTTTGAGGACCATACAGTATTACCAGCTAATCCTTGCATTCAGTTAGATATCTTCAAGTCAAGGCATTATTCCCGGCTTGCTGGTCATCATGGGCAGGATAAAACCTACCAATTGATTGCACAAGACCTCTACTGGCCTGATATGACCAAGGAAGTAAAAGACTATGTTAATGTGTGCTATGATTGTAATTGTAAAAAGTCCTCAAAACACCGGAAGTATGGGCTGCTCCAGCCACTCCCAATTCTGCCTATTCCTTGGCACTTGCTGTCTGTGAACTTCATTTTGCAATTAACTATTTCTAGTGGTTATGATGCTATTTTAGTAGTAGTAGATTTCTTCTCAAAGATGGCTTTATTTCTTTGCATTAATTTGAAGGCCTCCTCAGAAGACTTAGCTAATTTTTTCATAGAATATGTATTCTCAAAACATGGTCTCCTTGATAACATAATTAGTGATTGTGGATCTTTATTTTTCTCTAGCTTCTGGACCTTTCTTTGCCAACATTTGAAGATCACTTGCAATTAATCAACGGCTTACCACCTGGAAACGGATGGGCAGACCAAGCAAGTAAATCATATTTTCACACAGAACCTTCAAATTTATGTTGCCTACCAACAGATATTTTGAAATACTTTTGATTCTCTCATGTTCCTCTTGATTCTCCTGTTTCATTCTTTTCCCTTGTTCCATTGTTTTATTATGGTGTTTCATTCCTTTTCCTATGTTTCATATTTCTTTTCCTACTCATCTTATTTGTTTCTTCTGATCTAATTGATGCGCTCCAACTTGTCAACTTGCGCGGGTAACTTCATGAAGGGTGACACATGCATATGCATTATAGTCAAAACTCATTCCACCTAAATAATACGCTCATAGCCAGTCCTTGTCTCCCTTTTCCCTGCCGGACTTTCTTCCTCATCTTTGTCAGACGTATCCTCAAGATCCATTGACTGAAGTAAAATGACAAGGACGGTTCCAATCAGAAGTTCTTAGGCCACCGTGGACAACATAGCATAATTTGGTGCAATGACTAGCTTAACTCACTGTCTGACCGTCTCATCTCTGTCATTCTCATTCTCAATTTTCTCCTTCTCAAAGTTGTATAGTTTCTTTCCTGGCTCATATGTGTATGGTGGTTATCTTCTGAATTGGCTAAGAGCTCTCTCATTTACATCAGCTTGGGTATCGATCCTCTCAACATGGTTGTTCTATCTCATCTTGTCGTGATTATTTCTCCAAACAAGTTGTTCAGATTTCTGGTTTTAAACTCATCATTCTTTTGAAAAAATTCAAGATCATAATTCATCACGATTAACAGTCAAAAAGCAATCAACCATAAATTCAACAATGACAGACTCACTCATGGCCACTATTCTCAAAACTTCCATAGAGCCCATTCCGCTACTAACACAGGATAATTTTTCAATCTGGCAAAATTGAGTCATAAACATGGTGGACTTGCAGGAAGATCTCTATTCCAAGCTCAAAAATGAATAGAGAGATACCAACGGCAATCCAATTGGACTTAGCCAAAGCAAAAATGTGAGAATCCAAACAATCATAACCTCCAAACTTGACACAATTGTTCAAGCCAACATCATCACACCAGATAAAAAGAAAGATGACCATCAAATCTGGGCAGATGTTAATGAATATTTTGCCTCTAACCACGCATCCAATTGAGCCAGGATCTTCAAGGAGTTTCTGCGTACTCATTTTACGTACTCGAACATTCCTGGATTTATCACTGACACAAAAACTGCCATGTCCAGACTCCACGAAGTTGGAATTAATCTTCCCACCAACATCATTGCCTATCTGATCTGAGAGAAACTACCACCAAGCATAGATACAGTGATTCAACAAATCACTCATTCTGATAAGAAAATATTCCCGGATCAAGTCGTGGATCATTTACAAATGTTCAACAACAACAGGTTTTTAAACAAGAATCTACCTAACAAAAAATCTGAAGAAAACTCAAACTTGGTCTCTTTCATTACCTCCAGCATCAAACCATGCAACAACAAATGGCATAATCCCAAGGCTACTCACCCTGAAGGAAGATGTTGGAATTTGTATCCACACCTCAAACCTTCTTTTCCCAGGAAAAAGAAGAACGGTAGTGAATCAGCAACAGAAGGGACCTCTGTTAGCTCTTTCCTCACAAGCTCAATCTTTTCCTCAAGCCACTTTGTGGTTGATTTGGGTTTGTCAAGACATATAGTATCTGATCTTCAACTCTTCTCTCAACTAGACCAATCAATGACTGGTTTAATCTCCACCACCTCAGGAAAAAACTCTCTTGAATATGAAGGTGTCGGGTCAATAACTCTACTGGATGATCTAAATCATGAGGTTACTCTTTCTAAAGTGCTATTCTCTCCCAAATCTACTGTCAATCTGCTGTCAATGCGATTTCTTCTGCTTGATGGATTCATTGTTGATTTCAGAGGTAAAGATCTCTTAGTATAAAAACACAAATGGAAGAAAGTTGGTTTCTATGATTGCAATGTACCAATCATTCAATTCTCTGACCGTAATCCAACTCAAGTAGCTCTCCTCACTCGAGACAAGATTGTTCATAAATCCCTGGGACACACAAGCTATGCAAGAATTTGACAAAAATTGGGTTTGCAGATTAAAAAGCTGTTGAGACAGACTGGGCCTGGGCCAGTATGAGTATGATTTGGAAGGATCATATTGCATGAGTAAATGAGAATGAAACATCACATGAGAGTCAAAATAAGAAAGAGCAAAACATGAGGAATAAATGAGAAAGAGAAGAAGACGTACCTGGGCCATTATGAGTATGATGTGGAAGGATGAGGAAAAGGAGATCCTTCCACTCACCGCGACTGACCCAGGTATACTACACAGTGCGTGACATGTAAGTGAACTGTGTGTAGCATACAAAAGAATAAGAATGGATACGTCCAGTCTAACACCCCCCCTTGCTGCACACCTGAGAACAAACATGAAGAGAAAGAAAGGAAGAAAACAAAAGAAAAGGAAGAGGAAAAAAAGATCAAGGCACAACTCCAAACATGTGACAATGCGTTTCCAGAAGAGTCTTGTTGAGAGGTTTGGTCAAAATGTCTGCTAGCATGTCCTTTGTGGAGACATGAATGAGATCCATTGCACCGTCCTGGATGCATTCTTGAATGAAGTGGTACCTAGCATGAATATTCTTGGTACGGGCATGGTGTTTGGGGTTACAAGCAAGAGCCTTGGCTCCTTTTTTATCAACATGCATCGGGATAGCTTCATTCGGTTGGAGAGAGAGTTCGGAAAGAAGATTTTTGAGCCACAACCCCTCTTTGCATGAGTCTGAGAGGGCCTTGTAATTGGCTTCAGTGCTAGACAGCAAGACAGTGGCCTGCTTACGGGATTTCCATGAGATCGCACCAACTCCCAAGCGGTACGTATAGCCAGAAGTAGATTTTTGATTGTCCCGGTCCTCAGCCCAGTCGGAATTGGAAAAGCCGGCTATGTCCAAAGAGCCACCCAGCCTAAGTCTCAAAGATTTGGTGGTGACTAGATAGTTGAGGACATGCAGAGCCACCTGCCAGTGTGTTTCTGACGGATTGAAAAGGTGCTGTGAGAGATGGTTGAGAACAAAGGAAACTTCGGGTCTTGTGCACTGTGACACCCAGAGGAAAGAGCCAATTAGTTGGTTGTAGGGTCCCGAGGAGACATCCTCACAAGGCGTCCTCTTTTTGATGGTTTTGAAGTGCAAGTTGGTCGGTGTCCAAACAGGTGTTGACTTTTCTTGAAGAAAGCAAGAGCAGATGTCTTTGATGTAGTGCGACTGGTTGAGGTAGATTAGGCAATTTGGTTGGTCGCGTTCAATTTGAAGAGATAGAAAGTGGTGAAGCTCCTCGTTGGCTCTGATTTCAAAGGAATTTCCAAGTGAAGCTATGAGATCATTGACAAAGGAAGGTTGACCCACTATTTCCAGATCGTCCACATGAGTGGTCAGGGAACCCACAAGCTTATCCTTACGCAATCAAAAGTAGAGTGTTGGATTGTATTTGGAGTTCAATAGGCCTAGTTGGGTGAGCGTTTCATGAAGGCAAAGGTGCCATTGGCAAGGAGATTGCTTCAATCCATAGATTGAACGGTTGAGTTGGCACACCCAGTCAGGGTGTTGGGGATCAACAAATCCAGGAGGCTGTTCCATCAGGACTTGATGATTGAGACGGCCGTTAAGGAAGGCTGTCTTGAAGTTGACTTGCTTACCTTTCCAGTCGTTGTGGTGTCATTATATAACCTTGGGTTGGGACTGCGTTGCGGCCTGCGCGCTCAGCATCTGGTAGGTTAGGCTCAGCAGTGGGGGTGCGCCAGTCCTCAGCAGTAGCCGCTGCGGGTTCAGCAGTAGCCGCTGCAGGCTCAGCAGTGGGCGCGGCGGGATTGAGCACGCGACTGCGGGCCGGGCCTGACTAAGGGAGGGGGGCCGCGACCCGCTTGGATGTCCGACTCACGGATGGAGCTGGGCTGACCAGGTTCTCGGACGGCTAGTTGGGGGAGGAAAAGGCGGGGCAACAGTGGGGCTATATGCGTGGGCAGCCGTGCGCAAGCGCGGGCCGGCCACGGGACGGGAAATCCACGACGGCGCGTCGGGCGGATGCGCGCAAGCGCAGAGAACTTTGGGTATCGCGCGGCAGAGGGCCGCGCCACAAAAAGACAAACCGGATGCGCGTAATGGCTGGCGAGCTGGTGGGGATAGGGTATGGGTATGGGTTGGGGGATGGGTTAGGGTTCTGGGTCTAGGGTTCCTTCTTCATGGTTGCCAGTCTGTCTTTGTGCTTGTACTTAGGTTAGGGCTGAGGAGAGGGGGATATAATACCCCTCCCCTCAGTACGGGTGAAAGGGGGGGGGACATCCCTTTATCTATATCTCTCTCTCTCTCTCTCTCTCGGGGAAAAGGAAAGGAAGCATTCTCAGTCTTACAGACGCTAGAACCATTGATCTCGTAACTAGGGACAACTTCTTGAGGGACGACCTCTAAAGTTTCCACATTGTTTGAGGCCAGCAGACTAAGGATCATGCGGAGAGTTTCAAGGCGTAGGGTGGGAGAGAAGACCCCTTCATAGTCAATACCATGGGTTTGGGAGTAGCCCATGGCGACAAGGCGAGCCTTCAGTTTCTGGATGATATGATCAGGGCGCTTCTTAACCTTGAAGACCCATTTATATTTGATGATCTTACGTTTTTCAGGACGAGGCACTAGTCGCCAGGTTTGCATACTGAGAAGAGATGCGAACTCGTCATCCGCTGCCTTCAGCCACTTGTGCTTGTTGGGTGATTTGAGAAGTTGACGCCAAGTTTTCGGAGTGTTGACATCTGCAGGTGCATCAGCACATTTGGACCAGTGGCCGTATTGGTCAGGGGCTTGACAAGAGCAAGTGGAACATCTAGCGATAGGGGGTGGAGGAAGGGGAGGGAGGGAAATAGGTATGACTGCATCAGGCACTAGATCGGGGCTTTCTGGTAGGACAGGAGTTGGGTTTGGTGACAGAATGGGGGATGGCCCCTGGCATGGCACGGAGGATGGACTTGGTAGAGAGACGGGGGAGGGAGACTGTCTGGAAGTAGCGTCTGAAGAGCCACTTTTGGTAGATGTAGATAGATATCTGTTTGCTGGAGCGTGTATAGAGGCAGCAAGGCGCCAATCAACACCCCCCCTTAGAGGGATGTTGATCATTGGGGGAAGCTATTCGGAGGAAATAGGAATATTGACTTGAGGCTGAGAGTGTGATGATGATGGTGGTGGGGGCCAGGGAAGTTCAACACTAAGGGGAGATGAAGAGACCGTGAGTTTTGATGAGTAGGGAAAAAGGTGATCGTTGAAGATTACATCACGACTCTTTACAACAGTTTGTTTTTCTAAGTCCCAAGCTCTAACACCGTTACCATCTGATAGAGTGGATAGGAACATTTCTGCTCTCGCCTTACAGTCCAATTTCTTGCAATCTGCCTCCGGGACTTTGTACCAGACATGACATCCAAACGGATGAACTTCGGAGAGAGGGGTCAAAGGTTGGCCAAGAATGGAGAGAGGAGTTTTGAAACCAGCAGGGGTGTAACAAGGAAAAGAATTGTGATAGTGTAGAGCATGCCTGAGGGCATCAGCCCAGAAGACCTTTGGGACCAAAGCTTGCAAGAGGGCGCAGCAAACAAGGTTTCCAATGGTCCTATTTGAGTGTTCAGCAACGCCGTTTAGCTGTGGGCAATGAGGTGGCCCCGGTTTGTGGGTGATACCGTGTGTTTGTAGATAGGTTGAAAAAGCTGTAGAAATGTATTTTCCACCGTTGTTGGTGCTTAGCAATTTGATGGCAAAGGCACCATCTGATTCAAAGCAGGAGCAAAACAACTTGAAGCATTTGAACGTTTTGTGTTTGTGCTTCATGGGATAGACAAGGATGAATTTAGAGAAATTGTCGACAAATGTGGAGAAACATTTGTACCCTTCTCTGGAGGGAACTTAAAACAATCCGACATCAGAGTGTATTATTTGACCAGGGAGAGTTGAGCGATATGGGCGACAAGATTTGAATGGGACCCTGCTCATTTTGCACTGGACGCAGATGGGGCACCGTTGCACTTCTTGTTCATTCATAGGAGAGGGTTGAATTTGATGATCTTGAAGGAGCCTCTTGAGAGGCTTGAGACCTAGGTGGTTTAGTCGTACGTGATAGTCAAACAGGGAAGATTTAGTTTTAGGGACTTGAATAGCCTGAGAGAAATTTGAGCTCACAGGCTCAGAAAGGAGGTAGAACAAATTTCCTTTGCGGTAGCCTTCCCCGACTGGTTGATGGGGAACTTGAAGACTCAATGTTGGGTAGATAAGACAGTCCTTTGAAGTGAACACTACAGTGAGACCAAGATCACAGACACCAGCTATAGAGAGAAGCGGTTCATGAAGGGACGGAACAATTAGGGTTTTGATTTCTTTGTCCATCTTCAGAGGGAGTTTCCATGAGCCGCGATGAGTTGACTTCACTAGAGAGTGATCGGCCAGGCAAACTTGAGTATTGTCTGGTTTGATTTTTTCCAGTGAGGCCAAGTGAGGGGTCATGGACACTGAGCATCGGTAATCTAGGTTGGCATCGACACAAGTTGATGATGTAGAGTCAAAGGTTGTAGCGTGACTTGCCCTAACTTCAACCTCTGACCCCAAATAGTTGCTCTCTTCATCGGGTCATTCGGATTTGTGGGTATTGGATAGAGTGGAGACGGTAGTTCTGCCAGCTCTAGCTGGTGGTTTCTGTTCCCTAGGAGGCGGCCTTTTGAAATGATCCAAGTTTGACTTACGAGAGGCCTTAAGTTTGTTTAGAACTTTTTGAGTTTTGTTGCACGTGTTCAAGTCCTGACCGACAACATTACAGAAGTAACAATGTTTGGGTGTTTTGTCACTAGATGCCAATTTTCTAGACTTAGACTTGGAGATAGCTGAGGAGACTGAAGCTTCTACTTCAGTTTGAGATTGACAACGGGTATGCTCTTTTTTGAGAGCTAGGATAATGGTTTCCTATTTCACACCATCTTGATTCATTAATGACGATAAACAATGAAGCCAGTCTTGAGGAATAGAACTGAGTAAAGCAGCCGAGTGGACATCGTCGGCGGTAAGCGGGTTTTCTGGTGAGATAAGAGCATCCAACCTCTTGTGAAATTTGGCCATGGTCTCAATGTGGGCTAATATGTTGTCACCTTCCATTTTCGTGAGCAGGAGCTTGCGGAGCCAGTAGACACGTCCTCCTGTTGTTTGATCTTGATGGGCTTGACGGAGAGCTTTCCAAATGCCATAGGCCTATTGGCGATGTTCTCGGACATATCAAATATTTGAGACATCTATAGATTGAGTGATGAGAGAACACACCATCTTGTTGTCGTTTAGCCAACTGGCGGAGGGATTATCTGTTTTGGGTTTTTTGATGACATACTTGAGTCCAGCAGCTTCAAAGTACGAGGTAACAACAAATTCCCAGTCAAGATAGTTGGAGTCCGGGCCTGACGACTGAAGGACGGGGAGCTTGGCGTTTGGAAGCTTTTGAGAGCCGGAGGTGAAGGAGTCTGAACCAATGTTGATCATCTTTGTTGGTGGATTAAGGTGCGGAGAAGGAGGTGATGACATGCACGTTTAGTTTGCTTTGTTGCTAAGCATATGGATCCTGAAATTAGCTCTCAGTGGAGTGCAGTGGAGCTCTGGGCTCATAAACTGTTGAGACAGACTGGGCCTGGGCCAGTATGAGTATGATGTGGAAGGATCATATTGCATGAGTAAATGAGAATGAAACATCACATGAGAGTCAAAATAAGAAAGAGCAAAACATGAGGAATAAATGAGAAAGAGAAGAAGACGTACCTGGGCCATTATGAGTATGATGTGGAAGGATGAGGAAAAGGAGATCCTTCCACTCACTGCGACTGACCCAGGTATACTACACAGTGCGTGACATGTAAGTGAACTGTGTGTAGCATACAAAAGAATAAGAATGGATACGTCCAGTCTAACAAAAGCCTTCAACCTGCAAAGCATGTGCCATTAGCAAAATAAGTTGCAACCCTTTCAACAACAAACACTCCCGTGCCAAAAGACACTTTCAGGAATTGCACTTCAATTTAGTTGGTCCTATTCACCCCTTGAGCACTAACGGGGATTTGTATTTCTTGACTGTCGTCAACAGTTGTACCAGGTATTTCATGGCGATTCCCATCAAAAAGAAAAGCAAAGTGGCAAGGACTCTTGAATTTCTAATTGAGGTTGAATCCAAGAGATTCAACTACAAGCCTATGATTTTTCACTCCGATTGAGGAGCAGAATTCTGGAACCAAAATCTCTCGCGCTACTGCAAGGACAACAACATCCAAAAAACATTCTCCAATGCTTATTCACCTCAGCAGAATGGATTGGCAGAAAGGTTAAAGCGTCTCCTTCTTGAATCTCTTAGGACTGTTCTTTTCAACTCTCAACTCAATGAGAGCCATTGGAACGTACTCATCAAGTCCTGTGCTTTAGCTCTCAATCAAATCCCCGCTCACAAGTCCAAGAAATTGCCCTACAAGTTGTTTAAAGGGAAGACGCTCAATATCGACTACTTTCATCCCTTGGGAAATCCCGTTAGTTACATTCTCAAAGATAGACCCCCATTCTCCAAACTGGAACCTTGCGGTCTGGTTGGTATGCTGATAGGTTACAACAAAGAACTTTTGTTTTATAAAATCTTAACAGCCAAGAACAAAGTAATTGACACAAAACACGTGACCATGCTTGATTTCAATTCAAACTATAAAAGGTTTGTCAATGACGTGGAGGTTGGAGATTGGTCCGTAGAAGAAATTGCGGCGAGTGATAATGTGTTGATTTAAAATGAATCTGTTGATAGCAATGACAACAATACGGTTTCTCTTCCTCATCCTCTGTGCCAGGATTCATCCACCACTGATTCAACTGAAACAACAACAACTCAACCTGAGGAACCTACGGTATCTACCAATACAATGGAGAACAATTGGGCTCAACCCTCTCAGAAATATAACTTGCGCAAGCAAGTCTCTTCAATCAAACCCCACAAGTACTCCTATGGATCCGTTGCAAAGGATGAAGCCTTGGACTATACTCTTGAACGACAAATCGAAATCAACAAGATTGAGTCTCAAGACGTCTGGGAGGAAACCAATATTGAGTCAGCTCGCTTTCTTAGAACGATGTGGGTGGACAAGGTAAAACCGGAAACAAGTCTGGCGCCAGAAAAGCGCAAATTGCGTCTCTGCATCATGGGAAATCTGCAGACACCTGGCGTGGACTTTGGGGATACCTATGCACCCACTGGAAAGTTCACAACTCTTCTTCTGCTACTCCTAAGCGGCCTGGATCTCAATCTTGAAATCAGACAGTTTGATGTTAAAGCGGCCTTTATGTTTGCTCTGCTGGATGAAAAAATTTAAATTCTCAAACCTAAGGGTTGCGCAAGATCATCTAAATTTTTAAAGCTCAAGAAGTCCCTTTACAGGCTCCAACAGGCTCCTTCAAACTGGTATAAGACTCTCACCGAATGGCTGGAAGACATTGGTTACAAGCATTCCAGTGCTGATCCCTGTCTTTATACTCACAAAGATTGACGCTCATCTGTGTTCTTCCATGTTGATGATCTGATTGTCAGCGGTGAAGTTGACTGGTTCAAACAAAAGTTTCTGGAAAAATTTCCATGATCCTTGGCACATGAGCCTGATACAATTCTTGGTATGGAGTTCTCCAAAACAAATGATAGTATTACACTAAATCAAACCAAAATTAATCAGAAAACTTTAGAAGAACTAAAACTTTCAGATTGCAAACCCGTTCTCACACCTCTCACTCCAGGGATTCAACTGGTACCCGCCTCTCTAACTGAAATCTTGGAATTCAACAAGCTAGGGATAAACTTCCAGAAGTACACTGGTATACTAAACTATCTCGGGTGCCGCACTCGACCCAACATAGCTGCGGCTGCCTCAATCTTATCTCAATTTAACCAAACTCTGGTTTTGTCTCACTGGAGGGAGGTTGTACACGTCTGGAAATATCTTGCAGGTACATCTTCCTTTTACCTCACCTTAAAGCCCAATGCGTCTGTATTGGAATCTCTACAGGTTTATACCGACTCTACCTGAGCCAATGATCCTCACAGTTGAAGGTCTCAGACAGGTTTCATCATCATCTGGAAATCAACTCTTGTTGCATGGAAGAGCAGAAAACAGTCCAACATCACACTGTCCTCTATGGAGGCCGAATTAAATGCGCTAACAGACGGCGCGCAAGAGTCACTTTGGATACAGTTGGTTGTAGGCAATCTTTGGAGATGTCCTGCGATTCAAACTTTGAAATTCTATGTGGAAAATAAGGGCTTGGTTGATAAGATCAAACACTTTGGCTCAAATTCTAAGACTAAGTACATCAACATGAAGATGAAATGGTTGCGGGACCAATCCAACTTGTGAATCTCATTGCCACCAGAGACATGATTTCCAATTCACTTACAAAGCCGGCGAGTAAACAGGCTCTACATCTTCTGACCTCCAGGTGTTTTCAACTCTCATTGCACTGAATTATGGGGGGGTGTTGGAATACTTTTGATTCTCTCATGGTCCTATTGATTCTCCTGTTTCATTCTTTTCCCTTGTTCCATTCTTTTATTATGGTGTTTCATTCCTTTTCCTATGTTTCATGTTTCTGTTCCTACTCATCTTATTCATTTCTTCTGATCTCATTCACGCGCTCCAGCTTGTCAATCACGCGCTCCAACTTGTCAACTTGCGCGGGTAACTTCATGACGGGTGACACATGCATATGCATTATAGTCAAAACTCATTCCACCTAAATACTACGCTCAGAGCCAGTTCTTGTCTCCCTTTTCCCTGCCCGAATTTCTTCCTCATCTTTGTTGGACGTATCCTCAAGATCCATTTACTGAAGTAAAACAACAAGGACGGTTCCGATCAGAAGGTCTTAGGCTACCGTGGACAACATAGCATAATTTGGTGCAATGACTAGCTTAACTCACTGTCTGACTGTCTCATCTCTGTCATTCTCATTCTCAATTTTCTCCTTCTGAAGTCGTATAGTTTCTTTCCTGGCTCATATGTGTATGGTGGTTATCTTCTGAATTGGCTAAGAGCTCTCTCATTTACATCAGCTTGGTTATGGATCCTCTCAACATTGTTGTTCTATCTCATCTTGTTGTGATTTCTTCTCTAACCAAGTTGTTCAGATTTCTGGTTTTAAAATCATCATTCTTTTGACAAAATTCAAGATCATAATTCATCAAGAAAGACTGGTTGCAATGGCTCCCATTAGCCAATTTTGCCTACAACAACTCCACTCATTCTCTGCCAAACAGTTGCCCTTCCAGACTCTTTATGGTAGAAATCCAACTTTCTCTTCTATTCACATAGAACCTTCTCAACCTGTTACAGATTACCTTAGTCACATTAATTCTCTTCAAATGCAACTTCAAACCAACCTCAGAGCAGCAAAAAAAGCGCTACAAGTAACAAGCAGACCAACTTTGCACTTTGGCCCCAACCTTTTCAGTAGGAGATCAGTTATTTCTTGATGCTCACAATATTTGCAGTACTCCTCCAACCCAAATACTCTCTGAAAGAAAACTTGGCCCCTTCAAAGTCAAATCAGTCATTTCCGCTAATGCTTTTTACCTCACCTTATCTGCAAAATGGAAGGTTATCCACCCAGTCTTTCATTTTCCTGTCACACAATCACCCCACATACTATAGGGCAATCTTACATGATTTTTAGCGCAAATGAGACTAAGTGCAAGCGCAAGTGCAAGGTAGAAAAGCTAACTGTGAAGTGCAAAATTATGGTTGAGTAACTTGGCACACAGTGAGGCGGATGAATTGTTCCAATGGAAAGGAAACTAAAGCCAAGCCTGATGTGATGACTGGATTTAGCAAAATGTAAGAAAATATGAAATTAACTAACTGAGGAGAAAATCTTCAGGCAAACGGTGTAGCCTTCATAAGGTAATCTGAAGTGACTAGATACAACCTGATGGACATCCAACTACAGTTAAGAGGCGATGAGGCAATTAATGACATAAAACAGATCAGGAAATCAAATAACAGTTTTCCAAGGTCATAGCGTAGATGCAAGGCAATAGAATCTGAGCTTACAAGGTTGTAACAGATGAGACAGGAAGGAGTGAGGTGAGAGACTATGCAAATATGAGGATGTAGGTTATGCAGGGTAAGGGACTAGTTCAATTGCAAACTATAAAGTTGTTGTGGCTTAATAGCATGGGTGAAAGCTAGTGAGAGTGCATGACCAGGAATGGGAACCCCAGGGCTATTGATACCCAGGGTGAAGAGCGGAGGTAATATGGATGGTCAACTGGAGTAGAGTTAACTGCAAGGTTTTCAAGTAAGTTCTGCGTCAGTCGCCAAGAATGGAAGGTTGTTATGCAAGCCAGAGTTGATAAGCAGAAGTCACCATTGATTTTGTGCTTCTATTTGTGTTGCGTGTATGTACTGAGGTAGGTGGTACTGAGGAAAGGATATGTCAAAGTGAGAGAGACAATACTCCTTAAGCTTGAAGCTTGACAGTTTCCCAGGTATAAAGACGCGAGCTCCTGCAAGTGTTCAGATGATTTTGACATAGATTCCAAAGTTATTTTTGGGTAATTTATACCCTAGTATCTGTCCTACTTTTTTTCCTTTCAAATAATTTAATAATTGAATATGTCTTCATTTTCATCCCCTTGTTGTAAAAACTGTATTTTCCAAAATGAAAGATGTTTTCCTAGTACTGCCGCAAGAGGTCTCCAAGGCAAATGAAAACAGTGTCATCTGCGCAAGGTGGCTTGTACTCTCCCTATAAATACCAGACCAATCTTGCATACCCCTGTAGCGTCTTGGAGAAAGTTGCAAAGCCCAAGGTCTGCACAGCGAGTGAATTACCACATACCGCCAGTGCCAGAGATCAAATTCTTAGGCGTCTGAAACCCTGGTAAGTTTTGGACTTAGGAACTAAAAATAGATAAAATAAAAAGAAATGGAACTAATATTTTTTTTTCTTGAAAGTACTGCCACAATTCCAAAGTTACACTACTAATATGCCTCTGCCTCCAACACATATATTGGACGGTTGTCTGGATTCAAGGCAAATCAGATGAATCCCAAGGTGCGAGGCAAAGTGAAAGTTGGGGAATCAGCGGTAGTTGAAGAAGCAAGGGAGGAAGGGAGAATTTCTGAAGGAGAGGTTGATGCAGAACGGAGGGAAGGGAATGAAGAAGAAAGAAACAGGATAGAGGGAACGAATGGAAAGGAACGGCATGGAATGGAAGGCCAAGATTGAGGGAACCAGGTACAATTCAAAGCATCCATCAAAAATGATGCAAGACAATTAACTGGCAACGTTGGGGAAGGTTTGTCAAGAGGCCAAAGGAAGAGAGCCTTTGAGGAGCTCTTGGAGGAAGGTGGATGGAATGCCTGGCCAAAAAGGGCTTGGACTGCAAGGTGCAAAGAAATATTTGAAAAGCACCTGGTGACACAAGTAATGGTGTTGCGGCAGATGTCCTCTTTGATAAACAATGAGGATTTGGATGAATTTAGGTCAATGGTAGAGGAATTGACAAAAAATTGGGAGGAAGCAGAAAAAGGAATAAAGGAAGATTTGTAAAAAATGTATTTTATCAAAATATAAATGTTATTTTATTATTATTTATATTTATATCTTATTATTATTATTATTATTATTTGAAATAAACAATGGGAAAGAATAAAAAGATTGTGAAAAGGAAATGGATAAATTTTTGGAAATTGAAAAAGAGGTAAAGTAAGAAAATTGGATGAGATTGATGGGATGAACTGAGATGGAAGTGAGGAATAAGATTGGAATCATGATTGGAAACGTTTTCAAGGTTAACTTGCATGAAATTCTCAAATCAAATTGGGAGAGTTGCAAAGGTTATGGTCTGGTTCCCATGAGGTGCAATCTTTGTTGGACTGGAAGCCAGTCCATTCAAAAAGGTAGTAAAATTTTCCTTTGTGTAACCTGGAATTGAGAATATGACTTACTTCCCACTATAACTGATCTTGGAAATTGACAGGTTCAGAAGGGGGACAAGTCTTTCCCAGATATAAGACTTGAGCTGCCTCGAGGAGAGCCACATGAAAGACCAGGTGGATTCCTTTCCATTTTGCAGGTAAGGTGAGTTTGAAAGAGTGAGGGGAAATGACTGATGTGACTTTGAAGGGGCCAAGTTTCCTTTCAGAGAGTTTTGGGTTTGGCAAGTACTGCAAATATTGCAAGAATTGAGCCATACCTGATCTCCTACTGCAAAGGTTGGGGCCAAAGTGCAAATTTGATCTGCTTGTTCTTTGTTAGGCTGGTTTGCTGCTTTGAGGTTGGTTCAAATTTGTTTTGAAGAGAGTGAATGTGATTAAGGTAATCGGTAGTAGGTTGAGAAGGTTCTATGTGAATAGAAGAAAAATTCAGATTTCTACCATCAAGAGTCTGGAAGGGAAACTGTTTGGTGGAGGAATGAGTGGAGTTTTTGTAGGAAAACTTGGCTAATGGGAGCCATTTTTACCAGTTGTCCTTTTGGTAGGAAACATACATTCAAAGATACTGTTTGAGAATCTGATTGACTTGCTTGGTTTGCCCATCTGTTTCCAGGTGGTAAGCAGTTGATAAATTGTGATTTATCTTCAAATTTTGGCAAAGCAAGGTCCAGAAGCTAGAGACAAACAAAGATCCACAATCACTAATTATATTATAAGGCAGACCATTTTTTGAGAATACATATTCTATGAATAAATTAGCTAAGTCTTCTGAGGAGGCCTTCAAATTACTTCAAAGGAGTAAAGCCATTTTTGATGAGCAATCTAATACTACTAAAATAGCACCATAACCACTAGAAATAGGAAATTGCAAAATTAAATCCATAGACAGCGAGTGCCAAACAATATGTGGAATTGGAATTTTCTGGAGAAGCCCATACTTCTGGTGTTTTTAGGACTTCTTACAATTAAAATCATAGCATGCGTTAACATAGTCTTTTACTTCCTTGGTCATACCGGTGTAAGACTCCAAACGGTGCTAAGCCGTGGCAGTTCTGTGGAGGGGAAAGGTGCTGTTTAGGCTGCCCTCCTAGGAGTTACAATAATATTTAAATGTAACCAGAATCAAGGTCCAGAACCTAATGGATGAGGAATCAAAGTAAGGGAAGAGGATAAGAGTTGTCGGTAGCAATGGAAACAACACTATCTGAGGCAAGATGGTGCAGGTAAAGACTTGAACAAATAAGTCAAGGTTTGTTCAGAGTTCAATAGAACAAGGCAGTTGTAAGTAACAACGCTCACAAGCTAATAACTCTGGTCGTCAGCAGCTGATTAGGAAAGATCAACTCAATCCCAACCAACCTCCAGGTTCTCAATGAACCTGCCCAACTCTCCGCAATCAAGCGCTTGAAGGGTACCAGATAACTGTGGGAGGCTGAACAAAACCAAAGCAATTTGTTTATGAAGCTCTAGAAGCAAATCAATAACGAATTTGAGCAAGAATATCCCAACACTTCTCAAGGGACTCAAGAATAGCGTGGCAAAATTCAACCTTAGAGAAGAAGGGAGGTATAACACTCCAGGTTTTAAGCTTAATAAAACCTCTTCAATCAAACTTGATTGGCTCCAGAAAGATTATCAAGGAGAGATCAAGACCAGTATGGTCGGAAAAAGGGATCAGAGTGGTATAACACACCCAAGAATTCTGACAGACAGGAATTCTTCTTCAACCAGCAAGGCTATTGGTTGGTGATAAGGATCAAGGTCACAAGGGACAGAGTTTGAGTACGGAGGCTCAAAGGATCAAGGGGAAATCATGGATATACCCGGATAAGTTGCTCAGATAAGTGGGGAAGGATGCCCACGGATAATTTGATTATGATGATGGGGGAAACAGATGAGATGGGATGATGATGGTCTGATGGGATTCTGGGCCAAAAGGCAGGGGAGAGCCCCTCCTTTTATAGACATGAGGCCCTGTATACTATGTACAAGAGATACTACAAATAGGTGCAGGAAAATGAAAACATAAAAAAAAAAAAAATAACATGAGAGGAAAAAAAAAGAAATGTCGCCCGCCTTGAGAATGACCGCGGGCAACCAGATGGACACCCGCGACAGCGGTCGCGGGTGTCGACAACGGCTGTCGTCGCCTGATTGGCGGCGACAACAGGGTGAAGGTTCCAACGGCCGCGAGCAGTCACTCGCGGTCGTCGGTTGGATCGGATGATGGGCGAGGAGGGCTAGGGTGGATCGGTTGTGGAAGAGGTAAGGTCAATCAAAGGGGATGATGGTAGGCGTACTACTAGATGGGCTCAGGTTGGATTCGAGGGGGTTATGATGATTGGGGGGTGATGATGAAGGTTGGGGATTGTAGGTTTGTAGGGTTCGTCTCGAGAGCTCTTGATTGACTTGCCAGGCTTGACCAGCGCTCCTGGCGGTGGTCAGGAGGAGTTTAGAGAGTCGATTGTAGGTATCAAGACCTGGGTTGATTGATTGAAGGATTTGATGATCGGAGGTTTGGGATCAATCTGGATCGGTGAGGAGTTTGTTGACGAGTTTGTGATGAGTGATATCTTGGATGAGGGACATGATGGAATCGATCAGGTTGAGATCCACCAAGGCTTCAAGGCCGGGTAGGAGCATGAGACGTGAGAGTGTAGGGATCAGGAAAACTTCCAAGAGTTCCTCTCAATAGTCATCCAGATCTCGAATGGTCATAAAGAGATCATGAATTGATGGAACCAATTGAACCTGAGCTTGAGGATGATGAGAGGTGGATGAAGAGGAGGAAGGATGATAGTGATGGTCAGGGTCATGGGAGGAGGAGAAGGGATTGTCAAAGGTGGTTTGATGATCGCTTGTGGCGCCAAAAGTCAGGGCCGCGAGCGCGACAAGTGGGAATTGAACAGAGGAAGCGGGGATCGAAGCGGAGAGACAGGTAAGAGGCCTGTCCTAGACTGCTAGGACAGGGAGAAGTTGAGAAATGGGGGAAATGAAGGTACCCATAGGGGTACAACCAAAAAAATTTTTTTTTTCGTGGTGTCCCGGATTGGTCACCACACTGGGCCAGTAGAATTCTTGTGAAATCAATTGGTAGGTTTTATCCTGCCCATGTTGACCAGCAAGCGGAGAATCATGCCTTAAGTCAAAGATATCTAACTTAATGCCCGGATTATCTGGTACTACTATACGGTCCTTATGAACTAAATAACCATTTTTTTCAATACTGTAACCACTATCTAATGGATTTGCACTCTTGCAAAGTTTGGTACACTTTGTATTGTCAAATTGAGCTTGTCATAGTTTTGAAGCTGTATCTCAAAGGTGAGTGATGATTGAAATGAGTTGCGCAGATTTGGTTGAGAAAAATAACCTACCATTTTCAGGTTTGTTGTTGGCAAAGCTTCTCCCCCCCTGGGTAAACGTTGTCCCAACGTGATAAAGCATCAGGGACTACCGCTTGTTTCCCAGGACAGTATGTGATTTTAAAGTTGAACTTGGAGAGGTATTTGGCCCATTGTGCCTGTCTGCGTGTCAGGACTTTTTATCTCATGAAATATTTCAAAGAATTGTGATCAGTTGGGACCTCAAAGGGTTCTATAAGAATCAAAAGGTATGAACACCATCTTCTCAAGAAAAAAACAATTGCAAGAAGTTCCTTGTCATGGATCTTTTAATTAAGGTCTGCAGCAAGCAATTTGAAAGACTAAAAAGCTATGGGATGCAAGAGGGAAGAAGAGGAAGAACACTGAAATATTACCCCTGCAACTTCATAGTCGCTTGCATTCATTTCTACAATATTGCAAGCTAGCTTGTTGAAGTGAGAAAGTATTTGAGCAGTAGTGAATGCTTTCTTCAGAGCTTTGAACTCTAAAGCAGCTTACTCTGTAAAAACAAAATGAGTTTCTTTTTGAAGAAGTTTTGTAAGGTTTACGGTTTTCTTGGCATAATACTCAATAAACCTCCTTTAAAAATTACTGAAACCAAGGAAAACCTGAAGTGATTTGACAGAAGAAGGTGGGGGCCAGTTCAATATGCACTGGCTCTTGGATGGATCCATTGATAGTCCATGCTGCAAGACTATGACAACTAGAAACTGAAGAGAAGGAGTATAGAATTTGCACTTAGAGGCTTTTGCAAACAGGTCATTCTTGAAAAGTCTCTGTAGCACCTATTGCACATGTATGATGTGATCCTCAAGAGTTTTTCAGTAGACTAGTATATTTTCAAGATACACCATGAGGTATTTCTCTAGAATTTCCAAAAAAATGTCAGTGGCAAAGTGTTGAAATGTGAAAAGAGCATTGCAGAGGCCAAAAGTCATGATGGTAAACGTATAACTGCCAAACTGTGTTCTCATTGCAGTCAAATATTCATGACCTTTCACAATTTAAACTACTTTGTGGGCGCCTTGAAGGTCTAACTTTGAGAAATAAGCAGCTCTATGGAAGAGAGTGAGGAGGTGCAACATAGGCAGTACTAGATAGGCATTCTTCTGGGTTACCTGGTTCAATTTCCTGTAGTCAACACACAGGCAAAGTCCGCCATCTTTCTTTGGAACAAATAGGACAGGTGAACCAGCATTCAAATTGCTTGGTCTAATAAATCCTTTTTATAAATTTTTGGCAATTTATTCTTTCTTCAAGAGAGAGTAGACTGGTCTGGGTGCCGGTTGTGGGCCAGTAAGTTTGATCCTGTGATCATAAGAATGGGATTGGGGAAGTTTATCTGCCTTTACAGCTGAAAAGAACTCATCAAAGTCATGAAAAACCAAAGGTGAAGACTCTCACATGATTTCTAGACCTTTAACCTTGTCATCTTTGAGCACAGTATTTGAAGTGCTTGCATGATGCAAGAAGATTAGGGAGCTCAAAACAAAGCGTTTGTTTGGTTCCTGTTTCTTTTTGAAGAAACAAGGAAAGGGTAAGTTGGAAAAATAAGTAATAACTCCTAAATCTGAAGAGGTAACTGGGGAATGGAGGTCAGGATATTTCAAATCTACTGGTGGAAAAGTGTCATCCAACTCAATGACAGTTTCAGGTAGGTTGTTTAATTCCTGTTTGAGGGAAGGGTTAGCATCCTGGGTTTTCAAGGTTCAAAGTTTAATTACTCCTTCTTTCAAATTCACGTCCGTATTCCAGTAAACTAGGAATTTTTGGCCTAGAATGGTATCATCCATTCCAGGAATATGCAAGACAAATAAGTCCCATTCAAAGCTTGGGAGATTGGAAAATGCAAAGGTCCATTTTGCCTTTTTGGAAACCCAATGAGACGGCTTGGTTGCACTACTTACTAAATAGATGGGAAATGTATCTATCTTGAAACGCATAAGATTTTTGGAAGTGGCAAAAGATTCACTTATAAAAGAAAAATGAGTGCCAGAATCAAGAAAAACTCAATAAGGGGAATTGTTTGAATGGGATAGGACACATCTCAAACTTGGAGCACCTAGTGACTCACAAGTGCAAAGATTGACTTGCTATAATTTAGATAATGTGTAGGTCTCCTTGCAAGTATTAGAAAAACCACAAGCTAATTTTTTGACTGTCTAGCCGGTTTGCACAACCATAAAAATCATGTTTTCCTCTACAATACATACATAACCCATTACTTTCCCTTCTTAGCCGTTCCTTGTTCCAGAGAATCCCAGTTTCTTTGTCCAGTAACTTTGCAGTTTTGGCAAGGGCCTTCCCTTTCAGGTTGGAGTGCAAGGTTGGATTTTTTTTGGATTGCTTTTGGTTCTTCAAATATTTTTTCAAGGAGTTGTATGCCTTTGGAGCCAAGTTTGACGTTCCATGGTTGTTTTGTCAAGAGAGGTCCTTGTTGTGATAACAATTATCAAGCGCAATCACCTGGTCAATTAACTGCTGAAGGGAGGTTGTCTTATGTCCCCCAACTGGGAGCTGCTTGATTAGGCGTGCTGGAAAACCTTTTCAAGAATGAAATAGAAGAGCTGCCTTTTTCCATTGGATGCAAGACTGCAAAGTTTGGAAATTGGAGATATAAACGCAAACTCTAATATTCTCCTTCATGACTAAGTTATGAAGTTTTTATTTGGAGTTTTGGAATTCATGATGGTTTCCAAACAGGGTGAAAAATTGCTTCTCAAACTTTTCCCAGTTGTTGAGGATACAAGTGGGGCTATTGCTATCTAATATTTCAAGGTAAGGTTTGAACCACTGTAAGGCTCCTCAACCAAGGAAGGAAGAAGCATACATAACTCTATGTACATCAGTAGGAAAGTTATGAGGATTGTTTGAGAAGATGATTTTACATGACTTTAAGTACGCTCTACGTTTATGGGGGAGTTCCCCATTAAAATGATCAGGCTGCTTCATGCTGGGAGTACAAAAGCTAGGAAAACTTGGAACAGATTGCAAGGCAGTTTGGTTAAGAGCCTGGATTAGGGTTGAGAGCAAAGTCAAAGCGTTGGGTTTGGGATCATGAGTGCAAGCCCTTGATCTACCACAAGTCAAGGGTTCATTGGAGGAGTGGTTGTAGTCTTTGATTTCTTCAAGGGGAGACACCGCTTCCCAAGGAGGAGCAAGTGGATAATCACAAGGTTCCACTGAAGGAGATTTAATGGAAGGAACAGGGTCTAAACGCTGTCTGGACCAAGGAATGCTGGATCTCCCTACCCAATGGATATGATCATTATAAGGAGTGAGGGAACCGTTTTTGGTTAAGTGAGTACATGAAATTGTAAAATAAATCTATATAGGTTGGCTGTCAGCTTGCTACTATGTACAGAGCAACCTGTCATAGCAACACAAAACTATAAAAAATAAGAATATCTAAATTAACAAAAGAAGGAGTGAGAAATCCATAAATATTATTAAAGAAATGGATTCCCCCCCCCCAAAATTATGTAGGTTCACTCACTGACCCCACCCTTGAAATCCAAGTCCTTACATTTTTGAAATTATTAAAAAGAAAAGTACTAAAAATTACAACACCAGTATGGCACCTTTTGGCCATTTTAACATTTCACACTTGTTTTCACGTATAGGTTTTACACCTAAAATTCACTCAGAATTGAGGTGTTGTGTATATTTTAGGAGTTACACACGGAAATGTGTTATGTCACAATTCCTGCGCGCAGCCCCGCATCATTACATACCCCTACGTACTTGTAGTAGCAGTTTCCCGCTTACTAGAGACCTGCAAGCAGCTAATTCTTCCATGCACGCAGCGGATCCTACGCTACGCGCATCTGTACTGACTGATCCCCGCATCTGGATCCATTGTGACTAATCTGACAACCAGGTACCACTCAGAAGAGCTACAACATAGTTAGGGTTGCCTGGAATATGTAAAAAATTGACATATGCATTAGTAATAGTCTAAAAAGATCAAAACTTAAATAAAATTAATAAAAATTAAGTTTAGAAACTTTTTTAATAATAAATCAAAGATCAAGGATTACCACATGAATCATTGAATCTGATCTTTGAAGACCACAAAACACTACAAGGAGTGTTCATAAAAATTATTAAAAATTATCTATGTGATTAGCAGATGATGTAAAATCATTAAACATCCACATCTGTTGACTTTAAAACAATACTAATAGTACAAATAAAGGATGAGTGCAGAATGATCAAATTCAAGCCATAACAGATTAACAGATCCTGTGGCTAAAATAGTACAAAAGTCCAGCAGATCTAAGGTCAGCTGATTAACAGCACCAAGTGGACGTGCTAATCTTGCTCTTACTGGCTTTCCAGCCTCATATCATGATAAGAACCTTCTCTACGTGCCCTGAGAAGCTCAAAATCATCCCAAAAAGGTATTTATACAGACCTCTTTCGATCCAATATTCCATAATCAGTTTACCAGGAATTATTATTATCAATCAGAAACCTTTTCATTGTTATTCAAGTGCTTGAGAAGAATCTTAGCAAGTGATTTATGACCAATTCTGTAGTATTATTATTTATTTCTTAAGACCAATCAACCCTTGAAGTTTAGTCAAGCAATCCACCCCATCTGCTCTGAAAACCTTCCTATTATTGCAGGATTTTTGGGGTAAAGTGCTCAGAGTGAGTGTTTCCCTTCCTTTCTTGGCCATTGTGCTGTTATGCCAGGCCATTAGTGGAATAAGCCCTTTCTAAGGCACTCATCTTCATTCCAAGGTTCTTAAACTGCCTAAGGAGGCCCCTTGAAGAGAGGTTGCTTTGTCTGTAAAGACCCCCATTAGTATGATACTGGGGCCCCTCTTTTATATAAATATTGAAAACCTTTTATTACCAAACCAATTAAACCTTGCAACTGCTCTTATTATATTATTTATTTGAGCTTCTAAGTGTTTATTTTTGGGATAATTATTATCATTATTATTCCAGTATTTTAATCACTCTATGTAGCTAGAGGACTGCAAGGTTCCTGGTATCAGAGAGCTGACATTGGCAGACTACAATAGATGAGTTGAGTTAGTTAATTTACTGTCACACAACCTGTTAAAATATGGATGCACTCATGTTATGTGCATTTTAGTGTGTAATCCAAATGGGATACACAAATAGGCCTCCATGGACCATTGGACATCACGTGGGACACACGGTCCTATGTGGATGTTATTGGTTTTGGCCATTTGGGCGCCAAAACACGTTTTCCAGGTCTTTTGGACATGGGCCCGCCAGGGTGGATGGTGCACCTTAGCCAGACAGGCTTATTTGGGCATAAATGGGCCCAAGGTTTATTTTTGACGTAATTGGCCAGACAAGCTGGCCCTCCAAAGTATGTATTTTATTCCTTTTGGGCCTTGGAAGTTCATTGGGGCCACCGCCCGTGTTGCCGCCCACTTGGGGCTGCTTGTTTCTCTCTGGGGCCCATTTTGGGGCCCAACGGCCTGCCTGGGGACGTCATATGGGGCAGGGGGCTCTGTTTGGAGTCCCCCCACCCACTTTTGTGCAGGGCTGCGGCCCTGGTCACAGCGGCGGGGGCCAGCGGCGGGGGCCAGCGGCCCCTGCCTCCCTCCCTCCTCTTGCTTGGTTGCAAGGGTGAGAGGAGGCTTGCTGGTCCTCAACCATCCAGGCCCCCCGCAACAAGGCAACTGGCAAGGTGGAAGGGGACTTGATCACCCCCCCACCTCATGTGTGGACTGATTAGGCCGGCTGCAAGGTGGGATGGGATTTGACCACCCCCCCATCTCTTGTGTGGCAACGACAAGGTTGCAGGGGCCATCTCCCCCCCCCCCCCCCCCCGTTACCAAGGGGGAGGTGACCTGGGGCTGGGTGGGCTTGACCACCACCCAGCCCACTAATCATTTGTGTTTCCCTGGGTTTATCCACCTCCAGGGATTGAGAGAGAGATGAGGGGGGCACACATGTCTGCTGGTTACACCCCCCCCCCTGGTAAGTTTGACCGCAGCCACAGTGTTTCTGGGTCCACCCTGGCCAATCTGAGGGCCAGGGGCTGGTTGCAGGAGGCAACCAGCCATTTAAGTTGGTAATAAGGACCAATGAGGTCACAGAGGTAAAGCATGCTGGTTTTAAAGGACAACCAGCCAGGGTCTGAACAGCAACAAGGGCTGATTCATCCCAGTAAGGGTGGAAAAACCAAACTCAACCCGTACAGGCTGGTCATAAGGGTTCAGGGACTAATGCCAAGTGGGCTGATTAAGCCCAAACCAATTAGTAAGGCTTTTAGAGCCTGTAGAGCCAATTTTGGGCGGAATGTTTGCCTTTTGCTTGTCATTACATGAGCTCCACATGAGCACCATTGTTTGTATTTAAGGAGCTTTTACCTCTGCTTTTTTCCATCCATTCATTCACCAATTCATTCACATTCACAAGTGTGCCATTTCCTCTGCCTCATATTAAGGATCAATCATAAGATATTACTGTCTCAGAATTTCTTTGGCTTTAAGTACTGCTCTTTGACTAAGCTTGTGGGCCAATAATTCTCACAAAAACACCCGATGTACTATAGGGAAATCTTAGATGATTGTGAGCATGAAGTAGACTAAGTGCAAGGGCAAGTTCAAGGTAGCAAAGCTAACTTCAAAGTGCAAACTTCTGGTTGAGTAACTTGGCACAGAGTGAGGGGGATGACTTGTTCCAATGGAAAAGAAGCTAAAGCCAAGCCCAATGTGATGACTGGATTGAGCAAAATGCAAGAATGTATGAAATTAACTAACTGGGAAGACAATCTTCACACAAGTGGCATAGCCTTTATAAGGTAATCAAAAGTGACTAGATACAACCTTATGGACAGCTAACTACAGTTTAGAGACAATGGGGCAATGAATGAGGTGAAAATGTTTGGGAAATGAAATAAAAGTATAGAAGTTTCCAAGGTCATAGACTAGATGAGAGGCAATAGAATCTGAGCATACAAGGGTGTAATGAATGAGACGGGAAGGAGTGACGTGAGATACAATGCAAATATGAGGATTTAGCTTATGCAGGGTAAGGGACTAGTCCAATTGAAAACTATACAGTTGGTGTTGCTAACTAGCATGGTTGTAAGCTAGTGAGAGTGCATGACCATGTATGGGAACCCAAGGGCTATTGATACCCAGGGTGAAAGGCAGATCTCAAATGGATGGTTGACTGGAGTAGATTTAACTACAAGGTTTTCAAGTAATTGCTGTGTCAGTTGCCAAGAATGGAAGGTTGTTATGCAAGCCAAAGTTGATAAGGGGAAGGAATCATTGATGTTGTGCTTCAATTTTGTGTCAGGCTTATGGACTGAGGTAGATGGTACTGAGGAAAGGATATGTCAAAGTGAGAGAGAAGATAATCCTTAAGCTTGAAGGGTGACAGTGTCTCTCCTAGAGCCAGCTCAATTCTTATACCCCGGCAAGACTCATCCCCCTCCTGAACTAGTCAACATCCAAGATCAGTTAGAGTTGGAAGTAAGTTTTATTTTGGATCCCAGTTTACGCAAAGGAAAAATTCAATAACTTTTTGAATGGACTGGCTTCCAGTCCGACAAATATTGCACCTTGTGGGAACCAGCCCATCACCTTTGCAACTCTTCCAATTTGGTTCAAGACTTTCATGCAAGTTACCCTTGCAAACCTTGCCAATCATGACTCAAATCCAATTCCGCACCTCCATCTCATTCCATCCCATTTCCTTACTTTATCTCCTTTTCAATTCCTAAAAATTATCCTTTTTCTTTTCACAATGTTTTATTCTTTCACGTTTTTTTATTTCAAATAATGATAATATGTATATATATATATATATATATAATAAAATAACCCATATATATATTATAATAAAATAAGATTACAAATAAAATAAGATTACAAATAAAATAAGATTACAAATAAAATAAGATTACAAATAAAATAAGATTACAAATAAAATAAGATTACAAATAAAATAAGATTACAAATAAAATAAGATTACAAATAAAATAAGATTACAAATAAAATAAGATTACAAATAAAATAAGATTACAAATAAAATAAGATTACAAATAAAATAAGATTACAAATAAAATAAGATTACAAATAAAATAAGATTACAAATAAAATAAGATTACAAATAAAATAAGATTACAAATAAAATAAGATTACAAATAAAATAAGATTACAAATAAAATAAGATTACAAATAAAATAAGATTACAAATAAAATAAGATTACAAATAAAATAAGATTACAAATAAAATAAGATTACAAATAAAATAAGATTACAAATAAAATAAGATTACAAATAAAATAAGATTACAAATAAAATACATTCACAAATTTTCCTTTACTTCTCTTTTGGCTTCCTCACAATTTTTGGTAAATTCCTCTACCATCAACCTAAATTCATCCAAATCCTCTTTGTTTATCAAAGAAGACATCCTTTGCAAAACCATTACTTGCATCACCAGGTGCCTTTAAAAGATTTCCTTGCACCTTGCAGTCCAAGCCCTCTTTGGCCGGGAATTCCATCCGCCTTCCTCCAAGAGCTCCTCATATGCTCTCTTCCTTTGGCCCCTTGACAAACCATCTCCAATGTTGCCAGTTCATTGCCTTGCATCAGTTTTGATGGGAACTTTGACTTGCACCAGGTTCTCTCCATCTTGGCCTTCCATTTCATTCCCTTCCATTCCACCCCATTCCTCTATCTCTTGTTCTGTTCCATCCCTTCCCTCTGTCCCCTTTCCTTCTTCTTCCTTTCCTTCCCTTTGTTCCGTATCACCCTCTCCTTCATCCATTATTTCATCCTTCCTTGCTTCTTTGACCACCGCCAATTCCTCAGCTTGCACTTTGCCTTGCACCTCAGGATTGATCTGATTCACCTCAAATTCAGACAACGGTCCAATATATGTTGGCGGCGGCAGAGGCCTATTAGTAGTGTACCTTCTGGACTTTTTTAGTACTATCAAGAAGAGAAATTATACTTATTCCATTTCTTTTTATTTTTTTTATTTATTCTTAGTCTTTAAGCCTTAAACTCACCAGGGTTCTTGATGCCTAAGAATTTGATCTCCAGCAATGGCTGTATATGATAGTTGACTTGCCGCGCAGACCTTTGTCTTTGCATCACACTCTGAGATGCTATAAGGGTATCCACTATCGGTTTGCTATTTATAGGAAAAGTCCAAGCAACCTTGAGCAGACAAAATTGCTTGATTTTGCCTCAAAGACCTCTTGTGGAAGTACTAGGGATACATTGTTCATTTTTACAAATGCATTTTTCACAACAACAAGATGAAGATGAAAACATATTTTAATTATAAATTTTTTGAGAGACAAAGAACTAGGATAATAACTAGAGGTATCCAGTACTCACAAAAATTTTTAAATCAATTGGAAAATCATCTGAATGCTTGCAGGAGCTTGCGTCTTTAAACCCGGGCAACTGTCACACTTCAAGCTTAAGCATTATATTCTCCCTCACTTTGACATATCCTTTTGTCAGTACCATCTAACTCAGGCCATAAGTGTGACACAAAATCAAAGCACAACATCAATGGTGCCTTCCACTTATCAACTCCGGATTGCATAAAAACCTTCCATTCTTGGAAACTGACTCAGCACCTACTTGCAAAACTCACAGTTAACTCTACTCCAGTCAACCATCAATTTGAGCTCTGCTCTTACACCCTGGGTATCAATAGCCCTTGGGTTCCTATTCCTGGTCAAGCACTTTTGCTACCTTGCACCCATGCTAGTCAGCCACACCAACTGTATAGTTTGCAATTGGACTAGTCCCTTGCCCTGCATAAGCTACATCCTCATATTTTCATTTTCTCTCATGTCACTCCTTCCTATCTCATCCATTACGCCCTTGTACACTCAGACTCTATTTCCTTGCATCTACGTTATGACCTTGGAAAATTCTATAATCTATTGCCTCTCATCTACGTTATGAACTCAGAAATTTCTATACTGTTATTTCATTTCCAAATCCCTACATTTCATTCATTTCCTCATTGCCTCTTAACTGTAGTTGGCCGTCCATCAGGTTTTATCTAGTCACTTTGGATCACCTTATGAAGGCTATGGAACTTGCCTGAAGATTTTCTTCTCAGTTAGTTAATTTCATACATTCTTGCATTTTTCTAAATCCATTCATCACATTGGGCTTGGATTTAGTTTCTTTTCCATTGGAAAAATTCATCCCTCTCACTGTGTTTCAAGTTACCCAACCATGAGTTTGCACTTTTCAGCTAGCTTTGCTACCTTGCACTTGCTCTTGCACTCAGTCTCTTCCTTTGCACTCAAGATCATCTAAAATTGCCCTATAGTACATGGGGTGGTTGTGTGACAGGACCCTTGGGACCACATTTTGGTTCCATCAACCCAAATTTGGGATGAACACATACTATGTTGGACCGTTGGACCACATGTAGCAATCCCCAAGTGAAACTTAAGTGAATCTAAAGTGAAATAAAGTGAAATTCAAGTGAAACTAAAATAAAACTGCATACAAACTTCCCACTAAACTTGATCTTTCTCAACTCAAAAGTGAGAAAACTTGTTAGTGGTTCAATTGAAATTTGGATTTAATACTGAAATACCGTTGCATTTTTTTGGCATTATGGGAACAGTGGCAAGCCCTCCTTTTTTTAAAATGGCTTTGTTGAAGGATTACATTGATAGTTCCATGAACAAAGCTTCTGAAAAATAGGATTTGTTTGATTGATCATTGGAAGCCCCAACGGCACCCTCATCTAGGGTGACAATTGAGGAACAAAATTTTTCACAAATGGACATGACCTCTGCTGGTGAGCAAATTTTTATGTTACTGTGGTCTTTGCCTCATTTAATTTGATTGAAAATGATTGGTGGCTTGTAACTATGACAGATCCACTTCAGCCACCTCCTGTTGGTGCTTTTCCTACTAGAGAAGAGGCACAAAACTATTTTCAAAAATGGGAAATGAAGCATGGTTACGCTTTAACAGTTTTCAACTCAAAGCTTGATAAATATGTGCATCTAGCCTGTGATAGAAATGGTCCTTACTCTGTGGAATTGCTCACCAAATTTTCAAGGAAAACTCACACAAGGAATGTTGGGCACAAGTTTTTAATCCATGCAAGTCAAACAAAGGCAGACCCCTTGTGGCAAATCTCCTACAGAAATGATCCACATAATCATGAACCATCTCCACTTCCCTCAGTGCATCCTCATCTGAGGAGAATTTTGGGGATGGCCTTAGTGAATTTAAAAGAAGTGATGAATAATGGGCTCAATAAAATTCAACTCAAAAGAAAATTGAGAAATAATTATGGCGGCAAATATTCTGATTACCAAAGAATCTATAACGCTAAGCAAAAGGTAACACTAGCAGAACTCAATGGAAAAAGTGTTATGGAGGTCCTCTTTGAACAACTGGGTGATTGATTTTGGGTTCATTGAGCAAAATTTAGTGGAGAGGGTGACTTGGAGGCCCTATTCTTGGCTCACCCCAAGTCATTAAAGCTTTTCAAGAAATTCCATTATATTACTTTTTCTGATTGTTCTTATAAAACACAGAAGTACAACATCCCCGGAGGAATTACAGCCAACCAAAAAACATTCACAAAAGCTCTTGTTTATATAACAAGAAAAATTTTTAGTTCTACAGTTTTTCTGTAAATGCCCTAAAGGAGCTTGCTTATGATCCTGAGGGACTTCCCAAAGTCTTTTTGACAGACCATGAAAAGGCTTGTATTTTTGCTATAGAACAAAGTTTCCCTGAGTCTACAAGACAGTTTTTTCAATGGGACTTGTCTAAAAAAATACAATCAAACTCTAAAGTGTGCTTTAATAATGATGTTGAAGGGTGGCAAATCTTTATGTGTCTGTGGGCTAAGTATGGTTACTGGAAACCAAGGAGGAGGCAGAGTTCAATGATGCAGAACTTAGATTAATTTTCAAATCAATGCCTCTACTGTTAATCTTCCTAGTTTTGGGTTTCCTAAATTATGACTTTTATAAATTTTTTCTTGTTAGACCGTGAGGATGTCCTTGAGTATATGGATCATAACATCTTCTGTATCAAAGAGTTGTTTTTAACGTCTTGGACTTGCAAAAGCCCTGACTTTGGGAATAAAAAAAACTTCTTGGGTTGAAGGGGCCCATGCCACTCTCACACAATACCTTGCAAATTCTTTGTAAAACATGTTTGATCTTTGGCAAAACCTAGAGGGAACATTTTCCAATCAAATTAAATCATTTCAGGCTGCGCTTTACAACTCTTGAATTAAGATAGGAATTTTTCTTCCTCCTGAACTTTTACCATTGGGATAAAAGTTTTCTTTACAGGCAATCAAACTTTTTTTGGATCAATTAGAGAGATTAAAGCAGAACCACAATGGCAATGTGTGCACCAATTCATACTGCAAGACTATATTTTTTCCCTGTTACCAAAAAATAGGTGATCTACTAGACTTCCAAGGATCTGTTGTGCATGAGGATGTTCATCCCCAGTGGAGGTTGGATTATTACCCTTGCAGTTCTAGTTATGTAATTTTGTTCAAGTTGGATTCTTGGATTTGTCAAATCACTTTGTGATTGATGCTTTTTGAATGATTATTCTTACTTTACTAATATTTGATCCTTTTGATTTTTGAAAGAGTGATTTTGATGAAATGCTCACCAATTCTTATTTACATGAGAAGCTCAATGAAATGATCTTCGCATACCCTGCAGAAGATCATTGTGGGCTGTTGAAGCACTTGATGATCAAGACTGCAAATTATCAATCAAAGCCAAGACTTGAACCTAAATTATTGCAATCAAGCAGAGGATGTCAAAAACTGACATATACCTGGAGAGATCCTTCTTGATTTGAAATCTTTTAGAAGCAACTTAGGCGGGAAAAGCAAAATAAAGGGGCACCAAAGAAGAAAAGACAAAAGATTGTAAGTCTTTACTTTTGTGAAATTTTCATTTTTTTTTGTTTAATGAACTGATGATGATATGATGTTAATTGTTACTAAAATTTCACAGGATCCAAATCTGAATTTCATAGTTCAGAGAAAGGGACTAAAATTGAATTACCTTCACTTCATTTTGATTTGGAATCCTCTAAAGAGGAAGAAGACATGCAGGAAGCATCAACCAGAAGCTAATCTTTGGTGATTATTGATGTGATTAATTAATTTTGTTGGAATTTTGGCTGAGTGGGTTTTGATTATAGGAACACAAAGTCAAATACCTCAATGAAATACCTGAGATATTACATAAGTTCTTGGGTGAGGTTTGGGATCTGATTGGTGATGGTAATTGTAGATTTAAATTTATTGCTAAATTGCTTGGGTATGATGAACATGGTTGTTTTAGATTGAGGAAGGAAATGATCAAAACATTGAGGAAAAATAAAGCATGCTACATTAAGATGCTTGGTGGTGAAAAAAAGGTAGAAAATATTAAACAAAGACTTGATGTTGAATACATCAATGCAAAGATTTTCTCTTCAAAATGGCTGGCTATGTGGGATATGGGTCTCATAATAGCAGACAAATATGCCAGACATATATGTTTCATTTCATTGGATTCATTTTTTTCTTATACTCCAATGAAAAAAAGCATTACAGATCAATCAGAGCCTATTTATATTTCCTTTGTTAACAATAACCACTGGGTTCTATCAGTACTTGAGGGAGAAATTATTCCAATACTGCCCGTTGTAGCAAAGCCCTCTTCTTTCATTTCAAAGAAAGCTTCTTGTTGGGTTGATCATCTCAAAGATCAACTGCATGTGTATTCTAGATTATAGACTTCAATTATACAGATCATTTCATCATTGGCTTTTCATATGACTTTTAATTCTGATGCAGCTAACTTTTAATTCTATTAATATAAAGGGTGATCACATTTTGAACATCATTATGTTGAGTTTTTTGAGTTAAAATCATGATGATGAGTGTTTTTAATGAGATTTTATTGGTAACTCAGTCCAACTTGTGTTGGGCCAATCCCATCATAAGGAGTATTTTTACTTCTTGTGATGAGATCAGCTTAACACAAGTTAAACTTGTTTTTTTTGTGCTTTTACTTTGGGGCTTTTCACTTGTCTTTTTTTTGGGGGGGTGATGTTAATTTATGGATCGAACTGTGTGGTAGTCATGTAGGGCCCTACATGGCTCAAATGAGCAGTGGGGGCCCAAAGATGACTACAAAGGGCTGTTTCAAACACGTGCAACCCCAGGGGGGTTGTTTAGGAGCCATACAACCCCCAAACACGGCTAAAATTGGCCGTGTTCCAGGGTGCGCAACCCCCTTGGAAGCCTTGCCAGAATTTTGGGCACCCCCTGGACCACACTTGGGTTCTTTCAACCCAAATTTGGGATTAACACTTACTTTGTGGAACTGTTGTTCCACACCTAGCAATCCCAAAGAGACATTAAAGTGAAACCCAAGTGAAATTGAAGTGAATAATCATAAATCATATAAAAATCTGCAAGAAATTCTTTCTCAACTCAAAAGTGAGCAAACTTTGTTTGATCAATTGAAAGTTGGATTAAATACTGAAGTATACCATTGCATTTTTTTGGATTGTAACAGTGGAAATCCCTCCTTCTTCTGAAATGGCTGCATGGAAGGTCTACATTGATGATGCCATCAACAAATCTTTGGAAAAAGAAAAAAAGGATTTGGGTAATGAAACTTGGAAGCCCCAATTGCATCCTCATCAAAGGTGACAATTGAGGAACAAGATGTTTCACAAATGGACATGACTGCTGGTGGTGAGCAACATTTTATGTTACTTGTCTTTGCCGTATTTAATTTGATTGAAACTGATGGAGTGAATGCCATCAATATAACTATGTAACTATGGAGGACCACTTGACCCACCTCCCTTGAGAGCTTTTCCTACTAGGGAAGAGGCACAAAACTATTTTCAAACATGGGAAATGAAGCATAGTTACACTTTAACATTTTTCAACTCAAAGTGTTACCAATATGTGGATTTAGCCTGTGATAGACATGGTTCCTATTCAGGAAGTCTTCTTACTGAACGTTCTAGACAAACTCACACAAGGAAGGTTGGGTGCAAGTTTTTAATCCATGCAAGTTGCACAAAGACAGACCCCTTATGGCACCTCTCCTACAAAGAGACCCAACATAACCATCAACCATCTTAACATCCCTCTGTGCATCCTCAACTGAGGAGAATCTTGGGGAGTGCCTTAGAAAATCTAGTAAAAGGCATGAATGATGGGCTCAATACATTAAAACTGAAGAGAAAATTGAGCAAGATTGAGGGGCCAGATTTTGTTGATGACCAAAAAATCTATAACACTAAGCAGAAGTTTTAACTTGCAGAACTAAAGGGAAAAAGTGTTATGGAGTTACTTTATGAACAGCTTGAAGAAAAAAGTTGGATTCACCGGTAAAATTTCAGTGGAGAGGGTCACTTGGAGGCCCTGTAATTAGCACCTCCAGAGACAGTGAAGCTTTCAAAACAATTCCATCACATTTCTATGTTGGATTGTACTTATAAAACAAATAAGTACAAAACCCCACTATTTCATGTTGTAGGAATGACAGCCAATCAGAAAACTTTCACAAAAGCTCTGGTTTTTATAACAAAAGAAACTTTTGAGTTCTACAGTTGTTCTGTAAATGCATTAAAGGAGTTGGCTTATGATCCTGAGAGACTTCCAAAAATCTTTGTGATGGACCATGAAAAAGCTCTGATTCATGCAATTGAAACTATTTTCCTGGATTCATAAAGACAATTTTGCACTTGGAACTTGTCTAAAAACATACAAGCAAACTGTAAAGTGCGCTTTGTTAATGGTGTTGAAGGATGGAAAAGCTTTATGTATCTGTGGGCAAAGTATGGGGCCTCAAAGATCAAGGAGGAGGCGGAGGTCAATGATGCGGAACTCAGGGTAGGTCCAAATTACTGCTTCTTATTCTTCCTAGTTTTGGGTTCTGACCTTGTCACTTGTATAGTGTTTCTTGAAAGACTATGAGGATGTACTCAAGTATATGGAAAATAACATTTTCCCTATCAAAGAGATGTTTGTATCAGCGTGGACTTGTAAAAACCCAGATTTTGAAAGCAAAACAACATCTTGGGTTGAAGGGGCCCATGCAACTCTCAAACAATTCCTTGCCAAATCTTTGGGAAACCTATTGTATTTTTGGAAAAGCCTTGACAGAACAGTTTTGAATCAAATTAATTCAGTTCATGCATCACTTTATAACTCTCAAATTAAGTTAGGGACAGTTCTTCCCCCTAAACTGTTACCATTGGGTTAAAAATTGTCTTTAGAGGCAATCCATCTTTTTAGGGAACAATTCAAGAATTTCAAACGTGATCATGATGGCAAATTCTGCACCAAGTTATATTTCAAGACTATGGGTTTGCCCTGTTCCCATCAAATAGGTGACCGTTGTGGAAAGCAAAGGTGAGTTACGCTCCTAAGTTGTCTGCAAGTCCGGAATTTATTGGTCTAGGCGTCTGTAAGGAGGTTGGATGCGATGAGTTCTTAACTTTAATGAGATAAAAAAGAGATGATGAGATGTATTCCTCTTCCCCCAATCCTTCCTATTCCTTTGATTGGTGGTCTTCTTCTGTAGATGATCATAACCCAACCCAGAGTTGAGGGTGAGGATTTGAGTCCCCACCCTTCAACCCTAACCTAAGTACAACCACAAACGCAAAAGAACAATGAAACACAACCCCCAAGCACAGAACCCTAGCCCAACCCTACCCCTCCATCCCTTGCCCCATAACCCATGCCCCTCAATATCAACGTATGCCCGGTTTTTCCTTCTCATGGTGCGGCTCTCTGCCGCGCCCTACTCGGAGCCCCCCGGTTCGCCTGCCCGCGCGCGTCCGCGGACCTCGCGGTCCGCAGGTTGGCCCGCGCGCGCCTAACCCCCCAATCGCCCCGCCCTTGCCTTCCGGACTAGCCACCCCCAAGCTTGGTCAGGCTGGCTCCATCACTCGGTCTGCATTTCCTGGGCGGGTCATGGCCTGGCGCCCTCAGAGTAGGCCCAACCCGCAGCTGGTGCTGAGCCCCGCAATTCCTGCTGCTGAGCTTGCAGCGGCTGCTGCTGAGCCCTCAGCAGGCACTGCAGAGACCGCGCGCACCCCAAATGCTGAGCCCAACCTACCCACCTGCTGAGCGCGCAGCCCGCAACGCAGCTCTCAACCCAAGGTTATAAATACAACACCATATCCCCCCTCAAGTTGAGTTCTGTCCCCAGAGGTCTCCCATCACTGCCTCGCCCCCATCACACTACCAACCCTCCTCTCCCCCACCCACCCCCAGCTCACCCCAGCCCCTCCTCCCCTTCCGCTCCGTTGCCATAATGATCCCCTGCAACTTCTGCGCCCAGAAAGAGCTCGCGTGCTCAATTGTTCCTGGTTGACGCGCCTGCAATTCTTGCCGTTGTGGCCATTGCCACTGCTTGCTTGGCAAGGGAATGCCACGTCCTCCTCCTCAATCGGGTCCTCTTCCCCGGCCGTGCAAAAGGGCCCGTCTGGACCCGTTTGTGGTTTTGGACAATGAAACAATCTCTGAGGGCTTGTGGACTCCGCCCGGATCACCTTGTGCCTGCCCCCCCCAGGACCAATCCGCGACTCCACCTCCCCATTCCGCCGCGCAGGGCCCCCACAGAAGGAGGACTACATTAACTTTGTGGCTGATTGGTCCGCCATACGGCTCTGGGCGGACCGCGTTTGGGTCATGCAAGGTGCAAGGGACCCGCGCTTCAATGAAATCCTCCAGCGCTGCGCTGGCCCTCCTCCGGTCCCTACCCCAGCCCCGGCTCCTCCCCCAACTCCTACTCCGGCCCCGGCCCCGGCTCCTCCGTACTCATTGGACTCGGACAAGAGGCCCCCAACCCCGCGGGGAACCCCTCTGCCACCCCTGTTGCCGGTTGTCATCTCATCATTACCTCCCGCTGGACCAAGCCCCCCCAATGGTCCACCGGGGGCCCCTTCTCCCAGTCCACCCGAGATTCCAGATATCCCTGTTTTCCCGGCTGTTCTGGTTGCAAGGTTTGATGCAATGGTGGAAAACGCGGATGGACTCCTTTGGTGGTTCCTGGCAACCCCGTGCGCACACACCACTGGCAACTGACGGGAACTCTTGGCAGCCTTCCGGACCCTAGCCGCAGCGGCTCACGCGGACGCGGAGGAGGTGATGAGGACTCTTCTGACGTAGACGGATTGCCCCCCCCTCTCTTCCTTTTCCATCTTGTATCTTATTCTGCGCCTTCTTGCAAAGAAATAGACTTTTGTCGCGCCGTCCTGAGTAGCCTCTGGGCTTGTGAGAGCCTTTGCGCACGAGATTTGCGTCTTGAAAGCAATGCGCGCAAGTGAGAGCAAGAGTGAGTGAGAAAGAGGTCCGCGCCCGCGTCCTGAGTGAGAATGAGTGAAATTAAAGTCCAAGCCCGCGTCCTGAGCCAACAAAGTTCCCCAGAAGGTACCTGGACCGCCCCAGCCAAACTGCCACACAGTTCCCCATACCCAATCCTGCAAAAAACGCAAAACTCCTACGCCAGCACACGCACAGTCATCCAAGAGAGGCAAAGAAAGAAGTTGAGAAAACAAACATTCTGGGGTGTCTAGCTGTTCTGGCTGTGAAACGGCTAGGACACCCCCTTACCAAATCAGACCTGTCCCGTATGTGTCCCACGCAAAGAGGAAACAAAGAAAAGAGCCAAGCCCATAAAAAAAAGGGAAACCAAAACCCCAAGAAAAGCGGAAAGAAAAATATTGTTTTTTTTTTTTTTTTTTTTTAGGGCCTCGGCTCCTTGTCCTGCATTGCTCAATCTGTAGGGCTTGCCCTTGCGTTTAAGGACCCGGCTAGCGCCGCGCGCACGTCCCTGTGATCAATTATAACCAAAACCAGTACCAATCCAAGAGGCCAATCAAATATAAAAAGAATTAGGCGACGGACATTCTGGGGTGTCTAGTTATTCTGGCTGTGAACCAGCTAGGACACCCCCTCACCAAATCAGACCTTTACCCTACTTGTGTCCCCCCCCCCCCAAGTTGACGGCTGTCCCCAGCGGTTTGTAGCCTATCACTCCTCCAAGGTGGCGCGTCACGCGCTGGCTCCTCCTCAGACGAAGGATCTGGCCCGTCCACTGATCCTGAACTTCCGACGCCATCCCCCGCGTTTGCGCCATCCCCGGCCGTCTTGTTGAAGGAGGTGGAGCCGTGCGCAAAGAAATGCTTCACGTGCGAAGTCGCGGCCTTCCGTTTGAGTGGCGCCCTGTCCAATTCCTCAAGCTGGTAGCTCCCGCTCTCAAACTTGGATGAAACGCGGAAGGGGCCGTTCCATCTGTTTGCAAAAAGCTTTCCCCACTGAGATTCCAGACTCTGGTTGTACAACAAAACCAAGTCACCCTTCCGCAGGGGATCCCGGAGGCAGTGGGAGCAGCGCTCATCCCAATAGCAGACCAAAGCCATCCTTGTCTTCCGCAACCTTTCAGCGGCCTTTGCCAGGGTCTTGTCCCGTTGGAGAAGCTGTTTGGTGCGCGCTTCCACAAGTTCCGCGGAGGTATTCACCTTCCACTAGTCCATGCCCAAGAAGGTTTTGAGCTTGATTTCTACTGGAAGCACCGGATGCTGTCCGTAGAGAAGTTTGTAAGGCAAGTAGCCCGTAAAGCGTTTGGCCAAGATCCTATCCGCAAATAGGACCGCCGGAAGGGCCTCCTGCCACCGTTTACCGTCCTCCCCACACATCTTTACCAGGGCGTCCTTAATGGGCTGATGGCCGCGTTCAATCATCCCGGCACCCTCCGGATAGTATTCCGTGACCCGCCCAAACTTAGCTCCGCAACTCTGGACCAGTGCCATCAAGCACCCCCGGAACTCCGCGCCTCCTTCGACTATGACCAAGCAAAGCAAACCGTACCGCTGTGGAAGGCAAAGGAGAGTTACGCTCCCAAGTTGTCTGCAAGTCTGGAAGTTATTGATCTAGGCGTCTGTAAGGAGGTTGGATGCAATGAGTTCTTAAGTATAGTAAGATAAAAGAGAGATAATGAGATGTATTCTTCTTCCTTCAACCCTTCCTCTTCCTTTCCTTTCCTTCTCCGATGGATTGATTTATTCCTTCCTTTCTTCCCCAACCCAGAGTTGAGGTTGAGGACTTGGATCCCCCCCCTTCAACCCTAACCTAAGTACAACCACAAACACAAAAGAAAAATGAAACACAACCCCTAAGCACAGAACCCTAGCCCAACCCTGCCCCTCCATTCCTTGCCCCATAACCCGTGCCCCTCAATAACAACGTATGCCCGGCTTGTCCTTCTCATGGCGTGGCCCTCTGCTGCGCCCTACTTGGAGCCCCCCAGTTTGCCTGCCCACGTGCGTCCACAAACCTTGCGGTCCGCAAGTCGGCCCGCGCGCGCCTAACCCCCCGATCGCCCCTCCCTTGCCTTCCGGACTAGCCACCCGCAAGCTTGGTCGGGCCGGCTCAATCACTCGGTCCGCGTTTCCTGGGCGGGTCGCGGCCCGGCGCCCTTGCAGGAGGCCCAACCCGCACCTGGTGCTGAGCCCCGCAATCCCTACTGCTGAGCCCACAGCGGCTGCTGCTGAGCCCTCAGCAGGCACTGCAGAGACCGCGCACACCCAAATGCTGAGCCCAACCTACCCAACTGCTGAGCGCGCAGCCCGCGACGCAGCTCTTGACCCGAGGTTATAAATACAACACCACACCGCTCAAACAAATCCTCCTCCAAGAACTGAGAAACCTTCTCCACCAACAACTTCACCAGAGGACAAGCCTCGACACAACCTGACAGATTGTCCCGCGCAACCAGCAGGTACGCAAACTTCCCTGCCTTTATGTGGACCACGTCAAGGGAGACCCGCCCAAACAACGCGTCCTCCCCCGTAGGGTGAACCACCTCCCTGGGCAGCCTAGAACTCCGCTGTTGACACGCTTCGCAAGACTTCACCCATTCCCGTACTGGGCGCACCACACCTGGACACCAGAACCTTGCCTTCACCCTCCTCCGTGTTTTGATCTTGCCCCTGTTCCCAAGGTCGTTGTGGAGACACCTCAGAATCATTTCCTGGTCCCTCCTCAATGTTGCAACCACCAAGGGCACCAGGGTACTTCGCCGCCACAGTTGCCTGTCCTGCATGTAGAAGTTGGTTTTCCGCCGCTTTGCCCACCAAATTTCTGTTCCTGACGCGTCCTTGGGAAACGGGAGATCCCGCAAGAAGGAGCACAAGATTGCATAGCGCCCGGACTGCTGCAGCGGAAGGGTGACCTCCGTCTCCATCATACCCACGCAAATAACCGGAGACTCCATTTCCAAGGGCTCCGCCCCCTCAAACGGATCCTCCCACGGATACCGCGGAAGCGCGTTGGGCATTGTGAACGCCTTCCCTGGAACATGAACCATGCCAAAAGTGAAGAGCTGGAGAAACGCCACCCACCTAGTCATAGGAGCGTTTGGCAGTGTTGGAGAATTGATCATCCTTGCCAGGGCCTCCGCGTCAACCAGAAGCTCAAAGTGCACCCCCCAGAGCAGGTGCTCAAGCCTCCCCACGATTTTGGTGACTCGGAATAATTCTAACTTCGGCTGCGAGTACTGACTCTCCGTTGCTGTAAAAGTCACGGACTCGTAGAGAACCAGCCTATCCTTACCATCCTCCTCCTGCGTCAGGACACCACCCGGGCAAAACTCGCTAGAGTCAACCGCCAAGCGGATCCCTCCCGCGTTGTAGTCAAGGTCCCAGAGGACAATGTCCAGGCCCACAATCTCCTTGAGCTTTGCAAAGGCAGCTTCACACTTTGCCATCCATTCCCATGCCGCGCCTTTCCGGGTCAGTGCCCGCAGCGGACTTGCAAATTCTGCAAACCGTTCAATGAACATGCAAACATAGCTTCACAGTCCCAGAAATTGGAGAATATGCAAGGGTGTCCGCGGGGTTGGCCATTTGAGGACTTTGTTTTGTTTCTTTGCTGCCATTCTCCTGCCGTTGAAAGCCACCACATGGCCTAGCACTTGCAACGCCGGAACACAAACTGCCAACTTACCCCCCAATACTTAAGCCCTGCCTCCTCAATTTGAAACAAGACCCACTCTAATGTCTGCGCGTACTCCCAGATGAAGCGGCGGATCTTTGGGGCCTCCTCTAGCACTGCACCCCCGTAATCCGTCTTTGGTCCTTTGATGCCGGCGTTGTCAATGAAGATCAGAACCCCGTCCGGTATGTTGTCCCGCAGGATCCACGTCATCTAGGCTTGATAGACCGCCACCAAGTTTGTCTCCCCCTGCGGCAACTGCGTCAGCTGAATCCTTCCCAATCCTTTCTCAAACGCGGTTAGCGGCCACGAGTCGGGATGGAGCTCGCGCTGATCATACCCCCCCATTACATCAACCAAACCGTAACACGCATGCCCCGCCATCGATTCCAGGAACTTGTCCACGCGCGGAGGCAATCCCGCGTCCCAGATAGTGAATGAGTTAAGCCGCTGCAGGCTGTGAACAATCCTAAGCAACTTCCTGTCCTGTTTAACAACCGCAAAAATTGGGCTAGAGTAGCTTGATGTCAACTGCTTGTACAACCCTGCCCTCACACGCTCCCGGACCAGTTCCAAGAAGGGTTCCCGCACGGTCCGAGGGATCAGAATTGGCTTGATTTTCCAGGGATTGTGCGGCACCGTGGGGATTACATAGGGGTTGCCAACCTTGCCCTTCAGCAATCCGCACTTGTTGGGCCTGAGGGCAAGGGCCTTCTTGCGGAGCACCAACACCAATGCTAACAAATCCTTCTCCTCCGTACTCAACCACCCTGCTGGCCCAAAATTCAGCGCCTTTATTTGCTCATTCATGATCTGAACCAACCGCGTTACCCACCCAAACTTCCTCAACGGACTCACCAAGGGATCTTGAGACCAGGAGATTGGCCTCAGAGGCCCGTTCAGCCCCTGCGGCATGGGCTTGTTCCTGGGCCGGACCTTTTGCGCCACAGGCTTGTATCGCCCGGCATTGCACCTAACCATCCTTATGCGCCCGCCGTTGTCGTCGTGAATCCTGGCAACAATCCACCTGCGGCTCTTGCCTTTGCTCACGAGCATGGCACTATGGTAGGGTTTTTGGAACACAGTACCTTCTGGTGGTGCATACTGAGGAAGAGGACTTACTTCTGCTGCTTGCGCCCTCCGCGCACTTCCTTCTGCCTTTTGCTCCTCCCTAGTCAACCGCCCGCACAAGGCCAGAGCCTGCCCGGAGCGGTACCCACGGTTGACTAGGGAAAACCCTCCGCAGGGCGGCCCTCACGGTCATCCCCACTGTTGGACTCTGCCTCTTTGCCAACCGCCGCCAATGGCACCCATTTCCCCTTCCCATGGTCGGAGATTGTTGTCTCAAACCTTGCCCCGGACGCGTCCTCCACTGTCAGCGCCTCCGTCCATTCCTCCCCGTTGAACGTCATTTGGGCCCGGAATCCAACCATGAATGGCCGACCCAAAATCACATCACCGCACTCAACCAAGAGGAACAACAGCGGCTTCCGAACCTTTGCGACCTCCACCTCTTCTTCCTCCACCACCCCATCTACCTGACATTCCCCCCCATTGAGCGCCCGCAAGCCCATAGCGCACTTCCTTGGCACCAGGCCCAACTCATCCACCATTTTCAACGGGAGCAGGTTGACCATCAACCCGCTGTCCACCATTGCCCACACTTTCCTTCCCGCAATCTTCAGTGAGACATAGGCGAGCGGCACCAACATGGCTTTGGAGCGGCAAAACTCCCGTTCCTCTCCCTCCGTTGCTGCATTCACGCGCTGCACTGTTGCCTGGATCCTGCCGCCCCCGTGCTCCTTCAGCGCCTGGACTATTTCCTCGACAACCACCAGAGAGACCGCGGCCAGCTCCTGCAGCGTGAGAGGTATTGGTACCTCACTCCCCATCACTCTCTGAAAAATTTCCACGGCCTTCCTTCTTCCTCTGGAGCTGATTGCCGGCGCGTCACCCCCCGACCCTTGCGCCCTGACCCTTGGAGCTTGATTTAATGGTTTCTCCTTGGCATCCATGTCCATCTTTTCCACCACAATCCACTTGTTTGCCGCCAACGTCCTAACTTCCGCCTCCACACGCGGTGCCCGCCACGTATTGGGCCCGGTGACAATCCCAAGGGACACCCAAGCGGCCCCTGCGGGTCGGGCCCTTGCCTTAACCTGCTCCACCGGCGGTGGCTGACCGGCCCCCAGGTCCACCGGTTTTCCCAACAGAAATATGTAGGTCCCCCCAGATGCGCAAACCAACCCCTTGTTCATGTCCTTGGTCAGATCCGCGCAACCAGACTTCCAATGACCTTTATCGCCGCAATATGTGCACAGGAAAACCAAAAACCCCCCGTTGGTCCGCTACTGGGCTGAAAGCCCCCTCTTGCATGGGGCGGCAGATTGTGCAAAAAAGCGGGAGGCGGAGCCGTTGGCTGGGCCGCCATCCAATTCATAAGTATTTGCAAGTCCCGTAGCATGTCTGTTACCTTGTTCACAGGTACTCCCATTGACTGCAAATGGGCTACGGGCCGTTCTGTTGCTGGCGGGTCCGCAAGCGGTACCGGCGTCAGGGCTGGGGTGGAAGAGGCTGTTGGCTTCCTTGAACTTGCCGGGAACAACTGGGCCGTATCCTCAATCAGCTCTTCCAAGTCAATCTTGCTCTCAACCGCCTGGTTGATTACGCCCAGGCTCGGGAGGAGCGCAACGCTCCCATCCACCAACAGTATTACCAACCTGTGCTCAAATAGGTAACGCTGGACCCGTGCGCAAAGTTGTGGCGCAAGCCTGCCTAGGAACGCCCGCTTCATGGCCCCCGTCTGACCCCCCACCACCTGGTTCTTTTCTAGGTAACTATAAATTTGGTCAAACTGGGACTTGTACTCAGACAGATTTCTCCATGTCCGCACCCCACCTTGGGAAATCGCCTCACCCCCCGCTTGCTTGAAGTCTGTCTCCCAAAAGCGGGGCTTGCGCTTCCCCCACCTTGCCATCATCTTGCCCCGGAGCCTTCCCCAGTGGCGAGCCTTGTACCCTGCCATATCCTCCACGTCCCGGAGCGTATTCCTCTCCCCAATGAAGAGAACAACCGTGTGGACCTTGTCCTCACCCGTCGTGTTTTCGGAGTCCACAATATCCTTGAATTTTTCCAGAAAGTGCCTGATGTCCGTGGTGTTGAATTGGAGATGGGGGAAGTTCTGCGGCCTAAGCCACACCCGTTGCAGAACCTCAGCCGCCTTCAAAGGCTCCAACCGAGGAAGAGAAAAACCACCAGACCAAGCAGTTGGCAGTGGTGGAGGTGTTGGCCTGAAAGCTCCCCGCCGGAGAGGGAACAAGGGTGGAACATTCAATCCTGGGGTAGTTGTGGGCAGCATCGCACCCCCTAGCTTTGAGAGACCTAGACAAAAGATTACTTCCCGGCGAGACCCCCAGATGTGGAAAGCAAAGGTGAGTTATGCTCCTAAGTTGTCTGCAAGTCCAGAAGTTATTGGTCTAGGCCTCTGTAAGGAGGTTGGATGCAATGAGTTCTTAACTTTAGTGAGATAAAAAAGAGATAATGAGATGTATTCCTCTTCCCCCAATCCTTCCTATTCCTTTGATTGGTGGTCTTCTTCTGTAGATGATCATAACCCAACCCAGAGTTGAGGGTGAGGATTTGAGTCCCCGCCCTTCAACCCTAACCTAAGTAAAACCACAAACGCAAAAGAACAATGAAACAAAACCCCTAAGCACAGAACCCTACCCCAACCCTACCCCTCCATCCCTTGCCCCATAACCCATGCCCCTCGATATCAACGTACACCCGGTTTGTCCTTCTCATGGCGCGGCCCTCCGCCGCGCCCTACTTGGAGCCCCCCGGTTTGCCCTCCCGCGCGCGTCCGCGGACCTCGCGGTCCGCAGGTTGGCCCGTGCGGGCCTAACCCCCCAATCGCCCCGCCCTTGCCTTCCGGACTAGCCACCCCCAAGCTTGGTCAGGCCGGCTCCATCACTTGGTCCGCGTTTCCTGGGAGGGTCACGGCCCGGCGCCCTCAGAGTAGGCCTGACCCGCACCTGGTGCTGAGCCCTGCAATTCCTGCTGCTGAGCCCGCAGCAGCTGCTGCTGAGCCCACAGCAGCTGCTGCTGAGCCCTCAGCAGGCACTGCTGAGACCGCGCGCACCCCAAATGCTGAGCCCAACCTACCCAGCTGCTGAGCGCGCAGCCCCCGACGCAGCTCTTGACCCAAGGTTATAAATACAACACCACACCTTCTAGCATTCAGAGGATCTGTGGTACCTGAAAATTTTCATCCTCAGTGGAGGTTGGACTATGACCCTTGCAGTTCTAGTTCTGTAAGTTGGCTTAAGTTGGATTTTTCAAGTTGGATTGTTCAAATCACTATGTGATTAATGCTTTTTGATTAATGAATCCCAATTCACTAATGGTTGATGCTTTTGAATTTTTCAAGTTAAATTTCAATGAAATGCTAAGCATTACTCAGTTCAGTGAAAAAGTCAATGCAATTATCTTGGAATCACCAGATCATGAGCAAAGCAGACTATTGAATTATATCATTCAGAAGATTACAAAATATTGATCCAAGCCAAGACTTGAACCTAAAGTCTTACAATCAAGTAGGGGAAGGCCAAAATTGACAGATAAGTGGCAAGAACCATCTTGGTTTGAGCTTGTTGACAAACAACTCAAGGGGGGAAAAAAACTAGAAGGGCTTAAAATGAGAAAAGACAAAAGATTGTAAGTCTTTTCTTTTGAGATATTTTCATTTTTTTGGTTTAATGAACTTAGTTACTAACTAATGATGAATTGTTAGTCAAATTTGGAAGAATCTGAATCTTAATTTCATAGTTCAGAGGAAGAGACTGAAATTGAATTGGGATCACTTAATTTGGAATCAGAATCCTCTTCAGAGGAAGAGAACATGCAGCAAAGCTCAACCAAAAGCTCATCTTTGGTGAGTTGTCATTTCATTGATCCAATTAAAGAAATGAACACTAAGTTAGTTTTAATGATAGAAACCAAACGTGAAATACCTAAATCAAATACCCAATAAATTCTATAAGTTCTTGGGTGAGGTTTGGGATCCAATTGGAGATGGAAATTGCGGATTTAGATTCATTGCTAAATCTCTTGGTTATGAAGAAAATGGTTGGTTTAAATTTAGGAAGGAAATGATTTAAAAATTAGAGAAACATAAAGCATGCTACATTAAAATGCTTGGTGGTTCAAAGGAGGTTGAAAAGATTAAACAAAAACTTGATGTTGAAGACATCAATCAAAAGATTCCCTCCTCAAAATGGCTGGCCAAATTGGACATGGGTCAAATAATAGCCAACACGTATTCCAAACCTAAATGTTTCATTTCATTGGAGTCATGCAATACTTATAATCCAATTACAAATGATTTTACTGATCAATCAGATCCAATATTCATTTCCTTTGTAAAAAATAACCACTGGTTTCTATTAGTACTTGAGGGAGAAATGATTCCAATCCTGCCCATTGTAGCAAAACCACATTCCTTGATTTCTAAAAAAGCCTCTGGTTGGGTTGATCATCTCAAAGATCAACTGCAAATGTATTCTAGATTTTAATAGACTTTGACTTCATTTCATCATTGGGTTTAATATAAATTGTAATTCTATGCAGCTAACAAGTTCTATTAATATAAAGGGTTATCACATTTTGAACATCATTCACCATGAAAAAAATGGCAGCACCTGCCGGCAGGTGTAGCACCTGGGTTTGTGATTGAAACCTGTTTTGACTTTGTTGAGTTTTTGGAGTCAAACATCAAATTGATTTCTGGATGAACTCAGAAGATTCATGCAGAATATTTATGCAATGCATAGATTGAATTGAAATCCATTACATAAAAGGAAGGATTGAGAATTCTTCATTTAACTTTAAGACCATACTTTGATTGAACAACTTTTCAGTGGTTATGATTGGAATTGTACATCATGGGCCACGATTTCCTATAGTAAAAAGTTCCTAAATGAGAAGAATCAAATTTTTAGATAATGATCATTTCAAATAAGTGTTGCAAACAGAGATTTCCAATTTTCTGTTAGGATTGAAGCTTCAGTTTTCTGAGATTAAATCTCATTCCTATTTTTGAATTCTGTACCTTATACATGTGTTTTAGATAGAAATGTGACACAATACCAATTCCTCTGATCTCATCTTCTACCAATATCTAGTACAATAAAAAATGAGTGCATGTATCTTTTAATATTTCCTCCTGTTTTGTAAGGAAATACCAGTCAGAAAAATCAATAATGACAGTTCTCCAGAAATTAGTATTTTTGATATCAACTTACTAAAGAGTCAATTGCCACAACACAATAAACATCCTTGGAAGTTTGTGCTTTTTTTGCTTCATAAGCCATGCTTGCCACAAAACCTAATATGTTATCTTGATGTATCACAGATATTGATCCATCTTCTTGATAAACCATTTGAGCATTGAGATACTTGAGGCCAAGGTAGGGATTTCTTGAAGTATCAATTTGTTCCAAAGGGGAAAAGGTTTCAACAATGAGGAAATATTGTGCACAGTTTTTTTCATGAAAGATGGACAATACCTTCCCCATCTCACAAGGGCCTTGATTTGATGGGGATGAAAAGGAAATCTGAGAATTACTTTTGTTGTAGCAATGGGGTGTTATGTGATGACCATGGAAGAGCATTGATTTGCAAGGCAACCACTCCAGTTGGTCCCATGGCAAGACATTGTATGTTGAGTTATTTTCAATGAATTTTTTTAATTTTTCTTCTTCCAAAACATTCATCTCCTTTTTAGCCCTTGAAACATCACCTGTCTTGGAAGAGTAGAACAGATATTTCCAGATCTGGGAGTTGGTCAGAATTGATCCCCAAAACATTCCAGTTGGATCCAATTTGTTCAACCAAGCCTTGAAGTTTGGCCCTTTCAAGGAATCCATTCAAGAGGGACTTATCAAGGAAACCTTAAAATTAAAAAAACAATCAGTTCAAAGTGTGCCATCAAGAATCTACTTTTGAGAAATCTGTGTTACCTACGTGTATTTTTATTTTTTTTAACCAAGGTCAAGATGTGATTTAGCCTTTCTCCTGACCAACATGAAAATATTGAGGGAGGACCATAGAGCTTGATCATCTTAGTCATATGCTGAGAGAAATGAATTGTTGGCTTGGGTTTAATTTCAGTTCCCCAATGTAGCAATAATTCCTCCCGGTAAGCCGAAATTAATTCATCCTATTGGGCCAACTGGGCATCTGTAAGTTGATGTGACATGACCAAGTTGATAATACCAACTAGTTTGGAGGTAGTTGAGATAAGATTTTCCTCCCGTGAGCCATTGGTTGTGATCCACTTCCACCTTGGGATCAAAACAAGAACTACATGAATGGTGTACAAAACCAACCATTCAGCAGCCTTAGGAGTACCAGCTGCAGGTAAACCTATGTTTCGGGGCAACCTAGTAATCCAAGAAGGAAATTTAATTGAAGTGGTACCATCTTGAAGACTTTTGAATTCATCAGGAGTAATGCACAATTGATTTGATGTAATAATTGTTTCTTCTATTAATGAACCTGCAAGATGTGGATTGCTTTGATCTTCAGCAGAGAGGTAGGAGCTTTCTTGCATGGAACTTTGAATGCTCTTCCCAGATTTATTTTGACTTCCTGATTTACTTTCAATAGATCTAAATGTATTTCTTTCTGGTGAGATATATTTTTTCTTTCCTTTCTCCTTTAATTTGGCCAGGTATTCATGTGAGCTGTTTGTTGATGTATTCCCAAGAAGCCTTGGAGACCGGCGAACAGTTGGTTGAAGGAGTTGAGATTCAGAATATTCCCAACTTCTTGAGGAGCTGGGAGGATAAAGCCCTGGGATTTACTGGACTACAACAATTGGTACTGAAGTTCTTTGTTGCATACTTGACGGGCCTTCTTGCTGCTTATTTGCCCAATTATGAACCTTTTCAATTGGATTGGGAGGAGAATCTTCCAGGTGTGCTTGAGAACTATCTAAAAATGTTTGAATTCTTTTTTGTGTTACTCTTTGGGAATTTTCTGGTTACAAAGTGCGCTTTCGTTTGGATCCAGATTTGAGGCTGCTAACATGAGTGATTGTTACACTTCTTGGGTGAGCAGTTTGCCTTCTTTCCAATTTTTGAATAATTTTTCCAGCCTGGATTATTCCAAGGTAGGTAATGCTGTAATCCCGTAGCATTCCGAAGATAAATGTATGCATTGAGTCAATTGTTGTCATATTTGTTGGTTCCCAGTAAGGAAGAGTTTGGAAAATTGTGTAGCGGGCACCATGTAGCTTGAGAATTTTGGTTTTGTCATTCAATGATTGAGCATTATTCCAATTCTCTGCCCATTTGATGTGATCTTGATTATCTTTCACTGGCCAGGTCTCCTTTTTGGTATTCCGGATGTCATTCAGCTTGAGGTTGCAGCGGGAGCAGAAGATTGTTGCTGAATGCAAAGCAAATCCACCCATTTTACGCAAGGCAGGTGAATCACCAATCAGAGGCAATATCACAGCATGTATTACTCTTCCATTAGGGTATTGATTGGTTTTTGTGTAGTATACTCCTTTCCAAAGATACAGTAGTTCACAAAAAAGAGGCTGGAGTAGATTGTTCAGTTGGAATGAAGTACATTCCTTGGGTGTTGGTGTGAATCCATACACAAAAAGATTGTGTGGCTTGTAGCAGACACTGGGTGGAAGGTTGAAACATATTAAGAATATTACACCAAGAGAGATGCTTTTTCCACTGGTCTTTATTCCATGGGGATTCATCCAATCAATGTAAATTCCAAAGACCAGGTTACCTGCTTCAGCTGTATAAATATGATTATTTTTATCCTTGAATTCTTTCCACATAGTTCCATCCCAAATATCAGAAAGTTTAGTGGGATTACTGCCTTGATGCTTTTGCGGTGCCTGTAGTAATTCTTCAAACCAGGGGAGCATTAATTGCCTAGCAATCCACTTCTTGAGCAATTGGTGTCCAAACTGCTTCAGAGGATAAAATTTATATTTGTTCTTGTCTTGATGCCAGAGTTTGGATCCACATGCAACAGGCTCTCCAGCTATTGAGTTAACAATATTGTGGCATTTTGGATGATGCCTGGTTTCTTGATTTTCTTCACTAAAATGGTTTTCTGAAGGTGCAGGTGCTTCATCCAAGGGATAGAGTTTTTAACAATTTTCACAACAGAAATTTTCAACTAGATCTTTTTTAATTGAAAATCTTTTTTTCAATGTTGCAAGACTTTTAGGTATTTCACCTGAATAGTTGGGCTGGCCAGTGATAATTGAGTTAAGGAAAATTTTCTCATGCTCCATCTTGATGTATTGCTGACATACATGATCACCAATGTTTTTCTCAATACTTTGGTGAAGGATTTGTAGTGATGAGATGAGGGCACTGGGAGTGTGATAGAGAAATTGAGGAGGTGTCATTCCAGATGTATTGTACGTTTCCATATTTTCTGGTGGAGACTGTTGTATTTAATGACAGGGAGAATCTCTTCCAGTGTTTGACTGTGCATGGCCATCTTCAATTGATGGCTTTGTTGTAAAAATTCATAGGAAAAATGAGAAAATGTATACTAATTCAAGTACCAATGAAGGAATATATTTTGAAGAAGATTTTCACTCACAGTCCTGATGTTTGCTTGTAGTGGTTCCCTTGTTGGAATTATTGTGATAGTGAATTGGGTAATGTTTTCTGTCTTTTGTGTTTAAGTTGGGAATCCATGAGACATTATCAGTTATTCTTCTCATATTGATAAATGCATGAGAAAATCAGTCACATACATTGTTACAATCATTTGATTGCAATATATGAGTTTGATGTGCTCTTCTAGACCTCCCAACACCATGGTATAAATTCCTTCCATGTTCAAATGTCCTTTGAGAACATCTGGGACATTTGCATATCCAAAGGTTTCCAACTCTGGTAGTGTGCGCCATTGCTCTAATAATTGTTGTATTTTGGGATAAGTCAGGTCTTAGAGGATGTCTGAAATTTATTAATTCAAAGGGAAATGAATATGAATCTTGATAAAATTTTTAAATCAATCCTATACCTCCTGGTTAGTTTAAGTATTCAAAAATGACAAATTTTCTACTGCATCCATTTTGAATATTCATATTCTGAGCAGGGGGAAGGACTTTAAGGGAAGATTTTCTATTTTGGAGAAGATTTTGAATCAATGTACCATATTAACTGCTCATGGTTTGCCCATGTAAAATAAATGGGCCTTCCTCGAGTGTTTGACTCTTAATTCAAAGTAAAATCTCTTTATGGAACATCCTGCATCTCATCTTAAAATTGATTATATTCATACAAACCCATGATTTGAATTCAAATTGGGGTATTGAAGGATGATAATTTTGCAATTTTTGATGAGGGAATTTCTAAAGCCTAGAGTTAGTGTGGTTTTCCAAATTATAGAATTCACATGAAACAATATGTATTTTGGATAAATTTCCTTCTTAAAAATATATTTGAGCATGTTGAACCAATGATTTATTTCAACATGACAGCAGTTCATTGAGAAAATGCTTTTTGGGTGTTATGATTCCAAAAAATGTTTATGTAGCTATCCCAAAGAAGGTGTATCAAATGCCAAGTATTCAGAGTTTTTCAATTGGATTTTTCATGCTGTAAACACTTGGATTTTGGTTTTTCCCACTCTTAATTTAATTTCTGTCTGCATTTGAAAAGTTGCTACAAATTGATTTATTTGGAAATTTCAAGTGGTTAAATGTGGCATTCATTTTTATTACTCAAGAAACTTAGGCAGAACCCACATCATTTATTCTCCTAGATCCAGTTAATCTAGCAATACATATGATTACTAGTTTCAAGTTAAAAATACAAGGATTGAATGGGCAGAGACACATTCACTACTGAATAAAACTATCAAATAGGCTAATTTCTAATCCAAATATTTTCCTCAATTTTGTTTAGAGCAGACATACAGATAATACACTTTTCTAAATACTCTCAAGATGTTTGGGTGGTTTCCATTAATCTTGAGGGCTTGGAAACTTGAGTTCTAAGAAAAGAAACTGCCTCTGTGAGATCAAATTCTGGAAGTAAACTCAAGGCTCTTTTTTCAACTGGAGTTATATCCTGCAGGGCTTCTTCACTAATCCAATTTTGAGGTATTGAGGTAGGAAAGGAAGGTGGGTCCTCACCTCCTGTTGAATTGTTGGGTTTGGAAAGACTACTAATTTTTGATCTTCTTTCCCTCTTGATGCGTGGGTTTTTGCCTATTTGGATGTATGCTTCGTCAAGGTAGTAATAAATTTGGGATATATTTTGAGCCCTCCAAACATGGGCATAGTTGAATAATTCTTTATCTTCACCCTCAACATCAGAGATGAAACCACTATCCAAAAACAGAGTAGAAGTCTCCGGGAAAGAGTTCATCATTTCCAACTCTACAGCAGTTGTCTTCCTGATTTCCTTCTTGGTATTCTGTATTTTAAAAGATCATGAGCAGTTAGTCATTGTACAAAGAGAAAAAATTCCTAATAATTGATTTGGCCCACTTTCTTCTTGTTTAAGCTTTGAGATGCAGAAAACTGTGATTTCCTGCTCCTGGAGCCCCCTTCTGCCTTGTTTTCCTTCTTCCAAAGAGCCTTCTTTGATACAAGCCAACGATTGATTATGGCAACCCTGTTGGCTGGGGTGTTGTCATTTTCTTTTATTGAATAAGAAGCAGTGCCCCCACGTTCATGGAACATCTCCCATGCTCTGATGATTATTGCAGTCAGCAAGGAGTTCCAGTTAGATGATGGATTCTGTTCCCAGTGGTAGGTACATCTAGAAATGCCAGAATTAAGGATTAGGGCACGGGAATGGGCTATCCATGTCTCATCATGAGAGTGAATTTGGCTCATGGAAGTGGTTTCTAAGGGTTGAGGGGTTGAAGAAATCTTTTTTTGTAATTGGCGCAACGCATCCTTCTTGACAAGTTTGAGCTCCTTTTCCTGTAGTTCTGGATTGGAGTTGTATTGATTTGGTTGACCAGTGTTTGATGATATAGCATCATTAATGGATGCCTTCTTCCTTGCCATATGATTTTTCAGAGATGCCAGTTCGCCACCAGTTGGAGGATTTGGAAGCTTTTTGTTGTTGGAATCCATTCCAATAATTGCTTTTGTCCAATCAAGTAAGGATTTGGAAATACCACTTGAAGATGGGGGGATCCCAAGATTACGTGCATGTTGAGATATTGAATATTGTTCTTAAGCCAAACGTTTTTTATTCTTCTGGTGTTGATGGGATTGGGAAATTTGTTGTGCAATCATAAAGTAGGATGGAGCGGCAGAGTTGTCAAATTCATCCTCTTCCTCAACAGCTGCCATGTTGAATTCGTCATCTGGAAGAGGGACATTTGATGCCTCAGCATATGATGGTTCTGGGTTGACTGAGATTTCTTTATTTTTTTCATATGAAATGTAAACCAGGATTCAGTCTTGGGTTTGTATCATTGTGAGGTAGATCATAGACTGCAGGGATAGTTCTTACCAGGTTCCATGTCTAATTTTCCAATTTGGTACCAAGATTAAAATTTTTCTGATTTGGTGGTTTTGTATGGATTTTCAACAAACTGATAAATAGGAAGTCAGAATTTCTTTCTTTGACCGTCTGAAAATTTTCAGAAATTGAGGTATTATATATTGTGATTCCCCTTTGTTCCCAAATTTTTCTTCCCAGTGGGCAAAGGGTATGGACATAAGTATGTGGGTAGATGGAAGGAAGGCTTTAACCAGGGCATGGCTCAATGATTAATCACAATTCATCATGAAATAGGAAAAGAGACCCTGTGGCTTCCATCTGGCTCAAAAGGTTTTGTTGTTGTTTCTTGCATTCATGCATGATGAACACAAAAATACTGGTATAATGCAGTAAAATTTGAGTTATTTAATTTTTTGGATTGCTGAGGATATATATGAAGGTAACACTATTGATTTTCATGTTCTGAACTTCGAAAATTTAAGTCCATAAAAAACATCCATGATAATTATGTGGCTCAGAAAATATTTTCATTCCGGTATCCATGTAATTGACCAAAAATATTTGAATGAGAATCAATGAACAAGAAAAAAACTCAATTGGAGAATAGCTGCAGTTAGAATATATTGAGATGCATTTTTTTGTATTATAGACTCAAAATTACTCCCTTCCAGTTTCATTTATTTGGATGGATTAAAAACTGAATGTTATCTCAAGTAAAGATGGATGGGACAGGAACAACTTGAAAACGTTCATATATTCTTGCCTTTGTTTTGTAGGATGATTTGAATTGTATTGTACTCAGAAAGATGACTCCGGAAACCACACTTAGCCAATTTTAGAACCGGAATTCACATTGGTCTGGATTCCTTTTTTGGAAGGTAGATTTTGGGAATCTGAATGATGAGTTAATGTAATGATCAAGCTTCCATGCCAGATTCTGAATGGTTCAAATTCTTGTGCATAAGAAATTTCAATTTTCCCCTCATTTTCAGAACTGATCAAAACTACATATGCTCAGATCATATGACACCATTGAAAACAGCCATGGAAGGAAATGCATTTATTTCAATTTCAAATTAGTGAAAATGCATGAGTTGAATTCTGGAGATTTATAGAAAAGAAGCAATGGGACTTCTTGCTTACTGATTGGTTGTACCCTATTACTAGAAATAAAATAAATACCCCGGATTTTTCAATCATTTTCCCAAACAGTTATATTGGCACTTTAACCACAGGATTCCTTATCTCATAGTTTACAAAATTGAAGATTTGTGAAATTTCTATGCATCAGAGTAAAATGTGGGTAAGCTGTATAAACTTTGATATATTGGGAAAAGTCTTGAACAACCAAAGGTGAAGGATCATGATAAAGCTACCCAGATTCTGGGCTTCAAATTACAAGAAAATCATTGCAGAAAGTCATAAAAGATTTGTATTTCTTGTATTTCTCAAGATAAGATTAACACACAATGTTTATTTTATATAAATACTTTCCAGTCTCAATGATTGAATCTGTCATAGAAATCAAGAAAGATCCAATGCCCTTGCTATCACTAGACCAAAATTCCTACATTTTCTCTTTGGAAATTAGGAATTTGGATTTTTAGGAATCAGCAAGTTATAATTTTCAGTCAATTGCTGTATAAGATATGTGATAAGAGCCTTTGATGTTTATAAAAATAATATTTTACTTTCTGGCCAAATCATGTCAAGAACTTGATATATTCCTAGGACTCACGTACCTCCATGCAGTGACTTTTGAATCAATCAGTCAAAGCCTTTTGGTGCGTAAGGATCACTCAGCCCTTGATGAATTATGAAATTTTCTGTATGCATGATTTTCAACTAGAAAATTTTTTCTTTGATGTGTATAATTCAAGAATCCCCTGTATCATTCACCTTAGCATGAATCAATTTCTTTTCTATTTTTCCAAATAAAAGGGCCTTTCTAAAACATTATATCTTTTATTGATTTCCTTCAAATTAGTCTATGATCACAAGATGAAATATTTATTGCCAGTCAATTGTTGAATTGCAGATGATTATACATGATTTTAACATTGTGTGTTGAGAATATGCACACATATATCCAAATAAAAATAACAGTGATTAGAATCAGTTGCATCAAAAATTTTCTTGGATCTTGAATGGGCCGTTGCTTTTTCCTGGTAGGATGGTGCACTTGCCTTAAGTGCACCATCCCCCCAGAAATTGCATGAAGGGATTTTTTATTAATTTCTTTAATTTTTGTATTTCTTTCCTAGTCCTGGTGAAAATATTTCTAAAGAAACCACATGGAGGTTTGTGCATGCAAGATAGTGCTTAGTGCCCCCCACCCCTCAATCAATATTACAAAATTTGGGGTAGGATGGTGCACTTATGCTAACTGCACTATTGTCCCACAAGAGTTACATTTATTTCTTAATTCAAAGAAATATATTCATTCAAAATTATGCTTCATCAAAAAGGAAAGTGTTTGAACTTCCTAGAAATTTGGTATTAAGCACAATCAAATGAAACTTGAGTACACATACATGATTTGGTTGGATGTTTTCTGATACTTACTCAAAGAATAAACAATATTTTCTGATTAATTAAAATGATTCAAAATTCTAATACCACATTTTGGTTATTCTTACAAATTTTGAAATTATTCATAATTTTAATGATTTTTGGCAGAGCCATATCCTCTGCATTTTTTCCTCCAAAAACAATTACCGGTATCGAAACAGAGGGTTTTTGCCCCCAAAACACTCTTGTTTGCTACCTCTTGTTTGAAGAAAAAAAAAAGTTGCCCTGTCCACCCAAAGATCACAAAAAACCATCTGATATATTCACATTGTCATTATCAATGTAATTAGGCACACATTTGTTTCAATAATTCCCACACCATTGAGATGTCAATCCTGGTCTCATAAATCATCTATGTGAGATCAGTTTAATGTCCATTATTTCAATATTATCTTCACTTTTCCCCCTCATCCTGTTGTGGGATGAATTATATTTCAATTCTCCTGTCTCAATTTGTGCTTTCTTCAAGAAATTGGGCTTGGGATGTTCCAGTTACTTCATTCAGGGCTCAACTGTCATCAAGTCCAAAAATACTTGCATTATAATGTACTCTGAGTTATCAATGCAAGTAGATGTACATGAATGTGCATTTTTAACAATCATGGATAATAATTTGGACAATAAGTCTCATAGTGCTTGCATATACAATTAATTTACATCTTTTTCTAAATTAATTGCTACAAATGATGAACTTATTACAGGAAGGTGGAAGGACTAAACTACTCTAAATAAATTACCAAATAACCATATGGCTTGACCAAAAAAAAAAGCTTGTTTATGAAGTTGTTTAAAGATTCTGGGTCCTTGAGCTTTCTTTTGTTTGTCCTGAAAGCCATCAAGAGGGAATTTATACTAGTAGGAAACTTGAAAATAAAGTTGCCTACGAGGGGGGTGATTAAAATTGTTTAATAAGATGATTCCTTTGCGTGGTTGTTTGTGGAAAATATGATTATTTTAACATGCACATTTTGAATTAAATGAACTTGTAATGATAGAATTAATTTTATACTAAAAAACCAATTAGATTAATCCTTTTTTGAGGCATTAACTTGATTTTAAACACATCAGTGATGTCCCAATCAACAGCATCAAACATTGCACCAAAGGTGAGCCCTCTGCACAGAATATTAATGTACCTCTGATCAATTAGAAATGGAGGGACAAAGTCAGATTAGATTTTTCCAATTTAACTTGAGGTGTTCCCTCTGGGCTAAGAGGAACATTTCTGGGGGGGTTCTGAAAAGCTTGGGTATCCATAATAAACACAAGGCCTTGATCATGTTTGGATTGGCTTTTTTTTGGAAAAAAATCCTTGACTGAAGAGGATAAGGAGAATTTTGAGAGGGATGGTAGGGCTTTGGTATGTTCCACATCTTTAAGCTTCTTCCAGATAGATATCATTATAATCCAATTTCCAGGGAGATGAGGAATTTGAAGATTTTTGAGGAAGGCTGGTTCACAGAGTGGATGATATCAATATCCTGGGTTTTGGTTGCCATTTGATGGAGTGGCGTTGTTCAAAAATTGAACCCATGAACAGGTATACATGATTATGATTATTTCTAAATTGGTTTGATACCTGAAAAAATTTGACAATGTCCACAAACAGAGATTTGCTCTTGGGAAAATTGTGCTGGAGTGTTGGGGAGGTGGACGACTTAGCCTAAGTCGTCCACCTCCCCAACCCCCCTGCATGATTTCCTCATGGTGAGTTTTTTGGACATTCCCATGGTCTGGGTAGGTGGACGACTTATTGTAAGTCGTCCACCTCCCTATAGATGGTGTATTGTGATGATTTACACCAGGCTGAAAAGTTTGGTGATACACTGGCTGATTCCCTCAAATTGATTATTCCATTCCAACTCAATGTACATCTGTCAGAATCTTGTGATCCTTGAATGGCATTGATGAAAATCATTTGAGCTGAATTAATTAGTGCAACCTCACACCTTTAGGATATTGGGAAAAATTGTCAAAAAATTTGATGAGAAGAATACTTTTCATTTGGAAGAGTGTGACCTAGTTTAGGTTCAATCCTATTATAGTTATTACAAGTGAATATGCACCCTTCTTAAATATAAGTAAATGCATTGTTTCTGTAATGGTTCAAAATTTCTTCTGAATGCTGAACCTAATGACTATTTGAATTGAAAACTTCTCCTTCCTTAAAAATTTTGATTTCAAGCTGGAAGTTATTAGCAGTTTCCAAATAAGTCAATTTGAAATTTTGTGAAGTCTGATGGAAGATCATGACATCCATGTATTGGTTGATTTTAGGTGGAATTTAATTTTTCATTGAAACCATTAATAAGTATATGTGATCATTGTTATTTCTCACTTTGTTCAATACCTTGAAAACTTTGACAATATCTACAAAAAGGGATTTGCTCTTACAAAAATCAATCTGAAGGGTTGGGGAGGTGGATGACTTAGGCTAAGTTGCCCACCTCCCTAAACCCTCCCCCGGCCTGATGTCCTTTGGGGGAGGTTTCTTTACCCATTCCTAAAGTCTGGGGAGGTGGACGACTTAGCCTAAGTCGTCCACCTCCCTATACATGGTGTATTTTGATATTATGCACAAGGCTGGAAACTTCATATTAAATGGGATGAATATTAACATGTAAGCAAGTCTGTAGATTCCAAATGCAATCACCAAATATTCTGTGACACAAGATATGCCCATTCTGTCATTGCCAAATGTTGCAATGAACATTGCTCATTGTTAACAAATTATGTTAACCTTGTCCCATTTCAATGGTCCCATTTCTATAATTTAACATGGAGTTTTTCAGCAAGAGTCCAAAGGTGGTTAAAGCTGGCCACAATTTGAAGGTGGTTTCAGGTCAGCCACACCCAAAACCAAATCACGGTCCCCAGGGACATGGTGCACTTAGGCTAAATGCACCATGCCCCCACAGATCTATGGGATTAATTCACCATCATGAAATAGCGGAAAACAAGACAATATCTCACCAAATGTAAACTATAACAGCAATTCTGGACAGATAAAGTTTGATCCCCAATATTAAAGCATTTTATTTTCCAGAAATATGATATCATGGTCTTATGAATCCCCACCACGCTTAGATCTAGTGACATCCTGGCCAATTTGCATTCACAATCCAGGCAATGTCTCTTTCTTTTTTGGATATCCTTGTGATCCAATATTTTCCCACAGATCAACAACATTCATAATTTTTATTTTCCTCTTTGTCTCAATTTTGAGGATCAACATATTTCAGGTTTCCAGGTATATTTGAAAATTCCATTCTCAAAATTTTGAAAAACAGTCCCAGGTTTTGATGGTAAGTTTGCAATTGGTGAAGGAAATATTGGGAAAATGATTTTGCCATTGCAAGTTATAATCAACTTTTATTGAAGTGCAACAAAAATCACCCTGACACATTGATTTGGCAAGGTATGCAACCAAATATAATACTTATTCATTAATGGGAACATTACTCTTTCAGCCACAGGAATAGTTATTTTGATCATTTATCTAATTCAAATTTGAAAATATCATTTGGAACCTTTTCAGAAGTGAGATTGCAATAGGATTTTACCTAGATACTATTCAATTTTCAAACCTCAAACTCATTTCCCCATTCATTTATTATGCCTTGAAACTATACCATAATTTGCATCAAATATTCTTAAGGACATACTCAAAAAGTTATTATTTAATTTTCTTAATGTGGACTGCAATCGCCAATCACAATTCACATTTTCAATGTGATTCATTAATTTCAACCAAACTGAATTTATGACTAATCATCAGACAAATAATATGTATGTTCAAATTTGATTGAACCATGGTATGTATTGATTGTTCTTGCATGGTCTAGTCATGCCAAATTAGGTATGTAATGGGTCATTGATAATGAACCAACCCCCTCCCCTCAAACAAGCCTTATTATCATTCCACCATGCTCCACAAATGGAACTGAACATTGATGGAAAACCTTGCAACTTTTGGCGGTGCAGGCCCAACGCCTTTGTTGCGACGATGCTGCCAACGCGACTCGAATCGCGTTCGCACCTTTGCTGCCGCAGCAAAAGGCGCCATTCGCTGCCGAGCTCATCACCAGAGCTTGGTCGCCGACGTGGCCATCTGCCAGGACCCTTCCAAAGGTCTGTGCGCGACCGGGGTCCTGGCTGTATTGCGCACAGTCTCCGCAATTGGCGGACCAATTCCAAGGCAAGTCCTGGGCATTGCAAGTGCTTCGCTTCCTTTGCAAAATTGCTCGCTTGCCCCCAGGAACAACCCAACAAAGCAACGGCCCCTCAAGCGAGCAACATAGGTTGTTTTTTGGCCATGACCCCATTGGAACCCAATTCCTTCCAGGTGGTAAGTCCTTTCCTTTTTTTTCATTTGTTTTGATCATTTGGCTTGTTTTAACGCTTGCAAAGCGTTGCTTTGAGGCTAACTCTGTTTCTTCATCTCTACCTATCCCACTCGCACCACATCCTTTAGAACATTTCCCCAATCCTCCCCAGTCATCACCAACAACCTTCCACTCCAGATTCAACCAACTCCAACACTACATCACATTTTAACCCTCTTCCAGTCATCATCATCCCAGTAAGAACCCATCAACCTCTCATGTCCATCGTTACCATGTTTTTTTCATCTCCAACTGATGTTTGATTGATCATTTACTGACTTGAATCTGTCTCTTCCTTACCATTTATGTTTGCCTTCTTCCATTACAGCCAAATCTTGCAACAAAACGTGGAAAGATTCATCATTGTCCTTATCGCCATTGAACCTTGGCTTGTCATTCTTGTATCCATCTTGATTGTAGGCTGAATCATCCACCATCCAAACACCTTGCATCCTCCTATCCTGGTGAAGATCATTGGTTAACAAATCCATGTACAATCATGAAACATTTCTTTTTCAAACTTTTTAAGGTTAACAATGGATCAAGCTAATGTTAAAGCTTCCACTACATCTAATCCTCACACATCCATAACCCTGAAGAGAAACTACAAGTTGCAATCCTTGGAAACAGTTGGAGGCTCTAGAATGTATGAATTTCACTGAATATAAACACATTATAGCGCCTCATTTGACTAACTTTAACCATTTGATTTTCTTACCATGTTTGAAACTTGAAAACCTGGTGTTGTTTCTGAAACACCGTTCGTAGTGATGATGAGCTTGTGAATCAGAAGCAGCATCAGGATTCAAAAACAGACCCAACTGTTCCTAGAGGACCAGCATCACGTATGATTCAAACCAAGCCATCTGCATCCAGAGCTTATAAGAAGCATAATAAAGCAAAACATGATTATTCATTTAAGGAATCAACTTCCAAATCAATTTATTTTGTTACTTTGAAGAAAAACCTCAGTCCCTGTCAGGTAGCGGTACCAAACATGAGCCTACCAATCAATCTACATGTTTTCTCTGATCAAAAATATCAACCATATGTTGTCCTTAAGTATCATTCTCTTACTCAACAACCATACACATTCCTTGCAAGTCAGTTCTCTGAAATGATCCAAGATCTTTACATCATGGCAAACAATCGGCAAAACCTGAATAAAACCAATTGTAATACCAAAACTGGATCTATGTTTGGAATTGGATATTGTCAAGGCACTGACCGGAGATATTCTGCAGGTATTTGTTCCTCAATTCCAAATTGATGATCATGGGTTTGCTTAGTGATTTATGTTACAAATGATGACCTAATAGGAATATATGCTAGAAGGTGGGATTTAAACAAAGAAGAAATTGATCTTGATGATCTCTTGTGGAGTAAGCTTCCAGTCCATAATGAATTGGTCTTCAATTGAATCAAAGCTCTCTCCAACACGGCTCATGTCAAGAACAGAACAGTATCAGAAGACTTCAAAATTCCAAACTGGACATCTCCAGAGTGGACTGATCAAAGAGACTCATTTCTTCATGCATCCAACGTCATTGTGACTTGTGATGACTTTTCAAATGTTGTTCATACAGATCAGGATGACCTCAATGGTTATACTTATGGATTGTTCTCTTATATTGAAAAGCCAACAGGAACACCAATCCCGCTGCCCTCCACAGAAACAGGTCACGGTCTCTCATTCCCCACCCTTGGATTCATTGTGGATTATGCAAAAGTTGGTGGTATTGTAGAAATTTTATGGCAAACATCTGTTTTTCCACATCATACCACTTTTCCTCCACCAAGTCTCCAATCAACAGAACATCATACCCATTTTGGTTGCTCATTTCAAATAAAAAAAAGCTAGCAAATGCCTCCCTGAAACTTCATGGTTGTTCTCCCAAAAAAATTGTTTCTAAAGTATATGGAAAAAAACGTAGATATGGGTAAAAAATTTATTTTTATGAAATGAAAAAATCACTCGTTGCTCTTGAATTAACTTGATTTTTCCCAAAAGTCCATGGAGAGTGTGCATGCATGGTAAAATAGATGTACAAATTGGATTGAATGATAACAGATCAAATGAGTGATGGACAACTTATGCTAAGTCTTCCACCTCCAAAACATCTCTAAAAGATTTGAACTAGTCATGCTTCCCTGCATGTCAATTGTCTGGGGAGGTGGACGACTTGTTGTAAGTCGTCCACCTCCCCAGCAGAAGACCACTATCAATATTATGCACATAGATGGAAAATCTGTTGATACACAATTCTATCTTGAGAAATAACCTCTGTACCACAGGGAGTCAAGGATCTTTCAAATTCCCAGAAATCCCCCCATGGGGGTTTGGGGAGGTGGATGACTTGTGCTAAGTCGTCCACCTCCAAAAGGTTCTGACAAGATTTGAACCAGTCATGCTTTCACGCATGTCAAATGTCTGGGGAGGTGGAAGACTTACGACAAGTCGTCCACCTCCCCAGCACAAGGCACATATTCATATTATGCACTTAGACCAAAAATTTGCCGATACACCACTCTATCTCCAGAAATAAGCTATGTAGATTCCACACGTGATACATCTGTCCAACATATTACACACACCTGTTACATGTTGTTGTTTGTTTGTATGGTATATAAGCCAGTCATCCTTCACCAAGAAGTCCTGCTGCATTCTAGTCTCAACCACATTATACCCAACAATTTTGACCAATCAATCTTGAATAATTCTTGACCTGACTACCTACCTTGAGTAAAAAATGGCTGATTTTCCCGGTAAGAGTTTACAAGTCCTTGGTCCTGTGTGGTGTACTAAATATTTGCAATCATCCATGGATTCCTTAGAACAACATACTCTCAATCAACTCAATGCCCTCCTGGGTGATGAGTATGTTGAACAAACGCATAAGAAAGTTCTCCAGGCAATGCACAATTTCTATCAGAAGAAATATGATGCAAAAGTGGAGCAGTTGAGGTCACAATCTGCCATAGCTCTTGGTCTTGTCAAATATTCAACTGACGAAGAGGAAGAGCCAATGGAACCTGTGAATACAAATGTACCCCTATTGAATCAGGAACCTTCAAATCCTGGTTTGACAGCAACTACTTTGGATAAATCGGTTACCCAGACCACTGTATCCCTTGTGGATGACCAGGCTCAGCAAACCAGTGAGTTGAATTTATAATTTGATACACCAAAGTTTACATTGGAATTCATCCCAATAACCAAAACTAATACAGTCCCAATGTACTCAGTTGAATCCGAAATACCAGCTGAAACTGGTGTAGCCAAAAACCACGTTCAAGACACTGAAATTGTTCCGGTTCATCCTGCAATTGTTGAGGCACCTGAGAATCCCTCATTGCAACCACAAGTTGATGCCAATGTTGCCCCAGTGATTGTTCCAGAAACTAGGGCATCTGCTAGGATTGCAGCCCAAGCTGCTCGGCATGCTGCCAGAAGATCTTTGCACAGGCCACCCTCAAGCTCTCAAGCTTCATCTGACTCCTCTGATTCTATTACCAATCTTAGCAGCAAAAGTGAGGTGCAACAAGAGCCCCAGGAAGTATTTGTGATTGAACCATCACCCAGGAGTCCCACCCCTGCACCAACCCTAGTTCCAACATCGCCTGATCAGGTCAGTTTCCCCTCTTCCATGCTTTCCCTCATATCAAACCAAATATTAACTTCCAAATTTACAATTTTTATCTGGATCAGAATGTCTGTACCACCATTCCTCAAAAAAGGAATGCTTCTGATGCTGGAATAAGCACTGAGGATGTGGCACAAAGAAACTCAAGGCCAAGGATTGTGCAGCAACCAGTCAATCAGCAGCCCCAGCCTAGGGATGATGCTACTAGCCAAGGCACAACCGAGGCCCAAAACACAGGGCCAACATCAATTGCTGGTTCACATCCACAAGGTCAGTTGAAAGATTATCTGATACAATGAAAATCATGCAAACTAACTTGATTTCAATCCACAGGACTTTTCATCAGCTTAACAAAGGAAGATCTCTTGAGGTTGTCATACTGGGAAGAAATAAAGGACCTTGCAACCCCATCAACCTATTGCAAAATGATAAGCAGTACCCAGTTCCTAATATCAAACACTCTCAACCTTCTTGGTCAAAGAATCATGTCAAACCCTCCAGAGACATCTACTATCCTGAAGTCTTTGGAACTTTGTTTGACACGGTGCAGAGATGGTAAATCATGAGAATTCTGTATTCCACTATAATGCAAATCAGCTGATTCCCACTTTTTGAATTAACAGAAAAGATTTTACTAGGAAAGGATGATGATGTCTTTGTCAGAAACACCTTCATAAATACAAACTCTCTCTCCCGCTCTAGGAAGACATTCCAGAAAAATGTCCATCCCCTCTCTGAAATCCTGACCTATACAAGAGAGCCAATATGTGGATCCTATGCAAAGTTGAAGCACACATTGAACAACATCATAGGAGTTGTCTCCCATAAAATCTCAAGAAACATGCTCCTCTCTATGGAAGGGATTGATGGAACTTCTGATGAAGCTTTGCTGCAAGCACAAAGCTACTTTTCCAACCTTCAAGCAGCTGTGATTGATGATTCAACCTTTGCTCCACACAAGAAGTCAAGTTCCCAGCAGGAGGCTGAGCTCAATGCTGGGAGAGGTGGTCTGAATACAGTTTTTGAATATGTTGTCTCTCTAGTCACCGGGCTGATCAACTTAAGAATTGATTCAAGGGAAGATAAACAACAGCCTTTTATGTCTAAGGACTCACCTGAGAAGAAGAATCGATGGGGGATCAATTCTCTAGCATGTGTTTCACACATGTTGGTTTTTGGTCCCGCGGCAATATGGATATGTCCTGGAAATCAAAGAGTGATGCCCAAGTGGAAGTCCAGCATGCTTCTTGAGTTTGGTAGTCTTGTAATTGAATCAAAGTTGAAGGCTGGCTTATCTCCTGATCCAATCTGGGGTCAATTTGGTAACACAAGGGTATATATCCTGACTGCCTTGAGTGATATGGGATTTGATAAAGATAAACAAATTAATTGGAGAGATGTAATTAGAATTTTTACTGAAAGATTTTCTTATGAAAAATTGGCTGAGGTCCTTCTGGAGGATATTGTGCTGGTTACTGACTATGATATGGGTAGCCACTTTAATACTGTCTGGGCTGTTGAAAAAACTACCTCTTCTAATTTAGTTGAAATTACCTCAGAACCCCAAGCTTCCCACAGTTAATTCTGTTGACTTTTTAGGAAATTAGACTGTTAGTTTTTCCCAATGTATAATTCTTGTTTTCAATTTTTTTTTCTGATCTTGGGATAATCAAATTCTTTACTTGGAAACATGGTTCTGTTGGATGATTTAATGCTTCATGATTGTACTGCCCTTGAAACTTATTGACTAAGTTGCTGATTTTAAATTGAAAAAAGAATAAGTGTAGCCCTTTAATTTCAAACCAAACGCTACATTTTTGGAAAATAATGAGATTATTTGTTCATTACATAATTATTTCCATCATCTGCTGCAAAGCATAAAAATTGTGAAAAAGTCTTTAAAATTTTTCTTTAAATCAAGAATAGCTGAGTTTTTTTTTACAAATTAATTTGATATTGTGATTTTATGGGAGTCAACAACAACTCAATGAAGAATTGCATTATGTTGCATATTAAAAAAACCATCAATGGAACATTGAATTGATCCAATATTTTGGGCCTTCCATATTAAAATATCATGTTTGGTTTGCTTCAAAAGCATTGATGCTGTGTGTTGCTCAAACACTCATACAAAGGTGATGGAAGGCAACTCAAAGCAAGTAGTCATGGCACCCTTCTTAAAAATTACTGGATATCTCCAAAAACTTCTGTTCAATATTATTATTGGTTTCTTAAAAGAAATAATACAAAGCAAGGGATCATATCATGGCTGGTTTGAGTGTAGATAATATTAATCAAATAAATAAATATATCCAGATCCATGCAAATATCTCTCTTTCCTAATTTTAAGTTTAGCTGTGATTTTTGTTTGGTTATCAACATCAGTGATTCACAATACCTTCATTTATCAACCAATCATTCATTTCTTAAGAAATGAATCAACCAAGGAAACTTCATTCCAATTTCTATATGATCTCCAAACCTATAGATCCAATAATATTCAAGATTTCTGCTTCAAAATGCCACAGGAATTTCTTAAAATCCGTCAAATCATTACCAAAGTAATACAGTATGTAATACTCTTCAATTACTGTATTTAATGCATATAATGCTAAGCACCAATGAAGATCTCCATACAATCTATGCATAGGTTTTTTATATATGCAATATTCAATTTGAAGGCATGCAATAGTATACTTCCTTTTCAATTCCTATAAATATCAAACCAAAATTGATTCATGCCCAACTTATCAAACCAACTCATACCTCACAGAAAACACATATCAAATCCACCAATTGCTCCCAATACCCCTGAAACCTCAAGCAAAGAAAATGGTTCTATTATCCCATGAACAAAAAGAATGGTTGGAAGAAACACACCAACATATTGATCATGAGCTCAAGGAAAAAATTGAGCCATGTCCTGAAATTCGGGCACCAAGTGAAATCTGGATGCATGAAGAGCAGAATGAAAGAGTTTGGGTTCGCAGACTTCAAAGAATAATTTACAGGGAAGCCTTAGAATTGCATATTCTAGAACAATTAATACCAAATGTCTGGCACCTTTGGATGGAGAGGCCTGAATTCCTTGGAAGGTGTAAGTACTTATGCTTCAAAAATCATATCAGATTTATCATTAATTTCTATTTCTTTTACAGCTGTTCCATTGGTGGTCAATAGAAGTTCAATTCCAATGGACTTTTAGATGTTTCTCATCAATGATTACCAGTAATTTTCACAATTATTGGATTCTCTACTTGATCTTTCATGAAAATTCCACCTCTTTTCAACTATAAAACAAGGGTTGACAAGAACAGAGAATAATAAGTGCCTTATCTCAAAGTCAATGCTAGAAAAAGCCTTTTTATGCAATGAGAAAAGAAAAACTCATCTTTGTTTCAGGAAAAAATCAATAATACATGGAATTTTGTCAACTATGGAGTGTCTTACCTTTTGATAATCTTTAAATTTTCAAGTCCAATGCATTTATTTTTTTGATATGTGGCAAAATTCAATCAGATTTATTGTCCATTGGTTTCCTTATAAAATGAATTATTTCATCCTATGAAAATCCATGGATTTTTCCAATGAATGGGGTTTGCTCCCTCAAAGGTATTAAATCAAAGTATTTTTGGATGAGATCACCTGATTTTAATCTCAAAAGAATCTTCAAAAATTCACTATGACTTTAAATGAAAGAACCAATTTTTCATAAGCAGCTCTCTTTGTAAATAAATTCAATCATATTTGGCTTAAAACAAAAATAACAGTTGAAAAATAAAGCTTGATGTGTGTTGCAAGGAACTTGAACTCTTTTTGTGAAATATTGTCCTCTCATGAACTCCAACCCACCCATAAGGTAAACACCAGTGGAAAGGTGGTAAGATTTGTGTTTATTTATGCAGTCAGGTTTGATACGTCTCAAGAGATTTCAGTTTAATCTTCCAAAGTCATGTTTAACCAAATAAGATGAAATGGTTTCAATGCGTGAAAGGAAGTAAGAACATGATTTTTATCAAAAAATTAAATTCTATCTACTTTCAATTGCAAAAATTTTATTTAAAATGTGGTAAATGATCAAGAAATTAAGTTTTCATACTATTTTTGATTTAAGAATATTACCTTGGCCCTCTTTTCAATTAGGGAGAATTTAAGCACTCAATTTCAGATGAATCCTTGTAAATTTGCATTCAAAACCAGAAATATTCAGTTATTAAGAAAACTTTTAATATTTTCTTTAACTGTAGCAGATATCAAAACAGATTCACAATCAGATTTTACTGCAAGTTGGACCAAAATTGCACCTCTCAATTGCATTAGAGGAAGCATTTTTTTTTTCAAGCATTTTCATACCAATTCACAATTGAAATTTGACTCCCCATGTAAAAAATGATAAAAGCATTTCATCAATTTCAATACTAAACCTGGGTAAAATGGATCCTCTTGATCATACCATGGATTTAAAAAATGGAGGTGAAATTTGCAACAACTTAAGTGCTCATCCCAGTAATTTGAGAAAAATTCTATTTTTAATAATAGGTTTCTTCTTGATTTTAAATAAATTTGCCAAGGAAATACTTGGTTTGCAACAGCAAGCTTTTGAATTTCATTTTAAAATCTATAAAATTATTTAAACTGTAAAACTTAATAATAAGTCTCAATCTATTTTTGGATTAATTCTTTTCCCCTGTTAAGGGAACTGAATGATTATTATTCCTGACATCATTTAAAATGATAAAAAATAATCATCTCAATCAAGATCCATGGTAAAGCAAAACATGAATAAAAAATATGGTCATTTTTATCAAAATCCAAGTTGTAGTTCCCAAACATTTCTTCCTTCTGACAATATTTTTTTTTTCATTGCACAATGTAGAATTTGCCTCACATGCTTGAAATGAATTATAGAGTAGATGCATATCCAATTTGAGATATTCAATTTGTACATGAACCCTTTATAATCTCTCAAAATTCATCATATTCAATAGCCAATAACTTCAGATTCAATTGCCTGCAAATTCTCTCCCTCCATAAAATCAACACTTCAAACAACCCCACAACCTTTTCAAGTGCTAGTTGAAGACTTCCCTATATTATAACATGGATTATAGACCTCCTCATAGTTCAAAATCCATCAAAACTCGCACATTAAACAAGGAAGTAGCAGAACATTTGCCAAATTCCAATGACCCCATAAGTCTATGCCTACGTGACTATGAAAAGACTATTTTAAACATGAAATCTCGAGGAGACAGGGTTCCGCCCCCGCCCACTGAAGATCAAGTACAAGTTTTAAACTCAAAAAGCATCAATAAAATTGACCCAAACAACAACTTTTTCAACATGGAAACAACCAATGAAAACCTCTATGGAGGGAAGAAGAGCATTCCTGGAAAGTTCAAAGAGCAATGCCAGAAAAAATTAGAAAGCTATGGCATAAATGTTCCAACTTTCCAATGGAACCATCATAATTCAAAAAAGTGGGACCAAATATTGTCAGAAGTGATAATAAAACATTGGTTAAATGCTAAGGACAATGATGCATTTACAAATTATCCACTTGATATTGAGTTTTGCAAGAAGGACATACTCTTTTGCCTACTGGAACGTTGGCTACGTGGGCAGAAGGATAACTACATGAAGCCTAGGAAACGTAACAAGAAGGCTAGGTCTAGAGTTAAACACAGAGTAAGCTTAAGATTTCTCTCCATTTTCTCAATCCTCTTAGCTAAAATTTGGTCTTGAATCTGCAAGATATACAGAAACCGCTTGGCCACTGCAGAGCGCCATATGGGAAAGGATTTGGCAAAATGCCTTCTCCCTGGTAAGGAATGCTGCTCAGATACAGAAGAAGACAATGAGGGGAAATATCACTCTGTCCAAGTGTATTGGAGAAGCAAAATTTATTCACAATTTCTTCATAATCTTGATAACAACACTCTCAACTATTTATCTGAGATGAAAGGTGAACTTCAAGCTAAAAAACAAGTAGAATATGGAAGAACTTATGATGAAATAGTCCCAAATTATCAGATGAAACCATGTGAATCCCATCTCTTCTAATTGTTACTGCCCTCTATTCCTTGCCACATTAAATTGGACAGAGAAATTGGTTTTGGAGATGAAGCCAGTAGAGGATAAACTAGAAAGATTAGCAAAATCACTTGAAACCCCACGTTGGTTTGAATAAATTTAATTCCAAGTAGTTCTATATTTCCTCTGGTGTCACCCAGAAAACAATATCAAAAGCTCTAAATTTTAGAAAATTTTTATTTATTAATTAATTCCTGCTAAATAAAACAAATCAATATCACTAGATTAATTCTTTTGAGCTTCCAATATTATAAGAAATATTTAAAACAAAGTTTCTGCAAAAAGACATTAGAGAAATAAAATCATTCAAGGCAATGGTTTTCTTTTTGTAAATTCATTCTTTTTGTAAAATAAAATGTGAAACTCCTCAATTATTTCAATTTCAAATTGATTTATTTGAAATGTATAACTGAACTCAATATCTATGCGGTACAATATTTCCAACATGTCTGAGTAGATTTTCAAATCTTCAGTTAAAATTTAGAGTGACATTTCAATTTCCTACATCAAATTGAGATTTATTACATTTTGCAAGAAGAAAAAGAAGATATTAAAAACTGAATTTAATCCATTCAAAAAATACAATTTTTTTCAACCACAAAGTAACAAAAAAAAAGGACCCTCAAACCTCTTGTAATGATCTAATAGGAAATAGAAAGAAAAAAAGCATCAAAATCTTGACTTATCCAACCCAGGTAGTAACTTTTATGTGTCAGGTGTGAAACCGCACTGCTTCACTCCTCTATCACTTTACATAAAATTGAATTTCCCCATAATTCCAAATCTTCTGTATTCCATGCATGCACTAGAATTACTTGGAATCCTCAAGAACTGATACAAACAACTTTTCTCAGGTTCCAACTCAAGTTAGAAACAGAGTTTTCTCAGAGTCAAAACCAAGTCAAAACAATTTTCAGGTGCTACACCTGCCGGCAGGTGCAGCCTTTTTTTTCATGGTGATTATGTTGAGTGTTTTGAGTTAACATCATTATATTGAGTGTTTTGAATGAGATTTTAATGGTAAGTCAGTTCAACTTGTGTTGGGCTGATTCCATCACAAGCTTAACTTATGTTAAGCTTGGGATGGGATCAGCTTAACAAAAGTTGAACTTGTTTTTTTTTTGGTGTTTTTACTTTAGGGCTTATCAAAAGACTTGTATTTTTTGGGAACTTTTACTTTAGGGCTGGTCAAAAGACTTCTTTAATTTTTGGGCCCTTTTACTTTAGGGCTAGTCAAGTTGAAATGACTTTAGGGCTTGTCAAGTTACTTGTATTTTTTTGGTGTTTTTACTTTAGGGCTTGTCAAGTTACTTGTCTTTTTTTGTTGTTTTTACTTTAGGGCTAGTCCAGTTAATTGTATTTTTTTGGGTCTTTTTACTTTAGGGCTAGTGTTGAATTTCTGTTAGAGACTTTTAAGAATATTGAACATAGAGGGCTGTGCCAAAGCCAACATCAGTTAGAGAAAAGAAAAGACAGATTGAAAGAGGAAAAACAAGAGAAGAGAAAAAGATTTGAAAAGAAGAGAACAAACATTGAGCAAGTGGAAGATGTTGAGGTTGCCAAGTTGATCTGTTATGTGGTTGAAGGTGGAGGAAAAGAAATGGAGACGTGATAATAAAAGACTTCGGAAGAGTTGAGAATGAAGTGTTAGACTTTGTTGATGTGATGAAGATGACAACAATGGTAAGTCTTACCAGTCAGGACTTGACAAAGAGTAGGAAGAAAAAGTTGAGAATTTGGATTTGAGGAGTTGTACGTGATTGGGTTTTTGGTTGAAGATAATTGGAAGAATCAGAGGTTCAAGTATGGAATGATGAGCCAAGAGAAGGAAAGAGAGTTGCGCATCGGAAGAGAGTAGAGCTAAGTTGAGAGACATGAATGTGACATGCAAGGGTGGACACATGACAGTAGCTAGAGACGCGCGGACATGAAAGAGACGTGGGAGAAACTGTAAAAGAGAAAAAGAAAAATAGAAGGAAAAAAAGAAAAGAAGGAAAAAGAACAAGATAAAGAAAATGGAAAGGGAGAATAAGGAAAAAGAGAAAATAAGGAAAAAGATTAGAAGAAGAGAATTATTGAGGAAGAGAATAATTTATTCAACACCCCCCGTGACTTGTAAGACTTATGTCGGAGTGGGGTAAGAAGGGTCTATTAATTGTAAGAGAAGAATGAGAAAACAAAGTGGAAGAGCTTTTGTAAGGCCATCGGCCTTCATATTGGCAGCTGGAATTAATTCTATAGTCAGATTTCCGAGTTTGAGTTCCTCTCGGAGAGCTTTGGTTTTGATATTGATGTGATGTGTTTTGTAATTAAAACCAAATTTCTTGAGCTTGTCGTCGAGGCCCTTGTTGTCAGTGAAATGGCGGCTTGGAATAATCTTTGACTTCCAGAGTTCGGCAACGAGTCCCCTCATCCAGATAGCTGCAAGAAAAGAGTCCACAAGAGGATTTAATTCCGCTTCCGTAGTAGAGTGTGTGACGTTACGTTGCCGGTAGCTGCTCCAGGAAATGAGAGAGTTGAACAGGAGAGAAAGATTACCTGATTGGGATCTTCTCGTATCCAGATTGTCGCTCCAAGTAGCATTGCTGTAGCATTGAATCTCAGTGTTCGTGTGATGGACTTGAAGCGTGATTTTTAGATCTTTAGTAGCCTTTAAATATTTCCAACATCTTTTTACTTCTCTCCAGTGACGAATTCAGGGTTTTTCGCAGAATCTTGCAAGACTTGAAACGGCAAAGGATAGATCAGGGCAAGTTAAACAGGCAATGTAGTTGATGAGGAAGACAGCTGATTGATAATTGATTTTCAAGGCCTTGAACTCCTCATGTTCTTTGTCACTGGCAGGAGTCAGATTTATATTGGCAGTAAGAGGAATCGAGGCGGGTTTACAGTCGCTCATGTTTAGTTCTTCAAGCCCGTGATTGATATGTTTGGGTTGGGACAGTTTTATTTTATTGATTGAACGTTTGTATTTCATTTCCAGGATGGTGTTCGGCTCGTGATTACTTGAATTAGGAAAACGATTGAGAAATTTGTCCTTGAAATTGTTCCCAGTGCCGACAAGGATAAGATTGTCGACGTGAAAGAAAAGAACCAAATTGGAGTCTGAGTGTATGTATAAGCAGGGGTCAGAGATGGATTCGTGGAATCCTTGTTCTTGAATCCAAGAATTGAGAGTATTGAACCAATTGGCAGGAGCTTGCTTCAAGCCGTAAAGCAATTTTTGCAAGATAAGATAGTCGGATTTTCTGTTTGAGCCCTTGGTTTTCTTGATTATGACTTTGTCGGATAATGGAGCGTGAAGAAAGGCGCTTTTTAAATTGAATTGAGAGATTGGAAGGGAATGGAACAAGCCAAAAATCAATGCAATGCAAAGAGAGGTGGCTTTACCAGTGGGGGAAAAGTTATCTTGAAAGTTGAGACTGTAAATTTGGTTGAATCCTTGAACACACAATCTGCTTTTGTAAACTAGGGGATCCCTGTGGCAATTGTCCTTAAGACGATAGACCCACTTTGTATTAAGAGGATTAATGGGCTCAGGACCCTCATAATCTTCCCAAATGCCTAGGGATTCTATGCCGTTAAGTTCTACATTCATTGAGGCTTCCCATTTTGGACCGTTGTGGCATCTTTTTGCTTGTTCAAAGGTTCTGGGAAGGAAATAGTGATGGTAGCCGTAGCATTGTGGAGGATTTAGGCTTGATTGATCTCAAAGAGCATAGCTGGGCACAAGCTGTTCAGCCAGTTCTTCAGAAGAATCAGATTTGGAATTGGAAGGGGAATTGTTATGGGTTTCAGGAGAAAGAACGGGAGAGTGAGAGTGATCATTGGAGGAAGATTGAGAGTGGATGTTGTTGGAATGTGGGATAGGTGAAGACTGGACAGAAGGAAATTTGGGAAGATTGTCATCCATTCTGATTTTCAAGTTGTTTTTGGAGGAATTGGAGTTGGTGGACATTGGGGAGAGGTCATCAAACTTGAGAAATCGGACATTTTTGGAGGAAATTATGGAATTGTCAGGTTTTAAGATTCTATATGACAAAAAATTTGGGTTATAACCCACGAGGGTACCAGGAAGACCTCGGTCTTTGAATTTATCACCGCAATTAATTTTGTTATCAAGATAAACAACTTTGCTCACGATGGGGTGAAAGTAACTGCTAGGAAGAGATTTTTCAAAGAAAAGTTGGTAAGGAGACAAAGAATGGGGATCTTTGGGGATTTGATTCAATGAAAGACAGGCGGACTTGGAAACTTCCTCCCAAAGATTGAGGGGAATCTTTGAGCTTTGCAGGATGGCTCTTATTGATTCAGTCAGAGTGCAATTGGCTCTTTCCACCTTCCCGTTTTGCTTGTGATGATACGGTTCGGAGACAAGATGTTGGATTGAGTTGATAATAAAGAAAACTTCAAGTTCAGTTGAAGTGAATTCGCCGCCTCCGTCAGTGCAAATGGTAGCTGAAAAGCAATCCCGTTTTTGCTTCTCATGGTTCAAGATAATTTTCAGTTGAAGGGAGGCATTGGACTTGTATTGAAGTGGAATTGCTGCAATATAACCAGAAAAATTGTCTATCACCGTCATGATATAATTCATATCATTTCGTGAAGAGGGATTGATGGGACCTATCAGATCCACATGAAGTTTTTTGAATGGCCTAGAGGTGCAGGTAGACGTATTCTTGAAAGATGTTTTTGATATCTTAGAGAAGAAGCAGTCTTCGCATTGGAATTTGGAGAGATGCTTAGAGGATAAGGAAGGAAAGAGATTTTTGAGACGGGCAGGATAAGCATGACCAAAGGATTGATGTAGGGTTTTGATTTGAGTAAGATCATGGTTCTTAAGCGAGAGATGGCAGAATTTCAAGTCTTTTCCAATTCAAGAAGGGGGGTTGAACACAAAGAGATTCTCCTGAATGAATCCAGAAAAAGCACGTTTGGATCCGGAAAAGAGGGAGAATCAATTCTTGGAGGCAGAAAGAGAGCAATTTTTGGAAAAGATAAGCTTGCCGGTGCTTATCAGGTTGACTACGAGATTGGGAACGTAAAGGCAGTTACTGAGAGTGACCAAAGAACTTCTCCAGGATAATCTGACTACTCCCTTGCCCTTGATGGGTAATCTGGCTCCTTCTTTCCTGGTATTTATGAAGTCATCAGCAGTGAGATAGTCAAGATGGTTGAAGAAAAGAGGTGAGTTGAACATGTGGCACAAAGCGCCATAATTGATGATGATTTGATTTAACGGATTAATGTATTCAATCCAAGTAGTGAGCAGAGTCACGTAATGAGCGACTTCTTTTGTTTTGGATTGGGAGTTGAGTTGTGCTCTCCACCGAACTTGTGATTCTTTCCACCAGTCCAGAGCAAGATGTTTGTGAAGATGCCAGCATTTGCTTTCTGGATGGTCGGGTGATTGAGGGTTGTGGTATCCCCTTCTACATCTGAACTCCGGTGGAACTGGTTTCTTAGTTGGCCGGGAAGAAATAAGAGCCATGTTGCCAAGCTTGGTTTCTTTAGATTTCACCTTAGTTTTTTTATCTAGCTGGGTTAGATGATTTAGAACAAGGTCCATGGTTACGAGTTTGTCTGAGTGCATGATTTTTTGATGCAAGGACTGGAGAGAAGAGGGGAATTTGAAAAGAATGAGGTAGGCAAGAATATTGTCAGGAAGATCTATTCCAACTTCAACCATCTTTTTGAGAGAGATTTTGGTTTTGGTTATGAATTGATTAATTGCGTCTGGTTTGAATTGTTGATAAAGGAACTCGTTGAAAATTTGGGCTCGGTTGGCGGTTTGAGAGGAGGCAAAGTGTTCTTTAATTGTTTTCCAAAGAAGTCTAGCCGATGATATATTAGCTGGGTTCACTACATTTTTGTGGGTAATCGAGTCAATTCGTGAGAGCAGGATGACTCTGGTTTCCATGTCATCGATTGAGCTGAGACCTTTTGAATTGTCTTCCAGGGCTTCCTTGATGCCTTTGAGTTCTAAAAGCATTGACATCTTGTCTTTCCATATTGAATAGTTTTTGTCCGTGAGCATTGGAACAGCTTTGAGAGCAGCCTTGAGAATTATTTGTTGGAAGCCATCATTGCTGGATCCCTCCATTGCTTCGGTTAGCTTTGTCGGATGGAAGTTTGGCTTTTAACCGTGTTGAATTTCTGTTAGAGACTTTTAAGAATATTGAAAATAGAGGGCTGTGCCAAAGCCAACATCAGTTAGAGAAAAGAAAAGACAGATTGAAAGAGGAAAAACAAGAGAAGAGAAAAAGATTTTAAAAGAAGAGAACAAACATTGAGCAAGTGGAAGATGTTGAGGTTGCCAAGTTGATCTGTTATGTGGTTGAAGGTGGAGGAAAAGAAATGGAGACGTGATAATAAAAGACTTTGGAAGAGTTGAGAATGAAGTGTTAGACTTTGTTGATGTGATGAAGATGACAAGAATGGTAAGTCTTACCAGTCAGGACTTGACAAAGAGTAGGAAGAAAAAGTTGAGAATTTGGATTTGAGGAGTTGTACGTGATTGGGTTTTCGGTTGAAGATAATTGGAAGAATCAGAGGTTCAAGTATGGAATGATGATCCAAGAGAAGGAAAGAGAGTCGCGCATTGGAAGAGAGTAGAGCTAAGTTGAGAGACATGAATGTGACATGCAAGGGTGGACACATGACAGCAGCTAGAGACGCGCGGACATGAAAGAGATGTGGGAGAAACTGTAAAAGAGAAAAAGAAAAATAGAAGGAAAAACAGAAAAGAAGGAAAAAGAACAAGATAAAGAAAATGGAAAGGGAGAATAAGGAAAAAGAGAAAATAAGGAAAAAGATTAGAAGAAGAGAATTATTGAGGAAGAGAATAATTTATTCAACAGCTAGTCCATTGGATAGTACCAGTTTTTTTTTATTTTGATTTATTTATTTATTTTTTTGTTTTTTTTAACCAAAAAATGAACATTCTTTGATTTTTTGGTTGATTTCTGTTTTTTTGGAAGGTTTATTTAGTTTATGGGTTGTGTTAGTACCCTTTCATTCCTTTTCCTTTTTTTTTTTTTTTTTTTCTCACTGCGGTCCGGGCTGTGTGGAATGCCACACAACTACATTTGAGCCATGTACAACTCCACATGGCTTTAATGTAGTTGTGTGGAAGTCCACATGGCAGCAGACTGGGTTGGGTGGGCCACACAACTCTGTGAGCCGTGGGAGGCTGTACACAGCCCAAATTGGACTGTGTGGTGTGCCACATGGCCCATTTCAAACCGTGTGCACAGCTCAATGAGCCGTGAATTTAACATTACCCTTTTTTTTGGTGTTTTTACTTTAGGGCTTGTCAAGTTACTTGTCTTTTTTTTGGTGTTTCACTTCAGGGCTTGTCAGGTTACTTGTCTTTTTTTTTGGTTTTTTAACTGTAGGAATTGTCAGGTTGAGGTTGTAATTTTTGGCACTTTGACTTTAGAGCTAGTCAAGTTTAACTTGTATTAATAATTTAGAGTTGCTCCATAGACTCTTTCATTGTTTATTTAATTTTTGGTTTTTTGGTTGTCTTCAGTTTTTTTTGTTTTCTTATTTATTTTTACTTATTTTTATTTTTTTGTTTTTTTTTTAGCCAAAAAATCAAAATTTTTTGATCTTTTGGTTGATTTCCGGTTTTTTGTATTTTTATTTAGTTTATTTTAGCTTTTTTCTTTTTTTTTTTTGGCCCACAAAACTTGAAGCCATACGACTAAATTCCTTCCAGCAGTGTACAAGCCCACAAAACTTGAATTTAGTTGGTTGTTGTGCCACCCAGCCCAGGCTTTTGTGTGGGATCTGCACAACTACACTCAAGTTGTACAGCGGCTACATGACTACAATCAAGTCATGTAGCATTCCACACATCCCAAATGAGTAGTGTAAAGTGTGTTGAAAAAAAGCATGGGACTGATTTTTAAAGCGCCCACACCCACCCACTCCAAACCAACCTGGCATCCTTGCGCAACTTTTCTTATCAAAGTTCTTTGAAAATCCACCTGTTGACCACATTGATCAATCTGCCACCATCTCATCAACCACTGTCCTTGATCCCATCCCTTGACTTCTAGCGCAATGACTCTGGTAAGTTCTTTCATTTTGCACATCATTTTTCTTCAGTTTTCTAATGTTTTTTTCTTTTTTTCTTTTATTATAATCTATCAGATGATGAAAAAAATTAGAAAAAAACCTATCCCAAGAGACCCAGGCCCACGTGTTTGGAATTTACAAAGCAGGGTCATCTTGGAATCAAATTGCCTCCAATTTGAAGATTGAGAGGACAGTCAGTTATAATGTCATCCAACAATTCAACTTATGTGGAAACATCAAGCCATTAAAAATTCCAGGAAAGCCTTGGAAAATGACCAATTGTGATCCTTGTGAGCTTGGGCATACAATACAACACTCACAAAAGTTGAAAGCGCCTGAAATACAAAACACAATCTTGAAGGAATTCTCAACCCAGACCATTCAAAAACAAGCTCATGAACTTGGTTTTTCTTCCAGGGTGGCGGTCAGGAAGTCTTTTATAAATGAAGATCAAAGAAAATAACAACCTACCTTTGCACGTGAACATCATCATTGGACCTTTGAGGACTGGAAGAAAGGGATTTGGACCAATGAATCAAACTTTGAAATTTGCAACAGCTCACAACAAGTCCTGGTATGGAGAGCCCCCCAAGAAAAATTAAACTCTGACTGTCTTGCTCCCACATTCAAGAGTGGGAGATCATCAATCATGATCTGGGGTGCTTTCATTGATGAAAGCACCTCTCCTCTTGTTTTTATGCCTCCAAAACAACAAACAGCTAAAGATTTCATTGAGATTTTTTATAAATGCGCTCTTGGCAGCTGGATGAGCAACCTCAATCAACCCAACACCGTTTTGATGGAAGAAGGGGCCCCTGTTCACAATGCCAATATCAGCAAGGACTGGCAAGGCACCCATTGTATCACAAAACCCACCTTCCCAGCTCAGTCCCCAGACCTCAACCCAATTGAGAATTTATGGAAATTTTAAAAAATAATATTCAAATGTTATATCAACAAAAATTGATCCCAGAGATGGAAAGGGCCCTCCAAAGTGCCTGGGATGACTTTCCCTGTAAAATCCTCAAAACTCTCATTGACTCCATTGCAAATTGCATGCAAGCTGTCATCAAGGCCAACGGAGGTTCTACCCAATGGTAGATTTAATTATTTTTGTTTCTTTTTATCTTTTTCTTATTCCTCATCATCCTATCCTTATCTTACCCAACTCCCATCAATTTTCAATGGTACAATCTTTTTCTATGTTTTTTTGTATTTATGCTTGATTAAAAGGAAAAGGGTGATGATAAATTCACGGCTCCAATGGTGTGGTAGTTGTTTAGGGCCCTACACGGCCCATTTGAGCCGTGGGGGCCCATAAACAACTACAAAGGGCCGTTCAAAACATGCGCAACCCCCAGGGAGTTGTATCGGAGCCTTTTACCCCCCGGAAATGGCAATTTTGAGCCGTGTACCCCCGTACACGGCTCAAATCCACCATTTTCAGGGGTGTGCAACCCCCCAGAAGTCATGCCAGAATTTTGGGCACCCCCTGGACCACACTTGGGTTCCCACAACCCAAATTTGGGATCAAAGTATACTATTTGGGACAGTTGGACCACACGTAGCAATACCAAAGCAAAATTAAAGTGAAATTTCACTTTAATATCTAGGATACTTCAATCAATTTCACTTTGATTTCACTTTGATTTGACACATCTTTCTTAACTCAAAAGTGAGCAAACTTTGCAGTTGTTCATTTGAAATTTGGATTGAATACTGAAGTAGCATTGCAATTTTTTTGCATTATGGGAAAAGTGGAAAGCCCTTCTTGTGACATGGCTGCATTGAAGTACTACATCAATAGTGCGGTTAACAAAGCTTTGGAAAAAAAGGATTTGGGTAATGAAACATTGGAAGCCCCAATTGCATCCTCATCTAGGGTGAAAATTGAGGAACAAAATGTTTGACGGTTGGATTTGACTTCTGGTCATGAGTAAAATTTTATGTTACTGAGGTCTTTTCCTTATTTAATTTGATCAAAACTAATTGAGGGATTGTAATTATGAAACTATGAAACTATGAAACTATGGCACCTATGAAACTATGAAAATAAACAATGAATTTTTACTAGATCCACTTGACCCACCTCCTGTGAGAGCCTTTCCTACTAGGGAAGAGGCGCAAAAATATTGTCAAAAATGGGCTGTGAAGCATGGTTACACTCTGACAGTTTTTAACTTGAAGAAAGATAAATATGTGGATTTGGCCTGTGATTGACATGTTTCCTACTCAGGGAAACTTCTTACTGAACGGTCTTGGAAAACTCACACAAGGAAGGTTGGGTGAAAGTTTTTAATCCAAGCAACTTGCACAAAGGCAGACCCCTTGTGGCAACTCTCCTACACAGAAACTGTCAGCTTGCTACTATTGCAGAGCAAGCTGCAAAAGTAACATAAATAACATAAAAATAATAATAATAAAATTAACCTAAGAAGGAGAAGGAAAACCATAAATATTATTGCAAAAATTAATTTTCCACCCAAAATTAGGTAGGGTCACTCACTGAGCCCACCCTTGAAATCCAACTCCTTATATTTTTAAATAATTAAGGAAAAGAAAGACCAAAATACCACGGCACCAATATTGAACTTTTTGGCCAATTAAATATCTCTCATGTATTGTCACATATAGGTTTCACACCTAAAATTCAGTCAGAATTGAGGTGTTGTGTATATTTTAGGAGTTACAGATGGAAATGTGTTCTGTCACAATTCCCACACGCAGCTGCGGCAGCCAATGCACCCACGCGCGGCTGAGCTACAGCTCTGTCACTCTTTCAAAGTTGTTTAAGCAGCCCCAGGCCTCTGACAAGTACGCAGCTGCGGGACTACGGGTTGACAAAGTGACAGGCGGCCTGAGAAACCTAGGTACTGTGTAAACATGCTACAACCTACATGAGAAAATTCTACATATGTAATAAATGTTCCCATGGATAGTAGATAGTCTAAAAATAAATAAAATCATATAAAAATGCTTAAATAACCCTTATATGTATTTTTTATTAAATATAATTCAAAGTACCAAAAATGTCGAAAATAAGATAATCACTACTTCTAAAAATATATTAAAGTACTTTAATACACTATTATGAGAATTTCTAGACATCAAAATTTTTTTGACATACTAAGAAAACTTATGATGTAAAAATATTACATGAATACCCATGACTTACATTTTTAAGTAATTATTTTAGTAAATCAACTGAATTTTTAAAATAAGGCGTAAAATCAATATCATGACTTTACTCCAAATATTTAATACATAATGAGAACTCACCTGATATCAGAATATCTGTAGGAATGTCTATTAAAATAATTATTAACTTACTGGGAACATTTACTAAGGATAATTAATTAAATAATAAATAAAAAGTACAGATTAGTGTTATTCACACGTCCAAATATCAATTATAAAGTAGAATTATTCCCATACCCTGTGGAATTAGATGCTACCCGTGCTACAGAACCAAAAACAGGTGACAGGCTACCACTTGTTACCCTGCTAGCCTCAGTGTCCTTCCCTTTGAGCCCCTGTACCCCTCAGAAGGACAATATTGGGACTCCAAAAGCTATGAATAAAGAGCTCTTTAGAGGATATTGATACCCAGAGACCCAGTTATATTTATACCCAGAATCCGTGCCAAGATAATCAAATACTTATAAGAGATAAGTAAGTGATTTATGGCTTTAGTCTGATTAATAATATCTGTCCTCAACCCTCTTTTATCAATTTAAACTGCCAAACAACCTTATAAACCCAGTATACAGGTTTAACCCATCAGTGCATGTCCCAAACAGATACCCAAAGGATTTAATAATATACCAGTTAGTTTTATTATCCTTTCTCTGTAGTGACAGCTTGGTTACAAATCCCTACCACTCCACCGTGTATTTTATATACATATTATCTTTGTGCAAAATATCCTTTAAACTAAAGGGCCCAAAGTAACCAGGCCTACGTGTTTTCATACTGAATAGCCTGAAGAGAGGTGTTAAAGATCCCCAATATAATTGTGGCCCCTCTATAAAAATATTTAATAATCAATTTATCTATATTGATTTATAACAATAAACCATAACCAAACCAATTAACCTTGCAATAAGCTTTATCCAAATATTTTATGGATTTTTGCTGCATTTATTAAATAATATATTTATTATTTATTCTATCACCACTGGTAGCTAAGGGATAGCCAGGGTCTTTGAATCCAGGAGGCTGACAGAAACCCAACATAACCATCAACCATCAGAAAATCCCTCTGTGCATCCTCAACTGAGGAGAATCACTGGGGTAGCCTTAGAAAATCTTATATAAGGCATGAATAATGGGCTCAATAAGTTACAAATTAATAGAAAATTGAGCAAGATTGATTGAGGCAATTATTTTGATGACCAAACAATCTATAACACTAAGCAGAAGGTAGCGCTTGAAGAACTGAAGGAGAAAAAGTGTTATGGACGTACTCTAAAAACAGCTTGAAGAATCAAGTTGGATTCATTGTTCAAAATTCAGTGGAGAGGGTCACTTAGAGGCCCTGTTCTTGGCCCACCCAGATTCATCAAAGCTTTCCAAACAATCCCATCATATTTCTATGTTGGATTGTACTTATAAAACAAATAAGTACAAAATCCCGCCATTGCATGTTGTAGGGATGAAAGCCAACCGGAAAACTTTCACAAAAGATCTTGTTTTCATAACAAAAGAAAAATTTCAGTTCTACAGTTGGTTGGTAAATGCATTAAAGGAGTTGGCTTATGATCCTGAGAGACTTCCAAAAGTCTTTTTGATGGACCGTGAAAAAGCTCTGGTTTGTTCAATTCAATCTAGTTTCCCAGAGTCATCAAGGCAATTTTGCACTTGGAACTTGTCTAAAAAAATACAAGAAAACTGTAAAGTGCGCTTTGTCAATGATGTTGAAGAATGGAAAAGCTTCATGACTCTATGGGAAAAGTATGGGTCCTCAAAGACTAAGGAGGAGGCAGAGTTCAATGATGCAGAACTCAGAGTCGGTCCAAATCACTGCTTCTTATTCTTCCTAGTTTTGGGTTCTGACCTTTTGACTTGTATAGTGTTTCTTGAAAGACTATGAGGATTTGCTTGATTATATGGAAAATAACATTTTCCCTATCAAAGAGACATTTGTAATGGTGTGGAGTTTTATAAACCAAGATTTTGGAAACAAAACAACTTCTTGGGTTGAAGGGGCGCATGGCACTCTCAAACTGTTCCTTGCAAACTCTTTGGGAAATATGTTGGATGTTTTGAAAAACCTTGACGGAACAGTTTTGAATTGAAATAAATTGGTTCATGCATCACTGCACAACTCTTGAATTAAGTTAGGGACAGTTCTCCCACCTGAACTGTTACCATTGGGATACAAATTGTCTTTAGAGGCAATGCAACTTATTAGGTAACAATTTGAGAATTTCAAACGTGATCATGATGGCAAAGTGTGCTTCAAGTCATACTCCAAGAATATGGGTTTTCCCTTTCCCCACTAAATAGTTGACTGTCTAGCATTGAGAGGATCCATGGTACCCCAAGATGTTCATCCTCAGTGGAGGTTGTACTATGACTCTTGCAGTTCTAGTTCTGTAAGTTGGCTTAAGTTGGATTGTTCAAATCACTATGTGATTAATGCTTTCTGATTAATTCTTCCTAATTCACTAATGGTTGCTCCTTTTGAATTTTTGAAGTGCAACGTGGACAAAATTCTGAGCATTCCTCAGTTACAAGAAAAAGTGAATGCAATGATCTTGAAATCTCCAGATCATGAGCAAGGCGGCCTATTGAAGTATATCATTCAGAAGATCACAAAATATTGATTGAAGCCAAGAATTTAACCTAAATTCTTACAATCAAGTAGGGGCCAGCCAAAATTGACAGATATGTGGAGAAAACCATCTTGGTTTGAGAATTTTGAAAAACAAATCAAGCGGGAAAATAGGACTGGAAGGATGCCAAATAAGAAAATAAGAAAGATTGTAAGTCTTTTCTTTTGGAAAATGTTCATTTTTTGGGTTGAATGAACTAAATAACTAATGATGAATTTTTAGTCAAAGTCAGCAGGATCAGAATCTGAATTTTATAGTTCAGAGGAAGAGACTGAAAGTGAATTGGGATCACTTAATTTGGAATTGGAATCCTCTTCAGAGGAAGACTACATGCAGCAAAGCTCAACCAGAAGCTCATCTTTGGTGATTATTCATTTCATTGATGTGATTAAAGAAATGAATACTAACTTAGTTTTGATGATAGGAACCAAAGGTTAAATACCTCAATCAAATACCCAAGAAATTCCATAAGCTCTTGGGTGAGGTTTGGGAACCAATTGGAGATGGGGATTGCGGATTTATATTGATTGCTAAATCTCTTGGTTACAACGAACATGGATTATTTAAAGTGAGAAAGGAAATGATTGAAACATTAGAGAAACATAACGCATGCTACGTTAAGATTCTTGGTGGTGCAAAAGAGGTAGAAAAGATTGAACAAAGTCTTGATGTTGAAGACCTCAATCAAAAGATTCCCTCTTCAAAATGGCTCGCTAAACTAGATATGGGACAAATATTAGCAGACACATATGCCAGACCTATATGTTTCATTTCATTGTAGTCATGTTTTTCTTATACTCCAATGAAAAATGGTGTTACAGATCAATCAGAGCCTATTTATATTTCCTTTGTAAACAATAACCACTGGTTTCTATTGGTACTTGAGGTAGAAATTATTCCAATCCGGCCCATTGTAGCGAAGCCGTGTTCCTTGATTTCTAAAAAAGCCTCTGGTTGGGTTGATCATCTCAAAGATCAACTGCAAATGTATTCTAGATTATATATATTATAGATGTTGACTTCATTTTGTCATTGGGTTTCATATAAATTTTAATTTGAATGCAGCTAACAAGTTATATCAATATAAAGGGTCATCACAGTTTGAACATTGTTATGTTGAGTTTTTTGAGTTAACATCATTATATTGAGTGTTTTGAATGAGAGTTCAATGCTAAGTCAGTTCAAATTGTGCTGGGCTAATTCCATCATAAGGAGTGTTTGACTCCTTATGATCAGGTCAGCTTAACACAATTTGAACTTGTTCTTTTTTTTGTTTTTTTATTTTAGGGCTAGTCCAGTTACTTCTCTTTTTTTTGGTGTTTTTACTTCAGGGCTTTTCAAGTTACTTTTATTTTTTTTTGGTGTTTTTAGTTTAGGTCTAGTCCAGTTACTTGTGTGTTTTTTGGGTCTTTTTACTTTGGGGCTAGTCCATTGGATAGTACCAGTTTTTTTTTATCATTATATTGAGTGTTTTGAATGAGAGTTTAATGGTAATTCAGTTCAACTTGTATTGGGCTGATTCCATCATAAGGAGTATTTTACTCCTTACAATGGGATCATCTTAACACAAGTTGAACTGGTTTCTTTTTGTTGTTTTTAGTTTAGGGCTAGTCCAGTTACTTGTCTTTTTTTTGGTGTTTTTACTTCAGGGCTTGTCAAGTTACTTGTCTTTTTTTTGGTGTTTTTAGTTTAGGGCTAGTCCAGTTACTTCTGTTTTTTTGGGGGGTCTTTTTACTTTAGGGCTAGTCCATTGGATAGTAGCAGTTTTTTTTGTTTTTTATTGATTTATTTATCTTTTTTTTTTTAAACCAAAAGATGAAAATTTTTTGATTCTTTGGTTGATTTCTGTTTTTTTGGAATTTTTATTTAGTTTATGGGTTATTTTAGTACCCTTTCATTCCTTTTTGTTTTTTGTTTTTTTTGTTTTTTTTTTTGGCTCACCATGATCCGGTGGTGTGTGGGATTCCACAGGACTATATTCAAGCCGTGTGGAGTTCTACACGGCTGGAATGTAGTTGTGCTGCATCCCACACAAGCCTGGACCATTTTGTGTGGGCCACGTGGTTTCCACACGACTACATTTGAGCCGTGTGGAGTTCTACACAGCTGGAATTTAGTCGTGCGGCATCCCACACAAGCCCAGACTATGGTTCTTTGAGCCATGTGGCACGCAACAAGGCTTGAATGTGGTTGTTTGGTGTACCACACGGCTCATTTTGAGTTGTCTCCATGGCTCAATGGGCCGTGAATTTAACATTCCCCACAGGCAAATTATGCTGTAATTTTATCTCTTAATTTCATGTTATTTCTAATTTTTTTAGAAAAAATTAAACTTATTGTAAATTAAAATTAACATGCTCAGCTAGTAAAATAAACAAATTTAAAACAATATTGTGTTTTTTTTGTGAGAACACAAAAATTGAAAAAAGATAAAAAAAAAAAGTGGGCAGAACTCAGGGGTTCAGTCCCACACTTTTTTTCCACCCACTTTACACGGCTCATTTGGGCTGTGAATTTATCATCACCCAAAAAAATCATTTCATGAATCTGAACATAAAACCAAGATCAAGGTTTGGTTCTGAGGAAGGACACCCAGACTGCACTCAAAATTTGTGAGTGTTGGCACTTGGGCTCTTTTCAAAACAGTGGAGAAACCTTTGTCCCACCACCTGTACCATGGGTGGACAAAAGTTGTGGAACTGATTTTTAAATTTCCAACACCCACCCACTCTAAACCAACTCAACATCCTTCCACAACTCTGTTCAAAAACCAGGTACAAAAACCTCATGTTAACCACATCATTCTCTTCACCTCTATCTGCCATCCATCTTCCACCATCACCTCTTCCAATAACAGATGAATTTAGTAAGTTTCTTTTTTTCATTTTGTATTTTTTTTTCATTGATTTTTACTAATTTTTTATTTTTTTTAATTGATTTTTTACTTATAGTTAATAAGAAACCCCTTAACCAATCAAATAAAGGCCAGGATTTTGGGAATTTATGATTCTGGAACTTCTGGGAACAAAATTGGTTCAAATTTGGGGATTACAAGTACAAGAACTTAAAATTTCCTCAATTTCTTCCAGGATTGAGGGACCATCAAATTGTAAAAACAATCCAGACAACCTCAAAAAATAACAGATTTTGATCTTTTTGAGCTGCGCCCAATCATCAAGAATCAATTTAAGTTGAAGGCCCCTGAGATCTGTCATTTTATTTTGTAAGATGTATTGACTCAGACAATTCAACCAAGAGCCCATGAATTGGGTTTCTGTTCAAGAATGGCTGCCAAGAAGCCAAATTTGACAGATGAACAAAAGAAAAGACAAATCATCTTTGATTTCAAGCACATTCATTGGATCATAGAAGATTGGGAAAAGGCCATTTGATCCAAAAAATCAAGCTTTGAAATTGGTAAGGATTTTCAGAAAGTCATGGTCTTCAGAAGGAAGCCCTCAAGAAAAATTTAAAACAGAATGCTTTTCACCCACATTCAAGAGTGGTAGGTATTCCATCATGTTCTTGGGTTCTTTCATTGCTGAAAGCACCTCTTCACTCATCATCATGCTTCCAAAACAAAAAACTGCAAAGGATTTTATCAAAATTATTTACAAAGGGGGTTGTCAGCTTTCTACTATTGCAGAGCAAGCTGAAAAAGTAACAAAATAATGTAAATAGATAAAAATTTTATTAAAGGAGAAATAATATTAAAAATATTATTTCAAATTCTGATTCTACATTAAAATTAAGGTAGGGTCACTGACTGACACCTACCTCCAATTCCTACTGCTTATATTATTAAATAATTTATGAAAATTTAGAAATAGACGCAGCCTTGGGATTTTGGCCATTTTAATATTTCACATGCACTGATTGGTTAAACCTATTACTGGGGGTTAAAACGTTGTTCAGCAGTTTAAATTGATAAAAAGGGTTTTGGGATGGATATTATTGATCATACTAAAGCCATAAACCATTTAATTATCTCTTATAACTATTTGATTACCTTGGCATGGTGTCTGGATGTAAATATAACTGGGTCTCTGGATATCAATGGCCTCAAAAGAGCTCTATATTGATAGCTTTTAGAGTCCCAATTCTGTCCTTCTGAGGGATACAGGGGCTCAAAGAGACGTTTGCTAAGGCTAGCAGTGTAACCAGTGGTAGCCTGTCAAGTGTTCTTGGTGCTATAGCACGGGTAACATCTAATTCCACAGGGTATGGGAATTATTCTACCTTTTGATTGATGTTTTGACGTGTGAATAACACTAATCTATCCACATCATCATCATTTCATTAATTATCCTTAGTAAATATTCTCAGGATTTTAATAAGTTTTCTTAGTAGACATTCCTACAGGTAATCTGATTTCAGATGGTTTCTCATTATGTATTAGCTGATGGGAGTAGATCATAATATTGATTATGCTCCTTATTTTCAAAATTCTGTTGATTTACTTGAAATGATTAATTAAAAATAAATATAAGGTATGAGAATACATGTAATATTTTTACATAATCAGTTCCCTTAGTATGTCACAGACATACTGATGTCTTGAAGTTCTCACCATTTTTTATTTAAAGTATTTTAAGATATTTTACAAACTTTATTATTTTATTTTTGACATATTTGGTATTTTTATTATATTTTATAAAAAAAATATATGTAGAAAGTTTATTTAAGTATCTTTATATAATTTTATGTATTTTTAGACTATCTACTATCCAGGGGGACATTTATTACATATGTAGTATGTCCCCATCTTGGTTGTAGCACCTTTATGTGGTACCTGGGCTTCTCAAGCTGTCTGTCACTCTGTCAGTCCATAGTCCCGTAGCTGCGTACCTGTCAGATTCCTGGGGCTGTGTACACAGCTTGTCAGGTTATGTGGACAGGGTGGCAGTGCTGCTGATCAGCCGCAGGCGGATGTGTTGGTTGCTGCGGCGGTGTGTGGGAATTGTGACAAATCACATTTCAACCCGTAACTCCTCTAAATCGCAGAATTCTTGGATTCTCACCCAAAATTCACTTTTAAACCTATACGTGGGGTTTCATGTGAAATTTTAAGATGGCCAAAATCCCAAGGCCGCATCTCTTTCTAAATTTTCATAAATTATTTAAAAATATAAGCAGTAGGAATTTGAGGTAGGTGTCAGTGAGTGACCTTACCTTAATTTTTATGTAGAATCAGAGTTTGAAATAATATTTTCAATACTATTTCTCCTTTAATAAATTTTTTTATCTATTTATGTTATTTTGTTACTTTTGCAGCTTGCTCTGCAATAGTAGCAAGCTGACAGGGGCCTTGGCCCCTGGATCTCAAGATTCAATCATTCCAATTTTTTTTTTTTTTTTTTAATGGAGGATGGGGCCCCAGTCCATAAAAAAAAAAAAATAAATAAAAAAATAAAAAAAACTTTTTGGACCACTCAATCACCCAACCTCGATCCAATCAAGAATCTATGGAAAATTTTAAAAGGTACTTGATGTTCAACAACTCAACCAACCAAAGACCGTTCCAGAGATTGAAAGAGCCCTCCAAAGTTCCTGGGACAAATTTGTGCATCAACTCCATCCCTGATTTCATGAAGGTTTTCATCAAGCCCCATGGTGGTTCTACGCAATGGTAGAATCAATTTTATGTTGTTGTTTTTTTCCCCTTTCTCATTCCTTGCCATCTGACTTTCTCCCTTGTGAAACTCTCATCATTTTTTGATGGTACATTTTTTTTCTTTTTTCTTTTTTCTTTTTTTTCTTATATCCATCATCATTCTTAGGCCAATTGGTAACCCTTTTTTTTCATTTTGGATTTTTTTTTTTTTCATTTTCTTAGATTTTTTTTTTTTTAAAAAATAAAAAAAAATTAAAAATTAAAACTCCATTTTAAAATTAAACTAGGATGCTTAATGCATGAATTACACAAAATTTAACCTCTTTTTGTGTATATCTAATATGTGAGAGAGAGAGAGAGAGAGAGAGAGAGAGAAAAAAGCTTGAAAAAAAAGGTGGGCAAAAATCAGGGGGTCAGTCCCCCTCACCCTTTTTTTTTTTTTTTCTTTCGGAGCTCATGTTCTCCCACTTTGGCTCTGTAAGTAAGTATGTGTCTGTCAACCCTTGTAGTCTTGATTTGGTCGCTGTAACTATGGAAAAAAGTACCCAGGGCCCCAAAGCCAAACCCCTCCCATGGATGTCTGACTGTACCCTTTGATCTTGGGGGGGGGAGGGGGGAGATGCTCATGAGAGCCAGTGAGAAGCTCAAAACCTTGTAACTTGCTGTGACTGCTTCTCGCAGTGGGCTGCGTGGAAGTGTAACTTCCACAGTGGAAAAGTCACACTTGAGCGGGGTTACAACCCTGCTTTCCAAACACCCAAAAATCTGTAACTGTATATTATTTTTCATTCATTCATTCATTCTTCTCTGGGGGTCCCAAGGCAATGACAATCTTCCAAGATGAGGGACCAACTCGCACCACCGAATTCACTCGGACGATGATTTGAGGCTCTCAAGTTCCATTGTGGAATCTTTCTTTCTGACGTAGGTATCGATGCCGATCCTGCACATGTCCATATGTATGTACATACATACATACTTATGAACCTGAGTCCGATCACGATAACTGCACTCATCGGTCCCCAAGTTTGATCATCTAGTACCCTCGAGGCGTTCTGGTACCGATTCATGATCGCTATGCAGGTCATCAACCAACCAACGCCTTCACTGGCTTCAAGGATCTCAATCATACCGATCAGTGCCGTCGAACTCGACCAGCTTGCACCTCTTCATCGACCTCACGATGCGAGCTGGTGGCCCAACAGGTAGCCAAAATGGATAAGATTGATCGATGCCTCAAACGTGAGTACCCCTGGCAAGCAATCTCTCACGAGTTCATCATCATACCTTCACGTCTCCCTCCAACTTGATCGACCAATCGATTGGTTCCGCAGGATAAATTAATCGACTCAGTGATCCTTTTTTTTTTTTTTCTTCTTTCTTCTTTACCCTTCAGCCCCAAAGTTCCACTCCATCAGTAAAAGGTCTCTATTCCTTGGCTGGCAAACGAGCATCCCATCACCTACATTCATATAAATCCTTCTACAAACGCTCCTTCTCATTCTTTGTCTTCTTCTTTTTTTTTTTTTTGATGACGAAGACGACTTGAACCAACCTCTTGATGCGTATGTACCACATGAACTGGGGTATTCTTGATTCATCTTGCCATTACTCGTCAAAGCTATCAACAGGGAAAGCAGGTCTGATCCTGATCCTGGTCAGAATCAGAGATCCTTGCCACATTCACTTTCACATCAGATCAATTTGCCCTTCATATCCTCGACGTGGCGACCGAGTGCACACAAGCTGAACTCACGTGATCCAGGCTGCTCCCGATTATTGGGTTAGAACAAGGATTTTAAAGTTTCCACTGGATGGCAGTTTTCTTTTTTTGCTAGGTCGGTTACAATTAAATTAGAGTGCTGAACACGCATGATTTTGTGCAGTTTTATTCACAACTTGATACTTGGTATCCGGGTAACTATAGGTAAATCTACACCGACCACCTGATCCATCACCAAGTATCCCAAGAAGACTTGCTTGGCGGGCAGAACAATCATTCCAAGTCATGATGGAAAAAAATGAACGCTGATCAGTCGTCATTTAAGAACGTTTGGCCGTTTAGAATCCCATAGCCAGGCTGATCCCACCACCATATTTTTCCAACTGGCTCTCCGCTACTTTGCGCCTTTCAGTCATCGTTTTAAGTTCGGAAGTTTGCCAATTGAGATCCATCGTAGCTTTTTGTACCGACACCTCACTGCTGAGGTGTGATGACAACATACTGGAATTCCTGGTCGATCGAAGCTTGGCGATCTATTAGAAACCAAGGTGGGTCACAGTACTTCAGCTTGGAGTCCTTTAAATGACATCGTGAGACATGCCTCTTAAATAAGTGCGCGGACATAAGACCCTTACCTCTTGACTCAGCCCAGGACAAACATCCATCATTCTCTGAGCGCGTTCAAAATCTCGATCAATCATAACCGGCGGTGGCGGAGGTGGGCCTACGCCAAGAATGGGACCACCGGGATTGCTCGGATGTGGGCCGGCCACACCAGCAGGGGTGTATCCAACAAACGGTTTACTGACGCTCGGGTAGTTATTGACTCTGAACTGATTGGGAAGTGGACCAGCTCCATGGGGTGGCGGTGGATTGACGGACCCGTTGAATCCGTTCAAGGGTGCAGGTGTTGAGCTACCGCCAATCACTTCTTTCCTTAAGGATGAATTATTCGTAATGACCGGGATCGCTTTGATCTGATTGCCGCCCATAGGAGAGGACGAGGATGGATTTGGTGCAGGATTTGGACCGGGCTTGAAGTGAGCAGTTGGGGAAAGACTGCCAGAGGGTGGGGCTCTAGGGTTTGAAGATCCATGCATGATAATGGGAGGATTCGGTAAAGTTGATCCCGGAGTGGGTTTTAAATGATTGGGTGGCGGTGGCGGTGGAGCGGGAGGAGGAATGGTAATAGGAATCGAAAGAGGGAGCGGGGACCTGAACACTTCAGAGGCGGGAGTATTCAACGTTGGTCCACTGATCGATCCACCCCTCACATGGGAGGGTGTATGACTATCCGAATGGGTTTTTGCATGCGATGTAGGTGGAGTGAAAATTGAGGACAGGTGAGATTTGGGCGAGAATCCACTCCGCGGGGTGAACCGTTCGGGTCCATGCAACTCATGATATTCCGGATGCCCATGTTTCGGGGGCTCTTTGACCACTGGATTAACAGGAGAACCGCTTCCAGAAACTGCGTCGACTGGCATTTTGTGAGAGGTCCATGGACGCGACCCAAGAGAGGCGGTCGGACGAACTGCTGTGGGACCATTGCCGAACGGAACTTTGTAGGAGACCGGACTGCTTGGGGCACCGCGTGAACCATGCGGAGCAGCGGGCACAATACCTGAAGAGGGATGATTAAACGCACGGTTGTGAGGATGGTCATGGAGGTGAGGAGCGGAGGGGAGAGCATTCAAACATCTCTGTGAAGGTGAAATGGGATCTCGTAGATCACTCGGCAACTTTTCACTCTTTTCAGATAAGCCGTCAGGACGAAAAACGAGCTGATCAGATGGTTTCCTGTGAGGTGAGTGCGGTGGGTGTGAATGTACTGAGTGCTCATGTCGAAAGGTGGGGGACTCTAATTTGGGCTTCTTCCTCTGCCTTTCATTAACTGATTCATCGGGAGATGTGATCGGCCGATTAACCAGAGTTGAATCGGATGCTGAAGGAATGGGTGCCAGAGTGACCTTGAGACCTGTCTTTTGCTCGCCTAGATCTGACCCCGAAGCCGAGATATCTCCAACCTTCAAGCTCGGACAAAAGGGTTTCGGAGAGTCACCAGGGGGTCGAGGCGCCGTAGTAGTCAATAATTGTTTTGGCGAGCTTGATGGAATGGGTCTCGATTTGGCCTCCGCTGTGGGAGCCTGATGGCCATCTTCGAGGGGGCAGGAAGATTTCTCGACGGAGATAGGGTTACTTAACTCGTCGGTAAGGCCCAGAGAGGATTTTGTTGGCAGAACGTTGGAGTCTTGAGGGTGGGCTTGCTTGTGGTGTTCATCATCTAGGAAGCTTTCTTTCTTAGGTGATGTCAAGGAAGGAAAGACTGATGTCCTGTTTCTCTGGGCATTGGCCGCAGAGGAAGCCGAAGGATGAGGGGCGATTTTGGAGAACGATGGCGAACAGGAACAATGTGGTGCCGGATGAGGAGGTGGGGAGTAAGATTGCGAACGAGTTTTGGGAGGCAAAGCATTACTGGGGGGAGGAAGTGGTTGTGACGATCCTCGGAATGATTGGGAGGAGGGATGGGCATAGTGATCGCGACCGGATCTTCCTCGAGGTAGACTGGAACCAAGCTGCGGTGAAGGCGGACGATAATGCAGTTTGACGGGTGATTGAGATCGGGAGGGAGAGCGGGAGTAGGGCCGAAGTCGACGAGGAGAGCGGCCAGGTGGATAAGCAGGTAAGGTAGGATTGTTGACAGGAGGCCGGGAGGGGGGCGCTGGGGGCAAGCGAGACGAAGGCGGCGGTAGGGGTGGAGGTTGTAAGGGGATCCTGCGAGCTGGTGATAAAGATGGACGATGTCTCGGTGGGGACAGTGAACGCCTGGGAAGAGCTACAGGTTGATTGAGTGAGGCGAAGAGGAAAGAGAAAATAGAATCAGTATCCAGCGGTAAGTTGTCTCAAAGCATCAAGGCGCTCGAGAAAACGTTGTAGGAAATCGAGTGGAAGACTGACGGTATGGATATTGCTCTCTCCTACGTCGATCATATTCGTCATCACGCAGGCTGGGACGGCGTGGTTCATAGCGGTCAAAATCACGGCGATCCAAGGGAGGGATCACACGACTGCGTTCGTAATCGTACTCATAATGTTCTCTCCTATCCCGACTGTCCCGAGGCTCATAAGCATATCCGCTTGAAACACCTAGCGGCGGTGGAGGAGAGAGTCGTCGACGAAGATCGATTGGGGGTGGACCAAGCCTGGGTGGACTGCGACTATGTCGTCTTAACCTTTCTCGATCTCGATCTCGATCTCGATCTCGTTCTCGTTCTCGTTCTCGTTCTCGCTCTCGGTCGATCGGACATCTAGGTGGTAACGACATAGGTGGTGGAAGGGGAGGAAGTCGACTGTGTCTTCGATCCATATCCCATTCCCACTCGCGATCTCTGTCCCGATCCCTCGTTCGATATCTCTCCCTTTCCCGTTCTCGATCGATTCTGTCTTGTTCTCTCTCCCTTTCGATTCGATCTCTTTCTCTTTCTCGATCTCTTGCGCCAGGCTCCCGATCTCTTTCGATATCCCTCTCTCGATCACGCAATCTTTCTCGGCCTCTGTCGCGTTCTCGCTCCCGATCCCTATCCCTGTCTCGATCTCGATCCCTTTCTCTTTCTCGATCTCTTTCTCGATCCCTTTCCCTTTCTCGTTCTCTTTCTCGTTCTCTCTCTCTTTCTCGATCCCTCTCCCTTTCTCGATCCCTCTCCCTTTCTCGATCTCGATCCCTATCCCTATCCCTTTCTCGATCCCTATCCCTATCCCTATCCCTATCCCTATCCCTATCCCTATCCCTATCCCTATCCCGGAGACGCTCTCGTTCCCGAAATCTGTCCCTCTCGTCGTAATGACGGGCCCGTTCCCTCTCCCTCTCTCGTTCGTAATCGATCTCATAGTCCCGTCGGAGATCATCTCTGGAGTCGGCCGTTCTACGGGAAGTGAGATTGGATGGTCGCAGCCTGTCGTCATACTCGGGATTGTAGGAGACCTTAGGACGAGCGGGCAGGAGGACGGACTGGGGTGGTGGAGACTTGGGGGCAGTCGAGGGCAGGTTAGGAGCCGTGGGGGCGGCGGAGGTAGTCGGAGGAAGCGGGGCTGGTGGCGATGGTGCAGGGGTTGGGTTGGGATTTGTTTCTGTCATAATGGCTGACTGGTTGGCTGGCTGGCTCAGTGAATAGTCTTCTTGAGTTGTTTTTCTTCTTGACCAACTTCTCTGCTTCCAATTCGATGGCCACGATCTCAGGATTCCCGTTGGGCCGGGATGTTGGTCCAACTTGAGTCATGAACAAATATGGAGACTGTGCACTGGCATGGCTTAGTGTGACAGGTTGGGACAGGTTTGGGTGAGTGCTCACAGTGAGCAAACCGCAGGGTCAGAGGGGGAAGCCGACGAGGAGGAGGAAGGATGACACTAGCACCTCACCAACAAGAACACCACACACACACACACACACAAAAAAAAAATAAATAAATAAATAAACAACACCATTGAAATGCACCCTTTTATCTTTAGCCTATGAAAATAAAAAGATTGGTTTTTCAAGCGCAGGAAAAGACCAACCTCAACCTCCTTGGGAAAACCATTCAGTTCTGAAGTGGTTGAATGACCCTACCCTGCAGGTACAAGCACTCTTTTGAGTATGTATGTACAGTGGGTAGACAGAAATAATGGGACTGATTGACCAAAAACAGTCAGTTTATTTTCAGGATATGTTCCAAGCTAAATCAATTGTTCAAAAAAGGGCATGTACTTACATTTTTTCATCGGATTGTATATTTCAGCATCTGGACTTCAATAATACAACAATTGAAATTTTGAAAAGTATCAAACCATAATTTTCAAAAAAAAAAAAGCAAAAAAAAAGCAAAAAAAAAAAAAAAAACTCAAAAAACATGCAGGAGGAAAAAAAAAAAATTGAAAAATTCTGTACCATCAATAATTTTTTCTTCTTTATAGGGTTGTTAGAGAAGATCAAAAGGAATCATTTAAATGAAATAAACATTAATGTTGAGGGTTTCTAAAAATAATTCAAACCAATTTCAATCAATCTTGAATTTTCAGTGCCTTGGTGAGCTGGTAGCAATAATCTTGAGAGAGTTAGGTTGGAAGTCATGGAAACCAATGAAAAATTCTCATCCAAGCTTTTTATGTATTTTTTTCATGTCTTTCAAGTTCTCTGCTGTTTGTCTACTTTGAGGTGCCTTGCAATGCTTGAGGTTATATTGGTCCAAGGTTAAATTTGAGTCAGGCTGATTGAAATCACTCTAAAATGGATTTGGACCATTGCAATTTTACCCTCTTCCAATGTTTGGACCATCTTGATCTTCTGAAACAACCAATTGCCTGAAGAAGACTAAATATCAAGAAACAAAAACATGAATCAGAATCAAAGATGAAGGATAAGATTTCAAAAAGATTACTTACCGTGTTTGTTTTTTGGATTGATTGAGTTGTCTGACATCAAAATTAAAAAACTGAGTCAGTGGTAATGTGGCAATGGGTTGGATGGAGTGGGAGCCTGAAGATGGGATGGTCAACAGCAAGATTGGGACACCCAGGGCTTCATCTACACTGTTTGAAGTACCCAGGTGTGGTTACTTTGACAAACAGTCCCACAATTTTTGTCTAGCCACTGTACAGTGGTTAGACAAAAATATTGGGACTGATGCCCTTATCTTTGTTTGACCCATGTTGTTGTTGTTATTTTTTTTTTTGTATTTCAGTAATTAAGCATCCTAATTTTGTTGTACAATGAGTTTTTGAATTCAAAAAAATAAACCAAAAATTCAAAATGAAAAGAGAGTTACAGATTGGCTTAAAATTGATGATGGATGAAAATATATATAAGTATATATATAATTCACCATCAAAAAATGATGGGAGTTACACAAGATAGAAATAATGTGGTAAGGAATGAGAGAGAAAAAGAAAAGAAAGAGATAGAATTGATTCCACCATTGGGTAGAACCTCCATTGGCCTTGAGGACTACCTGCATGCAATCAGGCATTGATTTGCTGAGATTGTTGAGAGTTTGACAAGGAAAGTTGTCCCAGGAAGTTTGGAATGCCTTTTCCATCTCTTGGATTGACTTTGGTTGGTAGAGCTTCTGAATATTATTTTTAAGAATTTTGGATAAATTCTCAATTGGGTTGAGTACAGGGGACTGAGCTGGCCAAGTCAATTTTTTTGATTGCATTTGTGCATCACCAGTCCTTGCTGATCTTGGCCTTGTGAACAGGGGCCCCATCTTCCATTAAAAACAAAAAATTGAGTGGTTGAAATTCTTGATCCATGGGCCAAGAGTACCCTTGTAAACAATTTTGATGAAATCCTTCACAGTGTGTTGCTTTGGTGGCATGATGACAAGAGGTGAGGTGCTTTCACCAATGAAAGCACCCCAGATCATGATTGAGGACCTCCCAATCTTGAATGTGGGAGAAAGGCAGTTGGCTTCAAACTTGTCATTGGAAGATTTCCAGACTAAGACTTGCTGCAAATTCTTGCTGATTTCAAAGCTAGATTCATTGTTCTACATCACCATCTTCCAATCAACAATGGTCCCGTGTTGATTTTTGAATTCAAAGTTGAGTTGTTTCTTCTTCTGGTCTTCATTTATAAATGGCTTCTTTGCAACCACCCTTGAGAAAAAGCCCATCTCAGGGGAATGTCATTGAATTGTCCATGTTGAGACATCCTTCAAGATGGAATCTGGGATCTTGGAGGCCTTCAACTTGCAGGAGTGCTTGGTGGTGTGCCTGAGCTTTCAAAGGTCTCAATTGGTAATTTTTTGAGGTCTTCCAGGGCATTTTGCAGATTGAATGTTCCCTTTTTGTCTGTATCATTGGAGGACATTGTAAATTGTAGTTCTTGGAATCTTCAATTTTTCCAAAACCATGTTCCCTGATTTCCCTGCTTCATACATCCCTACAATCCTGGTCTTGATCTTGTCAGGTAGGTATTTTTTTCATTTTTATTCCTAATTTAAGATTAAAAATTGAGAAGGGGAAAAAAAAAATTAAAAACAATAGGAAAAATTGTAGATAGAAAAGAAACACTTGCCAAGGTCATTGAACCAAATCAGAGATGGAGGGAACCAAGGTGACAGAAAGATGCAATGCAAGGTGTTTGATTGATGTGGTCAAAAAAAAGAGTTCCCCCCATCTTTGGCAATGGAATTTTCTCAAAGAGCCCCAGTTGATTTGGGGTGGTTGAGTGCAGGCACTTCAGAAATCAGTCCCACAACTTCTGTTTACCCACTGTACAGTGGTTAGACAAAATTTGTGGGAATTTTTGTCAAAGCAACCACACCTGGTTACTTCAAAAAATGTACATGATTCCCAGGATGTGTCAATCTTGGTGTTGAACAACCCATCTTTGGTCTCCCACTCCAGTTGACCAATTTCCACATTGCCACCAACTTGTTTTTTTTTATTTTGATGTCTGAGGACTCAATTGATTCAAAAAACAAGCATGGTAAGAAATTCTTTTTGAATCTTATTGTTGATCTTTGATCCTGATTCATGTGTTCTCCTTTTAATATGAATTCTTCCTTGGGTGATTGGTTGTTTCAGAAAATAAAGATGGTCAATCCATTTGAGGAGGGTAGAATTTTGATGGTTGGAATCAATTTTAGAATAATTTAGATCAGCCCAACTTAAATTTAACCTCAGGCCAATATAAACTAAATCAGCTCAAGTCACTTTAATGATTTGGGGAAAAGAGTAACACAGTTGACTGGAATCAAACCCACATAAAACCATTGCATGCAGGTTTCTCCAACTGTTGAGCTGCAACCACTTGGTGCAAGGTGTACATCACAAAACTCCTCCATACACCAAGAACCTATTTGGTGCACCCCTAACCCCATAATCCTGTCTCTTTTTTTCAATTTTAGAATGATATTTGGAATGTAATTCAATCATGATGCTACAGTTTTAAGTGCTGGGATCATAACCTGTGGAGAGGAATTAGTCATAAATCAATAATGCATATTCCCCCAAAGGTTCCATAAAAAAAAGATAAGATATGGTGTATTTATATTCTTTTTAAATGGAATTACACAATCTTCTATAACCATATTTTGTGTTTCTTTGGTTTTTATTCTCATTATATAAAGTTCTCCATCATTCCATGCATATGATATATCTACACTCTTAATAGGTACCTCAAAGCTAAAAGAGAGTAGAATAATTGAACAATATGACTGTCAGATTCCTACAGATCTTGAATAAGCATTTCTAATTGTTTTCCATGAATTCCAACCAACCTATCTCAAAATTATCATCACCATCTTAACAAGGCACTGAAAAATAAAAATTGATAAAAATTGGTTTGAATTATTCTTAGAAACTCTCAACATCAATGTTTCTTTCATGAAATTCATCCCTTTTGATCCTCACTGAAACCCTCAAGAAGAAGAAAAAATATCAATGGCACAGAAGCTTTTGATTCTTTTTTTCACACCAGTACGTTTTTTTTTGAATGTTTTGTGATCTGTAAGATTTTTTTTACAAAAATTTATGATTCAATATTTATCAAAATTTCAATTTTTGTGCAATCAAATTACTGATTCTGAAATATCTAATACAATTAATAAAATTAAATACATGTGAAAGAGATCAGATCACCCTTACCAACCACAGATCAGTCTTTTCAACCCAACCATCTCAACTAAAATCAAAATTGACTAAAATACTTTCTATGTAAATCCACTGACTCAAGACCCCAATCAACTTTGATCTCTCTATTGGATCTCATTTCTTGATTTCTCATTTTCTTTTTCACCTTCTTCTATTATTTCCTCAACTTATTATTTTTCCTCACCTCTTCATTGAACCCAATTTCCTCCTCATCTCAATTACCAGTCTCATCAATGAATGCTCTCTTGCTCTTGTAACTGGTGAGAGTTTTCTTTCTCTTCCTCAACAACTCAACATCAAAAATCTGAAACATCTCAATTCAGCCATCTCAACCTCAATTTGGAATCACTGCCTCACCTCAAAATCAAGCTTCCAACTCCTTGTGAAAACTTGCCATTACCCTCAATCCTTCAAGCCTTTATTCTTCACCTGTTGTTTCTCTCTTGATTTCCTTTTTTTCATCAGTGTCTTTTTTTTTGTTTCAATTCTCATTATTACATTTCCTTTTTATTCCACTGGTTTTAATCAATATTGAATCATCAAATAATTTCAACGTGTCTTTATTTTACCAATTTATTTAGCTTGAAAAACATGCCTGAAAATAAATTGACTGTTTTAGGTAAATCAGTCACATTACTTTTGTCTACCCACTGTACAAAAGTGGGGGGGTCAAAAGTTTGCCCACTTTTTGAATAAAATATTGCTTTTTTTTTGTACTAGTTTTGATTTACCATTTTTCAAACAGAAAAAATCAATAGAAAATGAGAAATTGTTTACTTATTTAATTTAATTTATGTTCATTTTTTTGAAGCTGATTTGATTGATAAAAAATAAAAAAGTTTTTTTTTAAGATATACAATAAAATTAGGCCCCAAAATTGCATAAATTGTTCTTTGGGTTACATGTATCCTGAAAATAGGAAATGAAAAAACTGGAACATCAAATTTTCTTGAGGCTTGAATTGATTTGAGAGTGGAATGTTGGAGACAGGAAGAGATAATAAAAAACAAAAGAAAGGGTTCTACCAAAAAGTAAACCCACCACCAGCTTTGAAAACAGCCATCATTTTTTGAGGCATGCTTTCAACAAGATGAAGGAGTTTCTGCTTTGGAAAATCTTCCCAGGAACTATTCAGGGCCTTCTCCATCTCATTCAGGTTGGTTTGTTTGTATTATTTTTTTATGTTGATCTTCAATTTGTACCCAAAATTCTTAATGGGGTTTAGTTCTGATGATTGAGCTGGAAATTCTATTTTTTTGAATCCTTTTTAATTTTGCCACTGTTTGCAAATCTTGGCCTTGTGAACTGAAGAACTGTCTTCCATAAGGATTTGATCTTGATGGTTTATTTTTTGAATACAGGTTCCCAAAGAACCTTCCTAAACAATCTTGATGAAATCTTTGAAATTTTGTCTTTTTGGGGTCATGACAACAAATCCAGAGTTGCTCTCACCAATAAAAGCACCCCATATCATCATTTTTGTTCAGCCAAGCTTGTATGTGGAGGCTAGGCAGGTTGATTTTTACTTCTCTTTTGGGAGTTTCCAGATGTTGACTTGATGGCTTTTCTTTCCAAATTGAAAGGAAAATTCATCAGTCTAAATTACCTTCATCCAGTTGCTTACCATGCAATGGAGATTGGAATGAGAAAATTCAAGGCATCAAGATTTTTGGTTCTTGTTCAGGAGGATTTTCATAAAGCAAATTGGCAGCAATAGCCAATCATATCAGAATATTTTGAAAGTATCTGTGTTGAGACACTTGTGATGATCAAATTTGCTATTTCATTAAATTTTATTATTCTCTTGCTTCTCAAAACACACCTGAACTGGAAAAGTTCCCAATTAGTCAAATTTGATAGTTGACCAAAATTTTTGTGATTTTGAACTGTGTCTTGTTCATTTTAAAGTTAAATGATACTATAGATGGTGCATTGATTGATGACCAGTTGGCTTCTGATATTGTTTCCCAATAGTTTTACTTTTTACATCCCCACAATCTTTTCCTTGGCCTCATTTAATATCTTATTTTTGTTGAATTTTTTCAACATGAATCTATAAAAAGATTTGAACTGAAGAAAAAAACAGGTCAGGTGACCAGAAAACAATCACAAAAATAAAATATAAATGAAAAATCAAATCAACTCAAAGGGATTAAAAGGATCACTTTGTTGGATTGACCACATCAAAAAATGTTCATGAAGCCACAATCAAAGAGGATTCAAGGTTGGATTTTAAATTCAGATTGTGCAAACCACACTCTAGATTTGGAGTTGTCTGCACCCACCAGAATTTTTAAACAGTGGGTTGACTTTTTTCCTCCCACTGTACATACATCTGCATGGGGGAAATTTTTTATTTGGCTCATTCATGCCTTTCCAGACACATCTAAATACATTTAATTCCATAAAGATATATTTACACAATCCCATACATGTTAAACTGTAAATTGAGATATGTAACTTCAAACACAACTGCTCTGTGGCAAATGTAGGATAGAAGAGACATAAAAAATGTATGATGGAATGTCAAAAATTTATTTCCTTGCTTCTTTGAAACCTTTTAATCCATTTTTAAAGTAGAAATTTTACATATAAAACCTTTTCTATTCCACTTTTAAATACTTCCCCCTCAACCCAGAAAGCAACACTTTCAATTTATTAGTCCTACTTTTAAGTTCAAAAAATACATGATTCAATTCTGAAGTTCATCACACACAAGGAGATCCTCACTCTCATCCTTTTTGATTCCAAATTCAGCACATCACTCAAATTATTTTCATTACCAAAACCTAAACAACAGAACATGGGCATATTACAAGCAAACTACAAGTAACCATCAACTTAGAAGAAACAAATTCTCCCCACACCTTCACAGGTCAACAAAATCTCATTACACAGCTTCCCTACCACATCTCAAAATACCTCATCATTATCATACATGCCTAGGCCCTGGCCATTAAAATCAATCCAATAACCTTTACAACCTCCCACACTGTTCTTTTCATCAAAATCAGTTCACTAATTCTTAAATTTCCAAAATTCCCACCTCTGTTGAATTTCATCAGTGAGACTTTCACACCAATCATGGTACAAATATTACCCACAGGAGTAGGAGATGGTTCCAACATCAATGGATATGATTCCAATATTCCTATTTCTGTTGAGAATAATCCCTATCATTTCCACAAAAACACTATTTTTGTTGAAACAAATCCCCAAAATCTTCACAACAACACTATTTCTGTTGAAAATAATCACCAACATCAGGACAACAAAATTATTCCTGTGGAAAAATATCCCTAATACTTCCACAAAAATGAAATCAATGTTCATTTTGAATCATTTCAAATAAATCAACATCCAACTGATGAGCACATCAAAAAATTGAACCGTGAGAATGATTATGGTTCCTTACCATCTGCTGATCTTCAGCTTGAAAGAAATTTGGCAGACCAACCTCAAGAGACCATGTTTCAATGTGATATGATGGATTTCACCACCTTGGGAATCAACCAATCATTTTTGGAACTGGAGTTGATGAGACCAATCCACAGTAAAAAGAATTAAATCCTGTTTCCTGGGGTTGGCATGAACCCCAATACTTCCAACCTTTCATTTTAATTTCAAGAATACTCTGCAAAAATGTCCAAGCAATCCTTTTCCAAAATGAGACAATCTGCCTATGCTGTAGCAAAGGGCAGGTTTTGATAACACAGCACAGACCACCACATGATTTCCTCAATATGTTCAAGATTTCTACTAGGGATCCTCACTCCCATGAGCATCAACTGATCTCCAACTTCAGGCTGATAAACTCTAATTTTTCCTTAAAATTGATTGGTGTTAACCAAAATACTCACAATGCTCTCAATCTCCAGAAGAGGGGCATATATACTTTTAGGGTGAATGGGACTAATAATCATAACATTGGTAGTCTTGATCCCACTTCTGGAAACCACCCATTGTTCCTCCATTTTTATATATTTGAAAGGGAGAATTAATTGCTCAACTGGCACAGATGGGGCTCAAATGTGGCACAGGATGGTTTTGTCAGGATTCAAGACATTCTACACCAAAATAGTGGTTTGATAGATATGTTTCAAAGAGTTTTACATGAGGTTGTTCCAAATCAAACCCTCAGGCTTACTGATCCATCTTCACAAAATATGGATCATAGATTTTACAACCTACCAACAGGAGACCATATAGCTGCACTATGGCTGGAAGGTATGGTATTTCCTATTTCTTCTTTTTTTTTTTTTTTCTGATGATGCAAGTTAAAATTTTGTAATAGATTTTTTTGAACACAGGTAATGATCCTTCTTGATTGACCCATAGAGATGCTTTGATCAGTTTCTCAGATGGCTCCTTGAGGAGAATTAGTGAACTGAGCAAATTGTATGACCCTCTGCACTATGTTCTTTTTCATCCTCATGGTGAATATGGTTGGTTTCCAGAATTGAAAGATGAACCAGGAAAGATTAGGTTCCCTAACATGAATTATTATTCAAATTTTCTGCAATTTTCTCATTCTGATTATTCCCTTTTTCACTGGGTTGGTTGACTGTTCCAACAATATTGTTTTGACCAATGAACAATATTGTTTTGACCAATGCATAAAAATTGAGACAGAAAGATTATCCTATATGTGAGATCATCAAAATAACCTAAGGGTTGAGAATTTCTATGGTGTTGTGGATGCAATAAACCATGGGCTTGAGTCAGGGTCAGGGAACAGGTAATTTAAGTTGGTTTCTCTGCAATTTTTCATGTGATATTTATGTCTATCTTCTACCAATACTTATGCATAACATGATTTTTTTTCTTTTATTCTTAGGTTTTTGTTTTATCCTTCCCCACTAATTTATAAGTGGCACAATGGAAATGAATGATTTATGTCAAGATACTATGACAATGTTTCAGCATATGGGAAATCCTGATCTTTTTATAACAGTCACATGTAACCCAGAATGGCCAAAAATTCTAAAAAATCTTCTTCCAGTTCAAACAGCACAGGATAGGCCAGATATTGTAACAGTTTTTTTCAAATCAAAATAAAAAAGGATCTGTGATTAAATATTCAAGGATGGAATGCTTGGAACCAAAAAGAGACACACTCATGTCATAGAACTCCAGAAGAGAGGCCTTCCACATGCTAAATTCTTGGTTATCCTGCATCATGACCACAAGACCAGAAAATCTGAACACATTGACATGATTTTTTGTGCAGATATTCCTAATGAAACAAATCAGCCTCTTCTTTTTCAAGGAGTCAAGAGACACATGATACAAGGACCATGTGGTATTTTAAAACTTGAATCCCCTTGCATGGATAATGTTAAATGCAGAAAGAGATAAACCAAAGGCTTCTTCCCTGAAAACATCATGGGTGAAAATTCTTATCCTATCTATAAAATACACCAAGATGGATTTACTATATCACATTCCAACCACCAAATGAGACCTCTAATTGATAATTCCTGGGTTGTTACTTACAATTCCTACCTCTTGGAAATATACCAATGTCATGTCAATGTAGAAGTATGTGTAGGTATCTCAGCTGTCAAATATCTTTACAAGTATTCTTATAGGGGCCATGACCATATTACTGTGGATTTTGGTGGAAATATGGATAAAATAAACTATTTTAGGGATTTCAAGATGTTTTTTTTTCCTTCAAATTGTCTGCTATCTCACCTGCTGTTATACAACTGGAAATTCACCTGACAGACCAACAAGTCATTTTTGAACCTGTTGAAGCCCTGGATGAAGCAGTACAAAGATCAAAACATTCAATAACTATTCTGATGGAATATTTCAAAAGGGATTTGATTGAACCTCATTCAAGGACCATCAAATATTCTGAATCTCAACAAATTTTCTCATGGTATCTCCAGAGAAAAGGATGGAGGCCAAGACAGAGGGGTTTTTTTTGATTGGAAGGATTTATACTGTTCATCCTGCAGATGCTGAGGGATGTTATCTCAGATTTTTCTCAAATCATTTTATTGGTGCAACTTCTTTTGATCACCTGAAGAAGGTAAACGGGATTTCTGATACAACTTTCAGAGAGACTGCCCTGGAAAAGGGTCTAATTGAGGATGATCATCATTTGGAAAAAAGCAATGGAAGAAGCTGGGGAACATCTTCAACCTTCTGAGCTAAGGAGGTTTTTTGAAATGCTGTTATCAACTTTTCAGACTGCAAACCCACAACAACTATGTAATTTTTCATTCAATGTGATGGTTGATGATGATTTAATTTGTTCTGGAATCACAGATCAAAGATTTCTTACCAATAAAATCTTGAAATCCATAACTTCTATCATACTTCAAAATATTGGAAAAAGTATTGAAGAAGCCTTTCCTAATCTTCCAAGACTTGATAAATCAGTGGATTAAACAAGGAAAAAACAGGAAAGGGATCCTTGAGGAAGAACAAAAATGCTGTGATAAATCAATCAGACTTGGAAAATATTCCTCTTCTGAATCATAGACAGAAGAAATGATTTTATCAGATAATGAATGCATTAAATTCATCCCAACCCTCTTACTTCTTTTTTGAAGGACCTGGTGGGTCTGGAAAAGCCTTCCTAGATAATCAATTTCTTTCCTCTATCAAATCATCTAGAACAATAGCTATTGCATGTGCTGGTAGTGGAATAGCTTCCATGAATCTACCAAATGGACAAATAGCTCATCCAATCTTTGTGATTCCCTTGAGGTTCAATCACACCTCTGTATCAAGAGTATCAAAGAATTCTAAAAAAGGGTGAAGATCTCAAAAGAGCTTCTTTGATAATCTAAGATGAAGCAAATATTACTCACAGGCAAGCTCTTCACAGTTTCTTGAAAGAGTACTTCAAGACCTCATGGGTTTCAACCTACCATTTTGAAGAAAATTTATGGTTCTTGGTGGTGTTCATGCACATGACTTTAGCCAAAGTCTACCTGTGGTTCAAATAGTTACACCTCCCCAAGTTGTTGATTCAAGTTTAATCAATTCTTCTTGATGGAGAAATTTGCAAGTTTTACACCTTACTTCAGATATGGATTCTGCAGGGGGGCCTGATTACCAGAGTTTCATACTCAATGTTGGAGATGGTCTGAATCATATACATACAGGTTTCAAACAAAAGTTTTGATTCTCAATCAAATGATTATTCATGGAAATAGTGAAGATCAAGTTTTGGATAGATTAATCAACAGAACGTTTTTCCAAACTTGCATTGTTGCTAACTTGAAAATGATTGTCTCATAAACTGTGTCATTTGATGTTGCCAAAATTCAGAAGTTTACAACATGAATGATTTGCTACTGGATTCTCTTTCTGGAAATGAATAAAACCAAGCTATGAAGACTTATTGAAGCCATGAGTCTGTTGAAGATGATACTCAAGATCTATACCAACAAGAGTTCCTCAACACATTGTTTCTTTCCAAATTTCTTCCTCATAGCTTGACTCTGATAGTTTGTGCCCCTATAATTATTTTGAGGAGCATGGACCATAGGATTGGGCTTTGTGATGGAAATTTCTCGATTTTTGTCAGATTGGAAAGGAATTTTATAGTTTCAAAGATTAAAACTGGTGATTCACTAGCCAGGCTGGTTGCCATTCCTCACATCCCCTTGGTGACTGACCCTGATGAAAACAGCCTCCCTCCCTTCCAAGTTGAGTCTCAAACAGTTTCAAGTTAATCTGGCTTTCTCATCAAGAATCAACAAATCTCAAGGTCAGAAATCTTCAACCTTTGGTCTTTATCTGAAAGATTCAGTGTTCAGCCAACATCTTTGTCAGTTTTATGTAGTGTTTTCAAGGAGCAGGTTCAGCCACTCAACAAGGGTATAGTGGTCCCACATAGAATTGACAGCCAAATTCAACTTGAACCTGATACAATTTTGTATCTACATACATACACTGAGTCTTCAAATTCTATACATCCCAGAAACTGATGTGTTTGAAATCTATAGTTTGTTTGACTTACTCCTATCTCAAAAAATTGACATGAGCTGCTTAACCACAATTTATTTTTTTTTTTTAAAAAAAAAAAAAAAAAAAATCAAAACTTGTTTCTTTTCTTGTTTTTATTTTTTTATTTTTTTTTTCTCTCTCTCTCTCTCTCACACTATTTTTTTTTTCTCAAGCAACCTACATTCCATTCCTAATAAAAATCATTAAAATTCCCAAATCCAGGACCCCAAGTTTGGGTGCAAGACTCTAGTGTGCATATATATATATATAGAGAGAGAGAGAGAACACATCTCTACTATATACTAAAAATATTGGGTTCTGCACCCTTGGCAAACACTGACATTTTTTGCCTTGGTCCTGCATTCTCCATTCAACTTACCAACCTTGAGGATGCAAACCGTGCATCTGAATGTCAATTTTCTTTTTTAAATGTTTTTTTTTTTTTTTTTTTTTTTTTTTGGAGTGTCTGCTTTTTTTTCCTCCATGTGAATATACGTCTATCTACTTTTTGAATGTCATGTTTTTTCTTTTCTTTTTTTTTAAGGTGTCTGCTTTTTTTTCACTCCATGTGAATTTATCTTTTTTTTTTTTTTTGAATGTAACTTATTTTTTTATTTTTTATTTATTTTTTTTCTGAGTGTCTGCTTTTTTTTCCTCCATGTGTATATATGCTTAGGTATCTACTTTTTGAGTATATATATATTTTTTAAGGTGTCTGTTTTTTTTTCACTCCATGTCAATAGACATATTTCTGCATTTATGTACTTATTTCTGCATGTATGTACTTATAAATAAGGTTGGGTTTGCTTTGTAACAGTGAGATGTAACCAACAGGAACACCTTCAGTGAAACCTCAAGGAGCTGCAAGGTATTTAACTGACAACAGTGTAACAGGGGGGATGTAAAGAGGGACAACACCTTCAGTGCAATATCAAAGAGCTGCAAGACATGTTACAGGCAATAGTGTAACAGGGGGATGTAACCAAGGAGATCACCTTCAGTATAACTTCTACATCAATACCACCTGCTATTGCATTTCCTAATCTTGATACACCACCAGTTACATTTTTTATATACTTGATTCCTCTGCATAAAACAACCATGAGTCATTTTCCAAATCTACATAGAAGAAACTCATCAGTTTGTTTCATGGTGCTTCAAAACAATCACACCACTCACATTCTCATAAAATTCTTCAAAATTCTCATTACCATCACTTGAGAAGTCCAACCACATATGATCATCCCAATCTAAATCATCAAATATTTCTCAAATCCCAACTCATGAGTTTTTTATAGTTTGATCACCATCAAGATACTATTCTATTTCCAATCATGCTCAACATAAAGGCTTGATACCCAATCACAGGTCAATACATTCTCAGTAGTGGATTCATGATCCATCTCATTAGTTAAATGGCCAACCTGTTCCATACAAAATCCAGATATAGTAACACAGGTTTGAAAATCAAATCCCATGAATGGAATATTTGGATTGAAGATGGGAAGAAAAAAAATTTATAGTATTCCAGAAGAGAGGTCTTCCTCATCATCAAATCTTGGTAATTCCTTACCATGATCACCAACCAAGGACATCTGAATAAATTGGCATGATTGTTTGTCCAGAGTTACACCTGATTGATTGACACAGCCAAAACAATTTCAAGCAATTAAAAGACACATGATACCTGTCCCATGTGGTACTTCAAAAAAGAAAGAAGCTTACATCTATGATGGCAAATGCAAGGAGAAATACCCCAAAGACTTCTATCCTGAAAGAATTGTTGGTGAAATCAGTTTTCCAGCATATAGAAGATGTCAGAATTGACCTACCATTTCACTGAGGAGGAATCATACAAAGTTCCTCATGGATAATTTGTGGTTTGTTACTTACAATCCTTAACTTTTGTCAAAGCACCCATGCCACATAAATATGAAGATATGTGAAGGTATGTTGACTGTTCAATACATCTAAAAATAAATTTTTAAGGGCCATGATTGTGTTAATAGGGTGTATCAAAGTTAGCAAAACGGCCATTAGAAACCTGCCATTTCTTTTTCTTTTTTTTTTTTTTTCTCCAAACCTGCCATTAAAAATGATGGTTTTCTGAAATACACATAACCCCTAACTGGTGTATTTCAAAATGGAAGTTTTCATGAAAAATGGCAGGGTTTCAAACATCAAACCTGCCATTTCATCCATCCACCATTCATCACATGCAAAACACCCATCCACACCTCCACCTCAGCAAATCCATACCAATCCCATCTCCATTTCATTACACACATCAGATCTCCATTGCTTCACATCTCAATTTGCTTCAGATCTCCATTGCTTCAGATCTCCATTGCTTCAGATCTCCATTGCTTCACACAAATCCCAACATCATCTTTCTCAACATGTCCAATCAAACTTCCTGCCAGCAAGTTGAAAATGCAAAAAAGCTGACTGAAACTTTATTTATTATTTGAATCTGATTCTGAATCTGATTCAGAATCTGATTTGGAATCAACTTGGTCAGATTTGAATTCTCTATTTATAAAAATCAATCCATGGTTCCAAAAAGACACACTCTCCACAACCCAGCTATGTATGAAAGGCAAAAGTTTCACCTACTCCCCAACTTAAGCTTCCAGGAACTTTATGCCACATCATTTGATAAACTAGATTAAGCAAGTAATGGAATCCCTTTTGAAAACTTCAGGTTAATCTTTGTCCAATTGTTTAGTTGAGGAAAAAAAAAAAATTAATCTAGAAATGAAAATTTGAGAAGATGGTAGGGGTAGATTCACCCTTTTTTTTTTTTTTTTTTTTTTTTTTTTTTTTTTAGCTAAGAAATCTGTTTGATATTGGCACTTTGTCAGCCAGACTTTCAACTTTTCTCATGTAACTCTTCCATCAATTTCATGGTGGGAGCTTTGATTCATTCTTAGATCTTAGATCACAGGCTCCTCATCATCTTTCAAAATCATGGAACGGCCATCAGAAAATCCTTTCCTGATTTTCTAAAAAAATTTGATCAAACAGTTAGAGATTAAAAAAATTAAACAGGAAATCGATTTTGGTTTAACATGAGGTGTTGAATTCTATGACCCACTGAAATCACACACCAAGATTTCTTTACTTGCTTATCCATTAAAATACTCAAACAATTGTTTATCTCATCATTTTTTATTTTTTTTTTTTAAAAAAAAAAAAAAAAAAATCCGATTCCCCTGATTTTAAAGTTGATTAAAATCATTTATTACTTAAAAAAAAAAAAAAAAAAATTCACATCTGTTCATGTTAATTCCTTTTGATTCAATCCATCCTCAAATTTGGGGGAAAAAGACTAGTATAAAGATATATATAAAAATAAGTAAATAAATAAATAAAAAAAAAAAACGAAGATCTCGAAGAATCGATTGGGAAGAAGATATCGACGATACCGATCCGATCCGAGGTACCGATGATGCTCATCGTTGTTACATATTTGTAGCCTAGTGTTGAGGTCTAGGTCGTCCGTCACTCGAACGGGCCAGGCAATTCTAGGCAGTAGTAAGCTTGAGAGCGATCCGATACCCTCCCTGACTTATATAATCAAGATCCATGATTTTTTTCTTCTTCTTAGGATCCTCAAATAATTTTTTTTTTCTTTCTTTCTTTCTTCTTTTTCAATCGATCGAATCCTTCTTCTTCACATCCTCTGATCAGTAGACCTACCCTACCCTACCCTACCCTACCCTCCCGATCAGTCCTCAATTTTAATCCCTCTTTTTTTTTTTTTCTTCTTCTTTCAAGTAATTTTCAACAAAAAAAAAAAAAAAAAAAAAAAAAAAAAAAAAAAAAACAGAGAAAAAGATACCGTCGAGGCAAGCCGACCTCAAGACTCGATAGGATCCGGGGAACGGGGACGGAAGTGGCATCTCAAGACGATCGAAAGAAGGAAGAAGTACCAAGAGAAGGTAAGCTCGAAGAGTCAAAGGAGGGGATCGCCCCCTCTCGATCGAATGAGAAAAGCAAAAAAAAAAAAAAGATTGAATTTTTTTTTTTCTTTTCGAAACAATCATCACACCGCATAAAAAGAACAAAACAAAAAAAACAAACAAAGATGATGAAGGATGATCGATCGATCACGTTCGAGGTAAGCGCCCAAGTGGAGAGGAGGTAATAATAGAGAGAGAGGCGATTAGGAGAAAAAAGAGAGAAGGCTGAAGAGGGAACGGCTCATGAACATGATATGATGATGATGGGTTAATAATGTTTTTTTTTTTTTTTTGATTCTGTATCCCCCCCCCCGGTCCCCCGGTAATGATGGGATGGATCACGATCGGCACGAACGGAAGGTTATTTATTTATTTATTTGTTTTTGCGGGGAGGGGGATAAGTAGTGATTGGAAGGAGTGAGGGTGGTGAGTTACATATACCTAGGCACCTTTTCACCACTCTCCAACTCGATCAGATCCTCGGGACGTTTCCTCTTGCCACCGATACTATGGTGACCGAGTTGATGGTGATGGTTAGGATTCCAAGCTTGGTTTCGACGGGCCTGGTTGCCAGGGTTGAGGTGGATGGATGTCGACCTGGGAGGATGAGGATGATGGTAGAAGGTATTCGAACCAGCCAGGTTGGAGCCTTGGGAGTTCGGCTGGTGGTGGTGGTGGTGGTGGTGGTTGAAGCTCGTCGGAGCGGTGGAGATCGAGGGGTGGTTGAGATGATGAGTCTTGGACTGGTTGTTGAGGTTGAGATGAGAGTGATGCTGCTGATGATGGTGTCCATCGGATGGTGAGAGTAGGTTGTGAGATGGGAAGCCGAGTTGGGACTGCGCCTGGTGGTGGTTCGGGAGCCCAAAGGATCCGAACGAGTTCAGGTTCCGATTGAAGTCTTGCGCCGAGGCCGGATGGTGAAGCGGGTGGTGGCCGAGGTGGTTGTTGGTCATCAAGCCAGTCGGGTTCCCAAACCCACCCAGGCCGTTCGACTGATGGTGGTGAGCATTGAGCATCATCGGCTGGTTCCCGGCCATCGTCAGGTTATTAATCATCTGCTGAGTATCCATGATCCCTGTGCCGGTGCCTGCTCCCATCCGATGCATCATCGCGATTTGTTGCTGGAGGTGTTGCTGCTGGAGCATCAGCTGCATTCGAGTGGGCTCGTTCAGTTGACCGTTTTGGAGCATCATCATCACCTGGTTCAGCTGCATCCCCAGCATCCCCTCCGCCCCTCCTCCTCCTCCTCCTCCTCCTCCTCCTCCTCCTCCTCCCCCTCCGACGCCGACGCCGACGCCGACGCCGACGCCACCCATCTCTAGGCCACCCATCCCGTTGGCCATCGATGGTCCGAAGCCGACTTGGTGGGGATTCATGAGCATGTTCGGGTTGGCCCCCATGCCGCCCATCATCATCGGATCCATCATCTTACCCATCATCATCCCGTTGTTGCCATATCCCATCCCTGCTCCCATCCCCATCCCCACGCCCACGTTCATCCCCATCCCCATCCCCATCCCCCCCATCATCCCCATCCCGCCGCGACCCATGACGTTCCCACCACACTGCATACCCAGTGGCGAACCGTATCCATCGAACTCCTTCGACCCCATCTCCATCATCCCCGACATCATGTTCGGCATCGATGTTAGACCTGATGGGCCAGCCGTCGGGCCAGCGGATCGAAGGCTATTTGAGATCTGAGCATCGATCGATGTCGTCATATTCGATCCATTCGTCAACTGGTTTGTCATCGGCGGGTTGATCTTGAGTTTTGACAAGTTGCCAGAGTAAGAGAGAACCCCCAAGAGAATCTTGAATTAGTTCGAGCACTCGGTCTGGGACGGACTAGCTTAGATCGCCAAACAAGAAACGGGGACCGACATGATCTTTACCATTAGGTTGTTGATGGATATTATTAGAAGCGTGACTTTGATCGGGTCGGGGTACCGAGGAAGAGGACTTGTTGAGATCGTCCGATGATGGATTCTTCTCCGAGCTTTCGTGTTGATCGTGGGTGAGTTGCGCTTGTTGAGCCTTAGGAACGACTTCCTCAGTCGGAGGATCCGACGATTCCAAACTTGTCGTACCTTCACTCTGCTTCTCAGGCTTCCCATCGGATTCTGGATCCTTGGGCTCCGATGGAGCTGGAGCTTGCGATGAATCGGTCGACGGATCACTCGATTTGGTCTGTTCTAATTGAGCGGCTTGACTGATCTTCAAGATCTCTTCGATGTAATCATGACTTCTTTTCCTCCTCTCTTCATCGATAACGAATGCTTTGTTGTGACTATGACTACTATTGCTGTTGGAATTAGGATTAGGGTTGAAGGAAACTTTGGTTTCACACTCTGGACAAACCGATGAATGAGATTTGAGATAATTACTGATACAACTTTCACAGAAACTCGAACTACAACAGATCATCTTGACCGAATTCTTTAATAACTTGAGACATATTGAACATGCTAGATCCGGATCGGATGGTCTTTGATTCTCTATATCAGCCGCCGATAGATTCCTGACGACGACTGACTTGTGTTGCTTCCATGACGCGCTAGAGAATTTTAGGGGGTCATGGTAGTTTGTTAGAGAGGTTTAAAGAACCACGGATGTGAGATTGTAGGCCCCCGACTGGATGAGAAATAACTCAACTTGTCTGGTTTTGCGATGACAAAACTGCCGTCGGCGGTGACCATGACGTTCTGACCGTCCACGGGTTTACCACCTTCGACCTTCTGTAGGAAGCTCTTGGGGATCCCAGTCGTCCGTTTGATCCTAGGCCGACCTTCGAAATCTGGATTGTCATTCGTGGGACACGCTTGGATCCAATGCCCTAAGAGAATCAACATGGGGGGGGGAGGGGGAGGGGGAGGGGGGATTAATCGAGGTATCATCAGTGACCTCGTATATCATGAGCTCTGAAAGATGTCGATAAATCAATAGAAGCGTCCTCGCTCAGGTCGGTGGAACGTTTTTCAAGATCCTTTACCCTCGATTTAGACATTCAACCCCGATGGATGGATGTCCGATCAAATGAAAAGCTCCACAAGAGGAGGGACTAAAAATAACGCGAATCCGAACAGATCCTGAGATGTCGGAAGGGAAGAGTCAAGAGACGAACCTTTTTGACCGCAACGATAGCAGATATAACCTTGGGGTGGTGGGCCCTGGTTGGTGGGATGATTGGAGGAGTTGGCGGATGATCCGATCCCGTTCGAGTTCGGTTGATGACCATTCTCTTTATGATTGTTCAAGACTCTATGATTCCCATTAGCTCCCACACCGCCCCCTCGGTCTCGAAAACCAAGATTTCTACCGACCCTTGTCGCTCTGATCGGATGGATGATATGGTCATTCATTTCATGAACCCAAGATGGAAGATCGCAAGAGTGAGGATGAGGAAGGGGGAAGAGAGAGAGAGAGAGAGAGAGAGAGAGAGAGAGAGAGAGAAATATATATGAAAGCGTCAAGTATCGAATCCGCCAGAGGCGGGGCCGGTTCAACATACCGTCCGATGGCCATGATACCATGGAAGGCATCATGACGATCATCATCAAGGGAATCAATAATCAATAAAGGACGGTATAATCATCAGGTTGGTCAGACGGTTCGTCGCAAGACATGTAGCATGTTTGATAGATTTGTAACGAGAGAGGATCGTCACCGGGGATCGATAAATTTTCAAAAGCAGGTTCGGATGAGAAAAAACAGGAATCAAGATTGAATTCCACGATCAAAGTAAGCCAATAGTTTTTCGTTGGAAAGATCAAGTTTGGTGCACGTGTGAACCAGGGATGATGGGTGGTAGCACAGACGCGTTCACGAGACAAGGGTGAAAGACGAAGAGAGAACGAAAAGAGGGCGAAGGGAGGGGGGAAGATTAAGGATAAGCTGAACATTCTACTAGTTCCCAGCACGACCAGAGAAGAAGAAGAAGAAGAAGAGGAAAGGATAGGGAGAATGGAAGGATGATAAACTGCTAAGATAGGGAGAAGACAGCGTTTTGTTCTAAGAGTGAGGCTGAAGAGTTACAAGGTCAAGTGCTCCAATGAGGGCCGATTAAAAGAAAGAAGATAGATAGATGCATAGGATGATCGATGGGGATGGATGGGTGGATAAGATCTTTTTTTTGACTCGTAGTAACATTTGATGAACAAGTAAGCACAGAAGAAGAATGAAGGGTTGAGATTTCTTTTCTTTTCTTTTTTTTTTTTGCAACATACGGTCAATGCTGATATTTAGGTTAGAACCGAAAGCTTGAAGGGTTGAGGTTGAAAGTGTACGGACACTCAAGGTTTTAAGTCAAGTGACGGAAAGAAGGGGAGGGGACTGGAGAGGGAGGGAGAAAGACGAGAAGAGAAGGAATGAATTATGAAGACGAACGTAGCCATAGCCTCTTGGGTCTTCTGCCACTGTTGATCCTGGGCGGCAAACATGGCGGCCATACTCTCTGCTTCCGAATCACGTTCACCACCCGTCAGGAGGGATGTCAGGGGCTGTTTGTTTGAGGGAGAAGGGGGGGGGGGATTTGGATTAGCGAGATTGGATGATGAATGGAAGGATTAACTTGAGCGGTAGACTACATACTTGAGTAGGTGGATGGGAGGAATTGATACTGTTGGCGGATTCGGTGCGATCCCGAAAATCTTTTGAGATGGCACCTCCTCCACGCCAATCGGCATGAGCGGTGAGGGATGAATTGGAGCGAGTGTGAGTGGTGCCAGACTGATTGACGAGGACGTACTGTTGAGCATTACCATGACCGGGTCTCTTAGGTGGTAATCGACGAGCAATCACGGAACTCGATCGTGGGATGATGGTGTGATCGTTGGCATACTCTGGAGAGACCGAGGATGGAGAAGAAGGGAGGAGTAGTGATGAGTTGATGGGGATTTAAAGATGGCAAGGTTGGAGTGAGTGAGTGAGTGAGTGAGTGAGTGAGTGGGTAGGTGGGAGGGGGGGGGGGGGGGTTGAAATAAATACCTTCATCGGTGTCGGCGTTGTAGATGGCAAAATCGAAATCGTTTCCCTTTCCCATCTTGCTCTCCTGAATGATCTCACGCTTGAGATCCCAGACCGAGATTCCGATGCCCTCAAAGATGATCCTCTGGAAGTCCTTCTGGGATTTGAATCGATAGTAGACGTGACCAGACATGATTCGAGTAAGATTCGGTTGAGAGGGACTTGATGGATGGTCTGAGGTGAATCGGTGGAGCTATGGACCAGACCACCGGGGATGGTAGGAGGACTACTGGTTGGGCGCCGTCAGGTGACTCGAGTGTGGTTGCTTGATGAATATTAGATGGTTTAGTTGTGGAGAAGGAAGGGGGGTGGGGGGAGAGTCTTGAAGGGATGGAGGATCGGATCGAGCTAGTGCTAGGCTGGTGGTGGGAGAGAGAGGTTTCGATGGATGGATGGAGCTAGTTTGAGATCTGGGGTGGGTGGAGGGCCCTATCTTGTGAGATTGAGTGAGACTGATGGATGATTGATGGCCATGGATGGGTAAGTAGCTCTGCTCTGGATGGTTTTGAGATGGGGTGGATGGGAAGAGTGGATAGATAGAACTTGAGGGGGGGGGGGAGGGGGGGGTACATACAGTATATGGATATAGTAGATTGAGTGGTTTGTTTCGATATCTTTATCGATCTTGATCTTGATGAGAGAGAGAGAGGGAGGGAGAGAGTAAGAGGTAGGATGGGATGGGATGGGATGGGATTAGGATAGTGGTTGGATGAGTTGAGATGACTGAGACTGAGCAGAGGGTACTGAGGGTGAGGGTGAGGGTGAGGGTGAGGGTGAGGGTGAGGGTGAGGGTGAAAGTGAGGGTGAAAGTGAGGGTGAGGGTGAGATGGTCAGTCAGTCAGTCAGTCAAGCCAGCAATAGCCACCACCATGGTGCCCAGGGCAAGCCAGCAGCAGGAACTCAGCCCCAGCATAGTCTCAGTAGTCCAATCCATTTCAACTGAGCTCATCATCCCCCTACCCCGACCCCGGGCACCTCCCCCGAAGCCACCCACTCCGCGCGCAGCTGTCCCCCATGATCGGCCATCCAACCACCGGCCAACGCCAACCCGCCCCCGGGTCATCGGAGGGAGCATCCATCCCACGCGCTGGATGGACTGTATCTATCGAATATGCACATCCTGATCCACTCCACCCCACCCAAATCAGTCGCATGCTCATCAACTCAAACTCGAACCTCCCATCGGATTTCCCTACTCCGGATCGATCTCATCTCCAGCTAGCAGCTACAACACTCACTACATCCACCTCATCCCATCCAATGATCATCAATATTCATTTAATCCAGCTAAACACCAGACCAAGTCGAGGTAGCACACTACTAGTAACCACTCGATCCCACCATATCGGCTACTCACATAATCTATCGAGTCGACCATTTACTCATTCGATGCACTTTCTAGATACTGATCAAAGCCCTAATCGATCGACTTGAGTTGGACCTCATTCTTGGTGATCAGGCGCTCCTTGCACAAATGGCTGGTGAGAGGGAAAACGGATGATTGGTAGGTTGACTTTCAAGCATCAATAAATAAACTTCTGGTCAACACTTTTTGGATATAAGATCATCAAAAAACTCGAATGCAATCAAACCAATAGTAAAATAAGTCGAGCACAGATCCTCATGAGATAGATGTCTGAATAAGCTTATAGAAAACGATGGGAGTGGCCTCTACTCCTGAGAGCCTTAGGATTCTTGTTTCTTTCTTTTTTTTTTTTTTTTGCCCCCTTAGATTTCTCAAATCTTAGGGATGGAAAGATTAAAGATTATGAGATGGAAGGTCTGGACTAGGTTCATTTTCCATCACAACCTGACCAATGGCATCCTAATCCATGGAATCAGACTGGCCCAAATCTTCAAAAAACCTCATTCCTTAGTCATCCAAAAACATTGAACCCCCCCCCCCCCCCAACCAGCACTTTCTAGCTCTCATCTTATTCTTTGTGAGATTCTGTGATGGTTTAGGATTTTCAATCATGCTTTTTTGAGGCCTTGGATTTCTACTCCCCTGATCAAAAGAAAAACAAACAAAAAAATAGTCAGTTACTTCAAGAGATGGTTCATTAGCAAGACCTGGGAATTTAAGACTGACTGATGGGGGAAGTGTGGTGGGGTGATGGTATTGGGAATTCTTGATTGAAAATCCTTGGATGGATGGGTGGATGGAACACTGAGCAATATGGGTCTGAGTGGAGGCTTTTTTTTTAAAAAAAAAGGTCCAATTGGAGGATCCAAGATAAGATAAATTAAAATTGGGGGACAGGGGGGTAAAAATCTGAAATCTGGGAGGGAAGACTGAAACAAGAATTGGTTTGGAAATCAGATATTAAAGTTGGTCAAAAATCAATGAAATATAAAAAAAAAAAATTGTTGAGTGCTCAAAGCTTTATTACAAACACAATACTATGTTTGTTTTTGACACAAAAAAAAAAAAAAGTGAGTGAGTTTTTCTCATTCTGAGGACCATCCACTCATCACTTCCAATCCATCTTCTTGAAAAAAAAATAAATTTTAAAGTTGGAATTTAAATAAAATTGATCTACTCTGATAGATCTTTGAGTGTGTATTGATGTAGGTATGTAGATACATAGTTTGCACATTTCTATATTCCTTCATTGACTATATCAACACAATGTTGGACCTGCTAATTAAGCCAATTTTATCAGTTTATCTCTCCCTGTTTCTGGTGTGTGTGTGTGTGTGTGTGTGTGTGTAGTAAAAGCAAATGGACATTCAATACTCTTGGCACCAGGTCACACTCTGTTGTTGGGTTTATGACTTCAAAATTAAAACTTTATCAATCTGAAATTCATCTAATCACCACTTCCACACTTGTACAAATCTACATAAATACCATTCGGTAACTATTTATGGCCATGATTTGAAATTGGATCATACCCACCAAGTTGTGGGAAGGAATAGATCCCAGACCTGAAACAGGGGATTTTGAACCAACAAAATCCACTCCAGACTGTCACGCTTCACACTTAAGGATTATTGTCTTCATCACTTTGACATGTCCTCTCCTCAGTACCATCTACCTCAGTCTAAAAGCCTGACACAAATAAAAGCACAACATCAATGGTGCAATCCGCTATTGCCTCTGGCTTGCGCTGACCTTCCAATCTCGGCAACCAACTCAGTATATACTTGCAAACTTTGTGGTTAACTCCATACCGGTTGGCCATCCATTATGAGATCCAATCTCCTTCCCTGGCCAATCAACAGCCTTGGACTTCCTTCTTTGGTCATGCATTGTTTGTTAGTTCGCATCTACGTCTAACCAAGCCATCACTACTGTATAGTTTGTAATTGGACTAGTCCCTACCCTGCATACACTATTACTTCTCATTTGCATTACCTTCAATGTCACTCGCTGCTGTCCCAATTCGTCATACAATTGTACGCTCAGATTCTATTGTCTTGCACTTACTCTATGACCTTGGATCTGTACTACTGCTTCATTTCCTATCCTGTTCCTGTCATTCATTGCCTCACCGCTTCAACTGTAGTTAGCTCATCACCAGGTTGTATCTAGTCACTTTGGATTACCTTATAAGGGCTATCCCCTTGCCTGATGATTGTCTCCTCAGTTAGTTAATTTCATACGTTCTTGCATTTTGCTAAAACCTAGTTATCACATTGGACTCAGGTTGAGTTTCCTTCTTTGGAACACATTCCATTCCTCTTGCCGTTTGTTGAGTGGCATAACCAAGTTCGCACTTTGCAACTAAGTCTTGCTATTCGCACTTGCCCTTGCACTTGGCATTCCTTCACGCTCACAATCATCTAAGAATTGCCCTATAGTATGTGGGGTGGTCATGTGACAGTAAATTAACTAACTCAACTCATCTATTGTAGCCTGCCAACCTATAGTAGACTTCTTTTTTCTCGATGTCACGTACTCGCTCAACCAGGAACGCTTCCCTTGCCCCTTACAATGATGAGATTCATTGGGTAGGGAGAACCAGCACTCCTCGGGCCCAACAACCCTTAGATCCTGTTCCTCCTTCTAAATTGCCATCTTTTGAACCCCTCGATGATCCTCGGGCTCTTCCACGGGATGCTCCGACGGACCCTCTTGCGGAATTTGCAGATTCCGGCCATTCTTCCAATGAAACCTTGACTTGCGGTAGACCAGGGGTTTGCACTAATGCTCCCAAGCCCAATGCTCCAACCCTGCTTTCAACATTGATCCAGGCCCTCACTCATGGTGCCCAGCAATCTAGTCCAAGTACTCCTAGCTTTTGCACTCCGGGCATGAAACAACCCAATCACTTTACGGGAGAACACCCTCATAAGCTTAGATCATACCTACAGTCTTGTGAAATAATCTTTTCAAACAACTCCAACAATTTCCCTTCCAATAGACATAAATTTATGTATGCTTTGTCCTTCTTAGGAGGTAGAGCCTTGCAGTGGTTCAAACCGTACCTCAAAATTTTGTCCAACAACAGTCCCACTTGTATTCTCAACAACTGGGACAAGTTTGAGCAACAATTTTTCACCCTTTTTGGTGATCCCAATGAAGTTCAAAACGCCAAATACAAACTTAATAATTTATTTATGAAGGAGAATAGTAGAGCTTCCGTTTATATTTGTCATTTTCAAACCTTGCAGTCTTGCATCCAGTGGAACAAGGCCGCTCTTCTATTCCATTTCCAAAAGGGTTTATAGGCACGCTTAATCAAACAGCTTGCAGTTGGGGGTCATAAGACAACCTTGCTTCAGCAGCTAATCGATTGAGTGATTGAGCTTGATAATGGCTATAATGACAAGAATTGCTCTTGGCAAAACAACCATGGACCATCCACCTCAGCTCCAAGGGTGGACGACTCCTCAAAGCAAAACACGAGGAACCCAAAACCATCCAAACCAACCCCAACTTTGAACTCCAAATCAAAAGGAAAAACCGTTGCCGAAACTCCAAAGTTCTTGGACAAGGAAACCAGGATGCTTCAATGTGAGGAACGGCTGCAAAGGGAAAAGAACGGGCTGTGTATGTATTGTGGAGGTAAACATGATGTCAACAGCTGTGCAAAGAGGTTAGCGCGTGAAGCGGCTAAGCAGTCAAAAAATTAGCTTGTAGTTTTTCTGATACTCGCAAGTAAAACTACACATTATCTAAATCACCCCGAGTAAATCTTTGCACTTGCGATTCACTAGGAGCTCCAAGTTTGAGATTTATCCCATTCCATTCCAACAACACTCCTTATCAAGTATTACTTGATTCCGGCGCTAATTTTTCCTTCATCAGTGAATCTTTTGCCACTTCCAAAAATCTTACATGTTCCAAGATAGATAAATTTCCTATCTATTTAGTAAGTAGTGCGACTGAACTGTCTTATTGGGTCTCCCAAAAGGCAAAATGGACCTTTGCATTCTCCAATTTCCCCAGCTTCAAATGGGATTTATTTTTCTTGGCTATACCCGGAATGGATGATACCATTCTAGGCCATGATTTCCTAGTTTACTGGAATCCAGATGTGAATTGGCAAGAAGGAGTAATTAACCTTCAAACCTTGCACCCCCAGAACGCTAACCTTTCCGTCAATCAGGAATTAAACAGCCTACCTGAAACTGTCATTGAGTTGGATGACACTTTTCCGCCAGGAGATTTGCAATATCCTGACCTTCATTCCCAAATTCCCTCTTCAGATTTAGGAGTTATTGCTTACCTATCCAGCTTACCTCTTTCCTGTTCCTTTGAAGAGAAACAGACACCAACCAAACGGTGTATTTTGAGCTCCCTAATCCTCTCGCACCATGCGAGCACCTCAAACCCGGTGCTCAAAGATGACGAGATTGAAGATTTAGAAATCATTCAAGAGTCTTTACCTTTGGTTTATCATGACTTTGCTGACGTCTTCTCAGCTACAAAAGCAGATAAATTGCCTCCATCCCGTCCTTACAATCACAAGATTGAACTTACTGGCCCACCTCCGGCACCAGGACCAGTCTACTCTCTCTCAACGCAAGAATCAATTGTGCTTCAAGACTACATTGCAGAAAATGTAGCAAAAGGATTTCTTTGACCAAGCAATTCGAATACCGGTTCACCTGTCCTATTTGTTCCAAAAAAGGACGGTGGACTTTGCCTTTGTGTTGACTACAGGAAACTGAACCAGGTAACCCAGAAGAATGCCTACCCATTACCGCCTATATCACATCTCCTCACCCTCTTCCATGGAGCTGCTTATTTCTCAAAGTTAGACCTTTGAGGTGCCTATAACCTAATTTGCATTAAGGAAGGTCAGGAGTATTTGACCTCAATGAGAACCCGGTTTGGCAGTTATGAGTATACTGTGTTGAGATATGATCTATGCTTTCATGCAGTCTTCAGGACCTCAGTCCCTGCATGCTTGTAGTTGGTTACTCATTCATCATATGTCCTCACAAAGTGACATTGTCATTGACCTCTACAAGCATATCTTGATCACTGGGAAGCAAGCGTCCTTAGTATAGTTGGTAGTACACTTGCCATGCACATGAGAGACCTGGGTTCAATTCCCAGAGGACACATGTTATTTTCACATTCTTACAGGTTATGAGCCCAGCGCTACCCAAGTGCCCATCATGAGTGTGATCTTAGCATGTTGCCTTGCTTCCTTCACCCTACATTCAGCACGGGGGTGTGTTGAGATATGATCTATGCTTTCATGCAGTCTTCAGGACCTCAGTCCCTGCATGCTTGTAGTTGGTTACTCATTCATCATATGTCCTCACAAAGTGACATTGTCATTGACCTCTACAAGCATATCTTGATCACTGGGAAGCAAGCGTCCTTAGTATAGTTGGTAGTACACTTGCCATGCACATGAGAGACCTGGGTTCAATTCCCAGAGGACACATGTTATTTTCACATTCTTACATACTGTCATGCCTTTTGGCCTCTGTAACACTCCTTCCACTTTTCAACATTTTGTCAATGAAATTTTCTTCAATCTCATAAGTAAATACCTTGTGGTATATCTAGATGATATACTAGTCTACTCGAGGAACCTCAAAGATCACATCGCACATGTGCAAGAGGTGCTGCAGCAACTTTGCAAGAATTACCTGTTTGCAAAAGCCTCTAAGTGAAAATTCCATTCCTCTTCCCTTTGGTTTCTAGGTGTTGTAGTCTTGCAGCAAGGACTATTGATGGACCCAGCCAAAAGCAAACGCATATTGGACTGGCCCCCACCTTCTTTGGTTAAATCTCTTCAAGTTTTCCTTGGTTTCAGTAATTTCTATAGAAGGTTTATTGCGCGTTACGCCAAAAAAACCGTGAATCTTACTAACCTTCTTCAAAAAGACATTCCTTTTATTTTCACCAAACAAGCTGCTTTGGAGTTTGAAGCTCTGAAGAAAGCGTTCAACACTATTCCAATACTCGCTCACTTCAACAAGCTAGCTCGCACTATTGTCAAAACAGACGCAAGCGACTATGCAATTGCAGGAGTCATCTCGCTGTTTTCTTCTTCCACTTCTCTCTTTCACCCCGTAGCTTTTGAGTCTTGCAAGTTGCTCTCTGCAGAGCTTAACTATGAGATTCATGACAAGGAACTTCTTGAAATTGTTTATTGCTTGAAGAAATGGTGTTCATACCTTTTGAGTCTTAGGGAATCCTTTGAGGTTTTAACTGATCATAATTCTTTGAAGTATTTCATGAGTTCAAAAGTCCTCACATGTAGACAGGCACGTTGGGCCAAATACCTCTCCGAGTTCCACTTTACAATCACGTACCGTCCTGGGAAACAAGCGGTAGTTCCTGATGCTTTATCACGTCAGGACAACGTTTACCCAGGGGGGGGAGCACCTTTGCCAAAAACAACCCTGAAAACGTTAGGACACTCTTCTCAACCCAATCTGCCCAACTCAGTTAAATCATTGCTCACTTATGAGATTTGGCTTCCAAACTCCAACAAGCTCAACGCGACAACCCCAAGTGTATTGAACTTTGAAAAAGTGCAAATTTATTAGATAGTAGTTACAGTATTGATAATAATGACTTTTTAGTCTATGATAATCGTATAGTAGTACCAGATAATTCTTGCATTAAGTTAGATATCTTCAAGTCACGGCACAATTCTCTGCTTGCTGGTCATCATGGGCAGGATAAAACCTACCAATTGATTGCACAAAACTTCTAGTGGCCTGGTATGACCAAAGAAGTAAAAGACTATGTTAGCGCGTGCTATGATTGAAATTGTAACAAGTCCTTGAAACACTGGAAGTATGGGCTGCTCCAGCCACTTCCAATTCCGCCTTGTCCTTGGCACTCGCTGTCTATGGATTTCATCTCTCAATTACCTTCTTCTAGTGGATATGATGCTATTCTAGTAATAGTAGATCCTTTCTCAAAGATGGCTTTGTTTTTGCGCAGTAATGTGACGGCCTCTTCAGAAGACTTAGCTAACTTGTTCATAGAATATGTATTTTTGAAACATGGTCTCCCTGATAATATAGTTAGTGATTGTGGATCTCTGTTTGTCTCAAGCTTCTGGACCTTGCTATGCCAACATTTGAAGATCACTCGCAATTTATCAACGGCTTACCACCCGGAAACGGATGGGCAAACCAAGCAAGTTAATCAGATTCTCAAACAATATCTTTGAATGTATGTTGCCTATCAACAAGACAACTGGTTGCAATGGCTCCCACTAGCCAAATTTGCCTACAACAAATCCACTCATTCCTCCACCAAACAGTTTCCCTTCCAAACTCTTTATGGTAGAAATTCAACTTTCTCTTCCCTTCACGTAGCACCTTCTCAACCTGCTACCCATTACCTTGAAAAAATTCAATCCCTTCAATCGCAACTTTGAACCAACCTCGAAGAAGCAAACCAGTGCTATAAGGAGCAAGCAGACCAATCTCACACTTTGGCTCCAACCTTTTCAGTAGGATATCAAGTATGGCTCAATGCTCGCAACATTTGCAGCACTCGCCCAACTCGCAAAATCTCCAAAAGAAGGCTTGGCCCCTTTAAAGTAGAATCAGTCATCTCCCCTAACCCCTTTAAACTCACTTTACCTGCCAAATGGAAAGGTATCCACCCGGTCTTTCATGTGTCTCTCCTAGAGCCAGCTTGAGTCCTATACCCGGGCAAGACTCATCCCCCTCCTGAACCGGTCACTGTCCTTGATCATCAAGAGTGGGAAGTAAGCCATATTCTGGATTCCAGGTTACGCAAAGGAAAACTTCAATACCTCGTCAAATGGTCTGGCTTCCAGTCCAACAAAGATTGCACCTTGTGGGAACCAGCCCATCATCTTTGCAATTCACCCGATCTGATTCAAGACTTCCATGCAAGCTACCCTTGCAAACCTCAAGAATCATGACTCTATCCCATCCCATCCCATTCCATTCCATTCCACATTTCATCCCATCCAATCTCATTCCATTCCATTCCACATTTTATCTTATCCAATCCCATTTCATCTCACATTCTATCTCATCCAATCCCATTCCATTCCATATTCCATCTCATCTAACCCCATTTTATCTCACACCATCATTCCATCAGTTAAATCATCTATGTCACCGTGTTATTCCTTTTTCTCATTTCCCTTTCATTTCTACTAAATAAAATTCCATTCCTTATTAATAATAAAATATATATATATATATATATATATATATTTCTATTTATAATTAAAAAAAAAGAATATATATTACAAAGTTTCCTTTACTTCCTTCTCCGCATCCTCCCAATTTTCAGTCAATTCCGCAAACATGGATTGAAAAGTATCCAGGTCTTCATCGTTGATTAGTGCGGACATTCTTTGGAGAACTAGCACTTCCGTTACAATGTGCCTCTCAAAGATTTCCTTGCACCTCGCAATCCAAGCTCGCTTTGGCCAAGCATTCCATCCACCTTCCTCCAAGAGCTCTTCGTACGCTCTCTTCCTTTGGCCTCCAAACGTGCCTTGTCCAATATTGTCCGTCAGCCGCCTCACATCCGTTTTGACCGGCCCTACAACTCGCACTGGATCCGCTTCACCTTGGCCTTCCATTCCTTCCGTTCCATCCACTCCATCCCTTCCATCTCCTTCATTTCCTTCTCCTAATTCATCCACTCCTTCTCTCCCTCCATTTCCCATTTCTCCTTCCGCTTTGTTTCCTTCCTCCTCCCTTGCTTCCTTGGTTATGACTCCTACCGGTTCCGCACCGGGCACTTTGCCTCGCACCTTGGCATTCATCTGGGCCCCCGGGAGTTCAGTCGGCGGTCCCAAGTAAGGTGGTGGTGGTGGTGGTGTATTTGTGGTATACCTTTGGAAACAGGGCAACACTAGCAAAACAAGCAAAATTAGTTACTATTTTATGATCATTAGTCAGTCCAGATTAGTACTCACCAGGAACTCGAGTCCCCAAGTATTCAATCTCTGGCAACGGTGGTATTTTGTAGTTAACCCTTGGCGCAGACCTATGACTCCGCATCCCCCTCGATGATTCCGCGGGACCCTTGACAGTCAACTCAAGATTTATAGGGAAGTTACATGCCACTTTGCAAAGGCGACATTGCTTGCACTTGCCTCGAAGGCCTTGGACGGCAGTACTAGGGACACATCGCTTGTTTTGGCAAATACAGTTTTTGCAACAACGGGACGACAATGACGACATTTTATATAAATTATAAATCTATTGAGTAATAAATTAAATAATGTATAAGGGTATACAGTAATAATTAACAACTTGAAATCAATGGGAAAATTTATCTGAACGCTTGCAGGAGCTCGCGTCTTTATACCCGGGCAACTGTCACGCTTTGCACTTAAGGATTATTGTCTTCATCACTTTGACATGTCCTCTCCTCAGTACCATCTACTTCAGTCTAAAAGCGTAACACAAATAAAAGCACAACGTCAATGGTGCAATCCCCTATTGCCTCTGGCTCCCGCTGACCTTCCAATCTTGGTGACCAACTCAGTATATACTTGCAAACTTTGCGGTTAACTCCATAACGATTGGCCATCCATTATGAGATCCAATCTCCTTCCCTGGCCAATCAACAGCCTTGGACTTCCATCTTTGGTCATGCACTGTTTGTTAGTTTGCATCTACGCCTAACTAAGCCATCATTACTGTACAGTTTGCAATTGGACTAGTCCCTACCCTGCATACACTATTACTTCTCATTTGCATTACCTTCAACGTCACTTGCTGCTGTCCCAATTTGTCATATAATTGTACACTCAGATTCTATTGTCTCGCACTTACGCTATGACCTTGGATCTGTACTACTGCTTCATTTCCTATCCCGTTCCTTTCATTCATTGCCTCACTGCTTCAACTGTAGTTAGCTCATCACAAGGTTGTATCTAGTCACTTTGGATTACCTTATAAGGGCTATCCCCTTGCCTGATGATTGTCTCCTCAGTTAGTTAATTTCATACGTTCTCGCAATTTGCTACAACCTAGTTATCACATTGGACTCAGGTTGAGTTTCCTTCTTTGGAACACATTCCATTCCTCTTGCCGTTTGTTGAGTGGCATAACCAAGTTTGCACTTTGCAACTAATTCTTGCTATTCGCACTTGCCCTTGCACTTGGCATTCCTTTGTGCTCAAAATCATCTAAGAATTGCCCTATAGTACGTGGGGTGGTTGTGTGACACAGACTCTGTGATAGGAAAATTGGATTTTTTTTTTTTTTTTTAAAAAAAAAAGGCACCATGGGGCACTCTAGGGATCTTTGAATGAGATGTAGAGGACATGATTCATTTTCCCTCCAGGCTGAAACAAAGTGCTACTATGGGACATGACCAGATACAAAAACATGTTGCAGGATAATAAACACAGGCAAAAAATTCAAGGTGTGAATTCATAGGAGAATTTAAACTGAAATTTATGGAGCAAGTGTATGACTGGATCTTGGCTGGTTCATCATAGTGGAAATGGAAATTTGGAAGCAAATGATTCTGGGAAGTTTGCTTAGATTTCAGCCCATTCCATCTTCTCATATGCTCACAAACTCTTAAACCCTTAAATACTCAAATCGCAAGTTGTAAATTCAATCTCAGTATATTATGTTGAGTATTTTTAATTTTGATGATTGATTGTATCTTTATCTCCAGTTCTATCATCCTTTGACTTTTCAATATTGTATTTTTGATGTTTATTCCTCTTATCTCCCATTGTTATGAATTTCTATCTCCTTCAGCCTTTTTGATTTTATCATCAAATATCATGCAATCTTTATCATACATTTTGCAGTTCTTCATCTCTTCCCCCCTTGGAGGTTTCCCTTGTTTATCTCAGGCACCCTTTGGGGTATCTCTATTTATATATTGAATCATTGAAGTCCTTCATCCTGATCATTCAATAACACATGTTTTTCCATCATCAAATCCACTCCATCCTTTGATCCAAGCCCTATCTGGAATTTTCCCACATAAATTTATTTCTTCTTAACTAAAATACTATCTGTCAAGATTTTTTTTCTTTAAAGAGAAAAAAAAATCCAGGGGGACTAACCATGTTAAGCATCACCAAGTTAGATTTGTGATTAATATTTTGGTGATAAAAAAAACAATTATTGGATCAAACTTGAAATCAAATTCAACCACTCAGAAAGATTAATTGATGTGCATGGATTCTGGCAGAGGGAGAAAGTGATCATCCCTCTTGAGCTCTGCTTATTGAAAACAGTGATCATGTGCACTTTTGATAGGCATGACAGAGTTGAAATGAGTAAGACTTATGTTGAAAAATCTCTTGTTACTTTACTACTTTTTTACTTTATATGAAAAGGAGGACGCAATATTTTATATAGTGATCATAATATGTCATATCAGAGGAAGAAAAAATTGAATCAAGAAATAAAAATTCTTAAATTTTTTCACCAATTGAAGATATTTATAATTTAAAAAAGTGTGGAGTATTAACTAAGGTAATTCCAATATTCCTTGGTCTTTCAGAACAAAATTTCAGAGTGAGGTTATAATATTACTAATTTTTTGAAGAGAGATTTGTGGAAAAAAAGTTAAAGAATATTGGGAAAAGGAAGATATATTTGGAGCATTAGTTGGATGTAGAATAGTAATTTAAGAGAAGGTAAAAATCAGACTAATCCCAGAAAATTAGAGGATGTTCCATAAACTTATTATAACATCTTCAATATTTAACCTGCACCACATCCCCACCAACTTACTATGGGTAGAATATACAACTTGAGCTCTCAGTCATAATAAATTTAATTTCTATCTAAATGATTTAATGAAACAGCTCCAAAATAAAAGTTGAGCATATAAATTGCACTGAAATAATAATTGGAATTTTATTCCACAACAATAAATAAACTTTCAGAATAGAAATCTGCATTTCACTTGCTAGCAAGTGCCATAAAGGAGCTCATGTCCAATGTATGACCAAACTCAGGTCAAGCTCTGGCCAAGCTCATGTCAAGATTTATCCAAGCTCCAATTCACAGTGACTGTGAACCAAAACCTTTTAAGATCATGAACATACCTTCAACAAGAGTTTGGAGAGAGCTTCAACCAGAGCTTCCTTGATGGAAATTTCTAACAAGTTTCATCACTTTTTTTGTGGTGTTTGTATCCAATTTTCATCTTTTCCATGCTTATTCTCAAAATAAAATTAGAATGAATTTTCTAATCTGGAATTCTTATCAAGAATTCTTCTCTTCAATTCTCCTACTCCTTATTATTCCTGATATACAATATTCAGTCCCATATCACCCCTCCACCTCAATTTAAGATAATTTAATTTAACTAGAAAATAAAGCAGATTTAACAGCATCAGATGAGAAAAAAAAACTTTCTACTCCTCTCAAATCATCCATGCTTTTCAATTTTCCTGCATTTTTTTTTTTTTTTTTAAAAAAAAGTGGAAATGAGGGATGAACCACCACTTTTCTACCTCAAAGTCTGCAATGAATTTCAATGATACTGCATACCATCTCCCCAGCCTGAAAATAATTTCCAAAAGATTCCCTCTATTGCATCCCAACCACCTCCCTACTTCCTATTGTACTTACCACAGCCTTTCAAAAGCACTGCCCTGATAACCCCAACCTGCAGCCTCCTCAAGTAGTATCTCCAAAATCTTACTGACCAATCAATCTCAGTAGTTTATGCCTTGGAATCATTGACATCATTTAATTTTCACTTCCAATTTCCCTAACAATATTTGATTGCTAATAAATGTATTTATTTCTCATTCCAGCTTTCTCATGTTGTTAAAGATTCTGAATCCAAAAAATTATTTTCCAAAAGTGAAAAAATCCTGATGGCTATCCATTAAATACTAAACTCTGGAAATTTTTAAGCCTCTGAAATTCAACATTCTGTAAAAAAAAATTTGGGAACTGATAAAATTTCATAGAATAAGCTAGAGAACTAAGAACCAACAGACTAGAATCTCATGGTCAGAAACATAATAAGAGGGAGATAAGAATGAGAGAGAAAAGAGACAAACAACAGGCAATCTGGACATAGGAGGCTGAGCGGTCAGGAAGAAATGGATTTGAGGCGAGAAAGAGGTACGAGCTGATTTGATAGAAACATAAGTGGGTGGCTGGTCACAGGGTTGAGATGCAAATCATCTTACCAGGCAAGGGATGACAACAAGTAGTAGTTTGAGGTAGATTGAGAGAGTTCAGATGGTCAAGTTGGCCAGTCAACGAGTGGATAGCTTGACGGTTGAGTAGATCTTGGAAGACAAGGAAACAAGACTGAGACAAGAAAAAGAAATATAGAAGACAAAAGAAAATATAAAAGACAAGAAAAGAAAATAGAAGAAAGGAATCATTGGGAGCACCAGAGGAGAAGAGAGTCGAGAGAGGAAAATTATAGAGTCCCAGAGAGCCCTGGGGGATTAGTCTCCTGGGGATAGGTTTCCAGAGATTGTAGTTGAATAGGATGTAGTCGTCCATTGGCCGCAGGGACAAGTGGCATTCCTAACACTCCTCATGTCTGGTAGGATGGAGCATTTCTTGAGATTGTGGTAGGATGGAGTCAAAGATGGACTTTTGGAGGAGGTTTAAAGAGTTGATTGACAAGGCTTTTGTGAGTGAGTCCGCCACCATGTTCTCTGTAGTGATTAGGATTAGATTGTATTTGCAGCTTTGAAACTCTTCCCTCAAACCTTTTGTTTTGATGTCAATATGACAAGACTTGGAGTGAGAGCCGAAACATTTAATCTTATTGTTGAGTCCTTTGTTGTCTATATAGAGAGCAGGCTTAGGACTAGGAAGATGGTAGATTTAACTTATTAAATTGGTGACCCACTTGACTTCTAAGAAACCATCAAGCAGCGCATTGAGTTTGGATTCGGTGGACAAGTAGGTAATATTTCTCTGTCTTGACAAGTTCCAGACGACGGGGCTGCCATAGTGGAAGATGATGAATCCAGACTGAGATTTATGAGAAGAGGGATCATCTCCCCATGTTGCATTGCTACATCCAGTTATCACTTCCTCATTTGGGTTGAATCAGAGGATGAGTTTCTTGTCTCTTGTAGTTTTAAGATACTTCCATACCTTGCAAGCTTCTCTCCAATGAGACATGCCGGGCTTGGAGTTAAATCTAGCTAAACTGGACACTGCAAAGGCAATATTGGGACAAGTATACTGTGCGAGATGATTGAGAAGACCGGTGACCAATCGGAAATTGATGTTCATTTGAGTGAATTGGGCGTGATCTTCATTGGTAGCCGGCTCTAGATGTAGATTTTGAGTTAAAGGAGAACGAGTGTCCTTGTATTCAGTGAGACCTAACTCTTCTAGTCCCAAATCTATGTGCTTTGGTTGGCTTAAGAGGATCTCATCCTCCTTCACTTCCATCAGCATACCCAGGATTGTGTTAGGTGGGTGGCAAGACAAATTTTTGAATCTTGTTAGAAAGTTTGACTCAAAGATCTTGCTCTTCCCAACGTGAATGAGGTTGTCCACGTGGAAGTAGAGCACTTCTTTCAATTTGGGGTTATAGTAAAGACAGGGATTGCTGCTTGATTCGAGGTAGCCTTGAGACTTTATCCATCCAGTTAGCTTTTTGTACCAATTTTTAGGGGATTGTTTCAATCCCTACAGAGATTTTTTGAGTTTGAGATAGGGGGATTTTCAGCAAGATCCTTCAGGGGTTTTGATGATAACTTCCTCCTCCAGGGGTGCATGGAGAAAGGCTCCTTTCACGTCAAATTGAGTGAAGTCCATTTTTTCTTTTAGAACATACAAGAGAGCAATTCTCAATGAGCCAAGTTTTCCGGTGGGTGCCCACGTCTCATTGTAGTCAACGCCAAAGATTTGATCAAACCCTTGAACGCATAACCTTGCTTTAAATTTTACTGGTTCCCCATGACAGTTTTCCTTCACTTTGAAGACCCAGGTAGTGTTAAGGATATTATTAGGTTCTCTATAGTAGTCTTCCCATACCTCTTGATGTTTGATAGAACTTAATTCTTCTTCAGCTGCTTTCTCCCATTTGGGCCATTCAGGACAGTTACGGGCTGCCTTGTATGACGGCGGTTTTTAGTAATGGTGGAATCCATAGCATTGCGGTTTACAAGTCTCACGTCTTGGTCGTTGATATGCTTCACTTTTAGGAGGTTTGGGAGCAGAGATTCATGTAGGTTCTGGTAAGGATGAGATTTGTGGAGCAGAATTGAGTGAATCCAAATCAGAATCCAGAGCTTCAGGAGAATTGGGATTGGATTCCAAATCTGAGTTGGTGTTTGGATGATTTCGGAACATAAATTGTTTGTCAATTGTGGAGAAGTCTGATTCATTGAGTTCCTGTGATTCATGTGAGAAGAGATCAATACCAGTTGATTCTAGGAGAGGAAATTTGTGCAGATGTGTCTTGAGAAATTGAACATTTTTTGTTTCAATAATAGATCCCAACAAATTAAGAATGATGTACGAGTGAAAAGAGGGATTGAACCCAACTAGTAACCCTTTGTCCCCCTTCTAATCAAACTTCCTTCCTTTTTGGACGCAATTCTTGAGATATATGAGGGATGATCCTACAGGTTTAAGGTAATTAACTGGAAGTTTTTTATTGAACATAAGTTCCCAGGGGGAACAGTGATTACCTTTGCAAGGGATTTGGTTGAGCATGAAGCAGCAACTCCTCGTGATTATGTGCCAGTAGGTTTTTGGTAGGCAAGAAGACAAGAATGTTGCTTGAGATGATTCAATTATGGTTTGATTGGCTCTTTCTGCCCGGCCATTGTGTTGGGAGTGGTAAGGTTCAGATGTCATCAACTTGATATGTTTTGATCTGGCAAAGTCTTTGAGGGTTGAATTGGTGAATTCCGTACCTTTGTCAGAAAGAATCTTGGAAGGGTAGTAGTTGAGCCTTTTAGCTTCCATCTTGATCACGTTGATTATCACTCTTGGAGTCTTGTCTTTGGAGTTGAGAGGAAAGGCAGCTAAGTAGCCGGAGTAGTTGTCTACTAGAGTCAGGAGGTATAGATGGCCGCTCTTTGACTGCGGGGAGATTGGTCCAACAAGGTTGAGGTGGATTTGTTTGAGAGGTTTAATTGAAGGAGTAAATACAGCTGAGAACGGAGATCTGACAATCTTACTCTTTGTGCAACCATCACATTGAAAGCAGTTCAATTTGTCGTTAGTGAAGAGGCCTTTGAGAATGGGCTTGAGAGTAGAAATTGTGGTGTGACTGTACATCTGATGGATGTCTTCTAGGGAGAGACCTTGGTTTGGCATTGGATTTGGAGATTGATTGATATGATGGACAGAAGTTCCTTTCCCCACTATCTTAGGCTTCTCTACAACAAACAGATTGTCTCTGATTGATCCTCTGAGTATAGTTTGACCCATCCTTGTAACGTGAAATTGATCTTGGCTTTGAGTAAGATTGCATCCTTTGCTTGCTAAAAGTCCCGGGCTGATGAGATTCACGACTATATCCGGGATATAGGCGCAGTTTTCTAGGGTAATGATTGAATCTTTCCATTCCAGTTTCACAGTTCCTGTACCGTGTATCTTTAGATTGGCTTCAAGCTTCCCAGTTTTGACCTCCTCCAGTTCATCTTGCATCAGTAGTGAGTAGAATTATCTCTCTTCATTGAAGATATGAATATTGGTGCCAGAATAAAGGAGTGAATTTGGACTGCTGTTGGCATTTATCCAGAGAGTTATAAGGGCGTGATAGTTGATGGTGGGTTGTTTGTTTATTTTTCTCTTCCATTCATTTTGTTGTTTGACCCACCAACTTGGAGCAATCTGGGGATGGAGGTGGAAGCATAAGGATTTGGAGTGGGGTGCATTTGGATCATGGTATCCTTCTCTGCAGCACATTTTGATTCTTTTTGTCTCTTTCTTGGGTTTAGTTTTTGTCGTTAATAGAGTGAGATTGGAGTTAGATTTGGTGGTTTTTGACTGGGCCTTGCGCTTTTTGTTGTATTGGATCAGATGGTTAAAGACCACTTCCACAGTTAAGTGCTTTTCCAAATGCATGATCTGCTGTTTTAAGTTCTCAAGAATTGGTGGGAATTTGAAGAGGACCAAGTAGGCAAGGATGTTGTTGGGTAGTTCAATGCCAACATTGGTCATTTGGGTTAGGGCCTTTCTTGTATTGGTCACAAATCCTTCAATGGCATTTTTTTTGAAGCTGAAGTGAAGGAAGAAATTGAATACTTGTGCTCAATTGGCGGTCTCTGATGAGGCAAAACATCGAGTAATTTCCGCCCATAGAAGCTTGGATGAGTTTATGTTGGTGGAGTTGACAAGGTTGGTATGTGTTGTGTTGTCCAGTTTAGAAAGAATAACCGCCCTAATTTCCGTATCCTTTTTTATAGAGAGTTGTCCCAATTTTCTCGTGATGGTGTCTTTTATGTCCTTGAGATCAAACAGAATCAACATCTTATCTTTCCAGATCAAGAAGTTTTCTTTGTTGAGAGGTGGAATTGCATTGACCGCAGCTTTCAATGCAACTTGATGGAAATAGTCCGTAGCTCCTGCGGTTTTGTTCATCTTGAAGGTGAGTTGGTATGTCCGGTTTTGGCTTTTAACTGTGATAAAATTTCATAGAATAAGCTAGAGAACTAAGAACCAACAGACTAGAATCTCACGGTCAGAAACATAATAAAAGGGAGATAAGAATGAGAGAGAAAAGAGACAACCAACAGGCAATCTGGACATAGGAGGCTGAGCGGTCAGGAATAAATGGATTTGAGGCAAGAAAGAGGTACGAGCTGATTTGATAGAAACATAAGTGGGTGGCTGGTCACAGGGTTGAGATGCAAATCATCTTACCAGGCAAGGGATGACAACGAGTAGTAGTTTGAGGTAGATTGAGAGAGTTCAGATGGTTGAGTCGGCCAGTCAACAAGTGGATAGCTTGACGGTTGAGTAGATCTTGGAAGACAAGGAAACAAGACTGAGACAAGAAAAAGAAATATAGAAGACAAAAGAAAATATAAAAGACAAGAAAAGAAAACAGAAGAAAGGAATCATTGGGAGCACCAGAGGAGAAGAGAGTTGAGATAGGAAAATTATAGAGTCCCAGAGACCCCCGGGGGATTAGTCTCCTGGGGATAGGTTTCCAGAGATTGTAGTCAAAGAGGATGTAGTCCTCCATTGGCTGCGGGGACGAGTGGCATTCCTAACAGGACCTAAATAATTCAATTTCTAAAAAATATCCAAAACAACACCACAATCTGCAATATTATGTATTTGTATTTTCTTGAAATCCCCAACTACTTACCTGACTTCTAAAAATAACACATCCCACAACATATTCTAATTATGAAGCCAAATCTCTCCACAATAAAGATCCTTTCTTCCTTTGTTTCCTCCTTGATTCAACAACCAAGCCACCTTTGAAAAATAATTTTGAAACTACCTAGCTCTTTTGAATAACCAATAAATTATCCACACCAACAATTAATTTTCAGGATTTAATCCTAAAGCTTTAATATTTCAGTTAGTCTTGCTTTTTTAACCTCATTTGGGCTACTATGCATCCATATTGATTTCATTTGATTCAAATCATCAAAATCCATAATTTTATTAGCTTTTCTTGATGAAAACATTAGTCTTGATGCTGAATTTCTAAAAAGTTCACAATTCACTTCATTAGTTAAAAATAGAGTGAGAATTCTTCAGAATTTATTTTATCCAAAAAAATAGGTTTTAGGTCAATTTAGAATTAGAGATTGTTTCACTGAAGATTTTCTTCTCAGTTAACTGATTTCACACATTCTAGAATATATCTGATTAAAATTTTGGGAGATGTTAAATTTATGACTCCCAGTTGTGTAGGTCCCTACACAACCCAATGGAAGTGTGGGGGCCCATACACGCCTGCAGGCCAGAATACTTGTCTAGACGCGCCCAAGGGGCCGTCTCAAACACACCCAACCCCCGGGGGGCCGTATACACCCCATACATGAAATTTTTGAGCCGTTTTTGGGGGTACACAGCACTCCAGGGGTTGTGCCAATCTTTTTTGGTCCCCCTGGACCACATTTGGGTTCCATCAACCCAAATTTGGGATCAAATCTTACTATGTGGGACTGTTGTTCCATATCTAGCAATCATAAAGTGAAACTAAATTGAAATTAAAGTGAAATGAAGTGAAATTTTAGTGAAACTACAGGAAACTGCAAATAAAAAATCCCACAAAATTGGTATTTCTCAACTTGAAAGTGAGCAAACTTGGTAGTTGTTCAATTGAAAGTTGGATTGAATATTGAAGTAGCATTGCATTTTTTTTTCATGATGGGAACAGTGGCAAGCCCTCCTTTTAACATGTCCACATTTAAGTACTACATTGGTGCAATGAACAAAGCTGCGGAAAAGAAGGATTTGGGTAATGAATCATTGGAAGCCCCAATTGCATCCTCATCAAGGGTGACAATTGAGGAACAAAATTTTTCACAAATGGACATTACCTCTGGTGGTGAGTAACATTTTATGTTACTGGTCTTTGCCTTATTTAATTTTATTGAAACTGGAAACTGATGGAGTGCATGCCATCAATATAACAATGTAACTATGACAGATCCACTTGCCCCACCTTCTGTGAGAGCTTTCCCTACTAGGGAAGAGGCACAAACGTATTGTCAAACAAGGGAAATGAAGAATGGTTAAGCTTTAACAGTTTTCAACTCAAAGAGTGATAAATATAGGTATTTAGCCTGTGATAGACCTGGCTGGTACCTTGGCAATTGCTCACCAAACCGTCAAGGCAAACTCACACAAGGGAGGTTGGGTGCAAGTTTTTAATCTGTGCTAGTCACACAAAGGCGGATTCCCTTGTGGCCAATCTCCTAAAAGAATGATCAACATAACCATGAACCATCTCCATGCCACTCAGTGCATCCTCACCTGAGGAGAATCTCTGGGGTAGCCTTAGAAAATCTAAAAGAAGGCAAGAATGATGGGCTCAATACAATTCAACTCAAAAGAAAATTGAGCAAGATCAATGGTGGCAAATATGTTGATGACTAAACAATCTATAACACTAAGCGTAAGATAGTGCTTGAAGAACTGAAGGGAAAAAGTGTTATAGTGGTCCTCTTTGAACAAATTGGTAATTCAGGTTGGATTCATCAACCAAAATTCAGCGGAGAGGGTCACTTGAAGGCCCTATTCTTGGCTCACCCAGAGTCATTAAAGCTTTGCAAGAGATTCCATCATATAGCTATGATGGATTGTACTTACAAGACAAATAAGTGCAAAATCCCCCTATTTCATGTCATAGGAATTACTTCCAACCAGAAAAATTTTACAAAAGCTCTTGTTTTCATAACAAGAGAAAAAGCTCTTGTTTTCATAACAAGGGAAACATTTTAGTTCTAAAGTTGGTCCATAAATGCACTAAAGGAGTTGGCTTATGATCCTGATAGAATTCCCAAATTTTTTGTGTTGGACCGTGAAAAAGCTTTGATCCATGCTCTAGAAAAAATATTCCCTGAGTCAACATAACAGTGCTGTCAATGGCACTTGTCTAAAAACATACAAGCAAACTGTAAAGTGCGCTTTAATAATGACGTTGAAGGGTGGCAAAGCTTTATGTCTCTGTGGGCTAAGTATGAGGCCTAAAAAAACAAGGAGGAAGCAGAGGTCAATGATGTGGAACTTAGAGTAAGTTCCAAATAACTTCCTCTTCTGTTAATCTTCCTAGTTTTGGGTTGCTTACATTATGACTTGTATAAAGTGTTTTTTGGAAGCCCATGAGGATGTACTTGAGTATATGGATCATAATATCTTCCATATCAAAGAGATGTTTGTAACGGCTTGGACTTGCAAAAACCCAGACTTTGGAAATAAAACAACATCTTGGGTTGAAGGGGCCCATGCTACTCTCAAAAAATTCCTTTCAAACTTGTTGGGAAACATGTTGGATGTTTGGCAAAACCTAGAGGGCACAGTTTCCAATAAAATTAAATTGGTTCAGGCTTCTCTTTAAAACTCTTGAATAAAGATTGGAATAGTTCTTCCTACTGAAATATTACCATTGGGATACAAGGTGTATTCACAAGCAATCAAACTTGTTAGAGATCAATTAGAGAGGTTACAGCAGAACCATGATGGGGAAGTGTGCACCAAGTCATACTCAATGACTATGGGTTTGCCCTGTTCCCAAAAAATAGGGGAACTACTAGCATCAAGAGCCTCCATTGTGCCTGAAGATGTTCATCCTCAGTGGAGGTTGGATGATGACCCTTGAATTTCTAGTTCTTTGAGTTGGTTTAAGTTGGATTGTTCAAATCACTTTGTGATTAATGCTTTTTGAATGATGATTCCTACTTGACTAAAATGATGATTCCTACTTGACTAAAATGATTATTCCTACTTGACTAAAATGATGATTCCTATATGAATAAAATGATTATTCCTACTTGACTAAAATGATGATTCCTAATTGACTAATATTTGATCTTTTTGAATTTTTAAATGTCAATGTTGATGAAATGCTAAATGATTCTCAGTTAAATGAGAAAATCAATGCAATGATATTGAATCATCCTGATCAAGATTATTTCAGGCTGTTGAAGCACTTGATCAAGGATAAGGCCAATTATTGATCAAAGCCAAGACTTAAACCTAAAGTCTTGCAATCAAGCAGAGGCCATCCAAAATTGACAGATACCTGGCAAGATCCTTCTTGATTTGAACACATTGAAAAGGAAATTAAGCAGGAAAAGAGAAGTAGAAGGGCACCAAAGAAGAAAAGAAGAGTGATTGTAAGTCTTTTCTTTTGTGAAAGGTTCATTTTTTTGGTTTAATGAACTGATTGAGAAATGTTTATAGTCCAAGTCAGGCTCATCATCTGAATTTCATAGTTCAGTGGAAGAGACTGAAAGTTCATCAGTTTCAGTGCCATTGGAATCCAATTCCTTTATAAAGGATGAAGCAGATGCAATGGAGGAGTCAAACAGAAGCTCATCTTTGGTGAGTGGTGATTCCTTTAATGAGATCAGAATTTTGGCTGACTACTTTTTGATTTTAGGAAGTAAATTACCTCAATAAAATACCTGAGAACTTACTTAAGTTCTTGGGTGAGTTTTGGGACCCAGTTGGTGATGGAAATTGTGGTTTTACAGTCATTTCTAAATCACTTGGGTATGATGAGGATGGATGGTTTAAATATTGGAAATAAATGCTTGAAACATTGAGGAAAAATAAGGGGTGCTATTCTTATATCCTTGGCAGAAGTAAATATGTTGAAAAGATAGAAAAAAGACTTGATTTCAATGACATAAATGAAAAGATTCCCTCTTCAAAATGGCTTTCAAAGCTTGACATGGGTCAAATAATAGCTGATACTTATGGAAGACCAATATGATTCATTTCATTGGATTCATGTTTTACTTTTACTGCTATGAAAAAGGGTATAAAAGAACAATCAGATACTATGTTCATTTGCTTTGTTAAAAATAACCATTGGGTCCAGCTTTTAATTAATGGAGATTTGATTCCAATCCCACCCATAGTTTCCAAACCATGTTCCATGATTTCTAAAAAAGCAGCTTGTTGGGTTGATAACCTCAAAGATCAACTTGAGTTGTATTCTAAATTTTAGATTAATTTCATCATTTGGGTTTGGTCTAAAATGCTGATATTGTAATTCTATTAATATAAAGGTTTATAACATTTTGAAAATCATTATGTTGAGTGTTTTGAGTTAACATCATTATGATGATCGTTTTGAATGAGATTGAAATGGTAATTCAGTTGAACTTGTGTTGGGCTGATCCCATCACAAGCTGAACTTGGGTTAAGCTTGTGATGGGATCAGCTTAACAAAATTTGAACTTGTTTTTTTGGTGTTTTTACTTTAGGGCTGGTCAAAAGACTTCTTGTATTTTTTGGCTGGTAAAAAGACGGGAAGTTTTTTTGGCACTTTTACTTTAGGGCTGATAAAAAGAATTCTTGCATTTTTTTGGCCCTTTTACTTTATGGCTAGTCAAGTTGAACTTGAATTTTTTACTTGAATCTGAAGACAACAGGTTGGTTGTCTTCAGTGTTTATTGTTTTTATTTTTATTTATTTATTTTTATTTATTTATTTTTATTTATTTATTTATATTTATTTATTTATATTTATTTATTTATATTTATTTATTTATATTTATTTATTTATATTTATATTTATATTTATTTATATTTATTTTATTTCTTATTTTTTTTTTAACCAAAAAATCAACCTTTTTTGATCTTTTGGTTGATTTCTGTTTTTTTTTTTTTTTTTTTTTTTTTTTTTTTTTTTTTTTTTTTTTTTTTTTTTTTTTTTTTTTTTTTTTTTTTGGTTTATTTTATGCCCTTTATTTTATTTTTTTTGCTTACCAGACTTTTAGCCGCGTGGCATGGCTACAAGACTACATTTGAGCCATGTAGAGCCCCACATGGCTTGAATGTGGTTGGGCTGGCCGTGTGGCATGGAAACACAACTACATTTGAGCTGTGTGAGGCTCTACATGGCTCAAATGTATTTGTGTGGCCACCACACGGCGGCCCAGTGCTGTGTGGAGTACAGCCCAACCACACTCAAAATTTTTGGGGTCTGCACGGCTCAGGTGTAGCCGTGCCACATGGCTCATTTGAGATGTGAACTTAACATAACCCTAAACTTTTTTGAAAAAAGCTTGCATGTGCTAGGTCTCTCAGCAAAACATTTCCTAAACCCTTTTAAAATAGCTAAAAGAATTAGCTTTGAAATTCAAATATAGAATTCCTGAATTTGGGATTTCTTGAAGTTTTAGCTCAACATTTTGTTCCATGTGAAACTCATACATTCCCCCCTCTTAAGTACATGGATGGGCCTGTTATGGTAAATTAACTAACTCAAACTAACAAACATGAAGATATTGTGATCCCTAAATAGGAATTCATGATAAATTCCACATACTTTCTCAAAAATGAAAACTACTGTTTCCCCTTATGAAAAAGATATCCATAGGTTAGGAATAAAAGGTATTTAAAAGTAGGCCAAGGTTAAATTTTCAACCCTGTGGTTGCAAAAGGGCGCAAAACGCTGTTTGAAACCCATCTGATTTGTAAATGGCCATTCAAAAGCCATCTGAGTTGCAAACAGTTATACTAATATATATATATATTTTGAGTTTTTTTTTTTTACTTTTTTTATCTATTATTTCTTTCTTTTATTTCAATTAAAAAAACTTAAATATAGATTGATCAATTAAATTAAAAATACAAATATAAATATATAAATAAATAGAAATAAACAAATAAATAAAGTGAAATAAATAAATGAATTAATCAAATTAAAAATATAACTATAGAAAAAATGTAAATAAATGAATTAAAATGAATTGAAATAAATAAATAAATATATAAAAAATAAATAAATTAATTAAATTTAAAATAAAGATATAAAAAATAAATTAATTAAGTTTAAAATAAAGATATAAAAAATATATGTATATGAAATATATATTCTACAAAATTTATTTTTATTCTTTCTTTTTGCCATTGATAACCAAAAATGGGTTGTGTGGCGTGGTTTGCAACCCATTTTGGGTTGAAAACTGCCATTCACAACCCAAAATGGGTTGCAAATGGTCATTCACAACCCAAAATGGGTTGCAAATGGTCATTCACAACCCAAAATGGGTTGCAAATGGTCATTCACAACCCAAAATGGGTTGCAAATGGTCATTCACAACCCATTTTGGGTTGTGAATTGCGCCACACAACCCCTTTTAGGTAGTGAATGGGGTTTGAAAGGTTGCAAATTTAAAATTTCCCTTAAAAGTAATGGAAGCCCTTGTATCTAATTATGTCTTTGAGTTCATAGTACCACAAAAATCAGGTCCTATATGGATCCTATAATGTATATCACAAGCTCTCCTGACCCCAGTTTCCCTTGTAGAGGTAAACTTCAGGTTTGGAGAAGTAATAATTCAAAACCAATACAAGAAATTGTGATCATTTCCATCATTTTCAAAGCTCTTGATCAAAATAATTAAAGTTTTTGAAACAGCCATTTCAATTTTTGAACTGATGTAAGAAACAGCCAGGTCACTCCAAGATAGAAAATTTTTATAAATTGCAATATTAATTTCCACCTAGTAAATTTTTTTTTTGAATTAACCTGAAAAATACAGAACCAATTGAAATAGGTTCATGCATTCATCTTCTTTCCTAGGTAATAGGGACTTGAAGTGGTTTAAACTTCACATCAAACAACTCAAGAATAATGGTTCCTCTTGTATTCTGAAAAATTTGAATAATTTGAGAACAATTTATTCTCCCTTTTTGGAAATACTAATGAAATTCATCAAACTGAACACAAAATTAGAAATTTTTCATGAATTATAATGGTCATTGCTTCAACTGATATTTACAAATTTCAAAATTTGTGATCTTGCATTTAATGAAAGAAGGAAGATATTCTATTTCAATTTTGAAAATGGTTGCACCAGGGCAAAAATGGAGGCACATGCTAGCATGTGCCACCCTTCAAAAATGTTTCAACATGGTTACAACTGGGTTGTAACTCTGTCCTAATTCAGGAAATCTATTCAAATTACTCCCAAATACACACACCAAAACCTCTGTTGTAATATTCTAAAACCAATGTGCAATCAAATGTTATTCATGCTTGAAAGGAGTTTCAATTGTAACTCAAGTTTTCTTTAAAATTTATAATATATTTTGGTGATGTATGATCAAAAAAATCAGTTTGATATAGATTATACTTTTTTTTTCTAATTTTTTCATTCTTGGAAATTCATTATAAAATTTCCAGTATTTTCCAAAAAAATTCAAAATTAAATAAATCAATAAATATTGGGAGAATGCAACTGCTGAAAATCTGGACCTTGAAATTTGGAAAACAATAACACCCCAACTGGGTCCCTATTAATTAAAAAAACAATTTATATCCTGTTTTCAAGCTGTTTCTTTGAACCAATATACTCAACAGGATGGGCCTATATATGCATCACAAATTTGATTAAAACACTACTATTTCAGTAATATTTAATTAAGGCTTTAATCTTTGAAAGAGACCCTCATATGCTCATTATTCCAAATAAAAAATGATATAAAGAGTTTAATTAGCTACTTTATTCATACTGGAAGGATATTCCTCAACTTTTGAAAATTCTTCAGGGGTTTTTTACCCATATTTTTGGTTGATATTGAATAGAACCATCACTCTTGGTTCTAACTTTCCATCATGGTCAGGATGGTCAACATTGAGCTTCTGAAAAATTGATCCATGAAAGGCATGATTTAACTACACAATCAAAGCATAATTTTAGCTGGAATCCTTAAAAAAGAATGCAAATTTCAAATTAAAAAAAATACTTTTTTGATTGGTTAATATTGTTGTCTTACCCTGAAGAGCTGAATCATTAGCATCATAAACCCCACAACAGATGTGGATAGAAATAATTGGCAAGTCAGTAAATAAAAGCCAATCTATAATGTCTTTACAATTTTTTTCCCCTTGCTGATATTCCTGTGTGGTGGTACCATTGTAGAAAACTAATCAATTAGGAGAATTTGAAATCCATGAATATGTAAAATCCCTCCTGATTTACCTGCCGCTTTCTTCCTCAGATATATTTTAATGATGGAGTGTAATCTGGTTTTGGGTTTCTTCATTGAATTCACAGCATCTTCTTTGTACTGAATAAATTTTTAAAGGTCTTGAACAGGGCATTTTTATAATGCATCATTGCTAAATTTATCACATAAAATTTTTAACCATTCAAATATTAAAAGTTATCAGCTGTTACCCTTCCAAAAACCTTGGTCAATTTTCTTCAAACCGGTGAATGGTCTAGAAAATTTTATGAGTAGAATTTGGTTTTTTTGTTTTTCACCTATCACTTTTATTGAAAAATATGTTAAAGCTTTTACAGGTAGATATAATTCAGAAAGAAAATTGGCATTGTTGCTATTGGAGAAGGGAGAACACAGATTCAAGGTATTTTAAATTGTGGCAATTGATTTTCAGCCCCTTCAAGATATAATTAAAATCCAGGTTTGATGGATTTATTCATATTGAAAATATGGGATTGGGTTTTTAATTGCCTGTTTAAAATATTCCCAACATGAATTGATTCCCCACAAGTTTTAAAATTGAGACAGAAATGTCCCTCAGACCTTTGGACAAAGGTCTGGGGGACACTATATTCATTCAAGACCCCAGTGTGGGTAGTATAGGCAGTTGGTGACACTCCATGGCTTTTAGTGGAATCAGTCTTAGCAAAATGAGTCCCTTCACTGGTGCCCCTCTCCTCTCACTTGGAAACAGGTCCTTTGATGGTTCTATTTGTTAGAATCTGAGTCCTTCTTTTCTTTGTGTCTTCAGATTGTCTGTTGTTTCATTTCAATCAATTCCTCATATTGTTGTGTGCACATTATTGGTGCGTTGTTCATTTCACTTGTGTTCTTGTTTCTCATCTTCAGTTTCTTCTTATTCCTCTTTTCCTGTTTCTTACAATGCTTAGTGGGATAGTTGTAGAGATTCCTGATGTACACTGTCTCGACTATTTCACACATCAACTGTCATATCTACAACAACTATCTCACATCTCATCTGTCACCATCCACGACAACAATTTCACATCATCTTGGACAGCATCCAGTGTTTGACTCTTCTCTCTCTGGATCGCTGTTACTTATAAAGAGGGATTGATCTCAAACTTACCAACAATCCAATCAACATACGGACTCAATAACTTCCTCAACCATCTCAACAAACTTACTCTCTTTCAAACAAGAACTCAATCTGTCTGCCCAATCTCATCATCAACCTACACTCGAACGTATTACCTCGGCAGCCAGTCTGATCATTGTAAGAAGTGATTCTCCAACTCATTAATCAACTTGAGCTCATCTGCCACTTGTACAGATCTCTCAAGGCACTTATAGGAATTGTCAATGGTTCTTGATCTGGATTTTCATCTAATCCTGACTGATCACTTCCACACTCATCTCATCTGTGACTCATCAATCTCAGTCAGATCTTTTCTCTGTTCGTTGTTTTTATTTCTTTTCATTATCTTACTTCTGTGGAGCTCCACACTTATGTGCTTTGGTTTGGAATTAAATATAGTCTGGTCTTGGTGACCAATCCTCATTTTATCACGGTTAAAAGCCTTTCGCTCAAAATGGAACGACCGGACTCATCAACAACGCCAGGACCAGGGGGGGAACCATCCATGAACTTCAAATCCTTAGCACTCAAATCTCTAATTGAATCTACTCCACTACTCACCGCCGATAACTACAGTATGTGGAGGAAGAAATTCAAGAAATTATTCAAGCTACGGGGCCTATTTGCCATCATGGACAATCCTGACGAGTCGATTCGACTAGACAAAGAGATCAATCAGGAATTCGTGGCCCACATTATGGCCAAATTAGATTCTAATACGTACGATAATGTAATCGACGACGCAAATGAAGATGACGCCAAGCTCATCTGGTTATCAACTCAAAACCACTTTGCATCATCTCAGTCCGCCAATAGAGCCAGGGTTTTCAATGGATTTCTGCATCTGACCATGGAATCCAACATTGATGCCTTCGTCACTTCAGTAAAGGTTTATCTCAAGAAAATGACCAAAGTCGGTATTGAACTTCCTTCGGATATTGTCGCCTACCTGGTACTCTTCAAGTTTCCCGCCTCAATGCAGAACATGAAGTCTCAGATTATGCATGCCACGACAGAAATGAAAATCAACCTCGTACTCAATCACCTTATTCAGCACAAGAACGAAGTGATTGCCCAGGAGGATTGAGCCGAACCTGTCAATGTTGTTCTGTACCGTGGACCAAGATGCGGGAATGGCAAACATAATCCGGCTGTCACCTCGCATGCGGCTAGCTCCTGCTGGTTCAAGTTTCCGGAGCTTAAACCTGCCAACCATCACAATTGTGGTAAGAAATCAAAACAAAAACAGTCGGAAGAAGCCCATTTTTATTCCTTTTTCTGCGGAATGGATGTTTTGCCAAGTCAATACATTCTTGATTCCGGATGTTCTGTGCACATGCTTACCGACAAAGACTGCTTCAACGACATTGTAATTGGCAACGGTTTCAACAAAATCTTGACTGGAAAGAAAGACGCCGCTATAACCATCCAAGGTACCGGTGAAGCGGCCATTGCTACCAAAGACTCGTTTATCACCCTATCCAAAGCTGTGTGGGTGCCTGAATCAACGGTCAATCTCATCTTGCTGGGAGCTCTTATGATCAAGGGTGCTTTACTCAACGTCGACGGTACTTCCAATCCGAGCATCTTCAGACTTCATAAAGACGGACGAACCCTGTTATCTGGTGTCATAACCAACAATCTGTTCATCATTGACATGTTGGCCAAAGACAGATTGTGCTATTTCTCACCGGTCGACCTCATGAAAGCTCATTGTTTGTTAGGGCATGCAAGTTTGGGAAGGATGGAAAAGTTTCTTAAGTACACTATTCCGCCTGCCGTTAAAAGTGCTTTCAACTGTCTCAGCTGCGACAAGGCCAAAATCACTCAAAAGCCGTTCCTGCTTCAACAGACCACTGCTACGAGATGTTTTGACAAGATCCACTTAGACCTGATTGGACCCATCAATCCCACGGCGAAAGGAGGATTCAAGTACATTCTAAATCTAATTGACTCGTACTCAGGTTATCTCGCTAGCTTCCCCCTAAAATCAAAGAGTGACTCAGCCGATACAATCATATTCTTAATTGAAAATCAACATTGCAAGACAAATCGGTACCCCAAAGAGGTATGTTCCGAAGGAGGTGGCAAGTTTGTGAATTCAAAACTGCAATCATACTATCAAAATCATCAAATCAACCAAATTGTCAGCAAACCCTACCATTCTCAACACAACAGCAGGGTCGAACAAGCAAATTGAACAGTCATTGAAGCTGCTCGAGCAACCATCTCAGACTCTGGATTGCCAAAATTGTGTTGGCATGAAGTTGTCAAAGGATGCTGCCTGATGTTAAATCAAATACCCAAGCAGAAAGGTGAAGAATTGCCTTGGCTAAAGATGCATGAGAAACACTTACCCAGAGATTACATTAAACCCATAGGTTCATCTCTCACTTACAAACTCAATCACACCAATATTTGCTCTAAATTGGACAAAAAGGGAGCTTCAGGGGTTTTAATAGGATTCAATCCACAACTTCTCTACTACAAGATCATCAATACTAAACATGTTATCTTCAACAATCAAAAACCTATCAAAATCCCCAATGAACAAGAGTTAACAGTGTCTCCAGCTTCCTCTCCAATCATTCCAACTGAACCCGCTTCAAATTCTCCTCAATCTGATCAGGGTGTCCGCAAGATCAAAGTTGAATCGGACAGTGAAGCCTCAGACATGGAAAGCAAAAGCAGCTCCGCCAATGAATCCTCCATCAAACGCAATCTCCGACCCACACTGCGAAATCAAGATAAACTCTCAAAGCCTGATTGATACGGTTTCTATTCCAATAAAATACCAAAGACCCTCGAAGAAGCATTGAAAATTCCCCACTGGAAAGAATCTGCAGCAAAGGAATTTGGTACAATTGAAGATCAAGGAGTCTGGGAAGAAGCAGAGGACAACGAGGTCACCAATCCCCTCAATACGGTCCCTGTCTTCAAAATCAAACTCAACTCACACGGCAAGCCTGAAACTTACAAAACTCAAATATGTGTTCAAGGATTCAATCAAAGATACGGTCTTGACTATCTTGAAACCTACGCACCAACCGGTAAAGTAGCTTCTCTAAGAGCGGTTCTCACCTATGCTGCTGACAAGGGTCTGAGACTCATGCAACTCAATGTTAAGGGCGCTTTCCTACACTCCAAACTTGATGAACAAGTATTCATCAAAACCCCGTACGGATACAATCACCAATCCAAATATCTGCGACTGAAGAAGTCTCTGTATGGGCTTAAACAGGAACCGCGCAACTGGTATCACATGCTCAGCGATTGGATCAAGGCTCAAGGATTCTCCAAATCTGAATGTGATCCATGCTTATACCTTGGGAAAGATGGCAGCTCCGCCGTATTTTTCCACGTTGATGACCTGTTGGTAGCGGGCAAAGTGGATAAATTCAAGCAGGCATTTCTGTCCAAATTCAAGTACTTGTCGGCTCACAAACCCAATACCTTACTTGGTATGAAGGTCGTTTGCAAGGATGGTCTTATTCAGCTATCTCTGCCTCTTCAAATCAAAAAGGGGCTAACCAAAATGAAGATGACCAACTGCCGCGCTGTTTCCACTCCACTCACCCCGGGTCTTCATTTATCACCTGCAAGTGACAACAACCACCAGAAATTTCTTGACCTAAATGTGAGTTATTGCTCTCCCATTGGTCGGTTAAACTTCATAGCCGGTCTTGCTTGTCCAGATATCAGCTTCGCCGTATCAAGTCTGGCCAGGCATTGCAAAAAACCAGGTCTCAGCCACTGGAACAAAGTCTGTCATGTGTGGAAATATCTTGCCCATACCAAGGATCTAACCCTTTTGTTAGGACACCGTTTGGTCTCAGATTGACTTGTCTGCTTCAGCGACGCAACCTGGGGTGATGATCCCGTTTTGAGAATTTCACAGAGTGGTTTCATCTGCTCATTCAAGGGAAGCCCGCTATACTTGACGAGCAGAAGACAACAGAACATCACACACTCATCCACCAAATCGGAGTGTGTGGCACTATCTAGTTGCCAGTTGGAAGCTTGGTGGTTACAACAGATCATCAAAGAGGTCTATCGAACCAAATTCAGATGCCCTCTCCATCTTATTGACAACAAGGGACTCAATGAAAAAATCAAAAAGTTTGGATCCATCTCAAAAGCTAAGCATATCAACCTGAAAACCAAAAGTTTACTTTCTGATTACAAGAATGGACTCATTGAACTCAGACTAGTCCCTTCCCTCTTGATGACTGCCAACGCTTTTACCAAGGCTGCAAACAAGACCTCCACAAATCGACTTGTAAATGCATTCAGCTCTCTTTTTCATTGATTAATGAGTTGAGCTGGGCTGTTAGAATCTGAGTCCTTCTTTTCTTTGTGTCTTACAGATTGTCTGTTGTTTCATTTCAATCAATTCCTCATATTGTTGTGTGCACATTATTGGTGCGTTGTTCATTTCACTTGTGTTCTTGTTTCTCATCTTCAGTTTCTTCTTATTCCTCTTTTCCTGTTTCTTAAAATGCTTAGTGGGATAGTTGTAGAGATTCCTGACGTACACTGTCTCGAATATTTCACACATAAACTTTCATATCTACAACAACTATCTCACATCTCATCTGTCACCATCCACAACAACAATTTCACATCATCTTGGACAGCATCCAGTGTTCAACTCTTCTCTCTCTGGATCGCTGTTACTTATAAAGAGGGATTGATCTCAAACTCACCAACAATCCAATCAACGTACGCACTCAATAACTTCCTCAACCATCTCAACAAACTTACTCTCTTTCAAACAAGAAATCAATCTGTCTTCCCAATCTCATCATCAACCTACACTCAAACGTATCACCTTGGCAGCCAGTCTGATCATTGTAAGAAGTGATTCTCCAACTCATTAATCAACTCAAGCTCATCTGCCACTTGTACAGATCTCTCAAGGCGCTTATAGGAATCGTTGACGTTTCTTGATCTGGCTTTTCATCTAATCCTGACTGATCTCTTCCACACTCATCTCATCTGTGACTCATCAATCTCAGTCAGATCTTCTCTCTGTTTGTTGTTTTTATTTCTTTTCATTATCTTACTTCTGTGGAGCTCCACACTTATGTGCTTTGGTTTGGAGTTAAATATAGTCTGGTCTTGGTGACCAATCCTCATTTTATCACTATTACCAATCAGAGCCTGGATATTGGATATTGATCCAGATGTAATTGCAATGGCAGTCTTGGTGCCATTGGTTCAGCTAGAATGGCCTCTAGGTCTTTCATTTCTCAGGATTCTCCATTGGCTCTTTTACCCTATTCATCCTTGTCATAGACCCCCTGGGATTGATTGAAAACATATTTAAAATTTATTTTCAATAATTTCCTTGCTCCAATTGTTATCTGGACTGTCAGTTAGAAGATTTTTCATACACTTGTTGAATTAATTTTTGTAGCATTATGGCTGGCAGGGCTGGAATTGTTGTTTGAAAATCATCTCAAGAGCCCATTAGGGTGTCCAAAAATGCTTGTCTTGACAAGTGAGAGTGGGAGTGGGATTACAGTAATATGGATTCTAAATGAACTAAATCTCCTCAGAATTGCAACAAAAATTTGATTACAAACTCCCAGTCATCAAATGAACTCAATCTAAACACCCAGAATGTATTATCATGTATGACTGCAGTACCTTTCTACATGAGCATACTACAATATATTATTTAGCATTTTTTTCTAAACCTAAATTATCTTTTAAAGGTTTCCAGGAGTACACCTATTTTTCATTGGGGGATTCTGTCACACTTGTGACATATTCAGTTGATCTTATTCACATAAATATTATGTTCTTATTCTTTCTTTTGATATATTACAAATATGTTCAAAGTGGGAGAATGAAAGTTTTTATCTAGCAATATATGAATCTTAACTCTCATTATCTTTCTCCTCCTTTCCTTATGAAATAAATTCTTCTTTTTCTGCACCCTGAATTCCAGTCCACTCCTTTCCAGATTTAACCTCCTACTAGTATCATCCAGACTAATTTTGAGTCTTCCTTGGGTTCTTACCCACCTTGGAGTCCTCAATCCTCCCTGCTGAATCTCTCAGCTCAATCCATTGTGGATTACCCCCTGGTACTTGTCTTTTTTTATCTGCTAGTCACTGCCACACCGGCTCTGTGTCAAGTCTCTGTGTTACAGACACATGTCCATTGTATCAGAATTGGAACTGAGTTTGATGTTTTCTGGGAAAGAGTTACATGTTTTTTATGTTGGAGATATAGTTTGCATAACCTTCAGTTACACCAGATTTATTTCTGTCAGTAACACCAAAATTACAGGGGGGCACATGCTAGGGTGTGCCTCCATTTTAACCCTGGTGTTACAATCTTACTTTAAAAAATCATTCACTGTTACTAGTAAAAAACAAAAGTTTTTGGGGAAATTAATCAATCAAATAATTGAGATTTTTCATTTCCACCACAAAAACAATTCCTTGTGTTGGAATGGTGAGACTAAAATTACTGATTTCCCTAATATTAAGTATATCATCATCATCAGGATAATGGGCAGGATTGCTAGGGAAAATGGGTAAATAATTTCTACTCAGGATATCATCATTCTATTTCTTGGCCTCAGAATGTTTTATTATGCTCATATGTCATCTGCAATTATGGAAATCTATTTTAAATCTAATGATTTTTGTTCTAGGGGTCTTTATATTAATAAAATTTCTAAAAGAATTTCATCAAGTGAATAATTTTAATTTGGTTCCTTAAAAATAATAATTTATCTACTCCAATCAAAATAATAGAGCAAGTAAATTCATCTGACTGGCTCCATATCTCTTCTAAGTATCCTGAATTTTTCTGGAGATCAAGAGAATAGTTTCATCCACAGTTTTTTCATCCTCAATGATTAATTGGTGAAGGGATTCTCTCAGGACATTCATACTAGCATTGATAAATAGCTTGCATGGTTTAGAGTAATCAGTTTGGATTAGAACAGGAGTGGGGTAAAATAATTTTTTGAGTTATTTGAAGTTCTTGAGAATTTCCAGAGTGGCTTTAAACCATTGGTTATTGTTGCAGCTCTCATAAAGATTCTTGTTCAGGATGGCAAATTTTGGGATGTATTTCTGGTGATAGCTGCAAAACCTGATGAAGGATAGTTTTTTAGCTTTATTCTGTGGAATTATTTTATTCATAACTAAAGACATTGTTTTCTTTTCAGAATCTAAGATGAAAAAAAAGACTGCATGGCCTGAAATTTTGAGTTCTCCATATCTAAAATTGCATTTATTCCTGGATACCTTAATTCCTGCTTCAGATATGGTCCTTAGTAATAGTCACACTTTATCCACGTCAGTCTCTTTTTTATTGGAATATATGAGAATCATTTTCTCATGAAAAATCCTAAGAATTTTTCCATCATATTTTGGAGGGTGGAGGAAAAGTTTTTCAATACCAAAGGGAATTCTGAGATATCCATAAATACCAAAATGATCTTATATTCTTAAAAAATGGGCTATCAGGACTGATGGGTATCTGGTGCAATCCTTCAAGCATATAAAAAGTAGTGATGAAATTGGCCTTGGATAAATTATTAAGGGAATGATAAATCCTAGGTATAGGATGAAATTCAGCTTTTTTATGTTGATTAAGAATCCTGAAGTCTTCAACCATTATATAATTTTAATTATTCCAAGAAATTATTGATGGCACAGTAATATAAAATTGCCTATGTTATATTAATTTTCTTAATACTTGTAATTACACAAGCTCTTGAATATTTTCTTTCAAAGGAGCTTGGTATTTGGGACTTGGAGGATATACTGGTCTCCTAAGTTTGAGGGGTAAGCAGGCTCTATGGTTAATTTCAATACCATATGATCTACTTAATATTCCCTGTGGGGTGATTCTTGTTGACAAAAGCAATTTTAACCTTTTTAGAAAAAATCAAAAGATATGAGATTTCTGGTCTTTAATTAATCAGAAGTTCAGAGAAGCTTGGGAGAAATAGTCTTGGTGAAATTCCTCTAAGTGTTCTTAACACACATTGGTGGCATTAGTGGACTAGATATATCAAATTTTTCATTTATTTTCTCAATTGCCTACTATTTTGAATTATATATCCTTAATCATGAATGTATATATATATATATATATATATATACCATAAATACAAAGAATATCATTTCCCAGAAGGAAGTAGTTAAAAATTCCATTGATTGGTACTAAAAATTCAACTTGTATTCTGAGAGATAATTTGGCATGAGTTATTATCAGGGTTATAGATAATAATCCTAGGGTATTCATGGTGTAATTCCAACTGATAAATTTTGACTGAGGAACCGGTAAAATTTCTCCTTCCCAAGCAGGGAAACATTTGAATAGGAATTTTCAGATGAAAAAAGTGGAGAAAGCATC